>PVKB01000524.1:0-700038 GCA_004027205.1 Ctenodactylus gundi
GTGGTGCAGGGGAGGTGCTTATGCACGGGGGCACTCAGGGTGGTGCAGGGGAGGTGCTTATGCACTGGGGCACTCAGGGTGGTGCAGGGGAGGTGCTTATGCACGGGGGCACTCAGGGTGGTTTGGCCTTAGAAGGGAGGAGATGGCCTGTCTTTGTTCTACAAGGAGGAACAAAGGCAGTTTGTTTAAATCAGAGGCCAGCAATCCTGTCAAGAGCCACAGAGCAAATATTTTAAGTTTCCTGGGTCAGTGGTCTCTGCCACAACACCGCTCTTGTAACACAAGAGAAGCCACAGACAGTCAGTAAACAAATGAGCATGGCTGTGTTCCAATAGGGCTTCATTTATGGACACTGAAATTTGAATTTCATAGAATTTTGTGTGTCATGAAATATTATTCATCTTTTTTTACCCTAGTTATTCAAAAATGTCAAAACAATTGTAAGCTGGTGGACCATGCAAAAGCAGGCAGCAGGCTAACTTTGGCTCCTGGGCCAGAGTTTGTTGTGTCCTGGACTCCATGCAGAAGGAATACAGAAACGTTTACATCTTTTTAAAAGTGTGTGCATAGGGTCTAGGGGGTTGCAGGAAGGAGTGAATCCTGCTGACAAAACACTTCCTTTGGGACAAGGGGTCGTAGTCTTCAGTGGAGAAAAAGGTGGCTTTGAATGGCCAAGGGCAGAGAATTCTGCAGGCGTGAAGGAAGGTGGTTTGTAGGAAGGGTACAAGAGCAGACAGATCAACATGGATGGTCGGGAGAGGTGTGAAGGTGACCATGATGAAATGAGTGAGGCTTCTGGACGCTGAGGTGTCAGCTGGGGTTCATTGATTCATTTAGAAGTGGGAAGCAGTGTAGAAGGGCTGAAGGCACGGTGAGGAAGCGATGATGTGGCCCAGTGAGACCACTTTCAAGGGACAATAATCGCATTGGGTAATTTCTGTTTTGAGCAAATTGCCTCTGAGTGACCCTAAAACAGAGACTTGCTGCCGTATGAATGTCCAGACGTCCCCACACAGGCCAGTGGGCTGCAGTGCATATACATCTGGTCAGCATCTGGTGTACACAGAGGAGAAAATTCATCATATTTCCTCTGCATGTTAAATGCATGTAGCTGGGGAAGTTCATGTTGATTTCAAGTCAGGCAACTTTGGTCAGTTAGGGAATGGGGTAGGTAAGGCCTTAAGAGCAACATCTGATTCACAGTTCCTGTAAAATTTGGTGGAAGTTTCTAGAATATGAGTTCACCTTTAATTCAGCTCAGCTTGGATTTCACCTTCTGAGATGGTGAAGGAAAAGTAAGTTGAATTTTAAGAACCCAGAGCTAAAATGTCAGAGCTTTGTTTTCACAAATTCACAGCTTTGTTTTCTTGTTTATATTTACTTTTAGAATGTTTCAATGGCTTTCAGCTTTAAGGGACCTTTTGAAAGCATCCTTTTACTGGATTCCTTTTAAATTATATATATATATATATATATATATATATATATATATATATATATATATCTCAAACTCATGCCCATCTGTGGTGGAGGAAGTTTTTATCTAACACGTGTTTTGTGATGGGAGGCTTGCTGAAGGAGGGAGATGCATGTGAAATTCTCCTTAGCTCTTTCTGCATATCAACATGAATCCTGGGCTCCTTCCCTGAGCTGCCATGTTGGCTTTAGAGGAAGATCTACTCATGAGTCATTCTTGTAAGCAATTGATTTTTAGTCTTTTTAGTCTTAACAAATTAAGCTAAGAATAGGCTCAGGCTTTGTAGAATCCCCACTCTGAATGTCTACAATAAGTGAAATAATATTTTTCACAGGATTCCAATGTCAGTTGCTCCAAGTGGCTGATGCCAGTGTGTTGGGTATAACTGACAGGTCACAATCCTGAGACCAGAGGAAGTAGTAACTGGTAACTAGAATGACTCTCCAAAGGTGATATGCACATCTGCAATTGAGACGCTTTGTACTAACTATTGGAACGAGAGGGAAAGGTATTTTATAAAGCCAACACTGGATTTTCCTAAGTACAGATCATGGTGCTGATTATTCCCAGAAACCTTAGCTTCTTCTCCTCCAAAGTCCATAGAGAGTGGGGGGTGGGGCATGACACGAAGAGGAACATTCTGCTGAAACTGGTCGTGAGCCTTGGGACATATGGCTTCCCACCATGATTTAGACAAATGTCTTTTCTGACATTTTTTCAGTGTTGGAACTTTATAATAGTTTTGTGTTCATTTTTATGTTTTGGCAAAGAGAAACTGGTTTGGCTGAAGGGTTATTTTGGCGGGCACTGGCATGCTCATACGTATAGGATTTGCCTTGTAGCCCAAGATAAATGAAAAGTCAGACAATTATGGTTTGGGGGTTCTCTTCCAGGAGGCAAATCAATATTTTTTAAAAGGTAACATGTAGACTCTAGTTATTAAAAGATTTTTAAAGAACATTCATATTCCATAACCTCATGTCAGAAAAATTCAAACAGTAAGACATCTAAAGCACGTTCTTTTTTTTCACAGTTTTACCCTTTTCCTTGTTAGCACTGTGTAAAAATTGACAACCCGAATGTCCCATGGCCTTCTCTACTGATTTCGAACTGCCTCCTGGTGGAATTTCTCTTCAGGTGAGCTCTCATCCGTACTTCCTACCATTCCAGAGGATTTGCAGCTGCTTCTCCTGTGAAGTATATCATTAGTCCTTAGACAATAAAGGGCTCGCTGATTTCTCATATTATAGCACAGAAAGCCAGTCACAAGGCTTTCTTTGATTTTTCTACACCTTCTACAAACTTGCTGATGCTACACATTCCCTAGATTTGGCAATTGTCACATCAAAGAAACAGTGAATTTACTTTAAAGACCAATAAGCTAATTTTGGACAAAAAATAAGATTTTACTTTTATTTTTAAAAAACCACAAGGAATAAAGAGATAGCTTAAAACTATCTTGAAAACAGCATTTGTGTGCATTTAGGAGCAGGGACACAAGGAGGGACATGAGCTGAGTAGTCTTGATAGATTTTGCTTAACACTTCTACCTTTGAAATGTGTTCTATCAGGACTGAGATCATTGCATCTAACTAAAAGGCAGAGTAATCTATTTTCATGTATGATAGAAAAGATTAGGAGAGTTTTAGTGGTTTGGGGAAAATGAGAAATACAATTAAACCTTCACCTGGGCGGGGGAGATCATTCGGAATCAGGAAGAAAGAGAGGTAATATTATTTTATTAAGAATAAACCAGTTCCAAAAATCAAAGAAACGTTATTCATCTTACTTGGGGAGAAGAGTTGTAAAATAATAACAGATTCCTAACTTTCTCTAAGTACAAGGAAGCACTAATTCTTTGCTGTTTTTGTGCCAATCCAAAGCCAACTCCCATAGAGGCAATATTGCATGAGGAGATGAAATATTTTCTACCAAAAGAAAAACACTTTGAGTGTTTCCATATTTTGTTGCTACATAATGCTTTCTTTTCAAAAGCTAAGTTTCTTGTGTTTGGGGTTTTTAAAGCTCAACTTTCAACTAGGCATATCTAGTATCAGTGAAGGAAAATGATTTTTTTTTTTCAGCTGCTCATTTTAGCTGAGCTAGATAGCTGATTTTTTTTTTTTTTTTGGTATTTCAGGAAAAAAAAAGACCAGTAAGGATGGCTGTGTTGTTTTTTTCAGATACTTTCTCACTTTCATGTTTCTATTGGCAGCTTGAGGTCTGACGGGGCTGCAGCCCGCACGGCACTGCAGGAGCTGTGGAGAAACAGGGCTTTCGCATTCCCTGGGAGAGTCCCTGGTGTTGGGAATTCTTTAGGCAATGATATTACAACCCTGACTTTTGAACTACACATCTGGCAGAGAGCTTTCTATTTTTTTTCTCACCCAGAAAAATCCAAGATAATGTTAGAAACTTCTGCAATGTCAGAGAGGCTGAAGAGAATTGATGAGAACATCTCAATTTTAGGAAGTAGTTGTATGAGCTTGGCTCTCTCAGGAGTATGTGAGTAATGACAGCCTCTACATCCTTTGTGTGTAAACTCAAGAATAAAAACAGCTCTTGATAACGACGACTGATGACACTATTTTTAGAATGCATTCATTAGTCTTCTTAAAACAACATTATATTTAAGTTTGCCGCTGTCCTAGAACTCATGGCAATCCTGACTCTGCCACCTGAGTGCTGCAATTATAGGGGTGTACCCAGCTATCATGTGGTGCTCAGTGAACAAACCCAGGCCCTTAAGCTTTCTAGGTAAGCTCTCTAACCACTGAGCCTAAGACACTAGTTTTGACACACCCCCAAGTGACTAATCAGGTTAACATTTATTAATACAATAGTAAATGTAAATAAATAAATTCCACCTGAGTAAGTTTTTAATCTTTCTTATTCACTGACTGATATAACTTTGGCACTCAGAGCAGTACATAGTTCATGGTAAGTTTCCAGTGATGTCTGAACAATAAATGTTGAGATTGATTTGCATAAAAAGAGTAGATTTCAGGCCCTGAATTTATTTTGGGGGGGGGATTCCTATGTGAGTCTTTATGTAAATAGATCATACAAGGTATTGGTTTTTTATAGTTAGCAGGTGACCTTCCTCAGATCTCTTTCTTTTCCACTTTTCTGTTCATTTTTTGACATTATGTACATTGGAATCAGGGAGAAAGGGAGATGATATTATTTTATTAAGCCAATGTGTGTTTCCCAGGTCAGGTCCACAGTCACAAGCTTTAACTTTCTGATTTTTTTTTTTTTTTTTTTGGTTTTGTGCTGATTTGGTTTTCTGATCTAGTTACTCACCAAGAAGTAGCTTTTCTGACACACTTTTAGATTTCTTAATTTGTCATCATCCTTATTTTAATCTATATTCTTCATTCTCACAATTTTATTTTTAATATTTTTTTTCAATTGCCTTCAAATTTCAGTACTTTGGGTAAATATCTCAAATGTCCAATCTTTCTATCTTTGTTTCAGGATGAATTTGAGAATATTTCCATGGAGAAGATTTACTTATTTATTTATTTGTTCTTTTTTCTTCTCATTACAAATGGTAATACATTGCTTTGCACTTTACAAAAAATTATTTTTTGTATTTTCAAAGTTTGTGCTGGAAGCTCTATGCTAGTAATACGGGAAAGTACTGGAATGGCACCTGGAAGACTTCATGCATGGCCAATGTCCACGTCGGTTCAGTAATTTAGGAAAATATTAACTGCCAGTGTTTATCAAAGAACATATAAGTGTAGGTATTTGTATTGACACATAATCTTTGTTTTCCCATATAGTACTAAAAGTTTGGTATCCTCATAAATGCATTGCCAAGGGCCTCTCTATGGATAAACAGGATCTTCAGCTGAAAGGTGCTCTAGGTGTGCTAGTAGTGATGTTGATTTAGAGAAACACACACACACACAGAGTCAACTTGGAGAATTGTGAAGTCCTCCAACAGCACTATGAAATCACTGCACCATAGCACAATATCTGGTCATCTGGTCAACTAGACAAAACACGTGCCTAAAACAATCATTAGACTATCCAAATTTGAAATGACTTAAGTAAAAATTCTAATTTACTAAACCAAAGACATTTAAGTAGTGTCCAAACAAGAAGAAAAACTAAGGAGGCCTCCAACACACTAATGTAAAAGCTCTATGCTCTAAAATAGATTTTAAAATTCCAGAAATAAAAAATACTTCAGGATAATGTAATGAAAATAATTTTTACTTTGTTCTAAAGCAGGGATGAGAAATTTTACTCTGTTAAGGCCAAATAGTAATACTTTCAGCTTTGCCACCAAAAGCTGCTCAATCCTGCCATAGTGGCACCAAAACAGTCCCAGACAATTCCCAAACAAATGGTCATGGCGCGTTCCAATACCACTGTTAGTGATTTTCTATTACTTCCAAGAACCACGCATAGGCTAGATTTAGTCTACGAACTGCAGTTTGCCAGCTTCTCTTTTAAGACGCAGCAAGCCTCAATTGTTAGCAAAGGCAGGTTGAGAACTAATGAGACAATAAGTCTTTATTCGCCTTCATCTACCTTCAGTGATGCCACAAAATGACCTAACTATGCCACTGTCAGCAGAAGTCACCACAGCTAATGGCCACGTGCTTTAGAGATGACACTGATGCCAACAAAGATCAACTCATCTGAGACATCAGAAGTCTGGTGACATCCATTCATCTATAAAGATGTGTACAAAAACTCTGTGACATGGGGCTTTGTAGATATCAGAAAGAAGAAAACACAAAAAACTCCATTAAAAACGAGGATGGTTTCTTGTGTAGTGAATTCGTATGCAAGATGAAGGTTTTTCTAACATTAACGTCAAGTCCTTCCTTTCCAAGGACAGAGAAATGCCTTGTAACAGTGGAGATAGGGTGGGGTGAGTTGCCTTTCCTTTCTTTTCAGGCTGAATGCAACTATTAAGTATTACAAATGCATATTAATAATATTTTTTCCTATATAACTCAGGATTTGCCCCTGTCCGCCACAAGCTGTGTGAGTTCTCATTGCTCAGATCGTCTTCCTTTCAGGTCTTACATACCCTGAGCTTCTGTAAGATAACACCTCAGCCTCTGCTCTACTCTGAAGGGTTTGCTTCTGCAAAGCACCTGTCACCCATATTACTAAGTTCTGTCTTCTAGCACCTTCTGTTTGGGTGGGCCTCCATTTCCCGGCCTTGGTAATGAGAGTTTCATCTTTCTTGATTTCTATATTATGTTTTGACTCTGAGGATTGGGATGCACTGTCACTCATCTCTGTTCAATTAATAAAAAAGGTTCTTTTCAAACTGGTTTGGAACCAAATGGCAGGCCATCCAGGACCACAGCCCATCCAGAGAGTCTTGGACACATTCTCAGGCAGCTGCTTTTGCACAATTCCACTTCCACTGCCCAGGAAGCATTGACAAGCTCTCTCTGAAGAGCATCTTTTCTTGATGGGTATTTTGGTGTCTTCTACATTTTAGCTATCATTAATTGTGCTGCTATGAACATAGGTATACATGAATCTCTGTTACACAGTGCTTTTAACTCCTTTGGGAAAATTCACAAAAGAGGTATCACAAAAGGGGACATTTATTTCTAATCCTTTGAAAATTTTTCATACTGCTTTCCATAGTGGTTGTACCAGTTTACATTTGCACCAGCAATCTAAGAGGGTTCCTTTTTCCCCACAGCCTCACCGGCATGAATTGCTGTTTGAGTTCTTAATATACGCCATTCTCTGTGGGGTTAGATGGCATCTTAAGAGTCATGTTTTGATTAGTATTTCTCTAATGCCTAAGGATGTAGAACCTTTATTCCTGTTTACGGCTCACTTGAACTTTTTCATCTGAGAAATGCCTCTCCATTCCTATGCCTGTGTTTCAACTGGATCTTTGATTTCGAAGGGCTTGTTTTTCTTAATTTCTTTGTAAATCTAGTTATGAGCCTCCTATCTGAGATATAGGTGGTGAATACTTTTTCCCATTCTGTCTGTTCTTCCTTTACTCTCTTGATAATTTCCTTTGCTTACAGAAACTTTTTAATTTGAAATAATTCAATTTGTTACTTCTGGGGGATATTTTCTTTTGCTTTGGGTGTCTTATTAAGAAAGTCCTTGCCTACACCTATATCTTTTGCCTAGATTTTTGCCTAATTTTTCTTCCGGAAGGTTCAGAGTTTCAGACTTAGTATCTAGGTCTTTGATTCACTTTGATTTGATATTGGTACACAGTGACAGGTAAGTGTCTAGATTCATTCTTCTGCATATGGATGTCTAATTTTCCCAGCACCATTTGTTGAAGGGGCTGTCCTTTGTCGAGTGTCTGCTTTTGCCTCCTGTGGCTGTTGGAGTAATTGTCTCAACTTGTTGCCAGTGGGGAAAATCCAGGGAATAACTTTCAGGTGTGTGTTGTTTACGTGAAGGCCAGGAAGTGGGGGAGGGGCACCTAACTGGCAGCCTCTTCCAAAAAAAAAAAAAACCCTCTGGCCCCGCCTCCAGCCTCAGAGACTTCCGGTTTGCTCCTGGCTTGCTCCAGTCTTCGCTTTGCAGAGCTCTGTGGTGGGTTGCTCTAAGTCTCCCGTATTCACCTTGTTTTCTTGGGCAACCACCCATGGCAGGCTGGCACTGGCTGTCCTGCAGTCTTCGACTTGTGTCCTGGCAGGAGTCTGAACAGCTACTGGACCCTCCAGCTCTCCCATGTGCGCGCAGCTGATTTGAACTGACTGTCTTCAAAATTGTAAGCCCCTCCAAATAAATTCCCTTTATCTCTATCAATTCTATTAACTCTACCTCTCTTAGAACCCCAACCAATACAGCAGCTTTAGCAAAGGGCAGGTAGCTGAGGTTATTTGAGTTCGTCTCTGCATCTTCAGTTTTGATCCACTAGTCAATCTGTCTGTTTGTGTGCCAGTACCAGATAGTTTTTATAACTGTTGCTTTGTTGTATGACTTAATGTCTGGAATCGTAGTGCCTCCTGCTTCCTGCCTTTCTCTTGTTACTCACAATTGCTTTGGCTATTCTAGGTCTCCTTTGGTTCCATATAAATTTAAGGATTGAATTTTCAAGATCTGAAAAAAGGTTGTTAGTATTTTGATAAGAATTGCATTAAATCTGTATGTCAATTTGGGCAATATAGTCATTTTGACTATATTATTTCTGCCTATCCAAGAGCAGGGAATGTCTTTCTATTTTCTAACATCTTCTTCAATTTCTTTCTTTGGTGTAATATAATTTTAAATGTATAGGCCCTTTATTTCCTTGATTAGGTTTACTTTTAGGTATTTTTTTGTTTTTGCTGGGCTATTGAGAATAGAATTATTCTTCTGAGCTTTTTCTCAGTAAGTTCATTGTTAGTGTAAAGAAATGCTATTGATTTTTTATATTGATCTTGTAGCCTGTGAATTGTCTGAATTTATAATTTATGAGTTTCATAGTAGAGTTTTGGGGTCTTCTATGTAGATAATCATATCATTTGTAAATAAGGATAGTTTGACTTCTTCCTTTCTGATACATATTTTCTTTATTTCACTTTAATGCCCGATTACTATGGTGAGGGTTTTGAGGACACTGTTGAATAGTAGTGGTGAAAGTTGACAGCCTTGTCATATTTCTGATTTAAGGGGAAATGCTTTCAATTTCTCCCCATTTACTATCATATTTGCGGTAGGTTTGGCATGTATGGCTTCTGTGAATTTGAAATAAGGCCCTTCTGTACCTATTTTCCTCAGGGTTTGTATCATGAATTGATGTTGGGTATTATCAAAGGCCTTTTCTGCATCCATTGAGACGAGCATATGATTTTTGTTCTTGCTTTTATTGGTGTGGTGAATTACATTGATGATTTATGTATGTTGAACCAGCTTTGCCCCCAAGGGAATGAAGCCCACTTGATCATGGTGTATGATCTTTCTGATTACTTGTTAGATTCTATTTGCCAGAATCTTACTGAGAATTTTTGAATCTGTATTCATTAAGGAGATTGATCTGTGATTTAACTTCCTGGTTAAGTCTTTGTCTGCTTTTGGCACTAGAGGGATGTCGGCCTCCAGAAATGAGTTTAATAGTGTTCATTCTCTTTCAGCTTCATGGAGAAGTTTGAGAAACATTGGAGTTAACTCTTTTCTGAAGTACTGAGAAAAAATTCTGCTGTGAATCCATCTGGTCCAGGACTTTTCTGTTTTTGTAGAGACTTTATTACTGCTTCAATTTCTGTGTGTGTTATGGGGCTATTCAAAGTTTTTATGTCTTCTTGGTTCAATTTTGGTATTTTGTATGTCTAGAAAGTCATCTATTCCTCCCCAATTCTCCAATTTGTTGGAATATAAATGTTAAAAATTGTTCCTTATAATTTTCTGAATTTCTGCCGTGTCCATTGTAATTTCACCCTTTTCATTTCTAATTACGTTGATGTGTGGGTTTTTTTGTTCCTTCTTTTGGTAAATTTAGCTAAAGGTTTATCAAACTTACTTATTCTTTCAAAAAACCAGCTTTTTGATTTGTTGATTTTTGAATTTTGTTTTAGTTTCAATTTCACTAATTTCTGCTCTGATCTTCATAATTATTTTTTCTACTACTTTTTGAGTTAGATTGTTCTTATTTCTCTAGAACTTTGAGGTGCATCATTAGAGTGTTTGAGATTACTCCCTTCTTTTGATAAAAGCATTTATGGCTATGAATTTTCCTCTTAAGACCACTTTCATTGTGTCCCATATATGTTCTCAATGATGTACATCCTTCATCATTTAACTCTAGGAAGTTTCTGATTTCTTTTCAGATTTCTTCTGTGACCCATTGTTTGTTCAGTAGTGAATTATTTAATCTCGGTGTATTTGTATATCTTTTAATGTTTGTTTTTCTGTTAATTTCCAGTTTTATTCCATTATGATCTGAGCATAAATAAGGAATTATTTTGGTTCTTTTGTACTTATGTAAGCATGTTTTGTGGCCTGTAATATGATCTGTTTTGGAAAATATTCCATGTGATGCTGAGAAGAAAGTGTATTCTGTTGATTTTGGGTGGAACACTCTGTAGACATCTGTGAAGTCCATGTTTTCCATGGTATTATTTCACTGTAGTATTTCTTTTTGGATTTTCTGGCTAGATCACCTGCCTATCTGTGATAGTGGAGTATTAAAGTCCCCTACTATAATTGTATGAGGACCTACATGGCCTTTCAGGTCTAATAATTTTTGTTTCACTTAATTGAGTGCTTTAGAATTGAAAACATATATATTGATGACTGATTTCTTCCTGTTGTATTGTTTCCTTAACTATTATATAGTGGCCATCTTTGTCTCTCCTGGTGTTTTGTCTTGAAGTCTGATATGTCTGAGAATGGTATATCTACCTCTGCTTTTGTGTTGGTCCCATTGCATGAAATATTGAATTCCATCCTTTTATTTTCAGTCTATGTGTTTCTTTATGGGTAAATTGTATTTCTTGTAGGCATCAAATTACAGGGATTTGGATCCAGTCAGCCAGTCTGCATCTTTTGATAGGTGAATTAATGCCATTCATATTCAAGGTGATTGTTGAGTTATATTTGGTATGTCCTGCCATCATAGTGATTCTTTGGTGTTACTTGTTTGACCTATTCTTTCTTCCATTCATTATCCTCTTTCTGTTGTTTCCTTTTTTTCTGGGATCTTTGGTGCCATTGGTCTCCCTTTCGCTAAGATTCCTTTAAGTGTTTTCAGCAATGCTGGCCTAGTGGATAAGAATTTCTTTAGTTTTTCTTTATGATGGAAAATTTTAACTTCTCCCTCTATTTTGAGAGATAATTTTGCTAGATCTATCAGTCTGGATTGGCATTTATGATCTCTAAGCACTTGGGTGATATTGCTCCATGATCTCCTGGGTGTTAGAGTTTGTGTTGAGAAATCTGAAGTTATTCTGATGGGCTTATCTAGGTCACCCTTTGTTTTTCTCTTACAGCTTTTAAAATTCGTTTTGTGTGTGTGTGTGTGTGTGTGTGTGTGTGTGTGTGTGTGTGTGTTGGGTCTCTAGGATTTTGGTTATAATGTGTCATGGAGATAATCCCTTCTAGTCATAGTTGTTTGGAGTTCTAAATGCCTCAAGCAGTTCAATGCTCATTTCTTTCCTTAGATTTGGAAAGTTTTCTTCCATAATTTCATTGACCATGTCCTTTAAGCCTGATGTTCTGTCCTCAGTTTGCTCCTAAACTGCCATAGTTACGAGTTTCTCTTTGACACATCTATCAGCTGTTGTTAACAGTCTCTTTCTTGTTTTTTTTTTGTTTATTTGTTTTGTTTTATGGTCTTCACTGATTGTATGTTCCAGATTATCCACCTTATCTTCAAGATCTGATAATTTTTCCTTTAAATATTCTGGCAAATTATTAATTTTTTCCTGTGAGTTTATCGTATCTCGGACATCAACTTTAACTGTTTCTTTATCTTTGCCAAACTGCTCCCTAATTTCTCGAATGGCCTTCATTATCTGTTTGTTTGTTTCTTCTGCGTATTCCTCTAACTTCTTATTAATGGTGGTTGTGTCTCTGAGTATGTCTTCTTTGAGCTGCCTGTGCATCTCTTTTATGTCCTGTTTCAGCTTCTGGGCTCAGAAATCATCCTCATATTTGTCTTTATTGACTGTGGGTTCTGCTATTTTAAGATCCCTGGTATCTGTTTCTGGGGGTTAGGACTTATTGTAGGTGATTTATTACCTCATTTCCTCATGGTTTTGTTGCAGTGAGTTGAAGCTCAGGTTTGGTTGATGGGACTTTGTCTCTATTCCAGAGGTTCTTGTTAGACTATTTCTGCTGTAAGCATTACCTTGAGTTCCTTCAGATTTAGGATTTATGACTATTTTCAATTTATTTAGCTATTAATTTTGAGGACATTCTTAATGTCAAGATTTTATTGAGACCTTAGTCTCCTCCTCTCTTTGGTGAAGGAATAGCAGAATGCAGAACTATATATGGTCCAGAGTATTTGTTGGCGTGACTTGGATATAAAGACTGTTATCAATATCAACTTCTACATTTTGAATAGAGGTTTATATTTATAATACTGTCAATAGTAATTTGAACAACTTATTGGCAGAGCCTAGTACCTAATTTAACATTATAACTATTCTTCTCACAATATTAGTCGGTATGATAAACATTCACTATTTATCTAACTAAACCTAATATTGATTTATTGAAGTGTACTATTGGTATCCATAGTAAAACAGACATTAAATTAATAGAGCTCTATATTGCTTGTCTAGGCTAGCCCAGACCTCTAGAGATTGCCAACTCCTGTTAGGTTCACTTACTATATTCTTTGAGCAGTGTGACATATGTTTGTGTCTATATTTATGCTTATTTTCTACTAACTGTATGCTTATGCTAACCAGATATTGATTATATATATACCCTTTCTCCACTTAGTCTCCTAATTGTGACCTAAGCTAGTAAAGGTGGTTTATGTACACATTGTTTGATGGCCTATTAAAATAATTTGTTTATAACAGTACTATATTTTTATTTTTTCCATGTTATTTATATATATAGATATTAATACATAATGTTTACATTGATCTTTGAGTATATATATATATATATCATGGCACAATTACAAATCCATCCCATCCCCCTTTTTAACCCTCCACTCTCTCCCTCCCCTTCAATTCCCATTATTCCCCTCAGTTATTCCTGTGAAATATTTGTGATCTGGGTTTCTCATATCAGAGAAACCATTCTATATTTAACCTTCTGCTTCTGACTCACTTCACTAAGCTTGATGGTCACCAGTTGCCTCCATTTACCTATAAAAGCCTCCCACCTGTCTGTCTTTATAGATGCATAGTATTCCATTGTGTATAAATACCACAATTTATGTATTCATTGGTCTGTTGATGGGTATTTTGGTGTCTTCCACATTTTAGCTATTGTTAGTTGTGCTGCTGTGAACATGGGTATACATGTGTCTCTGTTATATGTTGTTTTTTAACTCTTTTGGGAATATTCCCAGAATACATATTGCTGGATCAAAGGGGATATTTATTTCGAGTCTTTTGAGAGACTTCCATACTGCTTTCCACAGTGGTTGTACCAGTTTACATTCCCACCAGCAGTTCAGCAGGGTTCTCCCCACAGCCTCGCTAGCACTGATTACTATTTGAGTTCTTGATATATATAGGCCAATCTCTTTGGAGTTAGATGATATCTTAGTGTTGTTTGACCTCCATTTCTGTGATGGCTGAGGATGTTGTACATCTTTTCATGTATTTATTGGCCACTTGAACTTCTTCAAGTGAGAACTGCCTCTTCATTTCTGTTGCCCATTTTTCAGTAGGGTTTTTGATTCTGAGGTTCTTACTTTTCTTCAGCCTCCTATCTGAGATATCAGTGCTGAATACTTTTTCCATTCTGTTGTTTCTCTTTTTACACCGTTGATAATTTCCGTTGCCATGCAGAAACTTTTTAATTAAACATAATCCCATTTGTTAATTCTGGGGATTATTTCTTTTGCTTTTGGTGTCTTGTTAAGAAAGTCCTTGCCTATACCGGTATCTTTCAGATATTTGCCTGATTTGTTTACCAGGAGGTTCAGTGTTTCAGTTTTAATGTCCAAGTCTCTGATACACTTTAATTTAATCTTAGTGCACAGAAACAGGTGTGTGTCTAGATTCATTCTCCTGCATGTGGATGTCCAATTTTCCCAGCACCATTTGTTGAAAAGGCTGCCCTTTTTCCAGTGTATGCTTTTGACTCCTTTATCAAAGATCAAGTAGCTGAGGATATTTTAATTTGTTTCTGCATCCTCAGTTCTAGTCCACTGGTCTACCTATCATTTCTTGTGTCATACCATATCATTTTCATAACTGTTGCTTTGTAGTATAACTTGATGTCTGAAATCATAATGCCTCCTGCCTCAGTCTTGTCACTCAATTACTATATTATTGATAGTGATATATAACTGAAACTATGCTACTAATTAATTGCTAGCTAAACAGTACACAGGTAATATGTCTCTACTAGTCTATCTATATGATTATGAATTATTGAGATTTAACAATTCTATTAATAGAGAAAATGAAATCGGGAGAAAGTGGGCTAAGATCAGGAGTGAACTTTGGGTGTGAAATGAAAAGTTGAGACATATTTATATGATAGAGGATAGCCTGGCGATACTCCTACCCCAGGCAGAGAATAAGAGAGAAAAGCACTCTAGGTAACATTCAGATGAGTTGGGCGTTGTTGTGGGTAAAGTAGACAGAGTGCTTCTGGAACTGCGTAAATAGTTATGAGAAAGAGCTCAGAGTTGATCAAGAGAGGGAGGGACTCAGGAACAAACTGACCAGGAGATAGGAGGTGGTAGAGGGTGGTGGACGAAGGAGGCGGAAAAACAAAGAAAAAGACAGCAAATATTAAGGTAGAATTCAAGAAATCTTATCAGTCATCTGGAAAATAACAAAGTGCACAAGAAAACAAAGATACAAAATATAGACCAAAATACAATTTGATCATCAAAGGAAATGAAAAACAGAAAGAAAAAGAAAGAAAGAAGGAAAGAAAGAAAGAAGGAAAGAAAGAAAAGTCCGTTGCCCCTGTATTTTTTGTGCCTAGCCGCTGGATGCTTTTAGTCTGATGGAGTTCTAACCAGTCAGGGTTCCTGGGGAATTTCCTGAATGGCCCAGTTGTTCCCAGCAGGTCCTGGTGTCTCCCACTGGGCGTTCCACTTCCGCAGTCCTCCAGGCCTTCCTCCCTCGGCTGTATCAGTTGTGCCTTGCTCACCTAAGTCCTCTGCCCTCTCTGCCGCCCGGGCCCTGTGGAACACCCCAGAGACTGGAGCGCCCTGCAGGTGACGGGGGGGCGGAGGGGCAGCAGTGATGCAGGCAGCGCAGGTGGGTGAGAGGGCGGTGCTTCACGGCATGTCCTGGTCAGGCTGCGATGCTGCCACGTGCTCTTTTCCCGCCTTTCTACCTGCACCTGTGGGGTGCCCTTGGGGTGTCCCTCCAGTCAGGCGGCAGTGAGTGGGCTCAGCTCCGCGTGGCGATGCTGGTCCCGGTGCTCGGTTCAGGACTGCTGTGCGGTAGATGCGTGGGCGCTGGAGCCACTCTGATCCCTCCTCCTTTCTCATTAACACTTAATAGTGTGCTTAATATTCAGTGAGATTTTTAGGTCAAGTTTTCTGGAAAGATGTTGAGTTTGTGTGGAGAAGGGAAGATGATTGGGGAGAGTCTCAGCGGCAGCATTTGTAGGGGCAGTAACATGGTAGCACCCCAGCGGGCAGAGAAGCCTGTAGGTTAGTCCTGAACGAGCACTGGCAGAGCACGCGCGGGCAGCGTGGCCCAGTGTGAGGCACATGGCCAGTCGTACCAGCAAGCATCGTGTCTGGCGCAAAGTAGAGGTTTCATAAAGGATTGTTTGAAAAAATCCTATCCTAACTCATTTTGATTGTTTTGTTTTAGGTTTACTCAAATCTTGGAGTCTTAGATTATAAATATACGTTAGCGGTACTACACTCCAATCCAGTATAAGCATGCTTTCATTAACTTCCAGTGGACCCTGCTGGGTTGGGCATGAAAACTGAACATTTGTTGGGAAAATGGATGAATACCAAGTCCCATATTAGTGCCTGATAGTCTCAAGGGATAGATAACATTCCATCTACATCTAAATCAAATATTTGACATTTGAAAGGAATCACTATGGCCCACTTCATGGTATATATGTCTGAAATATGTAGCAATACAATTCTGTGTTCATAGCTGTGACATTAAATTATTTTATTTTCAGGTGACTTTTTCTTTCCAGCTGTTTGATGATCTGTAGAGACATCCTTCAGATTTCTTTTAAGGCTAAATACAGTCAAGCTTTATAATCTCCAGCTTAGCCTTTTGGACAGGCAACATATAAATTAATATATTTATACCTAACATAATTGTTTGAGTACACTGAGAAATCAGGATTCCCTTTACAACAGGCAAGCCAAATTACTTCTTGGTGCTAATATAGGATGCATAATGTGTAAATAAAAGTGACCACAGATACCTAGAGAAATAGGAAGATTCTACTTAGATATAGAACTTTGGTCAACATCTTAGCTGTCATTTAAAAATTATTCATGCAAGTTATTTTGAAATTGCTGGCTTTCTGCTTCCAATCAGCTTTCTAAATATAAAAAGAGTTTGACTAAATGAAAACTAACTTTCATCTAAATTTACTTAGTTGGTCTGAAAATAAGAAATATAAAATTTAATCTTTCAGCAGATAAGAATTGCAATCTTATTATGTACTCAGAACTGCCCTGAATTTGTTAGAGATTATGAAATGCTAGAAGATGCAACTTTCAGAAACATTTTTCAGAAACGTCCAGAAGTCAAAATGTGTGCATTGGGATTAAAACTCCATTGCAAGGCTGGATAAAAGAACTGCTTCTACAGTGCTAATGCTGTGGACTCATTTGCTAAATGGTTAAACAAGGTTTATTTATCCTCAATGACTGCTTCTTTCAGAGACACTCCACTTCTCTATTTCTGGTATTTTGTTTTTGGAAATTGTCCTTAAAATTTATCTCATTTTCTTTTGATAGTCTCATCATTAAACACAGGGATTAATATCGGGAGTAGCAAAAAAAGTAATAAAATAAAATGAACTTTACAAATAATGTTCATGCTCCAGAGTAAGTTGTAACTGACAAATGATTCCTTGGTTTTTAGCATGGCTCACATTCGCTTTCTACAGTGTTACCACACATCTACAGGGTAGCGTGTGTTGTGTCTGATGTGACATGCAGAAATGACTCTAGGACATACTCAAGTATTTAACAATAAGATTAAGCCATTCAAAATGCTTCTTAGCCACCAAACTATGTCAGCCCACGTGTTACCCCAGTTAAGACACCAGCCAGCCCTTACCGTTGTTTCTAAATTAGGGATATATTTTAAAAACTTGTTCAATTAATATTCCACCTTTGAAATAATTATATGAGATTCCCTCCTTTCATATGCAGATTAGATTTCTAGGCTGCAATAATAAGACACCATGAAGTGGGCAGCTTAAAGCTACAGAAATGTATTCTCACAACGTTCTGGAGACTAGAATTCTGAAATCAAGGTGACAGGAGAACCAAACTCTTTCTAAAGACTCCATGAGAGCTAAGAGAACGATACGATAAAGATACATGCACACTCGGGTTTACAGTGGCACAACTTACAAGAGCTAAAGCGTATAAGATGCCGAAATATCTGTCAGGAGACTAAAGGATAAAGAAAATGTAGTATATGTTACAGGTTGAATTGTCCCCCCAAATTCTTATGTATTTGGATGTAGTGGGACACCTATAGAACTGTGTGCTGTTGGGTTGTCTTCCTTGGAGCGTCGCAGGCCAAAGAAAGTACGTGGGAGACTATTGCGTGGTATAAAGTGAGGTATACATTTGCGAAATACAATTTGGGACAAAATTCTCAAATCCTCTACATACTTGCCTCAATTCTTTGTTTCTATTATGAGTTCAAAAATATAATGATATGAATCAGAAATAAAGGGGATAATGAACTGAACGAAGACAAAAAGGAGGATGGGAAGATGTGCAGATAATGCAAAATAGGGTCACTAAAATGCCATAGTAACGAGAACGGGAACAAATGCACATTCCAGAAGTCTCCAAAGGATTAATTTTTGACACAATTGATTTTATTTGCTTTGGAAATCTGAAGTGGATTTGGTCCTCATCTGGATGCAATTGAATCTTCTCAATGCTAGGCTAGATAGTTATTTCTTTGCTGATTTTAATATGCTTCTAGTGCCAAAAGTCCTCTGGGTAAATATATCAGGTTTATAAAAATGCCCAACAAAATCAAATTAACCAAGGACTGCTGAATGAATGACTCACAGAAGTTGACATTTGACATTTTCACTGAATAAATAATTTTCACTTTCCACTACATTAAACTAATAAAAAACAAAGAAAAGCTTTGGACAGACCCAGATATTGTAGTGCATTTATGATGACCATGTGTATAATACAGTATCAGAGTTTTGCCAGTAGGTAGGTGGAGTAGGTGAGCAATGGCCTAAATTATTTGAAAGCTGCTAAAAATGTTTTTAATGCATTTCAGTTTTGCACACTTTTTGAAAGGATTCTCTGAAGGTTTCTGTGTTGCAGCATTTCATTTATGAAAACATGCAAAACTCAGGCTAAAAGTCCATTTCAAGCCGGGCATTTAGCAGCTCTAAAGAGAAGATTCTTCTGAAAGTAACTTATCAAGTAAATCTGTCCTAGAAGCAAGAAGTGCTGGAGCTGTTGACTGTTTTTAGAGCAGACCCAGAAATACTTTTTTTTCAAAACGTTCATTTAGATGTCGATGATTTGTTTGTAAATATATATAATAACTGTTCAAATTTATGGACTAAAGGGGGTGTTCCAATGCATTGTACGCCCTTTATAATTGTCAGATCTAGATAATTAGCACATCCATCATTTTAAACACACATCATTTCCCTTGGAAACTTCTTATCAACAGTCATTCAGAGAAGTCAAGACATTATTTTCTGTGCTGCTTAAACAAGAATGCTTTATGTCGACTTTTTGAGCTTCTGTGTCTCTCTCTGTGTCAGTAGGCACTGTGTTGCATAAGCTCTGTGACGTTCTAAGCAGTCATAGAAGTGTGACTAAGAGCAGGTGCAAAAGGGCCAAATGGTATGATGATGTTATGTTAGAAAGAACTAAGAAATAATGCATATGATTTCAGTTACATGATGAGGGTATGTGGGTACACTGGAAAGATGCCTCTCTAAAAACCAAGATGTGACTTTGAAAGGGTTCTTCCGATAGCTTCATCTGAAAACTACACTATTTTCAAACCTCCAGAAGATAATTTTCCAAGGATTTGTAAATGGCCACATTTGATTGCTTACAATCACAATTTTTTTCAGGTAAATTTTCTGAAACTTCCATTAAGACCTTTCTATATAACCAGGTACACAAAAATGACTCTGAAGATATACATCCAAGACTTTGCTTTCAGCAATAGGTAGAATTCTACTACTTTAACTGGCAAGGCAAAAGTGGAGTAGTCAGTTTTTTCTTTGGACACAAGTGGCTTCTTCAGACTGCTTCGAGCTTGCAGCATAAACCACCTCCTCTCTCCTAGGCCTCTATGAATAAACAGTCAGCAGATATCTGGCACCAGGAGATAGAAGTCCAAGTTCATTTCCTGGAAAGGGAGGGAGAGGTCAGGATGGAGTGAAACAAGCCTGGCTTTGTCTGTAATCTCATTGTTTTCCCTCCCCCACTGTTCCATGCTGTAAAAGATCCTAACCCATCTGTACATGGAAGATGGTGATTTGAAACAAATGGGTCCATCCATCTCCTTGGAGCTAGCTTTGAAAAAAAAAAATAACATGTTTTCCTTTTACCAAAACAAATGGCCTCCTGTGTTTGATCAGCAATGAACAAAGGAATATGAGCTAGGTACCCAACAGCATCAACCACACAGTACATACAGTGCATACTTTTTCCATTGCCTAATTTATTTTTCAAATTGTTCTTTGTCAATATGTGTATTTTCTGTTTATATTAACTGATAATTTTACTTATTAACTTTAATAGTTAGTAAACCTCTTTTTTGGCTGAGCAACCAGCTGTATCTTCTTGGGAAAATGTGGTCATTTAGGCAAGGTGTCATGTTGTCATTCCATTTGCCGTGCCTCTTTTGTCTGAAATTCTTTTCTGGTAATTCACATGTGGGATTGTAAAATTCGACAGAGTGGTAGCAAACAAACTTAGCGGTGGCCTTATTTTCTGGAGAACCCAGGCTATGATGGTCTTCCAAATTCCTTTTCTATTGTGACTCCCAGAGCTCTTCCAATGTTAATCCACTTTCCCAAAGCCAGACTACTAGAACCGAGTGGAACTCAGAGCCAAGCCCTTCTCTCTTCTTGCCAGAATGACACCTCATGTGTCTGTTCCTCCATTTCCTGGTCTCCTTTCTTGACAGCTTCCCTTCTCTTCCTTTGCAACTAATTTTAAAAAGGGGAGAAAAAGCCCTTTTCTCATGAACAGCTGTGGGCAGAGCTTTGCTGCTGTTGTACAAATGGTTATAAACACTCAGGAGTTAATCCTCAGAACAAATGTAACAGAATGCTTACTGACAAGTTATTTCCTACTTTAAATTTTTCTCTCAGTTTCTATCTCGCTGTCTCCTTTGTCCTTTGCTAACTTCTCTGAGCACATATAATTAATGACTTCACCTGTCCTACTTACTTTCAAAAGTTGCACTGCTCATTCATTCCTGTCCTCATCCACATTCTTGGAAGCTTTCTCTATCTGTGCCTTCCCCACAAAGTTCTCTAACGTGTCTGTCTCAACTGGAAGACCCTGAACGCATTTTAGTTTCGATTAGATCAGTGTAAGCTCAAATATTTGGGTTTCTCATTTCACCACTGTATAGCTTCTCTAGAAATTGGCTATAGAACTTTGAGTGAAAGAATGTGGGAAATATCTTTCCTATTTTGTCCAACACACTTAGCAAGCGCCCCTTTCACTCATTTGCATCTGGAGCTGTGAATTTCCTTGGAGTTAGAAGCAAAGTAAAGAACTGTGGTTTTCCATTGAAGTTGCTGACATGGTCCTTCAACTCATTGGACTGTGATTTTTTAAAAAATGAATCAGCGACACTATGGTCAAGTAAGCCTCTCTCTTGTCATCTCTCATCTTCCCAAACACTACTACAGATGGAAGACTCTCATTCCCACTCCTGTGCTAGCATGGGTATTTGTTGTAGAACCGACACATAGCTTTGCCTCAGATGATCAAGTGCTTGGTTACAGTGACAGGAAGTGGGAATGAATTCTGAAAAAAAAAAAAACAGACAAATCACTTTGGGGGGCACCTGTTTGGGGGACACCACTGCCTAGGGGAGGTGTTCTGCATCAACTGGCCGAGGAAGGACCGCCTCGAGAATTCTGGAGGATTTGAGGTGGCGATTTCCCCATTTGTCAACCGAAGACCCTCCATTCTTGCGCCTTTCTCATCAGATTTGACCTTTGAAGACATAGGCTGAACATTTGGTCTCCACTGGGCTGAATTTTCAACAGTCATCTATGTGACTGAAGGAAGAGGACACTGCCTTTACCATGAAGACCACCCCCAAGCTTTCGAAGTGTTAGGTTGGCAATCTGTTGCCCTTAACCTATCGTTTTCTTCTTGCAAGTCCTCCACTGCTAACAAAAGTTTGAATTCCATGCCACAATCTTTATAATTATCATATCTTCCAGTACCAGTTAAGCACAGCAGCGACTGCTGTGTCCCAGTGTCCTGCTGTGTCCCCATCTTGTGACCTCAATCTTCAAGAGGTGAAAGCTTTAGTGACAGTTAACTACCACACCTACCATCTGTGATCTCCGGGCAGGTAATAAACTGAACTGCAAAATCCCATTCTTAGGGGCCAATTTTTACCGTAAACTGTCTTAGCCTGGATGTTTAGAATTAATTATCCCGAGCAAAGCTTACCCTCTGATCTAGTGAAGAAAAAGAACGAATTGATAAATTGAAGTAGGAAAGGGGAAAACAAATCCTAGTTTTTATGTCACTAAGCTGACCACGGAGTCACAGAAAACACCAACTGTTTATTTGTACGTATGGAATGTTCCCACTAAGGCGGTATGGGCTGCTGGTCACTCGAGAGTATTTTGCTGCGAGGAACAAAAGGAAGAAACTCGATCTACCCACCTCTTTCAATTTTGGTGACTCCACATCAACTTGTCTCCTGGAGAGGACAGGGCGTCCAGCTGCATTTGAGTGGGACCTACATGTATGAGGTCCTGCATCTCCTACTGCTGATAAAGACCATTAAAATCACTAATGTTATGAGATGTAATGAAATCATGGTGGGTTCTTCAGAATCTTAAGAGAAACATGAGATACTGTTGATTTCAGATGGGCCAAAAAGCAGGGCAAGTTTCCAAGGCTCTTGGAACAACAGATCTAAGCAGATCTGTAGAGGCACATAACTTCAGTTGAAAAGCTGTATATGATGGTAGCCTTTTGAAAGCCAAAATGCCAGTTATTTATAAATTGCTCCCCTTGAAATGGGATATGCTCCGTTAATATTTCTTCTGTATAGCCTTGGGGGCCCGTATTACTTAGTGACTGTTTCAAACTCTAAATCCTCTGTAGCTCCTGCTACCTTGTCCTCAGATTATCAGAGATCAATGAACACTAAGTATCTGCCCTCAAAGAGTAATATTCACTGGGAGAGAGATTGTAAGCACACAGAGATATACAGTTGAAGCTATGTAATGGCAAGCCATTAAGTTCAGTTAAGGTCCACTGATGGATGGAGAGAAAGACCTGGTAAGAATAAGTAGTCACAGAGCAGAGTGAGGGAAGTCACAATCACTGCTCTCAAGAGCACTTGTTCAACACATCTTTGCAGGTGCAGGGGAGTACCTATCAAGTATTGCAGGTCACCTGTGGTGAAGACATTCAACATTGCTGCTCGGGAGTATATTGTCTGGAACTTAGCATAAAAAAACAAACAAACATGTATATATATATATATATATATATATATATATATATATATATATATATTAAAAGGGATTTCAAAGTTTCACATGGTTAAGGTCAAAAATTTTGTATGTGGGTATCTACCACTTGTCTTTTAAACTCAGAGAAGATTGTATTTGTAGTAACAGTGCATCTTACATGGTATGTGGCTACAAATCTCTAATTTATGATGGAGATAGGATGAACACTAAGGAATATCCCAGAGACTTCGATTATTCTGTGTTCTTGACCTTTACACAGAGGCTATGTGTCTTCATCCTTTGTTTTTTGAAGGGCATTTTCTCAGAAACAATGTTTAATATATTAGAATGGCATTTCCACAGCATGGCTTTGCCCCTTGCTGTAGGATATCCTTAGCACTCCTGACTCTGTACCTGTAGGTTGCACTGCCTGTACCTGTAATGTAAGTAGAAATGTACTTAATGAGGGGTGTACATAACAAATACACATGATGGATGGAAAACCAGCTGTGTTTTGGTTTATAAAATGTTTCAATTTATTTTCCAAATATTTTGGATTAGATAAAACCCAACTATGTTTTGCCAAGAACATTTCCCCCTTAATTTTTGAAATCATGTGCAATTTTGCAAAAATTTACTCCATATGTTTCTGTTTGATTTACATTGAAATCGCCAAAACTATTGCTTTGTAAAATCTATTTGATGTCCAAGGGGCCACTTCGATTAGTCCAATACAGTTTTCTGTAAGCTGAGATACAATTCATACATCATAAAATTCACCCTTTCAAAGTATACCACTCATTGTTTTTTAGTATCTTCTAAATGTCCAGCAACCATCACAAGCTGATCTCAGAACCCAGTTCAGGTTCAAGTTGCACTCTATTAATGTGATGAGACTGAATGTTTAGCAGTAGGAAAAGGATGAGGTTCTCCTTGAACTTTACGGTTGAGAACTACATGTGAATTCGCACTGTAGACAGCAGACTTGTTCCAACCCTAATGCCGCACTCGTAAATCACAACATTGCTGTGTCCAACAAAGTGGCCACAGGGCTCAGGGTTATCACAAGGATGAGTTTCTTTGCTCTGAGTCACACGCCACCATGGCCCAAGTGGAACATTCGATTGCTTTCTTTTGCTGATCTGTCCCCCTACTGATGATGTTTTTGACAGTTTTTGACTTGGAAAGTCTGAAACCATTGGGTCCTGATCACATAATTTTTGGCTCAACACAGAGTTCTCCTTGCTCTCACTTATGATCCCATCCAGCTAAGTCCCTGCCAGAAAACTGAGAGACTGCGTCAGGCCGACTTTGAAGACCTAATGTTCCCCTGGTGACCTATGTGTATTGAATTTGGATCTGTCCACTTAGGAGACATGGGAGTAGTGACTCATAAAACTTAATCTGTTATCTCTGTGAGGTTGTTCAGATGGTATTTAAGGATATTTCCCTATCAGGTTTTTCAAGGATAAAATAAATATTTCCATCAAATACTTTTCATCAAGTTTAATTCTCAATTAGGTATATTAGATTTAAAACTTGGAAATATACGAATAATAACACATGAAGTAAAGTAGCGTGACATAGTACATTTGGCCATCTAGCCCGGTGTTTTAGGAATGGTGACACCCAAGCTTTGAAAATGTGGTGTTTTAAGCCTCTCATTCCACTCAGAATAAGGTATACTATAAGAAAAGATTCCCCCCTCCCCAGTATCACGTTATGTTTAGAAATGGTTATTTTGTGAGATAGTAAAACGGGAATAAAACCAGCTCATCTAGAATAAGTGAAATGCTGGGCCCTGTATGGAAAGGCAACCTGAGTGATGTCTGGCCCTCCAGAAGTGGACAATTACTGAATTTGTTCTAATGAGTTGACTCATGAATACACAACCAGAATTAGTTTCTGTAATGATTGTTCTAGGAGATCAAGGCTGAGTATTAGGAATCACTGTCATTTTTCTGTAAATGCATTGTGTCATCTATAAAATAAACATGGTGTCAAATACAAAGTGGTTTATATGGGTTTTTTTAAAAATTAGTATCTTACAATGCATTTGTCATGATCAGTATGAATTTGTCACAGTGTTTCTTCTAAAATGGCTTAGAATTCCTGAAAATGTATTTGATGTAACATCTCATGAAGTGCTTTCCTTTACTGTATGAAGTTTAGGAAAAATTCTCACATTCTACACAGTAGGCAAGGTTCTGAAGCCTTTTTTCCCCTTCTGTCCCTAATTTGGCAGTGCTTTTCATCCACACGACAACAAAACGTCTGGGTGAAAAATAAAATATTCAGTCATCTGGATGTTTTGTCTGCACGATGCTACATATTGTGACGTTTGGAGACAAAGCGTCCAAATAATTGACCTTTTTCCCCTCCGTCCAGATGTTTTGGCATTATTTACGCATAACTCTTGTCTAGTTTATAAGCCATTGAAAAAGGAAGTGAACACAAACATAAAAGGCTACTTCAGTTGATGCAAATGACTTGTCAGGCATTGGACTCCAGGTGGGCATTTTTCTGTATTGAAGTAAGTGATTAGTTGAATATCCGTGCTGTTCAGTCCTTCTGTAACTCACATGTAAAAGGCAGAAAATGGCTGCGTATACACAATGCCTAAAATACTGGTTACATATCACATAAGATGGAGAAGGGAAAATAGAAAATCTGTTTTGGTGGAACAAATCCTGTTAATTTATACACAGAGGAAAAATGACTGTGTACAAAAGGCATTCGATGCACCTTCCTCTCTCTCATTTTTTTTAGTGTCAAGACTGAAAAGTCAGACTCTTGTTTTTTTGGCCTCTTCATTATAGATGGGGGATGTAGGGATCCAGTTTTAAGCAGTGAAGCTATAGTGGCATGTGTGCTTTGGGATTTCTGAGAATCACAACTTGCTTATCGATGAGAAGAATGGATGTGGAGTCTTGTTCATGGGTCCTGCTACTTCCCCGCCCTTCCCTCACTGAACATGGATGTGATGTTAGAGCTGTGGCAGCCATTTTTGCGACTGTGGGACGATGGGATGAACAACTAGCAAATGATGAAGTTGAGTGATACAAACGCCGAAGTTTGTGGGCTCGTTTTTTGAGTTGTGTATCTGGTCTCTTCCCTTCAAACTTTTACTGGTAAATATCCTTATAGTTTTAGCTAGTTATGTATGTACTTTGCTACTTTGTTATAAACACTCCTAACTGCAAATATCCAGATGCCAGGTTCTTTTAACACGTGATAAAATTAGCAGAGGTTTCTAAGTGACTTGTCCAGTCACTGCAGAATTAGTGTGTGAAGAAGACTGAAGTGCAAGTTTCTGGGTCCTGCCACCGGAACACACCATGTTTCTGAAGACATGAAGTATCATCCCTCAAATGACCTATACACATGGCTGATTACATGTGGGGAGATAAAATGCCACCTATCATTAAATGTAACACTGGAAACAGTTCCAAAATACTTTGCATAGTGGACTTACATTATCTGTTGTGCGTAGACTGTATCAGAGTAGATTGATGTTTTTAAAGCTATAGAAGCTAAAAATTGAAATTCAATATTCTGATACTGTGTTCCAACACAATATGCTCTGGATCCCTCGTGAACTTAACTCCTGAAAGATTCTGACATGGGATCATTTTGAATTATGGGAAAGAGCAAAATTTTTAAGAGCAAGACTTGCGTGCAACTCCAATCCCTGAACTTGCAGAGGATGCAGTCTCGGGTCAGGTACTTACCTATCTAGCATTCTCATCTATAAAATGGATATAACAGAATCTACTTCCTCATCTCCTGTGAGGATTAGATAGGCTAATATGTGCAGAGAACCTGGCTCAGTACCTGGCACAAGTTATTATTTTTTAAAAAATTGTTACTACTAGCGTGAACATTTGGTAACATTTTGCTCTGCTCAAAATGCCCTGTCAAGTGTCTCTGCGAGATTAGATTAAAAACCATGGGTAGAAGAGCTAAGCAAAGACCTGAGGTGTCCCATGGTGTACCAGGAGCCCGATGACTTCCTGATTGAGTTTTGGCACTTACCTCAGGTAACACTGTGGCTCGGTTAACATTGGGGACCATCAGATTACCAGTCTTTTGGTTACATGAAAGACCCAAGTGAGTCCTCAAACTACCTGAAAGCTCAATTTTGCATGACAGAGATGTGCTCACCACAGTGAATGACCAGTTCCATTCTACAGTTAGCAAGCCTCTTTGCCACAGCACCTTGCTGGTTTATATCCTGCAAAAGGAAATTAAAGTAATAACACTGAGCCAAAAACACCACAGCAGGTCACACATACACACACCAATCTCTAAATTCAAGTAAGCTCTTGTTTCAGCAAATTTAGCTTACTGTGTGTTTTCACAAAATAACAACTACCAAGGAAGTTCTTTCTGTTCTGAATTCTCAAATGCCAAATGATATCTTCTTGGCTGAAAGGTGGAACCTGCCATTCGACTCCCGACTCGGGGAATGCAGCTGGTGTGAGAGACACAGAGCCCAGCTCCATTATTTTTACAGTGTATAATGTTTTCCACAAACCTGGCAGAGGCCCACAAGGGAAAGACAGTTGGCTTTTAGGAACTGGCCTTGGTTTTCTGCCTGAGACAGTGAATATCAGGAATCCATTCCTAATGAAAAGCAAACAGAGAATCGCTACTTGTCTCCATACATTCCTCACGCATTTATACTTAAACGTATTCTGTAGAGACCGTTTTCTACTGTGTGTTTTCATGCAGAGGGTGTGCACAGGAAGCCCTCTGCTGGGCTGGAATAATGAAGTCAAACTTAACCCTTGCATGCACCCAATGTCCTTGTCTTCTCGTGGTCCACCTTCTTGAGCAAACCAAGTCTACTTTGCTCCTTGAGAGGTGCCGAGTGACACTGCTCCCGACCTTTCCAGCGCTACATAAATCCTCCAAGGATTTCCACGCTGTCTGTAGCAGCACAGAGTCCGTTCATCCTCTTCTACAGCGTCATATCTGAGATAGGCTCATCGAAGTAGAAAAAAGCCCTGATGAAATGTCAAAGCCTTGGTCCTTTATGAATTGTGCAGTGATATTCAAGCTCGCTTATTTCCTTGGACATTTCTTTATTACTAGGACACAATATTTGACACCCACAACTTAAAGGAAGAGTGGTTTATTTCAGCCCCTGGCCTCAGAGGGTTTCAGCGCACTCCGCAGTGACTGCAATGGCTACAGGGCATGGTATAGAGCCTAGCCAGAGCAAAGCTCTTTACGGTGCAGCAAGGCAGGAAGCAGGGAGTTAGAGGCAGCTGGGGGCTACAGCATGTTCCTGGCCATGTCCCACTGCCAGTGGCCTCCTCTTCCTACTCAGAGCCAGTCTCTTAACAGCAGGTGGAAGCAACAGATCAACCCACTAGATTCAGTTAATCCCCGTGTTCGGACTACCTCCCAGATACACAAGGCTGCTGGAGGACACTCCAGATCCAAGCTGTAACATTTATCTTCAAATTGTTTTACTTCCTCATCTTAAAAATACAACAAAATAAAACAGTATGAAAAAAACCCCAAGCAAACCAAAAGCAGCACCTGCTCCACAGGTAACAAAGTTGTGAAGGTATTTGTGCAATGCACCCCATGAATGGGAGCTGTTATCTTACAACATTCCAAGCTACTTCAAAGAGAGTTTTCCAAGGAAATGAATTTCTAATATTGTATGCAAAAATGTACTTGTTTTAATGAAACTTTTTGATTTGGAGACATTTACATATTTACATAAGATTGTAAGAAATAGCACAAAGGGACACAGCATATCTTGACCTGGTGACTTCCATTCTAGTCTGATTGAGCTACCATAACAAAAGGCAGAGATTATGTGGCTTAACCAACATACATTAATTTTATCAGGGCTGTAAAAGATCAAGATTAAGCCTAGAGTTATCAATTTCTGGTGACAATTTTCCTCCTGGCTCGCAGACAGCCACCATCTCACTGGGTCCTCACACAGCAGAGGGGAGAGAGAGCCATCTCCGTGGTAGCTCTCCTTCAGAGGACATTAATCTCATTTTGATGACCTCAAGTTTAAAACTTCATCTCAACATAAGTATATTTGAAAGGCCCATACATATCACTCTATTGAATATTGGGAATTCGACATGAGAAGCTGGTCGAGGACACAGTTCAGTCCGCAGCATTTCCAGGGGTAATATCTTGCACCTCCAGCTAGGATAGGTACGTGGTGTAGCCAAGGGGCCGAGTATTTCCTTCCTTGTAAAGATTTATACTGTCTTCTTACAACCACTCCAACTCTGTCCCGTTCTTTACATCTGAAACCACTAGTCTGCTCTCCATTTCTATGACTTTGTCATTTCAAGAATATCAGATGAATGGAACCGTGTGATATCAACTACTAGGACAGGCCTCTGAATAAAATTGCTGGATCACATGATAGCAAATTTATTTTTTTAAAAAACAAAAAACACAGCTGTGTGATGCAGCGGCAATTTATCTCATATCTCATTAGATGTTTTCACTGTCCTTTTTGCTTTAACCATCCTCATAGGAGTGTGACAATGTTGTGATTTTTATTTTCATTTCTCCAGTGGCTGGTGATGCATGGTTTTTGCCACCTGTATATCCTCTTCAGTGAAATATCCCTTTCTATCTCCTATCTGCCATCTTAATTGGATTGTTGGCTTGCTTGTTTTTATAATGGAAGTTTAAGTACTCTAATATATATTCTAGATGTGAGTGCTTTGTCAGGCATGAGTTTTACAAAAATTTTCTCCCAGTTTTTTTTCCATCCTTTTAACAAGACATTTCACAGGAAAGAGACTTCTGATTTGAATGAAGCTAACTGAAATACTTTCTTCCTATTGGCTCATACTTTTGTTTCCAAATCTTAGCGTTTTGTGTATCACTGTAGTTTATGAAAATTTTATATTAGAATTTAGATAAATTTTATCTTTGTGTTATATTTAAAGGTGTGTTCCACTCTGAGTCAAACTTTGAATAATGTATGAGGCTTAGGTGGAGGTTTCCTTTTTCACATGTGAAGGCCCAATTTCTCCACCTGTATTTGCTGAAAGGTTGTTGTTTCTTCATTGAAGTTTTGCATTTTTGGAAAATATCGGTGGGGCATATTTATATATATCTACTTCTGAATTTTTTTATCCTGTTCCATTGATCTGTGCATCCACTCCTGCAAAAACACGAGTAGTTTGGAATTTTCTATTAATATTGTAGGTACTAAATTTGGATAGACTATTCTGTCTTTAGGTAGAATATTTTATGTTTATTCTAACTTTATTTCTTTTCAAAATAATTGAGTTATTGTTGTACCTTTTCCTTTCTATATAAATTTTACAATAACATTACCTGTGTCTACAGAAAAATAGTCATATTTTTATAAAAAGTGCATTGACATTATGTATCAATTGAGAATTAATATCTTTCTTGAGGTTTTCAATCTATCAGTGCTGTGTATCTGTCATGCATTTAGACATTTTTTTGAACTTTTATTAGTGTTTTATAGTTTCCAACCTCTAAGTGTATACATACTTTTTAGACACATCCATACAAATTTTATTTTTAAATAATTCTAAGTGCTGTTGCATTTTTAAGACTCCATTTTTCCATGGCTACATACAGAAATACAGTTGAACTTGTATGTTTATCTTTTATCCTGCTAAATTGCTGAACTCATTTATTACTTCTACAGTCTTGGTCCTTCATTCAACATTGCCTTGATTTCTTTTTTATTCCTAAAGACATTTTTACTCAATATGCAATTCAAAGTTCATATCTCTTTTTTTTCAACCTTTAAAAATACTGTTTTGAGTGTTAATCTCATCTTAAAATGCTTTCATTTAAAAAGACAAAATTAGGATTGATAAAATATCTGGGTATTATAATTCAGACAAGTAGAAACAAAAAATTAACCATGAGAGGCCTGTAGACCCCTAAGGCTTTGGGATTTTGTTGTTATTGTTGAATGTACTTTTTCTTTTTTTTGTCCAAATTGAACAATTCTTATTCTAACTTCCATTCACTCTTTTTCCCATTTTGTCTTTTTCTATTTTTGAGTTTATTCTTGAGCTTTCAATTTCAGTTCCTGTATTTTAATTCTAAAATTTTCCTTTGGTTCTCTACAGCTTATGTTTCTTTACTAAGATAGTCTGCTTCCTGAGAATATCTGTTTGCTTCACACATGTTTATAATTCTTGTTGAAGAGTTGCTACAGTGTCTTCTCTAGATATTTGACAGATAATTCTGACATCTTTGTCGATTTAGCGTTGTCCCGATTCTTTGTATGAAGACTGAGTTTGATTTAAGATATGGGTATTTTAGACATCACGCCATGAGATTCTGGATTGAATGTACCTCCCGTTGTGTTGCCCCACTGCAGCCAGAAAGTGGGTGTGTGTAGGAAACGCCTCGTGCCTTGTTGTTTCTGGGAGGGGTAAACGTCCAGGTTCCCCACGCGGCATCTTCTAACAATTAAGACAGGTGATCCTCATTACTGTCCATCAGTGGTGGGAGTGTCTCTTCCCAGCTAAGTATCTCAACCTGGTCGGGAAGAATAGGAATACGTTGTTACTGCTTCCCATTAGGCCTTCAACCGGACAACACTGTGAGGTTTGAGGTGGCCCTGTCCTTGTGGAGCCGTGGTGAGCGTGCTGACTACCCACTGTGTCTCCTCTGATATCAGTCCTAGTATCACTGCAGGTCCTTTAATGCTGCTGGGTTGGAATGAAGTCCAGTCTCATACTCAGCCTCTATAACATCACCCAGCTGGGGTTTGAAGCATCTCTCAACCCGTGAAGAATGAAAACCTGTCTCTTCTCTAAGAGAAGAGAAAACGAAGAAGCTCTCTCCTCTTTGCTTCCGTTGGCTAGACGATGCGGGATTTTGCTGGGCTTTGGGGTCCTTAGGAATCTTCTGGTTGATGATTTCTTCAACTGTAAGTATACAATCTACAAGAGGAAAAAGGCAAAAAGGGGGGGAATAAAGACAGTCAGCTGAATCTATCCCGGTGTTACTCTTTCAGTCCCAAGGTCCTGGCCCGAGCGTTCCCGTCTCTCTTTCTTTCATGTTATCCTTATGCTTGGTTTATATCTAACATCTGTGGGCTTTTTTGTTATACTTACTTGGAAGAATAGGAAAAAAAAACACCTATTTCATATTTCTGAAAGCTGAAGTCTCTAAAAATTCATTTTTAATGAGGGTAGGTGAGAGGGCAAATAGTAATAAGTAACAAGTAAATATTGTAACCACAAAAGAATTATGGCCTAATTCTGAGCTAAGAATCATGAAAGTATCTTCTAACCAAGTTTTATTACTAGGATAAGGTCTTTACTTTATTGAATCCCTGTCTGAGGCTTACTCAGTTCAAAGTATTTAAGGTGTTTTATAGTATTTTTACTCTTAGCTTATGGTGACATTACATTTATTTTAAATTGTACAGGATATGGAAAATACTTAGCACTGCAGTTGTTAAATCACTAGTCCATATTTTTCCAGGAGAAAAGTGAGCCATTTGACTTTCTTCAACATTCCTAGCCACTTTCCAACTTTACTCCCATACACAAAAGCAAAAGCTTTTGGGTCAGATGAACTATTCATTCCTCTTGAAATCCTGGCCCATACTAAGACCTTCCCTTTTCATTCCTTATGTATTCAAATATTTTTCTTTTTCTTTATTTACTGGTTCTGCAAACATTACAAGGCTAATAAAATAATATTCCCAATAATTCTAAAAACTCAGAAATACGACAGTTTAACAAAAGAAGAAAATTATTTGAAGACACCAGCTACTTAGCCTACTTCAAGAGTAATAACCTCAATAGATTCACTGGAGTAACGAACGACCATTTCACAAAGAAAACGTCTGGGAGAGAGGTCTTCCCTGTGAAAGTCTAGCCAACGTTCAGTGAGCAGGAACATTCTGCATAGACTCTTCTAGAAAGTAAAAGACAAAAATGCACTCCTCCTCTGAAGGAGGACGCTGTCAGCTGAACACCCAAACCAGGCAAACAGGTAAACAAGAAAATAACAATAAATGTCATATAAACTGAGGTGAGAAAAACCTTATAAAATATTCAGAATTTAATTCAGATGCATAAAACTTTCCTAGAATTACTTCAAGAAACATAATCATAACCAAGAGGAATTTATACTATTCAAAACTCAGAAGATGCTTTAAAAGTATTTGGAGAAAATCAGCACCTAGTCATAATTTTAAAAATTCAATGAACAGAAAATAGAAGGAATCTCTTTCATGATGATAGATAATTACTAAACAGTAACAGCTAAAGTTGTGAGACTGTTTTTCTCTAAAAACTGGGAATAAGGCAATTCTTTATCCTCTTTATTCAATGTCATAATTTTGTTTCTTCCAGTAAAATAAACCTATACAAGGAAAAAATCATACAAATTGGAAAAATTGAAATGAAACTGTTTTTTTCCATAGTTATGTAGATGAAAATTATCTTTACCCACAGGATGGTCACCCACATGGAAAATCCTAGCAAATCCAAAAAATATGCAAGAAATAACATTCTAATATCCTAATATCTAATAACATGTAGAAAATATTAGGATATAAGGTCAATATAAAAATTAAATAGTATTTCTACACACTAGGAATAAATATTTAGAAATAAAATATTAAATGATGCTCATAAAAGAATTTAAAAATACAACACATTTTTAAAAATTTAATGAGACTTTTGCAAGACTACCTTCTGAGAACAACAAAATATTTCTGATAAAAATGAAGGTAAAAATAAATAGAAAGACTTAAACTGTGGTGTCACAAAGGTTTCACTTCCCCTCAAACTGAAATGTATTTTCAATACAGTCCCAGCCAAAACTTCCCACAGACTTTTATGTTGACTTTGGAAAGATTGTTTTGCAAACAGTGAAAGGCTTTTGTGTATGGACGTTCAAAGAACATAGAATTTCTAAAACAATTCTGAAAAAGGAGAACAAGTTTGAAGGATTTACACAACTTGATTTTAAGTCTCACTGTGAAACTACTGCAGTGAAGCACAGGAGAAGCAGAGAAGAGTGGGACAGAACAGATGCCACAGATGGACCTACACTCTACACACCTTACACACACAGAGGCACACAAGTGTTCAGTTCATTTTAACACATTACTGAAAGTATCAGCTGTGTTCCCGCAAGCACAAAGAATCTCAAACTTCAGTGCAAGCCACATATAAAACTGGATATCAGGTATATCATAAACTTAAATGTAAAAGCTAAAACTATTAAAATTCTATGAGAAACCCTCTGAGAAAATTTGGAGACATGTAAAATATTACCATTTTAAAGACAGATTTTTCAAATAGGACAGAAAAAGTACAACATATTATATAAATGAAAAAATTTAATAGGGCTTTGTTAAAATTAAAAACATTTGCTTTCTAAAAACTCTGTAAAAGACATGAAGCCAAATCAAAGACTGGGGTAAAATGTTTGCAAAATTATATCTGCATTTGTAACATATACATATATATTACATAATATATATAAATATGTATTGTGTATTTATATATGTTATATACACATAATATATAAAGAAGTCCTGTGATCCGATTAAAAAGTGGAAGAAAGATCTGAATGCATTTGAAATGAATATATGCAAATGCTTAATAAGCTCAGAAAATGACACTCAACATTATTGGTATGAACAAGTGACTGCCCATTAAAACCACAAGAGATGCTACTACAAATCGGCTGGATTGGCTAAGGTTAATCTGAATGATGGCCAAGAGGCAGAAATGGCTCAAATGTGAAGGGAGTAGACTCGGTGAGAATGTGGTGTAAGCAGAATTCTTACTGGTTGCTGGAGGGAATTCAAGATGGTTCCAGTGCTTTTGGAAAGCAGCTTGGCAGTTTATTACCAATTTAGACATCCATCCATCCTGTGAATCTACATTTGTACTCCTAAAAATAAGCCCTGGGAAATATATGTTTATAAAGGCTTCTACTAGAATATTCATAGTAGCTGTACTCTTAATAGCCAGCCACACGCTAGAGATATCCTAAATCTCTCATCGGTTGATGAATGGAAAACCAAATTGTAGTTTCCCCTTATAAAAGTATACAGCTCAGCAGTAAAAGAGAGAAAACTGCTGACCCACATAGCACTTCATCCACACAGAGAAATCTCAAAGTCATTGTGCTAAGTGAAAGGCACCAGACACAAAAGGCTAAGTACCACATGATTCCATTTGTACGAAATACTAGAACAGGCAACCTTTCAGGATGGAAAACAGATCTGCGGTTGGCAGGGGGCAGGAAGGAAGGACAGGAACTAACCAAAGGGCCACGGAGGGACTTTGTGGGGTGAAGGAAAGGTTCTCTGTCACCGTTGTGAGAGAGATTCACGATGATGCATATTGGTCAAATCTCTTCACACTCTACTTTTAGAATGAGTGAATATTTTGTACTTAAATTATACCTCAGTGGGGTTGTTCTTTACTCTGTCATAGACAACGATAAATTTGAATCATTTGTAGGAAAATGAACACACTTGAGAGCCTAATGCCTAGAGGAGCAAATCAGACACAGGAGGTTAACTACCACGTGGTTTCATTTATATAAAACACCTAAGATACAGATGACCTAAAGATCAAGATAAAAGAGAGAATAGAAGAAATAGGAAGGTAGACTTTCTGGAAATGGGACAGGGATTGGGGTGGAGGGAGGAAGAAGAGGGGAGGAGAGGGGAAGGAAGCAAAAATGAGGTTAAGATGCAATCTCTCCTGGCACCCCTCCCTCACACCTTCCTAAAAGAGCTCTCAGGTTCTGTTTACCTTGGCGGTGAACCCCAGGGGATCAGGTGTTTACTGCCACAAATCTTTACTAAGGCACTCTCGGGTTACCTGCAGGCCTTCCAACCTGTCGCCCTGCTCTAGTCTCCTTTCCTTCCTGCTGACACGTGCCTACTCTCTCTCTCTCTGTGTGTGTGTCTCAACCCCCTTTTTGGGTGCAGGTCATGACGCCATGATGCAGCGGATTTGCAACTCACCTTCCCTTCCCGAGAAGTTCCTATAGAATATTGCTTTATTTTTCTTTTTAAGAACAGAGATAAACACTTTTGAGATGAGTGTAATCAGGATGTCCACTAAGGTCACCCAATCACTTAAATTGGAAAATGTTCACGTTGTCCTTACCGCACACTTCGTGGGAAGTCCAGAGCCTTCTTCCGCAGGTGATGTCCTAGGAGGCTTGTGTCCTCCAGGTCACCATCAGCTCCTATCAGACTCATGTTCTCACCCCCCAGAATTTCTCTTATTTCTTTGCTCCACACTGATCTAAATGTAGAACGTCACTCATTTTCAGTGACCCCCTTCACCCTAATAAAAATACTCACACCTGGCTTCTAAGTGTGTAGCAAATCTCACAAGTGGAGAAGTTTCATATTACCATGTTACTCAGAGCCTCTGCTCACTCCAAACTCTTCTCAGTTTTCCTTGTTCTTCATTCCTTTTTTCTGGATCTCACCATTTAAGAGACCGCAGGGACAACTTCTCTCTTCACTTAGTTCTGCAGAGTAAAGCTCAAGGCCCCTACTTGGCTTAGGGCTGTCCTGCTGGTGTCCAGAGGAGATCCATCCTGCAGCCCAAATAGAATTCTGTGATAGACATCACTTCCATCTTCTATACTGTAACCATGAATGGAGGAATGAAGATTCTAACAAATGCGCAAAAGTTCACCTGATTCAGTTATCTTGATGCAGTAATCTGCAGAGAAAGCTTTATATAATAAGAGGTTATGAAGTTAACCAAAATTTCTGGCTGACTCTTTGCTGACCTTTGTGGTTGTAGCTCAGGGCTGATGAATTGAATATAAGAAACTAAGAAGTAATGGCATGCTTTGACCTTCAAAGGTCACACAGCTACTTACATCCCTTACGATGATGGATAGGAGCTGGACCCTGACTTCAGAATGGAAACAGAGAAGACTCTAGGAATATACTGTGGCTGCCCTGGCATCTTCAGCTTCTTTCCATGAAAGATGAAATGTCTTTCATTTTCTGACATGCCATTTTTTGTTGTTATTTTGTTTTGTTTTGTCTTGTCTCATGGTGATATTACTTTGGGACTTATATGGAGCTTGTGTGGCTTTGTTGATCCCTGTGCTGTGATGTGACCTTAGCAAGGTGGTAGCAAAGGCTATGACTAACCTGAATGATCTACACAGGTATACAAATTGGGTTTGTAAGGTGCTAAAGGGACTCAGTGAGAGATGAGAGGTGGAGAGAGCAGACAGTGGAGCCCATGCAGATTACTCCCAAGGAAGTATTCCGAGATTTGAGTCCATGCAGTGTTCTTAGGGGAAAGGTTGATGAGAAGCCAAGTGCTGTGCCCTCTCCAGGGTCAATGGGTGTTTGTTTATGTCTCCCCAGGTAATACTTTATTCTAGAATTCTCCACAGCCTTGTAATGACCGTGTATATGTGTGCATGTGTTGGGATGGAGGGTTGGCAGGAAGCTTTCTACTGGAAATGAAGGCTTGAAATTGGTGTAACAGTTATGTGTGCCCCATGATGGTTTTTGTGATACAGAATGTTAAAGCTGTGCACAAAAGTTAGTGTCTATTCAGCCACTCCATTCTGATCCTGTGGAATCAGGAGCCAGAATGCAAACCTGGGTGGATGTGGGATAAATACAGCTTTCACTTAAGCCTTCCTGCTTTGGGCATATGCCCACAGAGCTGTGAGACCTGAGCCCAACATTTATTATGCATGTGAGCATCTTATTAGTATTTATTACCAGCAGAGTCAGTATAAATCCTGGCCTATTCCTGACAAGTCTACGTTCTATGTATCTTAACGTGATAAATTTTTAATAGAATGCATGCTTTATGTTTGGAAAAGGCTGTGTTTACATAATGCCAGACATAATTTTTCCAAATTGCACAGTTAAGATAAATAATTTATTGCAACCAATATCAAGTAGAGTTTGTTTAAATCTCATTCCTCACCCAAAGTCATTAGTTACTTTACTAAAAAAAAAAATTAGGTTGCATGTATTCAGCCTTGGAAAATCTGACCTTGAATCGTTATGATAGTAGGATGCTTGCTAAAGAGCCTGAAGAGGGCCCTGCTGAAATTTTAGAAACACGTGTACTTTCTTAAGTTTTTTTTTCTCTATGTTTGTTTGTAATGCTGGGGATTAAACCCAAGGGCTTTCACACTAGACTGTAGCCCCAGTCTTTTTTTTTTTTTTTTTTGAAATGGGGTCTCGCTCAGTTGCATAGGCTGGCCTCAAATTTGCAATCCTCCTGTCTCTGCCTTCCAGGTGCTGGGATTACAGGCATGTCCCACCACATGTGCACTTTTTGGTATGTTCTGTAGTTCTGGCTTGAAAGAGTTCTCCTTGCATAGAAACAATGCTTCTTGAGGAAATATTTATCCTAGGGAAAAATAAAGTAAGAGGGTATGAGATAATTGATTATTAGATATGTAAAGTGAAAAGAAAAAATTGACCACATTACTCTTATTTTTCTATGAACTGTAAAAGATACATCTTCCTTGGATCCCTCACAAAAATCTAGGACAATACAGGCAGGGGACACAACCTTCGGTGATGGGGTATACACACTAGAAGGGGGCTGGGAGGCTGGGAACAGGAGCTAGCCCCCGAGGCCCAGCTGCGGACAGCCTGAACTGCTTATGCTCCCGCATGGGCAGATTGCTGTGTTAATTATGTTTAAAACTTTTTGATACTACGATGTTCTGGTATCTTTAAAAAGCCTCCTGGCTGTGGAGAGATGACTCCATTTTGGGTTGTCCAATTCTTACAGATAATATGCAGACCAAACAGAGGTTTTTTTTTTTTCTTTCCTTTGTGTACTCTGTAAATTTCAGAAGGTAAAATTCTTCCATCTTAAACATCCCAGGGTCAGATGTCAGGCATCTAAATGACCAATTTTTCTAACCCACAGCCTTGCATAATTAGTCTAACCAATGTAAGGTGTTTTTTTTCTCCCAGATCTTTCCATTGTCAGGAAACCCGAATAAAGCCCGTCTTTCTTCACATGGTACCGTGGCTTTGCTGGGTCTGACTCATTGCTTGGGGAACATGGACTCTTGTCCCCAGAACAGAGGGGAATGTGGATGCCTTGTGTCTCTTTTGGTCTCAGTGATGACATATAATGAGGACAGTTGGCTTCTAGGTGACTTAGAGGCAAAAATATCCTGCCTCAAGTTTGTTATTCTCCTGAAGGGCATTTGATTTGAATACTGGCGAGAAAGTCTTCTCACTTCCAGGGCTCGGACCACTTCCTTTGGTGAATGTCACAAAGGTGGTGGTCTGTGTTTGGAAGCAGGTGACTCCTTGCCATGTCTTTTTTCTTTATGAAGGACCACATTAGCAGAGAAAATCAGACTCAGCCACCCATGATAGACGCTTTATAAGCCCCTACTTTCTTTCCTCATAAATGTAAGATGTCTCAGCACTTGACACAGAGAGGTAGGGGCAGAAAGTTGAAAGTAGAATCTAGAGGAACAAGAATTTGTATTTCTGTGACATCCTCCACCTGGACAAGGGCTTGTTTAAGTAGCTAGAGAAGAATGTAGAAGAGACTAAATTTCATGCAATCCTGTGGGCAAAGCCGGAGTCAGAAAAAAAAAATACATCTTGTTGCTGTTCAGAATTTTTTTTTCTTCGGGCAGCTATTATCTGGAGAAACATATGTTAAATATGTTGCTTTTCATGATGAACTGGTAAATCTAATTTCTTGCAATTTGTTTCATTTTTATTTTTCCCTAAATTTTTATTCATTGTGAACACATGTAGTAATGGGAAAAGAAAGAAATAAAAAAATGAAGGAAATTACCCAGCAGTCTGCCTACAAAAGCAAATCTTTTTTTTTTTTTTCCATGTTTCCTCCCAGAAGTTGCATATACATTGGCAACAAGACTCTAGTGCCATTTCCTGGAATGGAAGATCTGGAAGAAAGATGAAGCCCTACTTCTAAAAATTGTGAGACATTGGCCACAAACTTTTTTTTTTTTTTTTTTTTGGAGACAGAGTCTCACTCTATGACCACAAACTTAAAATGAGAAAATTAAATTTTTCAGGGCTCCATCTAGTTCTAAAATTATTTATACTTTTATACTTGCAAGAGAGTGAGTGTTACTTAGAGACATCATATTTGGGGAACTGAAAATTTTTTAAAGTTGAGAAAATGGTACTGGCAAAGGAAAATGGCAATTAACCATACCACAAACAATAGACAGGAGCAGAAACTGAAACTCAATAGGAGCTTTGGAGCAACATACTTTAAAAGAATTGTTCCTTTTGTTTTAGTTCTACAATTTCCGAACTTGTCTGCAAGGCCTTAAAGTGTTTTGAACAGCTTAGCCTTCTGTCATAAAATATACTCATCACTAACCACAGAAACAGTGTATTAATGTCATTAGAGATCTGTGTGTGATGTTACTCCCCAGATTTTGTGGTTGCACGTTGTACAGTTTTTAGTGAGGATGAAACAAGAGAGCTGCTGCTCATTGGCTGGAGGAAGGAAGACACACTTTCCTTTTGTTTCTGCCGTGACTTTGACCCCCGGTTCCCTGACACTGGTAGGGGGAACGATCCGAACAAGATTAGAATAGCAGTTGGCACAATCTTTCATGTGCTGTCACAGGCAGGTGAGTATTTTCTCTCCCCAGGATGCTGAAAACAACCTATGCTTATATAGATGAATCACAAATCTTTTATAGAATACAATGTCAGTCAGTCCTAAAATTCATGTGCCAGAAGAATGAGAATTTCTAAATTGATTCCTCTCTTATTCTGACCATTTGTGAATTCAATCATATGAAGGCATTTATTTCTTTGCACAATACTTGGTTAACTTTAGTGTGTGCACATCAGAACAACGTGTTTTCCTTGCACAGTTCACTGTTAACGCATATTAATTCTCAGCCACAGGCTGGTGCAGAGCAGGTCTTTAGTTCCCAGGGGTTTATATTGTGGTTACATAGTCTGGCTACAGTGAGAATCGCTTATTTTCAGTTTAGGTTCTCAGGCTCTATTACAGTTGTGTGAATTGATGGCATTCACATACAACCAAAATTTTCTGGCATTATTAGGCGTTGTTCTGTTTGGGGATAGAACTTTTGCAAACAGGTCCAACAGCATGGTGAGGATTATCTTTGCTTCACTACAAAATCCTGCTGTCTGTTTTCACATAGAAGTGTGGGCAATTTATTGGATGTTCAATTGTTTTTGATGAGACGTTTTGGGATTGAGTAAACTTGATGATTATTATAAAATAAGAAAAGATCCTACACTATGAGGAGCAGAAAAAATTGTAACTCAAATACCAACTTGAAACACTGTGTTGAGATGCTCTGTCTGGATTACCATCTGACTGTGCCCTAACTGACAAGTACTATATTATACTGGCTGGAGAACAAGGCACTGGGAATGTGTGTACTACATATTTACTGTTCTTGCATAACTCACGAAATTGTATAAAAACGTGGGGTATGCCAAATGAATATCCAATATGAGCACTGGTTATAAAATACAGGTGGAAACTCAGGTATGGCTCAGGTCGTATTCAGATGCCTTGAAATATAGAAGGTAACATTTGAGTCTTAATTGAATGAAACCCAAGAACTCTCATAGAAGTTACAGTATGACAATAATCATTTATGATATGGTCTATGATTTTTTTCTTATAAGATACTTTGCTAATACCAGTGTACTTTTCTTAGATGGCTCAGGAGCTAACATGAGTCCCCTTGGCTGACCTGTGGTTTTAATTGCAAGAGTGTGCTAGTTTGCTTCCCCTCACTGCAACAAATTATCTCTGAGTTTATACCCAAGCTATAAAGAGGGAAGATTCCTATGATTCAGTGTTTTATAGAGCCCAGCAGATGAAGAGTGGCCCCTTTATTTGGGCAGTGGTAAAGTAGCACATCGTAGTCAAGAAAGCCTGGTGGAAGGACTCACCCAAACCCCTTAAAGAGAACATCCCTGGTGACCCAAGAACCTTCCAAAAAGCCTCATTCCCTAAAGGTTTCACCACCTCCCAACAACATCGCCCTGGAGGACAAGTCTTTAACCTTGGGCCTTTGGGGGAGACTTTCAAACTACTGCCAGGTGCAAGGTGTAGTTTTATTAAAAGTTAAGATAACCTTGTGTTGACAATGCCCATCTCCAGGACGCACAGGACATCATCTCTCTCCCAGAAACTTGATCATGTTTTATTGGGGGATTAGATTTCTTCCCTGATACTGAAGAACCCTGACTGGTCAGCTAGGACACAAATACAAAAGTGAAATTAAAGCTCCGGAGTGTAGTTTCTTAAGCAACAGGAAGCTGGAATATGTGAGCAAGTGTTCTGCCTCCCCTCCCTCGGTGGCCTAGTCAGGGAGTTACTAGATACAATTCTTTTAACGTATCAGTAGGAGTGAAACCCCACTATGCAGAGTGGTGAACTAAATAACCCACGTCTTTGTCCACTCCCCCTCTTTTTATTTCATCCTCCCCTCTATCCCACTCTTGAATAGCCGGACTACCTTTCGAATGAATTATCTACATATAAATGTTTGTCTCAGGGTGAACAATGATATGAAATTATGATGGCTGTATATAGTAAATGAATAGTTCCAAATGGTGTATCATGGAGAATATTCATACTTTTTAGTGGAAATAGTATAAAACCCTAGCAAGAAGGAAGAGTGTTATAGCTTGGATCAAAAGAGACATATCAGCTCTTCAAATTTGTTTCTCAAGCACAGCCACTGTTCTGACAGACACAAAACCTCAAACACACAGCACATAACTGAGAATGGCCAAGTAGTTGAATATATCTGTACAACGAGCCAGTAAACTCAGCCAACAGAGGTAACACCTGAGGGAGTTTAGTCATTTCCTTGTGCTAAAGAAGAGAACATGGAAAGTAGAGGCACATGATAACTGAGCATCTGATAAAAATGGTATGCAGCTTGAATGACAAAGAGATGATATACTCCATAGGTAGTAAAAATTTGATATTATTTCTAGTTCTTGACAACAAAAATAAGTTTCAAGTGAAAGAACAGTATCTGAAGAAAGCATAATTAAGTATTTTACAAGTTTAACACGAGGAAATCTTGCTAAGCATGACAAAAATTCTAAAAACTATTGAAATATTAAATAAGAATATTGTAAACAATTAAAGACAGAATTAAAAGAGGTAAAAATGTGAGGACATTTTGCAACAATGTTAGAAAAAAAGCATATCATTTTAAAATATGAAATCCTCTTATGAAGGAAAGTATTCTAACAACCCTACAGACAAATGAGTAGATAATATGTGCTGGAATTTTACTTAAAAATGCAAATGATATAAAGGCATTAGGAGAAAAAGCCACCCGGAATGTTAAAGATTCTCACTCAAAATAATAAGCCACCATTTCTAATATTCAACTTTTGCAAAGAACGGAAAGTTTAATGCTATGCAGTGTTGCTAAGATTAGGAAAAGACAAGCCCTTGTAAATGTTTAATGTGACCCCTTTGCATCGCAGTTTGATAGTATTTATCAATATTTTAAATGTGCATGTGTTTAAACTTGTCAAGACTTCAACCTACAGCTCACATTTACACAATGAGCATAAAAATAAATTTACAGGGATGTTTATTGCAGAACTACTTGTAATAGCAAAAAGGAAATAATCAAAATGTTTACCAGAAATAAATAATTTATGATAATACATACAATAAATTATGTGCAAGCATTTTTAAAATTTAATCTGACATGAGTGGAAAAGAAATTAAAACTTTGCAAGTGAAATATTTAAAAGAAACAACATGAACAGGCACAGCTCAGAAATATGTATAATATGCTAGCTCCTTTTTCAACTTAGCATGCCCTCCTTACACATATATATTCATAAAAAAATTCTAGAACAACACAGCTACAGAAAAGAAGCTGTTGACATAGGTGCTTCCCTAGGAAAACTTCGTTTTTATTATTTGCTAATTGAAATTGTTATTTATTTTGCTTTAACTGTGAGCATGAATACTCCTTTACATAAATTTAAAAATATTTAATAGCATTATTAACCTTGGGTAGCTGGGACAGGATGAATGAGGAATCAGCTGTTACATGAAGTACCCTAGTACAGCTTCAGGAAATGAAAAATTGGAGGCTATTGAATGCTAACCAACAGCAAAAGCTAAACAGATGGAGTGTGCTTAAAAAATGTGTTGGCTATAGAATCAATTCAGATGCTAAAACCTTTGGTTGTAAATGTTCATAGATTATAATAAGATTCATAGATTATAACACAAAGAAACCAAAGAAATAAAGGAAAACTTGACAAGACCAGAAAGTTCTTTGTGTCATGAGTAGGAGTTTTGGTACAAGACTACATACCAGGAGGGAGGAGGAACTTTCGGAAGAGTCAGCCAAACAAAAGGTTCCATGTGTTTTCACGTTGAAGATTCTCTGACAGCCAAATAATTAGAGTGAAGGAACTGCTGCCCTGGGACTCAACACAGTGGAATTTGTAAATTAGGAGTCAATGGGGGGGAAAAATGAAAAAGCTTCCAGAAAGGAAGAGACCCTTTACCTCTGAGGGGATGAAGATCAAATAACACATGATTCTTCACAAAACAGCACAGGATGTTGGTTGGTACACACAGAGCAAAAGAGTCTTTCTTTGGGGGGGAGGGGGGAATTCCTGCCACTGGTATCCAATCCTCAAGGGTCTTTCTGTCTAGCCTCAGTCACTGAGAAGGAAGCTTGGGCATTTTCAAGGGCAAGGTCAGGAATCTGCATCCAGTTGTTATCAGTTCTCTTAAAAATATAATATATAAATGTTAACGTAAGAAGAGAAATAAATTTGTTTTTTCTAAAACATTATTTTTTTCATGAGTATTTGTGATACATAATAATTAAACTTGCGAATTTGCTGTGTATGCATACAGCATCTTGATTGCTTTCACTTCCCTTTCCATCTTGCTCTCACTCCCCTCGTCCAGTTCCCCTTTCTGCAAAATCCATCTCTCTGTTACCTACCATCATTTTTTATTTTGTTGCTTTACTTCTTTATATTTTGAGTGTCTCACATTAGAGACACCAGGTAGTATTTAACAACTTCTTCTTCTTCTTCTTCTTTTTTTTAAGAAAGGGTCTTGCTCTGTAGTCCAGTCTGTTCCTAAACTCACTATGTAAACCAGGCTGGCCTTGACCACACAGCAATCCTCCTGTCTCAGCCTCCCCCAAGTGGTGGGATTACAGGCATGTGCCACCACACCCAGCTTATGTGGTACTGGGGAATCAAACTCAGGGCTTTGTGCTTTCTAGGCAAATGCTCTAACCACTGTGTTATTTCTTGGCCTTATTTAACTCTCAGTGCCTGAGTCATGTTGTCAAGTACAGTGATCTCAAGGTGCATCTGTTTTCCTACAAATGGTTCAAACTTACCTTTCCTTATGGTACTCCTCTATATATACCATATTTCCTTTATGTATTCATCTGGTGATAGACCTATCAGCAGTTGCCAAGTTGAGCTGTGCTGTCATAACATGAATATGTATGCATGTTTGCTACGTGATGTCTTTGATTCTTTCAGAAATATATCCAGAGGGGCCATAGTTAGGTCTAACGGAATAACTATTTTCAGTCTTTTTGAGGAATCTCCACATGAATTTCCCTAATGATTCATTTTCAAAGGCTAAATATTTCTTATCTAATTTCCTATAAGTTAAAGGGATGCTTTAAGGGTCCCCATGCCAATTACAGACTAATCTAGGGCTTTATTAATTTTACACACTCTAAGAATGAAACACTGGCCATAACTAACACCAAGAGCTACCACACAATTTATTCTTGGAGAAAAGATCTTTTGAAGACCTGTCATTGCTTTGGCTTTTCAAGAGCAATGATTCAGAGACATTACCACAAACGCATCTGAAAATCATGATAGTCAGGAAAAGGCAACTCCAGAAACTTCTGTTCAGGATTGTACAAAGCTTTAAGGACAGCTTGCTATCTTGAATCTACAATAATTACTTCATAGAAAGATTTAGGGATATGTAACAACGGGAGCATAAGTCTTTTGGTATAAACTTAAAAGCGTACCCAAAATGAAATGTAAATTCTTAAAAACAACAGCACATCTTCAAACTTCCCCACATGTTCCAAATGTCTGTTTTCCCACAAAGACATTCTGAGCTTCTTCGTGCCTGGTTGTAAAAAGACAGACTGTGGCACTGATCTTGTCTGCTTCTGTGGACAACATTGATTCCCAAGCCTGTGGTAGAATGTCACAAAGTCCTTGTCTCTGGCTCTTGTCTGTCTTCATCTTACAGCTTTAAGAAAGGGGAAGGATTGCTATGTTGGCACAATATGTGTGTGCGGAAAATATCCAAACTCAACACAACCATTGTGTGTAGCATATATATATAATAATAATAAATGGGAGCAAAAGGAGTAGTGTTTAGCCAGACAATATCCAGTAGCCAGGAGAACAGCAGCGCACTTCAGAGCTGTGCTGACGATGACCAGTTCTGAGTGATCTTCTTCTCAATGAACAGGTTTCGCACAAATTGACAGCGATAACTGTAGAGGTAAAAAATCTCCCTGATCCTGCTCCTCGGTATTAAGTATATTCTTCTGCTGAAGCCATTTTATTACATTAGAAAGGAATAGAAACACGCCTTTTTATGTCATGATGTAGACCATACTGGCTCCTGTTCCTCATTTCTTAGACTGCCCCTAGGCTGGAAAAAACAGTAAATGTCAATGCTGTGTGTGTTTTGGAGACAAAAATAAAATTCTTGATAACGATGCTATGTTGGATGTGAATGAATACTACAGCGAGTCAGAAGGATTTTGGTGTGCACAGCTACTCAGAGTCACTCAGAAGTTTCTCACCTCCATCTCAGATCTTAATGATGAGGGGAAGATCTGTCCTATTCATCCTGAAAATGGGATGCTAGTTAAATGAGATGATTCGAAGAATTTTCTGGGAAGTCCTCTGTGATGTATTGGCTCAAGTGTCCTACTGTGGGTGATTAGTTAATCCAATTTATTTCTTTTGCCAGTATACCTCTTTGTATTTTAACAGGGTCAATTATGCTCACATACTAACAGAACAGTGTCTCAAATATATCTTATTTGTCTTCAATTATACTTTTCTTGTAAGAAAATGTATATTCTATATTGCCCATTGTGTGAAATTTAAAACAGAATTGTTGAGCTAGAGTTCACAAAGCACATGTTCACCCACCTAAAAAGAGTACAATTGGGCTAGTCTTTGCATATCCAGATATGTACGTCACCAGCATTGTCTCAAAAGTATGGCTGAAAGGTTAACATTGAGTGGCTTCTTATATGAGAAATCCAAAATATAAATAGAGAGCAAAAAACAATGATAGGGATGGGGATGGGAAAGGGATCAGAATGAGGGGAGATGGGACGGCAGAAAAGGGAAGTGAACGTGATTAAGGTGTGCCGGGGCCCATGTGTATACCCACCACTTCCCCGAATTGCATGTAATTACCATGAATCATGATCATATGCTAACTAAATTAATTATGGGGAAAATATGGTCCCCTCAAAAAGCAACCTTACAATCTTTAATTATCTCTCATTTCCCCAACCTCCTTCCAGCTCCAGGCAATCACTGATGTACATTATGTATTTTTCCATTCTGGATATTTCATAGAAACAAAATCACACAATACTTGCAATTTTGTGTCCCGGTTACTTCTCTTTGCATAGTACGGTCAGGATTCACGTGTGTTGTAGACTGTACCAGTATACTCTTACTTCCAGGACTAGATAATAGCTCATGGTGTGGGCGGGCCCCATACTGTTTATCCATGGCGAACATTTAGGTTGTTTTCACCTTTTGGCAATAATGATTGATGCTGCAAAGTTTTTGTGTGGAACTCTTTGTGCAAGGCTACATTTTTATTTCTTTTAGGTATAACCTGGAAGAGGTGGTGCTGTGTCATACGGTAGCTCTATGTTTGACCTTTGAATGACTGCCAACTTGTTTTTCAAGCTGGTTGCGTGATTTTACATTCCCACAAAAAGTGTGAGCATTCTAATTTCTTCATATCCTCATCAATTTGTTTATTTATTTGTTTGTTTGTGCTAGGCAGTTGGTGCAAAGCAGTATTTCATTCTGGTTTTGATTTGCATTTTCCTCCTTACTAAGGAAGTCAAGAATCTTTTCATGTGGTCATTAATCTATGCCTATCTCTGAGTAATGGCTATTGAAAGGTTTTGTTTATTTTGTTGAAGTTATCTTTTTACCGTTGAGATCCAACATCGTAATACACAATTTATATGTTTTCTCATAAAAGCTTTGCAATTTAGCTCCTACATTTTAATCTGATTCATTTTGGGTTCCTGTTTGCATAAGGTACGAAGTAAGGGTCCACACTGACTGTTCTGCCTGGGCCTCTCCGGGTGTCCTAACACCGTTCATTGAAAAGATTATTCTTTTCTAATTAGCTGGTCATAGCAACCGTGCTGGAAATCAGTTGACCATGAATGTGTGGGTTCATGTCTGGAATCATAATTTTATTCCATTGATTTCCCTCTATATTCTTGTTCTCATACTATACCATTTTCTTTACCTTTTTTATAGTAATTTTTAAGACAGAAAGCATGGATACTCCTAGTACATTGTTCTTTTTCAAAAAGGTTTTCCATGTGTCAGTTTGGCCCAGTGGTTCATCTTTGCTTGACACCATTGCTCTGATACTCTGAGATGAAAAGTCCCATGTGGTACAAGCTTCTACACACAGACCAGGGCAGGGTGTGTGCACGCATGTTAACATAACAATAGGGGTGACATCCTATTATATTTGCCACTCTCTGTTAGCCAGAAAGAAGTAACAGGTCCCTTCCACACTCCAGGGAGCAGGCTAGCCGTGGTCTAAACTACAGGAAGTACTCTGCCCGCATACAACAGTAAGTTTTCTCATATCTGCAAATGTAAGTAGCAACAATTGCCCTTGTCAAATCATCTTCATATTAAGAATGTTAATAACTTCCATGAACACTTAGTAAAATTAATTAAAATCAGGCAGGTAATAAGAAGTATAGCTCAAACATTTTACTCTGGAGACCATCCCCAAACGTACATGTGAATATGTGTACATGAATACACACAGGTAGAAGCCAAACTGTACCACTGGTATTATGAATGACTATGGCCCAAGTAGTTTAACACACACATTTTTCCTTATACTGAGAAAATGAATGGAAGGGTAAGAACTATCTGCATAATTTATTCCGATACTTTTCCAAGAGTCCCACTAGTCTCCCCACATTTTTCCATTTACAATTCTTTTTACTAATTTATCTAGCTAACTGGGCATGGTGGTTAGTTTTATGTGTTAATTTGACTGGGTTGGAGGACACTCAGAAAAGATAAAACATTTTTTCTGGATACGTCTGTAGAGATGTTTCTGGAAGAGATTAGTCTTGAACACCAGAGGCTGTCTGGCCTTTGGATTCTCAGACTTAGAGCCATCCGGCTCCCCTGGTTCTTAGACCTTCAGATGGATGTATACCATCAGCCTTTCTGTTTCTCTCATACAGTGGTCCTCCTTTTTTTTTTGGCACCAGAGAGCAGGCTCAGGTAAGCAACATACCGCAGCTCCACTACCGGTCATCCGGCCTCAGATTCTCATAAGGAGCGTGCAACCCAGATCCTTTGCAATTCACAGTCGTGTTTCTCCTCCTCTGAGTATCTGATAGGAGGCGGAGGTCAGGCAGTAACGCAGGTGATGAGGAGCAAATATACACACGGAAGAAGTTCCACGTGTTGGCCTGCACTCACCTGCTGCGGCGGGCTCTGGTTTTTATCAGGCTGTGAGCTGGTATCAGGCCTTGGGCTGGGGGTCGGGGACCCTTGAGAACTTCTTGGTCTCTGTAGTCGTTTGAAGCCTCCCCACAGCAAATCTTTAGGTCGGTAGGTAGGTATGTGGATGGGTAGGTTGGTGGATAGATATGTTACAGTTTGAATCTGAATGTCACCCCAGTGCCTCATGGATTGGGGTCTTCTGGATTACCTATGGATTTCATGTGCTGTGATAGGGTTGAACCTGGTTAGAAGGGGACTAACGAAAGGATCCCCGAGAGCACAGAGGATCCCTGGGGTGTGGCCTGGAAGGATGTACTCCAGCCCTAGCTTCTTCTCCCTACACCCTGATCCTTCCTCTTGCCAAACCCTGAGCAGCTGTCCTCCTTTAGACCCTTTGGCCAGGCTGTTGTTGCCATTCGGCCATGAATGGAGTGAGATTTCTGAATTGTGAGCTGAAAGAAACCTTTCGGCCCTTAAGTTCAGTTAACCGTGTTAAGTTGTCTTTTCAGTGATGAGAAAGTGACTAAATCAGATAAGTAGGTCATCTATTAATTTTCCTCTGGATACCCCCAGTACTCTGGGGCAACTGTGCTTTTCACGCTGCATCACAAAGCCAGCTTTGTTGGGCAGTATGGACCATGCCTGAGTCCCCATGTGGGCTGTCCAATTGCACAATCATGAAGCTGTATCTTAGGTTACAAGTGTAAGAGAAAATAGTGACCGTGGTGAGTCTTACAGTTCAGAACGTTTTGCATCCCTTTTCTGTTAGGTAGTACATCCTTACACTTTTTTTATTCTTTTACTAAAATAGCAGAAACATCTGTGTCTCCTCCCTCAGTCAGTACACTTTATGAGTCCCAGATTTACAAATAGTATCAGTTACATGCAGTAAGCCTCATTCTTGGTCTTATTAATTACTTTCCGTCAACTTATCCCTCTGGCGTTTGGTTACAAAAGCATGCTGGCAATCAGTAGTAATGATTTTAAGTTAGTTATTTGGTGACTGGGTCCCTTTGCAAAGGGTTTCTTATTAATTATTTAAAGAATCAGTGCCACCGGGAGGCTCTGCTCGCTCTCAGGTGTTAAGTACATTCATTTTTCCGTAACTGTTTCTCTGCTTGTATCTTTTCTCTCACTTCTCTACAGGTTTTTTTTTTTTTCGGTCTAAGCTTTAGACACTTTAAGGTATGTTATGTTTTTCTAACCTTTTGTATGGCAAACTAATAAGATCAGCTTCTGATCTTAAAGACTCATGTGATTCTATGAGCATTTCTCCAACAATATGTAAAAAAAAAAAACCCATGGAATATATTTTTGCAAGTCTCTTTGATTGTATTCGCCCTGTATCTTCAGTGTCTAGGGAAGACAGTGATTAATGAATTTGTAACAGGCATATGATCAGAAGTTCACAAGGGGAAAAGGTAAATTGGGAAACCTTCCATTCGAAGGTTGTGGGCAAATGATGTGTGAAATTGTTGACAAATTGCCTTCATTAGGGTTTTGAAGTAGACTTTTTTTCATACATTTGGCTTTGTTCCAAATACAACTGTGCAGAGTTTTTAGATATTCATTGTCGAGTCACAATCTGCCATAATATTTGTCCTTGAAAACCTTTACTCTTGAGAGAAGTGGTGGAAAGTTTAACATAAAATTCTCTTTGATTGTATTACATGGGGAATTCTCATTTCAAAACAATGCATGCATTAAAGTGTTGCCCAGCTGCCCTCCATAGGCTCAGAGGAAAGAAGGATAAAACAGGAGCTTCACAGAGTCACTGACGCTTGGTGGCAAAGTCTTTCTAACTGAGGGTGCCATATCAACCCATCAAACTATAATACATTCAAGTATAGTTATTTTTAGAGTATGGTGTTCCATAGTTATGTGGTCAAGGTTTTGGGCTTGTCGTCTCAGTACTGAAGACTCAGACTCATCCCTGTCACTCACGAGGATTGTGACCATGGGCAATCTATTTAATTTCTCTGTGCCTCACTATCCTCTTCTGTGACAGAAAATGATAGTAGCCATTAGAATTGTGCAGACAACTAAAATTTGATATGAAAACATGTGCACAACCTCTACCTGGAATATGGTAGACAATTGAAATGATATCATATATTCATATACAATAGAGAATTGACACAAATTTTGGCCTGAACTTTGGGTTTAAACAGAAAACAGTATGTACATTTCTCTAAGCTTTTACTGGAGCAAATCAAAAGTATAGCAAATGGTTAAGCTAAAAAATTGTACTTTAGCAAAAGACACATGCCCGTAATGTCCCAGAAAACTCTTCGCTTTGGACCCACTTATTCCATTGCTCCTGCTACTATCTGAGGCAGTTCTGCCAGTCCTCTGTTGTGAGTGTCTTTATAATACGTGGCCACAGCTTCAGGGCAGGAGAGCTTCTACCCAGTGACATTTGATGGGAAGGTGAGCTCATAAAAACATGACAATGCTGGCGTCTCCTAACTCATCTCATTCACCGTTTCTGGCACTGTACGATGTTTGGCATTTCTCCAAGGTCAAAATGACCGTGAAAGGTCAAGGTTTTGAGCAGACATAGGATATCAAGGCCGCCACGACAGCACAGCTACAAACATGAAAGTAGACTTCCAGAACTGCTTGAGAAAGGGACAAGGGTGATGGGCATTTGAAGTGAGGGATGGCATTCTCAGAGCATCGGTGGCGATGAGTCTTTCACTATAACAATATTTTAAAAAATTTAAACACTCACCTTTTTTTTCAATCACATCTCATATGTTTATCTTTAAGCCCATCTTTTTGGAAGATTCATTTTAAGACCTATCTGACCTGCCTACATTTAGTCGTTTTCTCATTGGGTGATCATGTTAGCGTGGAATAATTACAATCACATATTTATACCACAATTTCTACATGTTAACAGACATCCTTGCACATTTCTTTTATTCCACACAAGACTGTGCAGTGTGTAGACACAGAACCAGGCAGGTAATCATTGCTTTATCATAAGTATTAAATAAGTGAAATGTCTCCTAGGTTTCCAGATAACAAAATTAAATTGCAGGGAGATATAGTAACTCGGCCCAAGGCACATTCAGCCAATATTTAATAGATTAAATTATTAATCCATATAAGTAGTCTACCTTCTGTACTAAGCAAATTTACCCAAAAATAGGATATGTTTCCTAATAGTTCGTCATCTGAACACATGGAACTTTGATTCAGACTTTTAAATGATCTGGTAACATTCTCTGAAATTGGCTACACATGTTAGCCATCAGTTTTGTAAAAGAATGCTCTACAATGTGAGTTGTGGGGCTAAACACAGACTGAATTAGCAAGTGAAACCTCTATTTCTTTTTAATCAATGATAATAAAATTTTGGTGAATTCCCATCTACTGCTCATTGTTTTAAGGCTGTGTAGGTTTCACCTCTCTTTTGGTGGTCCAGATTTATCAAAGATCTGTCTTAGGGTTTATGTTTCAAAGATAAATTTGGGGTTGTAATTCTACCCTGACTCCTGGTATATTTTTCAGTGATCAAACTTGCTATTTTTTAGCAGAAAGAGCAGAAGCAATGGTTGGAATCATAGTAACAACAAAATTCAGGAATGCCACTATTTGACCAACCATAATGTCACATGGTGATAGTGAGGCCATGTGTTCTAATTTCAGGGACTTGAATGTCCTAGTGGAATGCAGCATTCAGGTCCACTTGCTCAATTAGCAGGCCAAGAGGGGATGCTTCCGGTAGTCCTCCCACCCACAGTTCTGCTTGCCATGGTTTCAATTTCTCACCCCACTGTGACCCAAAACTATTAAATGGGAAATTCCAGAAGAAAACCTTATGTTTTATGTCCCAAGTCGGTTTGAGTAGCCATGATACAGTCTCACGTTGTCCTTGTCTGGCTTACACAGGAAGTGAGTTATCTTTTTGTCCAATGTATCCTTGCTGTATACGCTACCTGCCAATCAACCATTTAGTTTCTGTCTCTGTTTCAGTTTAACTGTCCCACGTCAGTGTGCTTGCATGTAAGTAAGGCTTATTTGATTCAGTAATGGCCCCAATGGCTAAGATCGGTGAGGCTGGCAATCAGATATGGCAAAGTGCACCCAAAAAAGTAATTCTGGTAGGTGAAAAGCTAAAAGAGAAAAAAAGTCATATGCTGATTTTTCTAAGATCAGTGGCAAGAGTGACTTTTCTGTCTTTGAATCTGTGAAGAAGGAAAGAGGAATTCCTTCTAGGTAGGCTATCCCACCTCACATAGGAATAGCCATGGTGCATAACAAGTGCTAATTTACAATGAAAACTCAGTGCATTTCTTGTATGTATAGACGGGGGAATATAGTATATGTGGGACTCAGGATCATCTTCAGTTTCAGGCAACCGCTGGGGGCCATGGAACGTATCCCCACAGTTTATGGAGGGTGTATTAGTCTGCTTTCTTGTTTCTGAGACAAAATACCCAACCCCCACAACTTAAAGGAGAAGAAGTTGAGTTTTGCTCATGGTTGTGGGATTTGGTACGTGGTCTGCTAACTGCAAGGCAGAAACAGCATGGTGGAAGAGTCTGACGGGGGCGAATTGCTCACCTCGTGGCAGGCAGAAAGCAGGGAGAGAAGAGCAGAGCCGGGAGGGAGAGGCGCCTTCCAGAGGCAAACTCCCAGCAGCATACCTTTTCCAACCAGCCCCCACCTCCTCACAACACATTTAGCTATAAGCTCCTCATTGGACGAATCTGCCGAGCAGTACAGCATCCCGGGAGCCAGTCACCTTCCAGAAGCCTCACCTCCGAACACCTGAGAATTTAGAGAGATGTTATAGATCTAACCATAGCAGAGGAGTCACTGTACAAATTTACAGATAGTTTTACACTGGACCACCACCTATAGAATTTCAGAATATTGGTTTATGAGAAGGAATTGGAGTGTCTCAGGAGGGGCCACACATTTCCAGACAATATAGATAGCACATATACCTACCTTGTCAATGATCAAGCAGTGTGTCTCCGGATGTCTAAACTTTGACCCCTATTCTACTAAGCACCACCTAACTGTCAATTACTGCACATATAGTAGAACTAGTAACCTTAGGTTACTCACTTTGGAAAGGTATCTTATGTCTCTGGATATTGATTTCCTTCCCTATATAACAAGAGTATTTCTACCTCATATATTTCTTCTTTCTTCCATAATTCCAAGCCATTGGACTGGAGAAACACTTCTGTGTGTTTTGTCTTCAATTCGCATTTTAATTTGGCTGTTGAAGTTTATGTTTACCATGTTATTTCTATATCAAAGAAACTTACGCACCAGTGACAGTGGGAAAATCCAAACCGTCTTGAGGGCAGCAGTGTGTACTAATCTGGAAGATCCTTGTGGTCAGCCTCCAGCGATTAACACGAGCTCTAGAAGTTAACCACAGTCTCATCATCTCCAGGCTTCCAGACCAGCTTTCATTTTTAAGAAATGTAGTTTTCTATATATACTTAACTTGGAATGTAGGAAAAGTTAAGAACTGCTGTTAATTCTTGGTCTATAATTTTTCTGAAGTTATAAAACCAAAGTTAATGAAGTTTACAGGTTTTTGGATGTCACCATTATCTTCCTTAAGGAACATTGCAAGTAAGTAATGGATGAAATAGAGAATTAATCTTTCAGTTAACCAATAAAGCTTATTGCACTCAAGAGGGTAACTAGTTATTGCTAATAGAGTAAGAAAACAAGTGTCTGGCTCTCTATGAAGTAAGTACAGAGGGCCCTGTTGGACCAGAGTGGAATCTTCTATCCTTTTCTGAAGTCCTTTGACACTAGTACAAATAGTCATCTTTCCAGAAGAGAAAAGAGTCTCATGTGATGTCCAGTGATAAAATATAGACGGACATAAAAACTGACCAAGGCATATTTTTCTCTTTCCTACCTGCATATGTCTTCTTCACCATGACTTAAGCCCTGTCTGGATATTTTAACCAGTCAGTTCAGAAAAAAAATAGTTCAAGTTTTGTCTAGTATTACTCATTGTATAAATATATTTCAAAACAATAGAGTAAATATTATTTTATTTATTCCCTGGAGCCATCATAATCTTGGTTTTAATTCTGAATTCCACCTAAAATGTTAATTATATTTTCTTTTCCTCAGGCTCAAATTTCTTTTTCTGAGTACCATTTTTTTCATTTACTGAACAGCATGTGTCTATTAAAATCGTTGACTTTTCTAGTTTCTAGGCAGACCTCCAACTTAATCTAATTAAGCTCAATGATCTGAAGTTCCAGAATTATCTGAAACTGTAATGACCACGTGAACACATTCACATTACTGAGACCATTCCACCCCACCTTTTGATTGTCTTAGGATTAATCATGACATTACTAGGAATGTACCACTTGGTCAGCCATGGTCACATGCCTGGAGAAACCCAACCCTTGCCTTCCAGTCCTTCTGCGTGTAAGAACCAACGCTTGCAAAAGAATTGGTCCACGGACCACTGAATAGAACAGAGTTGAACTTGAGTGCCATCGGAGCTCTTTCCCTGCTTTATGCATGGGGTTGAATCTTTTTCCAGATAGTTCAAAACATCTGCTAGTGCCTAAAACATCTCACTGATTTCTGGGTTGCCTCTTTTGCATACGTAATACACTGAATTCATCAGGCTACTTTCCCATTTACTCCCAAATATATTTTAAGGGCTGATGTTAACCTGTAAAAACACATGGGACTTGGATTTTTGCAATCCTGAAGACAGCCCCCTCTCTACACACCAACTTGATAGTTGATGTAAGACAGTGGGTATTGGGTTTTATCTCCTGCAAGCTGTCAATTCCTAACTGATTAACTTCAACTCTGGAATTGGCTTCTACCATTGGTCTGATGCAGTCAACGTCTGCTCTCCTTAAAGTCACGATCCTGACCACACTGAGATCATTAAAAGGGTGTGGGGTAAGATATTTTCTATAATATATGTGACACTAGAGATTCCTTACTACAAAAACTTTCATTTTGACATTACAAAGAAACTGGCTTTAAAAAAAAAGACAAACTAGTTGGCAATACAGTCCTTTTCAGCCACGAAAGAAAAAAGAAATAACTGTTTTCATAATTTCTTTTAATAATAGAAGAAAACCAGTGTCATTAAAACATCAGATAGAGAACTAACGAAAAGTAAGCACTTTTCCTTAGATGCTAATTCCAGGTTAGGCATTTAATGAGCTTTTATTTTCCTTCAACAGTTTACGTGATAGTGAATAGAAACTTTTATCAGACCTGAAGTTACTCTTTAAAAATGGCTTCTCTATAACCAAAATGCTGTTTCTGTTTGGAGTATATTTAAAATATTTAAAATATCTAAAATTAGTTTCAGTCCTGAACAACTTTAATACAGATCAAGTGTTTTAAAATATTTATGATAAAGAAAATGATTCCATCTGGGCAGGGAATTTATTACTGGAATATCATACCAATTTGAACTGAAGCCACTGTGAGATTAATTTCTCCTCTGCTCTTGGAATATAAATATGTCCTGACAGATGCTTACTGTAACTGAAGTACACTCATTGGCATGCAGAATCCTCTGCTCAATGCAATCGAACTTTGAATGGCTTAAGCAACAAAGATTGATTATCAATGCACATGCCAGCCAAGGATTTGCTATAAATAACAAAATATTGACAAGTCCTGTTTTGAAATCAACACTTGTTTTTTAGAGTATTCAGAAAGGCGATCATGAATTTCAGAACTTACAAGAACTGTACAAGGAGAAAAGGTGGCCTTGGTCACTCCCATTTCTCAGATTTATTAGTGATTAACACACCAGGAGCTCGCATTTGTACCGTGTTCCCTTTCACCATGGCTGAAGGCCAAGAAAATAAATATTATTACCGTGATAGCATGTCGTGAAGGGTGCGCAGTGATGCAGACATCTGTGTAATGCTACTGGAGTTTGAGTAGGTAGTTTGATGGTGAGAGGAAAAATCTTTAAGTTAATTTGTTGCTTTTTTTTTCCAGATAACAGGACCACCTCACTGAGAGTTCATAGAGTCCAACAAAAGGCTCAGAAATCAGGATCTCTTTATGATAACTTAAAAAAAAGCTGTCCTTGAGAAGAGAATAAACTCTTTTAAAATTAAGGTGAATTGAGAATAGACATAATTTGTAAACAAAATGATTCTAAATCAAATTCTTACTTTGGGTCTGAAAAGGTCAATTTTTGTATATTCTCCTTTTCAGAAGAATTTTATAATTAGCTGAATGTGCCCTCAACTGCGACGGTACCTAAGGTAGCACTGGACAGGAAGTCTGGGGTCAAAGTGTTATCCTTCTTTGTGCCAAAAGGAAAGTTCTGGAAAGGAAGGAGGAGAACAAAAGAAAATTATCTCTGTATGTGTTTTGAGGTTGCAAAAGATTTAAGTCCAATTAACTGTGGAATTCTATATTCACTGAGAACTGTCAAGCTTTTCTTAGGCAAAAGATGACAATTATTGATTGTAAATATTAGTGGCACACTTCCCTGTAGCAAATAGCCCTAATTTATCTCTTCAGTAGGAGTAGAGGCAATTTCACAAGCAACCAAAGAAAATGCCCTGAGTGACATAGTTCCAATGAGAATTAGACAAAGAAGAAGGAGCAAATTATGAGAAAATTCTGCTGCTTAAAGTCCAAGATAGTTCAGCGCCACACTGAAGTGTTTCTCCAACCCCAACAGTGGTTGTCATTTTTCACGGTCAACATTTGGCACACAAGTGATACTTTTTAATGCATTCTTAAGAGGAAAAATAAAAGAGGAAGTGATATTGAAATGTTCTTTCCTTAGGAATGTGGAAGTATGGAGTTGTGATCTGTCTTATTCAGAGGTTATAATGAGAATTCCAATCCATTTCGCATCACTCTGAGAGTCTAGCGAAGGAAAGCACTATGTAGATGTTTCCCTTCTTTTTCAACTCCTAACGTCTTATTTCGGGCAGATCTTAAGTAATCTCACGTAATATGCTGCTCCGGAGCAAAATGAGCAGCATGAGATGCTATTCGGGAAGGAATTGCTGTGACAAGATGTGGTTTTCTCCTAAAGTGTCATGTGTCAAAGATTTGGTCCCTGATGTGGTAAGGTAAGAGCTAATGGGAACTTTAACAGAGGACTCTAGAGAGAGACCGTTGTGTGCTTGGGGGCCCTCTTGACCCGCCAAAGTATTCAACATAGCTCTCACTGGACCTCTGAGCAGTCCCAGTAGTGAATCTGACCTCTGAACCATTTTCTGGCTTCCTGTTTGGTGATGTGGTGTCTTCCTGTCACAAAGGTCTCTACCATTGATTGTAACATCATTTGCCATCAGACCTTCACCAAAGGCCAAGCCAACAGGACTGCTAGAGGTTGGACTTCCACCTCCAAAACTGTGAAGATAAAACCTCTTGACTGTATACATTAGTCTGCCTCAGGTGTTCTGGTGTAGTAAGGAAAAGTGAAGTACCAAGCTTTCACGTCTGCTCTAGGCACTGGAACCTTGAAATGATTATCTGAAGTTCACCTGAATCAGCTGTGCTATAGTAGTGTGTTTTTTTTAAGTCTACTCCATTGAGTCAAGGGAAAAGGTATGAGGATGGCTAGATATTCACAGGAAATTGAGAAGCACATGAAATTTGCTAACTAGTAAATGCAAACAAAGTATTAAAACAGTTTCATGAGCTCATCCAGCTACAAATCCCATGCACTGCATAGCGTAGCATGTGGAGTAGAGGAGCCTGCTTTGTTGTAAGCTGCATCATCACCCTTTACCTGTCTGTTGCTACCCAAGTTTCATTTCTTTGCATTTGTGTCTGCTATACTCACTGCTTCTTGATTCCTCTCTAACCGTACAGACTTCATGGAAATGCTGGTTTAGTGACCGCATTATACCTCTCACAGGAAGGTATTAAACTGTGACTTCTTTGGCCATGATCCACTCATCCTTTTGACAAATAACTGCAGATTTTCATGTATGTGCTGGGCATGGCTCTGGGTTCTGGACCTCCAGGAGCACAAACCTGACTGGAAAAGACACAAATGGAAAAAACCCAGGAAGAAGGGAGCACAAAGAGATTTGAGGGGAAGACAGGAAGAGTGAAAGATGATGACATTCTGGGATCAGTATTTCCTTCTTATAGCGTGACTCAAAGAATGGATGGTAAAGAGAGAGCACCAGACTTAGGAGCCTTGGAGACACAGTCAGAGCGACCCCGAATTGCATGATCCACTGACAAAAGGCCGACTGCAGAGCTTTACACCTATTCTACCTTACAAACCTCAGACTGCTAATTCTGGACGGAAACTTCAGCTTGTTGTCAATTTTTCACCATTTTATGGGGTTTGGAATTCCATTCTCAGTATTGCCATTTTGAACATCGTTTTGTAAATAAAAAGACACTAACAAATTATATAAAATTCATTTCCAGTAGCAGTTTTCAGGGGGAACACTTTACATGAGAGTTTGTTGTTGCTTCTTTAATTAGTTATTAGTACTCTTGTTCAGAAATAAAGATTTTGTTACAAAAGTCATAATGTAGAAAATACTCCACTTTTTACATGTTATAACCCTTTTCTAAATGTTGGGAAGCAGACCAACACTTTCCTTCCAGATTTAAATCATATATTTTCTCCCCTTCAACATGTCTTATCTAGTATAAGGATTTTCACTGTTGTTTATGGCTAAAATTTTTGGGAAAGTTCCTGAGTTCTATGAGTATCGATTTTTCTGTTTTTAAGAAAGACCATTATTGAAAAGATAAACATTCAAATGAGTTTAAACCATAAAAGTTTGTTTCTAAGTTTGTCATTTCAGAAGTGTCCTAGGAAGAAGTTAAGAATGTGTCTCTGTGAGCTGGTCTACCTTCTTCTCAAGATCTGAAGCTGAAAAGGCACAAGGTATTAGAAGACAAAAAAGGGCTAAGACAAGAGCAGCACTGTTGATCTTATTGGACCAAAAAAATTAAACATATTAGATCCTCAGGATGCCTTGTAGGAAACAATCCAATGGTCCAAGGACGACTGACGCCCTAAGAACTTTGGTTTCATCCACTGCTGACTCTTGGTAACCTTCCAGTGTTTTGTGGAGAAAACATCAAATTCTCAAAGAGAAAAATCCTCCCGCGAGCCTCCAAATGAGACCAAGTGACTGGTAGGTGGGGTGACTCTTCCTCTGATGCTTTGACCTGTGAAAACTATTTCTCTTTTCACTCCCTTCCTCCTGAACAGTAGGAGTTGGGCAAAACTTTATAGTCGAGTGTGCTTTGCTCATGGATGTTAATTTTTTAGATGTTCTTACATGAATTTCTAACCAGCTGAGTAATGAATTTCTAATGAGTTGAGGTCTTAGACCCCCAACAAGTGGTGTTTATGTTCAGTGCTTTATTGTTGCTTGGTGGTAACAATTAAAAATCAAGGTCAATGTTGAGGAGGGGCTTGAGGATAGCCCTTAGACAATGACTGTGTATGGAAAGGTGCTGAGAACCCTGGAGAGGAAAAGCCTCTGCAACAAAACTCTCAGGTAACATTTTACTACCCAGACCCTTTGTATCCACTCAAACACCTGCTAACATCTTTTGGGATTTACCTTGGGAAGTACTTGAATGGAACACATTGAGGTAGAAAACAAAGTAAGTCATAGCTACTGATGGCTGTAAGATTATTATGATATCCTGAGTTTGTGAGTTCACAAAGAAAATGAATCACAAGAGATGAGCCAGTGTTTCCCGAGGAGTCAGCACCCTAAAAAAAAGGACAGAATGATCAAGGGTTAATGAATTTAACAGTCAAGCAAGGCAGATGGTCCTTGATCTGAGGGAGACCCTGCAGACTTTTTGGGATTAGAGACAATGTTTTATTCCTATCTTTAATCCCTTGATGATGAGACATTTTTTAAAGAAGTCAAACTGACTATGCATCCATCAGGGGAGCAGTGGGTAGTATTTACTATGATAGGTGGACTAAGAACTTTTCCCCACAGAGCACCTTACTGAATCCTGGTCTGGAGAAGACCCTGTGGAAAATATGGTTCTATTCATTCTGTTCTCTCTCCTCTCCTTGAGCCTAATGGTGCTTACATTCTCTCTGATGTGGTCTGAACCCTTCGCTCTGGCCCAACTCTCTTCAAATCTTCTTTAGCTGAGTCCCACTGAGCCACAGCCAGGCTCTAATTCTCTAATTCTCCTGGGAAGAGAAGCTTGGCTTCTCATTTAGAGTGGAAAATCAGCACCACTAAGTACAGCCTGTTTGTGTCTAATGCGCCATCTTGACCTTCACACCTAAGCTTGGGTTCTTCTGGATTACAGTTCCACTGTTTCTCAAGGGTACTAACAAGGCTATTCCACTGTGAGAGCTTGCTTCCATTCCATCTTCTGGTCTCTTTCCTTTCTCTGATGGTGACAGTGTCTTTGTTTGTCCCAAATATGAGAACAGAGAGCTAAGACTTCATGTACATTCTCTGTCTGTCTCTGGTTACACTTCCTTCTATTCACCCAGGTGGAAATAAAACCGCATTGAGATAGGGTCTTCTCAGAAGGAAATTATAGTGCTGACATCTTCTATTTTGGCCACCATGTTTGTGTGTGTGTGTGTGTGTGTGTGTGTGTGTGTGTATGTCTGTGTGCTGTGTGTCTGTGTATGCGTGTGTATTTTGGGTAAAATATACATCTTAGGATGACAGAACTAATATGGCATTTCCCTTTCTTTCCAAAACCAGTTGCTTTTTTGTAGGTCTGGATAACTGCTTTCATTCTTTTCCCTTCTGCTTGCTTTGTTTTTCTACTTTAGTCAACAAACCCTACTTCATTTTCTCAGCTTTTCACTAATGTAGAAATCACTTATCATATATCAAACAGAATTCCCTAAGTATAAAAATAACCTGACCTTTGCCCTGGGCAATGTCAGTCTAAAATAAATATTTGTAAGTGACCCAACATAATGAAAAGTAACAATGAATAGATAATAGAGTCAGCCAGAATATATGTCCCTGGGTGGGGCAGAGGTGAAGGAAGTTTATTGATATCCCCAACTTGAAGGAAATAGAAGAGCTTCTCCTTGGTAGATAATTATAAATTCTTCAGGGGGAAAAACCCAAACCACACGTACTGGCTTGTGTGGATTAATGGGAAAGACTGAAACAGGGGAAAAAAGAAATAGTTGCTCTTTGGGTATGATTTATATTTTTCACTAATCTAAACAATATTAATAGAGAAAGTGGAACATAAATAAAAGTCTTTCCTTGCCTCTTAGTTAGCCCCAAATTCCTACAAAGTGTTTTGTCCTTGTTTATCATGTGATCACAAAAAGCAGAAAGTAAGATTCCTTTACATCAGAGGAATCAGCAATATTGAGCTCATTTGCCAATGAAAATACAAGTAGCATCCTTAAAAAAAAAAAAAACAACCTGGTAAGCTCATCAGAATGACTCGTGATATTATTGTAGAGTCTTACTGAATTGGGAATCCCACTGCTGCACGGGAGCCAAGCTACAATGAAACATTTATCGGAGCTTTGACGTTTTGTTTACAAAAAATGTTTAAAATATTGCCTGTTAAAAATAGTAACAAATGTTGGTGGGATGGGTGGGAACAGGAGTAGTGTAGAAATAAGAATGTTTTTGCAGTTTAGATACAGTGGCTGCTCTCACTGTTTGGGACTTGAGAATACTAGAAGATATTAAAAACTACTCGATCAAACTTGCCTTGTATATGTTATCAAAAATACTTAACTAAAGAATTCATGTAGGCAGACTGCCAAAGCTACAGAGGGACTAAGTATAATCATAATTAAACTATGAATTTCAGTGTCTGGCTTTGAAACTTATTCATTTGTCTGCTGAGAAACTGGCTTGACACTTGACAAAAACAAATTCTAAGAAACCCAAATGACTGGGCAGGACAGCTGGGCTCAGTGTCTAGGACTTGATTTTGGGAGGATTAGATAATTCAGGCAGTAATTTTCAAGTCTTTAGAACCCAAAGCATTTTACAAAGTAAGGATTCTTGAAAATTTCTTTTTCTTTTTAAATTTGGTTCCCTGCCCTAGAGTTTGCACATCTATAGCAAGATATAAATGATCTGATAAAGCCACCCTACAATTTGGTTCTTTGATCCTGAGAATATAGATCTTCCTTCCTCAAGTAAATCAGAGTTAAAGAAGAAAAGCAGTTGTACTGGTAGCAAAAGGACAAGACAAAGCCCAAGGCACAGTTAGCCAGGACCGAGGCTGGAAGCTCCCCCAAACCACAGAGGCTGAAATTAATAATGGTGAAAATAGAGAATGTCATGAAAACACCAAGGATAAAGATGGCTACAGACACAAAAGTGCTCCAGTTTTGGAATATTCAATGCCACAAAGAACCCAAAGCACCGTGGGATACAAAAAAGAAGCAGTGCAGACTCTGAGAGTTTGGACAAGAGTTAAGAATCCAAATTGAGCATCCTTGGAGCAGAGCAGGTACAAAAGAGGATGTCAGGTCTCCGAAAGAAAAGGAGAGCATGGGATACAAAGTCATCATGAGAACTTTGGATGGTATTCTGAATGATTTAGGAAGACACAAGGAAATTTAGGACAGTGGAGACACATAGTCTGACCTCATTACAAAGGATCATCCTGGCTGCCATTTTTAGTGACTAATGGTGAAAAGTAAATACCAGAGTTAGAGCAGACGACCAGTGTGGGAGCCATGAAGATAATCCTGATGGAAAGTGGCCGTGGCGTGGCCTACAGAGAAGATAGACATTATCCTAAGGGACTTCAATCTGAGTATATTTGATTATAGAGTCAGCAGAGTATTCTGACAGGTTGTGAGAAAGAGGTTGAAGGTGATGGCAGGATTTGGGGGCTGAGCAAATACAGTGTTATAGTTCGTTTACTGAAATAAAGACAGGAGCAACAAGTTCATTTTGGGATATGCTAAGTTTGGTTCATTTGTATTTACATCTCCAGTGGAAATGCTAGGGAGATGGTTATGTGCATTGAGCTGGAACTCAAGGGAGATTCATGCCTGGAAATGTCAATGTTGTGAATGGTATTTGAGCCATGGGAGATATTTGTTAGGTGAGAATTGGTGCAGGTGAAGAAACAAAGCCAAGAACTGAGCCACGGACTCATTCCTCCAAAGCTGACAGACTGAGGGATGAGCTGGGATGCACAGAGGAGGTGAAGAAGGAGCTTATTAAATAGTCAAAAAAAAAAAAAGCGTGGGGCTGTAAATTTCAAGAGGAGAAAGAGGCTCCAAACCCAGGGTCAGTTCAGAGGGGCTCATGGAGCTGATTACAGTGAGGAAGAGAGGACAGAAACAGCTCCTTCCGAACAGGAAGGACATTCTCAAGAAGTCGTTTGGAGGCATGGTGCAGAGGTGACCCCAGCTAAGGAAAGGGTAAGAACTGGAAGGAGAGAGGGGACAGGAAGACATTGGACATCTTTCACAAAGGGCCCTGAGAGTGTGGGCTATAAGGACAGCTGTTCAACATATGTAAAAGATTGTGGGGGCATCAAATAAAATGGAGAAACTTAATGCTTTAGTTGAAATTCCCTGCAGAAATGGAACCCAAATCAAGGATTTGAGTGCAAATTTAGTTTTGGTAGATGTTGAAAACATTAAGGGCAAGTTGGACAGGAAGGACAAAGATACATTATTATCGAGCCGGGAAACACCTTGTGTGCCTTTGGGCAAGTTCTGGGAATCAGTGGAAAATGCAAGCTATAATAGTGTCCCACCCAAAGACATGGAAGCAAGGGAATGTGTAACACCATCTTCTGTCTGTCCTTTGCTGAGGGCTGCTGGGGTGGGCAAGTCTTATTACCTAGGCACTTCTAGCCCAGCAGTAATCAAGGCAAAGCAGCTTTCCAATTTGATGGGAAGGACATAGGGCAAAGATACAGGCATTTAGAAATTAGCTAGAAAGATATACGGTATGAGATATATACAGGGGCGTGAGAACGGACTTATAGATAGCATCTACTGCAATTGATGACAGAGAGAAAGAGAAGATTAAGGTAAGGGCCATGTGGGTGAAAGAAGTTACCTACTACATAAGCAGAAGGATTGGCCTCAGGTAGGACCATGGGGGAAAAAATACCAAGAGGCACAAGAACACGTGACTGAGTCTAGAAAGTTCTCTTGTTTCTGTCTTCTAAACAAATAATCATCAGCAACAGGCCAGTGTGTGGGCACAGTGAAGCCGGGGGTGCCTGGTTTCACAACCACTTGAGTGGAATGGGTTTAATCTCAAAATAGTTGCTTTTCTTGGTGGTAGTCTGTGCAACTGAATGCAAGGTAACAAAAATGTGGGCACAGGGATTGAAAATGAATTTTAATGATGCATGAGAACTGAACTTTGTCAGGATGGGCTTAAGACTAGGAGGGTCACTTAGGACAATGCAAAAGTAAATGCTCACATACCTGCATTTAAGGGTCACAGAGGGTGGGAGCCATCACACTGTATGTTGTGAGATGAGAAGGAACCCGCTAGGGCTGTAGTGACGGGGGAGATGAGCTGAGACCACTGATGTTGGGAGTGGAGTGTACTCTTCAGGTTGAGTTCAGAGTGGATGTCAGTGACAGGCAATGACAAGTTCTGGGGTTGACAGGTAAGAGAGCTGAGGCAGAAACTGTGCTCACCCCATAAAGAAGGTTATGAGATGGGGAAGCCAGGGATCTGGAAGCATTGGAATCACCTCCAAAACCTACGAAGGAGCAAACCCAGGTGGGGCAGTGGGCACTGTTATGTGTCAACATGAATTAGAAACTGAACTACTGAAGAAGGGTGGGAGATATAATAGCATAAAAGATTTTGCAAGATGGACATCCAGGGTGAGTCTGATAATAGCTGTCTCGGTGGAGTGGTTTGGACAAAGCAGAGTAGGAAAGATGGGGGCGGGGTATAAAAATGAACACAAATGTGTTTTGGAGGATGTGTGCAGTGAAAGGGAGAGAAGAAGAGCAAGAGGTTGAAAAAATATTGGGCTGTTGATTTTCACGAGAGATTCCATGGAATAGGTCTCTGAAAATCACCCCAAGACAGATATGTGTGCACAAGGGGTTTCTTGGGAAGTCCTCTTAGCAACAATTCCTGTAAGGAGTCTCGGCTATAGGGTTATTCAGAGGGAGAGGCTGAACAGTCAGTTCCAAGCAGCTGTGTGGCCGCCATCCCCAGAGATGTGCCCAAACAAAGCAAGAAAGCCAGGCATTCGGAAGCTGATGGAGATGTGGCTGGCCCGCTCTCCATCTACCCAGCCTTCAGCTGAAGAAGGTCTGCATCTTGCACCAAGGTGACCACGTGTGACTTGGTGCTCAACCACCCTCAGGCATTCATTTTTTTTTTATTGAATGGATCAAATATCTCCAGTACCAACCACTTGATTTCACGGACCTTAAAATTACTATTTCCTTTAAATTCTCAGAAGTGAGATGTTGCCTAAGCCAGCTCATTCCCCCTACTTGTGTCTTGTGCCACTTCCCCACTAGTGAAATTTTCAGACAGTTTTATTAGTACAACATGTTACGGTCTGTCAATACTCCATCAGTTGATAATAAGACTTAAGAATCTGCAGTGAGGAATTCACCTCAAACGCCTTTCCAGACTGCTTTATAGGACTCCGGTTTGGGGGTGGTCTTAGGAACGATACTGCGAGGGAAATATGGGAGCAGGATCGGGTGGAGGGAGGAGTGGAACTGGGATCGATTCACGAGGGAGACATCATTAACACCAGGAGTTCTGCAACCGAGAGAGGCTTTAGATGGGTGGACTTCAGCTGGGGTCATTCTGTTCCCTATTGGACATTTGCTAAAGTCTGTGGACACAGTGGGGGCAGGGGATGCTGCAGAACATTCTCAGCGTTCAGGGCAGCCCTTCCCAACATAGAATTATGCACCCCAGAATGTCAAGGGTTGAGGTGGAGAAGCAATGTCTCTAATCAAGCCAAGGGTCAGAGCTTCTGATCTTTGGTTTCCCTTAGGGAGTGGCGAGCGTTGGGCAAGACGGCTCTCTCCTGCCCTTACTGAAAGTCTCAGAACAGGATGCTTGAGTGAGGGTCAGCGGCCTGGGCTCTCAGCGAAGAGGAAAAAAGTAAGTGTCTTAGTTCTGAAAGGGCAAATCATGATGCCAATGTACACAATTTATTCATATCTGTTTCTACCAGTTGCTGAGAGCACCAGAAAGAACATGACCTCAGGCCTGGGTCGTAGGGCACAAAGGAAGCTGAAGATTGCCGAGGAGCTGGGGAGGTTTACAATTAACTGTAATTGCCGTGTTTTTCTCTCCCTCTGGCTGGGCTGTGCCAGGGCCTCTGAAGGGCTGTGCACCAGCGAGCCCAGGGAATGCACCTCTGCTGTAGTTCCTAGCAGCCTTTCTTGCTGGACAGCATGTAAGCAGCCTGCCCGGATTGGATGGCACAGTGGCAGCACTGGCAGAGATCATTGGCACGGTTGCCCTGCGATGTGTCCCCCTCACCCAGCTTAGCCATGGGTGCTCCTGGTCCCAGCAGCGCCCTTGTGCCTGACACCCCTACCTACTTCCCTCTCTTTGAGGGGGTGTCACCTCCAGCTTCTGCTCAAGACCAGTCACTTCCATTCTACTCCACACACATGGGTCAACCTGGGTCCCCTAAGAGCTCAACGTGAGCGCACGGTGCCAAACTCAGGGTCTGCTCTGCACATGAACAGCCTTGGACATGTGGGCTACCTGCTCCATCTGGAAGCACTTTTATTTCAGCTTTCCTGGTCCCACACTCTCCTGTGTTTGTTTCATATATCTCAATCTCCTCTGCCAGTTACTGTCCTTTGTAACACAGCTACATGCTGATACAGGTTAGAGTTTACCCTTAGCTTCTGCAAAACCTAAATTTCCTTATCTAGGTCCATGGCATTAATTATTTTTACATGCTGAATATTCCCAAAGTGATACGATGTTCCCTCCCTTGATACTAGGTAGATTCGTTTACTAAACTGTTGCCTTTGCATCACCACTTGTGTGTCTAATTGCTGTCTCAGGTTTAACATGTGCGCTACAGATTTCTGGATGTCAGATTTTTCCTTTCAGGCAGCTGTTCCCAAAAAGTAACTTTCCCACCTTCCGAACCTTTGCCACCCTTTGACGCAAGCAGAAGTCCTGTTGTTATCTTTGGTTTTTCTTAAAAAAAAACAATTATAGGTGAGTTTTGTTAGTTCTACCTTCCAAATATACCTTGAAGTGAGTTTTGAGATTTTCCTTCTCAACTGCTCTTTTTTTTTTGACAGAGAATTTTTTTTTTTGGGGGGGGGGGTGAGTTAGGGTCTTGCTCTGTAGCCCAGGCTGGTCCTGGACTCACTAAGTAACCCAGGCTGGCCTTGGACTCATGGCAAACCTCCTGCTTCAGCCTCCTGAGTGCTGAGATTACAGGCGTGTGCCATCACACCCAGCTTATGTGGTGCTGGGGAATGAACTCAGGGCATTGCTAAACAAAGTCAGTTTTTCTTCATCTATTTGGGGACAGAGGCCTGTGAATGTGTCTCCGGGCTCTCAGATGTCTCCCCGTTCTCCACACCAGGCTTAGCGTGTAATAGTTTAAAATACCAATTAGATCAAATCATGTCCTTACTGAAAATCTTCCTGATTTGCATTGTAATTAAAATAATACTCAGGTGATGATCATATCCATGGAATTTTACAACGTTATGCAGTGTGGGCCTTTGCTCCTTCTCCATAAACCTGTAGAGCCTGGAGAGAAGTGGACCGGCTTAGTTGCAAACCATTCTCCTGAGGACAAGGTGGGCGGGCACTTGTTCTGCCCGTAGGTTGTTGGAGGATGGCTTTCACATGGCAAACAGTAGCAGGAGGGGAATGAGGAGCCAACACCTGTCAATCAGTAGCAGTATTAGAACCTGGTAGGAGCACACTGACAGGAAGCGGAGCTTCATATGCAGGTGCTCTCCTGCTGGCCGCTCATCTGTCCTGGTGGCCGGGTCCTTCCAAGGCCACAGACTGTTAGTGGTCCACAGAGGGGATGGTGTGGAGCAGGTTCGCACGTTCTGGTGTGCGTGAGCGGGGCCTCTCCTGGCCTGGTTCACCTGGGCTGCAGTTACCAATTGTCTTATTCATTATTTTTTCTTTGCTGAGACAAAATACTTGAAACCCAGAATTTAAGAAAGGAAAGGCTCGTTTAGCTCATAGTTTCAGAAGGTCTGAATGGCTGGCAATGGCAGAAAAGCTCTGCCAAAGAACAGAGGCTCAGGGCATCACAGGAGTGAGGACTGGAGGTTGAGGAGAACATCCTTCCAGCCACACTCCGATGGAGCCACTCCTCCTGAGCAGGTCTTACCTCCTAACAGCACGTGAAATCCACACATAATTCACAACATCCAAATACCTGAGGCTTTTGGGGGACGTTCCATATCCAAACCATAATGCCAGTTACGAACATCTTTAGCTTGAGGTTTCACGACCCTCAAGAGCACAGGGCGAAAGGCACAAAGCCTTTTCTAATACCATCTAGATGCCGACAGTTGGACAAAGGAAGAGCTGACCCAATTCTGGAAATCCTGAGTTGTCAGAAGATAGTGACACGTGGTGAAAACATTGCGTCCAGGAATCAATTCACTGTTACAAGAAAATAAACACACATTCCATTTAAAACATATCATGAATTCTACTAAATTTTTTTTTCCAAGAAAGTTACACTGAATTCCAGGAAATTTTTCGTTCATTCATAGGTAAGAAAGAAAAATGTGTTGTTTTATGCTTTATGCTTTTTCTACATGACATAATATTTTGGGTTTAAAAACATTTTTGATGAAGACATTGAAAATACTCTTTTTCATGTAGAAAAGGTAATCCTTACTCATATATGCATATGCGTAGGTATATTTAGGTGTTTTGTGAAGTAAATAGAGCAGTTTGTAAGGAGTAGTGGTAAGGAAAACTGCCTAATTCATTCAAGTATATTTTCTGTATAAATTTCCCAGTTAGATATCAATGTATTTTAAAAGTTTATTAGACTGGAAACATTATATACAATCTATCTTTTTCATCTAAATTAACAAAGTATCTTTGAAGTTTGCTGTTGGCTTTAAGTTATGATAAAGCCAACTATCAAGTATAAAGATAGTTTTATAGTTCTGTCATAAGGAATTTGCAGGTCTCAGATTGCTGATGATGTTTCAATGGCTGAATGTCTTCCAAAATCTAGACCAGGATCTTCACAAATTTTGTGTCCTTTCACTTTGCCAGATGGCCACCACCGTTTCAAGAAACACTGGGGTCGAAGGATGGAAATCAGAGGATAAATTGTGGTAGAGTTATCTATGAATTTTATTTCAAATACTTAATTTATTCGAGGTGCTCCTCTGCTGAATTCCACTACATTTTCCTGGCAAAGATATTGTCATCTAATTTCTGATTACTAGTTACACTGAGGAGAGAAGTACTTAACTTTTGATGTAGGAAGAAAAGCAAGGGAGAAAGTTGGAGTGGGGGAATGTGTGTTGTATGAGTCTGCCAACGGCTTTAATAGACTTTAATAGATGTAGACATATAATGTAGCAAATGTTTACAGCTCATCATAGATTGTTATAATAGTTAGATGTACTCTGTTTGGTAATAGCCATCACCACCACTATATATTTATTTTCTCTATGACATAAAAATTTTCTAAGAATTCAACTTCGTATTTGAATGATACGTTGCTATTAATTAAAAAACAGTATTTCTTCTTTTAGGTAATACATACATTTATACTCCAGCCTACTCTTAAACTAGAAGTTGCTATTTTCTACCATAACTGTACTCACAGAATACATAAACCTAAAATCCCATTCCAACATATAAAATAACCCAAGATAAACAAGTGATGCAGTTTTTTGAAAGCAACTAACTCAGTGTCCTCAAGAGGGAAAAATATTCGTAATACATGTAAATAAAAGCAGAAGCACATATCACATACTATTTGGTTCATTTTTTTCCTTTTTATAACCTAGTATTCTGACCATTTTTGTGCTTTTTTAAAAAAAAAACCAGGGATTCCAGCTTTGAATGGTTTCCTGAAACGGGTTTCCAGGGAGTTTATTTTGTCTACAGTATTCCCAAGGAAACCTGTGGTTAGCGATGCGCTCTGTTGCATGCCTCGCAGCTCAGGACCAGATGAACACAGGAGGCCTGCTCAATGGCTGCTGGGATTGGGGCCCCATTAACGTGGCTCCACAGCTTGTCCATCACCAGCGCCAAGTGCACAGAGTTAACCCAAACCCCAGTGGCTCTGTCCCCAGAGAGAATGGGGCTCTAATCCGTTATAATTAAACCTGCTTTTAAATATTCTGAAAACAATTTCCTGGACAAGAATATATTTCTACTACTCAGAGGGTTGAGATATTTGTTAAAGCAGCCAGCAACCATTGAGTTAGAGGTGGAGAAAGAAGAAAGAAACTGAGATTATCAATTAAAAGTTACAGCTTGATTGCTTGTTCTTTTTCTGTCCTGCATCAGGTTCATGGAGAGCCAAGTACATTGGGTGTCATTCAGAAATTGGCTAGTTCCTTTCATAAATAGTGGGTTAATTAATTCTGATAGCTTAAAGTTCAAAGTTTTGTGCTGCATCGTTTCAGGCTCTTTGCCTAAATCACTCAATAGTGAATACATCCAGATATAAATTGAGCTGATACTAAGAAATATGGTAACCTTACGATTTTTGTTCTTGCTGGGCCTAGTGGCACGGATTTGTAATACAGGAGGCTGAGGCAAGAGGATTTTAAATTGGAGCCCAGCTGGGCAATTTAGCAAGGCCCTGGGCTCCATCTCCAGTAACACTCACTCTCTCTCTCTCTCTCACTTTTTATTCCCTGACTTGAGAGTGCTGTTCAAAGAGGAAATGACAGGTGCTGTATTTGGCATTACAGAAAAAATATATAATTTTGATGGTGAGTAAAATGTGTCTATTTTCATTTTTTTACAAAAATAATTGAGGTAACATTTAGATTCTGAAGATTTGCATGCACTTATAAGAAAAAATAGAGAAGGGCCCCACTTACCCATGAATCAGCCTCCTCCAACAGAAACATCTTGTAAAACCTCTGTGAGATATCCCGACCAGAACATGGACACTGATATGGAGACAGACATTTCTGTCCCTACAGAGATGTGTCCATCTCACCCTTTAGAATGCTTCTTACTTCCTTCTCTGTAGACTTGCAACCACAGATCATAGGTTTCTTTGTTTTTGTATTTATTTATGTATTTATTTTGGTACAAAGAGTTGAGTCCAAAGCCTTTGCACTGACCGACATCCCCAGCCCATGCTTCTTTGAAGTTTTTATTTTGAGAATAAGACGCTGAGTGGCCCAGGCTGGGCCCAGACTTGCAGTCCTCCTGCCTCTGCTTCCAAGGGTGCTGAGATCCCAGGCTTGCCTTTCCAACACCCATCTTGCTCTGTCCTTTCTACTGGTTTGTCACTTCAAAAGTTTGGGGAATTAACCTTTTTTTTTTTTTTTTAATTGAGACAGGGTCTTTCTCTGTTGCCCAGGCTGGTCTGTGTGTGTGGTGCTGGGGAATGGAACTTAGGCTAACCCCTGTGCCATTTTTCTAGCCCTGGGGAGTTAGCCTTTAGCTCTTTGGCTACTTCTTGTCTCTTTCCTTGTTCTTTTCTCCCTCAGGACTCTGAGGACACAAACATAAGATATTCCACTATTGTCCCGCGTGCCCTTAAGGCTCTGTTTGTGTCTCCAGTCTGTTTTCTCTTTGTGTAAACAGGACAGCCAGCTGTTTTGTCCTGCAAGGCCCTGATTATCTGTGTCCATCCCATTCTGCTCTTCTACCATCCACAGCTTTAATATTCCTGTCCCATCTTTCAGTTGTAGAATTCCCATCTGGTTCTTCATGTCTTCTGTTGCTCTGCTGGTACTTTATCTTCTTTCATTTGTCAAAGGAGTGTTTGACTACTTTTTTCATGGTTGCTTCAAAACCTTTGCTGCAGAGCCTCGGACACTTCTGTCATTTTGGTGATAGCATCTGTTGAATCCCTTTGTAAGATTCAGTTTGAAACCTTCCTGATTCTCGGTAGGATGGGTGATTTTTAATACTGAAACCTGGACATTTTCATAATGGATTATGAAAATCTTAATCTTGTTTGGAGCCCCTGTTTTTAACTTTTTTTTCTGGCACTCTCTGTGAAGAGAGGAAGGACAGTTTTAAATCCCAGGAGGAAGCAGAATCATAGGTTTTCCGTTAATTTTTTTTTTTGGCACTCAAGGGGATGGGTGTCTCCCTCTTCACTGCTGAGAATTAGGGCTCCCTAGTGGTTTCCAATGACACTCCCAAGGAGGGCATTGTTGCTCCTGGGTGAAGGAAAAGCCCCAACTTGCCCCTGGCCCTCCCCTGCATTCAGAGACATACCTGCTTCTGCTCTTACTGCCAGTTGGGGCGGAAGTTTGAATGGGTCACCTATGTCATGGATCCTTATGTGTCCAGGGAGTTTCCCACCTGCACTGTGATTTCCACACGGAGCCTGTAGCTGGAATTTGGGCAACAGAGTTTCTGGAAGGACCGATCTGGTGAAGAGAAACAGCAGGTACCTTGTACGAGTTGAGCATCCTGAATCTAAAAACCCCAAATTTAAATCTGAAATGCTCCAGAATCCAAAGATTTTTGAGTGTCATGTTGGCAACCACTGAAGTCTATGAAAATATTCCAAAAATCGTAAGAACTTCAAAATGGGAAACACATCTGGTCCCAAGTAATTTTGAAAAAGAAAACCTCAGCTTGTATGGTCTATTTCATTTTACTTGATTTAGAATATTTCCTTAGGAGGTCAATGATTGTGACCCTTCTAAAAATTAAAGCAGACAGAGATAGAGCATTTGGATCGTTTTTCCTCCTCTGCTCAACATTCATTCTCTTGGGGACTCCATTAGATATTAAGAACACACGGGTGAAAAACACCATCTTTATCTGAAGAAGCTTGTAAATCCATACTGACAGTTCAGCAATTAGGTTGGAAAGCTGAGGTAGAGGTTTGAAAATCATATGCTTCTTCAATAACTTAATTTTGAAAATTAAAACAAATACCTAGTAAATATACCCCTTTAAAAGCAAGAACAGTGTGTTTTTTTTTTTTCTTAACTTAAAAAAAAGCCTTTTATGGTGACCAGGCCAGCATACATTTATGTCAGCATTTATAATCAGAATGATGTCAAACATGTTTTTTTTCTATTTTGTTGTAAACTGGAATTTCAAAGACTGAATTATTCCTCCTTCCTATTCGGCAGGCAGTAGAGTCTTCAGAAATCTACAGACATTAATTTCAAAGACGATAAATGTAATTGGTCACTACAGTTTGCTTTTCACTGTTAGCTTCTAAGTCTGATGACACAAGCCATAATGCCAGCATGGTAGGAGGCTGAGGCGGGGAGGGGCGGGGGGGGGGGGGGAATCCACAAGATCAAGCCCAACTTGGGCAACTTGGCAAGACCTTGTCTCAAAATCAAAATGTCTCAAAAATGAGTGGGGCTATAGCTCAGAGCAAAGGCTTTATCCTTAGTACTACAAACAAACAAACAAACAAAACCACACCAAATTCACTGCTAACTTTACTTTGATAGAAAGATCCTGAAATGTGACTCAACCAAAAAGCAAGGACAGTGACTCTAAGGTGAATGATGCCCAGGTCAAAAGATAACAACAGAACCGGAAGGAGAAAATTCTAGATTCACCTGGTATATACCTCCAGGGCAACTTTGAGTCTCAGCTTCTTCTTTTGTCACTTCCCTGGTTTGTATACCTTTAAAAATGGGAGCTAATACTGTATTTAAAAAGCAGGTTATCAACTTCCCAGACATTAAGACGAGCTTCATTTTCTACCAGCTTTCTGCTGTCCTGTCCTTATCTTTCAGAAATAGGACATCTTGGTGGTCTCCATCAGGGTGACAGAAAATCACCCGGGCTAGGTGAGCACAGCAGGATTGTCCTTGTGCAGGAAGACAGCTTCCACCAGAGAGAGAGCTGCTTCCTAGTGCAGTGCGTGCTGTCAGGCAGAATGTCTGACCTCCTATGAACTCTTCCACAGTTTTGATACTCCATGTATTTTGGGCCCAAGACACAAGTTTTTAGTTTATTTCAACAGCTATTTGGAGTTAGATATTATTGGCCAGGTGGTGTGCTTTTAGTTCTAGACGTTTAAAGAGACAGTGAAAATACAGTTTTCACATCTGTGGACCCCAAGAGTGGAAACGTTATCAACACAACACTAAACTACTTAACCCTATTCTCGAAATTGCCAGAATTTGTTATTTTCTATCAGTACATGCCATCTCTTGCACAAAAATATCTTAATATAACGTGATATTTTTAACTTATTTCTGAGAAAGAATTAGAGGAAATACATAAGTAGAGCTTATAGGAAGTCAAAACACTGATAACTTTTGCACGTGGTTACGAGTCTTTTAAGAAATATGTGAACACAGAACCCCTGGTTGTCTACTCAAGAATCATATGTAACATGTACACATTCACAGCTGCATGGTTCCATCTGTTTTAATGCACACCACTTAGCACCTTTAAGGAGAGATTGCTGTGCACTCAGCTGTCGTCAAAGGGTTGACAAGATACGTATGTGCACAAAACACTGAACTTTATTGTAGACCTTAAATTTTGCACTTATACATATCAATAAAGTGGGGAAAAGGAAATAAAAATGGAAAAACAAAACAACAACAAAAAACAAAGGGCGAAAGCCCTGAGCTGTGGGACGAAGTCCTGCTGTAACCCGTCAAGGATTCACAGGGAAAGGAAGTAAAATAGCAGGAAGAAGTTGCATTTTTTTCTACTTAGCCAAGGGAACACCAAGAGGTGTTCTCCGCGGGGTGTAAGGTGCTGAGCAAAGGATGGCACCCACCCATGGGAAAAACAGAGGAGAAATGCACGTCCTGACTCCACAGCTCTTCAAAGTTCCGAGCCAGGAAACCTTCCCCGGCCGGGCAGCGTGTGTGTGCGCGCGCGCGCGCGTGTGTAGGGGGGCTGTTGGCTAACTTTGCTTCAAGTCCCGACGCCCCCTCGCCTTCCTTCCTCTCTTCCGTCCCCAAATCTGGTGCGAGCATGGACACCTGAGAGCGTCACAAGCGGACGCGCTTTAGGTTAACCGCCCACGCCCGAGAGAGGCCGTCTCCGCAGGCCACTTCCCGGGACGCCCGCGAGCTCCTCGGGCAGCGCGGGGCCCCGCCCGCGACGTGGGACAAGGGCGACGCCGAGCCGGCGGCACGTGCCTCCGAGGCGCCGGGGGCGCGCGGGGCGGCGCCGCGGAAAAGGCGCGCTGCCCCTTTAAAAGGCCGCGCGTCCGCGGGCCGGCCTTCCCGCGGGCTCCAGCTGTGATTGACGCGCGGCGGGAGGAGGCGCCCGGCGCGAACAAAAGTCCGGCCCGCGGCGAGGGCGCCGGCCGCGTCGCGTCTCCGCCGCCCCGGGCACCCGCAACAAGTGGCGGCGCGCCCTCGGGGCCGGGCGGGAGCGCGGCGCGCGCGCATGGGGACCCCGCGGCGGCGGCGCGCACAGCCCCGGGGCGGCCGCGGGGCGCCCGCCGGCCGCCGCCCGCCTGCTGCCGGCCCCGCGCGCGGGCGCTAGGCGGCCGGGCCGCGCCCGCTCCCGGCCCGGGCGGCGGCGGCGGGCATGACGGCGGCAGCATGGGCGCGAACAGCGGCAAGCAGCAGGGCAGCGAGGGTGAGTGCGCCCGTCCGGCCGCGTCCCCGGGGCGCCGCGCTCGGCCGCCTCCGCCCGCGCGGGGTGCTCGCGTGCGTGCGGGAGCATTTTGGAGAAAACGCGGGGAGACTTGCCCCGGCTTTTGTGTTTCTGGCCGGGAACTTTCCTGAAAAAAGAATTCCAGAAGTGAAACTTCGCGTCGTGCTGCCTGCCTGTGCGGTGACAGCGTCGCGCAGCCGGCCGCCCGCGGCCTCGCGCGGCGGGAGCCTCGGCGGCCCCGCGGGGGTCCCGGCGGGCGGAGGAGCCTGGGTGGCGCGGGGTCTGGACGCCGCGCGGAAATACCGCCTGTCAAGTGGGAGCTCGGAGCGGGCGCCTCGAGGCTCCGCCCACTCCCGGGGGATGGAGGCGGGGCCGGCCGCCGGGTCCCGGCTGCTCCGGGCGCCGAGCGCCGGGCGGCGGGACGCCCGGGCCAAGGCGCCTGCTGCGGGCGGGTGCGAGCGGCGGCGGCTTCGCTCCCGCCGGGGCACGGGCCCGGGCGCCGGCTGCGGGCGGCGGGGAGGAGACCCAGCCTCCAGTCCGAGCCCCGAGCCCGGAGCCGCGGCCGCAGGACGGGCCGGCGCCCCCCTTGCCGCTGTCTGCGTTCACTTCTGGAAGCTTTGGTGGGGTTCCGGCACACACCGATCCTAAAAACCATATCCGCGCCGGCCCTTTGTTTACATCCTTCTTTTCCAGATCATCACGCTTTGTGTTTGGAATTTCATGTACGCGTGTACACACGCGCGCGCACACACACCCAACACATCCATCTATCTTCCGGGCAGGTATTTGAGAGATATTTGTCACAAATTTATTTACCTGTTTTCTTTTTTTTAAAGTTAAACGCTGTCTTTAAGACTGCAAATGTGAAAGCGTGCCAGCAGAGATTGTTGGAGAAAGTTGGCCACTCCCCCGAGCGTCCTTGAGTTAATGTTTTTAAAATGTGTGGCGATATGACAGGTTCAGGTTTCTAATGCCGAGTTATTATGAAAAGGCTGCTGCTGATTGTGCCTGTCAGTTTCGGGTGTGTCTAGCTGTGACGTGTGACCGGGGTGTGTTTGGGGTCACCGCAGCATCTAAACCCCTGCAACTTGTCGCTTTCTCCCCGGCTTTCTCCCCGCGATCTCCTGGTGTACAGCCTGTGGTATATGACGACTTCCTGTCTGAACAGCAGAACTTTCAACCCTTGGGAGAGAAAAGGAGAGACAGGGAACTAATGCTCTCCAGCTGTTCCCCGTAATCGCTACCTCTGCGTTTTCACTTCAGCTGAAGTCAGACTTTTACTGGGATCAGATTTAGATACACTGTGGACTTCTTTTTTTTTTTTTTTTTTTAAATAGAGAAAACTTCTTGTGCTCAGCTGATCCACAGGAGCCAATAGGAATGTTTGAGTGGTAACTGAGTTTTGGCTGGAAAGACACACTGTGTTTAGTTTTTACAAACTCTTTACAGATGCAACAGGATTCTTCTGTCATAGGCTAGAAAAAAGAAACCAGATAAACAGAAAAAATGGGAGGTTTTTTTTCCCCCACTATTCTCTCCTATTTCCTTGGCTCCTTATACTATGAGGGTCTGAGATAAGGTTATATGCAATAGGGCCATCTTCCTATATTGTGTTTTGCATGATAATAAGCAAATAACCAGATTGGAATTTGGTTTGCTGGAAGAATCTTTCTTAGCTAAAATGTCAAGTTTTTAAAAAGATGAAAACAACCCCTAGGCATAGTATCTGTGTTATCTGGAACGTTCCCCCAAGTGTGTTTGGATGTTGTGGAGTATCTCTGGATTTCCAGTGGCTTTGGGAAGTGGGTGCTGGTAGGGTGTGGCAGATGACTGGGTCTGTGGTCAGTCACTGATGGTGTGGCCTGGAAGGATCTCTGTACTCTTGTCCCAGCTTCTTCCTGCTGCCTGGATCCTTTTCCTGTGATGCCATGAGCAACTGTTGTCCGCCAGACCCTTCCTGCCTTTGCTAGCCCCTAGTGAATGGATTGAGCCCATCTGAAACTGTCAGCTACAATGAACCTTTCCTTCCTGAATTTGTGAGCATCAGGTATTATGTCCCAGCAATGGGAAATAAACTAAGACCAAAGGAGACTAAAAGTTAGGACAGTGTTTTTCTAGATTTAGTGCAGTTTAGGTAGAGCACATTTCAAACAAATGTCAGCAAATAATTACCAGTGAATGCCTACCAGTGAGTGTCCATCCATAGACCCCAGGGAACATTTCAACTTTAAAATGGTTATTTGTGTTTGCTTCAAAAATTAGGAGCAGTTCGATTTTACTAATTTGTGGCACTTGCCACGACCATGCAGATCTTGAATATGGAAACATTGCTGAATTATTAGAATTTTTACAAGCCAGTATCTCATTGGTGATTTCACTTCCTTCTGCTCTTGGAAAAATACCACTTCATTCCAAAACAGTTACTCTCCAGGCTTCCCTTAGCAGATGCAATGGGGCAGACATTTTCAGTGTGAGGTAATCAATCCAAAGTCTGGGGTTGCCTGGGGGCATGTCAGAAAGTAGCATCTTGGGATCCTTCTGAAACTCCTCCTGTCCTTGAGGGTACATACACTGAAGTCCTGGTGCAGAGGCTGGAGCATTAGCTTGGAAATCTGGAATTGAGTTCCAGCTTCAACTCTTGGGGTTTCTGAATAGAAGGAAGTGCCTTGTAGTGGGTTGGTGTGTTTTGGGGAGTGGCCCCAACCTGTGGCCCTTCATTTCACTTGTCTTTCATAATTTTCCGTGGACCACCTGAGAGAAGATGAGCCTGTGGGAAGACATCATCATTGATAGGGAAAGGAAGGCTGTTAATGCCAGGAAACCAGTAAACACCCCTTTCCCCTTCTTTCTTATTGCTACTTGACACATGGTGGGTTCCTGTATCCTTACTTTTCTCTCTGGACCAAAGTATGTATAAGTTGAGAGTGGATGTTTTGTTTTCCTAAATCTGTAGTGAGTAGTTAGATTGATGCCCTTTCCCCCACTGCCCGAAGGCACAGAGATTTTTCTCTAGCCAAAAAAAAAAAAAAAAAAAAAAAATGTTGTCATACCATTCTTTATCCTCAGCTTTTTCGAAACATAAGCACATACCTAAGTGATTAGTGTGTTCTGGTGCATTCTTCTATGGAGTAACACTTTTTTTTTCCCTCTTTGTCTTTTTTCAAAAAGTGTAAGTTACAGAACTCTTATGTGGAAAACTGGAGAGTAGCTGGGCGATTCAAAGCCATTAGAACCATTAGAACCACTCCAGTTAAACAAAATAAACAAATCTCAGTTCAGTTAAAATGGGAAGAAGGGAGCAGCTTTCCCTGCCCTGTAAGGTTTCTGGGCCTTCCCATCACTTACCCGGTGGTTTCACCATTGCATTTATTCTGCTTCTGCAGCTCAGAGGCTGCAGTAGCGCTGACGCGGTCACCAGCTCTCTTGTGAAGCCCTGGATGTTGTTGATACGGAGCTAGTGAGGCCCTAGCCATGCTTTTGACCCCTGGTAGCTCTCGGCTCTCTACCCAGGGCCTTTTCAGCATCTCAGATGGCTGCTGTCAGATGAAGAGAGCCAGTTGCCTGAACATGTAAATCATCACAAATCCATCACCACCTCAAGAAACATATCTTGAAATAATACAGGGAAGGCAGCTAAGGTTTGTTGAACGTTTGACATGTCTAGGTGTAATTCTAAGTGCCCAGCATGCGTAGCCTCACTTCAGCCTCACAATGCCTCTATGGAGTGGGGGACCCAGGTGGGCCCCATTTTACAATGAGAAGAAAATTCAGAGCTAGGGAGGATGATTATTTCCCCAGTGGTAGCTGCACTGGGGCTCTGGGTCAACTCTGTGATACCCACAGAGATTGATTCATTTTGAACTAATACCTGGTGACTTCCTACTTCTCACTATGTGCCACAGACTTTTGGGCGCTTTTCATTTGTAAAGATCTTGTCTTTGTTAATTGTGCGTTAGTGTGTGTGTCCTGTCGTTGTTGGGAGGGAAAAGGCGTGGACAACTAAGGTGCAGAGTAATTCAGTAAAATGTGGTTTATTATAAGAGGGTAAGGTCCCTGACTAGGGAAAATGGGCAGATTATTGTAATCGGGAGTGTGGGAGGGAATTGCAAGGTTAATTATTCACTCTTGGCCTTTGTGAAAAGTTGACATTTCAACCAAGACTTAAGGGAAGCCTAAAGGGCCTGAGCTTTGAGGATCCTGGTAGCCTGATGTTGTTTTAACCTCTGTGTTAGTAAAAAGGGGTGAATCCTCTCTCCACTTGTCTTAGTTGGCTGTAGCTGCAATAAGAAAGTGCCACATGCTGGAAGGCTGATAAGCTGTAGCATTTTTTTCCTCATAGTGTTAGGGGCTGAACATTAGAGACCAGAATCTCATTCGGGTCGCCTTCTGGTGAAGCCTCTTTCCAGGCTGCAGATTGCAGTCTCTCCTTGCATTGGGGATTGAACCCAGAGGCACCGTCCCACTGAACTACATCTGCAGACTTGATAATTTTATCTTGAGTCAGAGTCTTGCTAAGTTGCCCATACCAGGTTTAAGTTTGTGACCCTTATCCTCATGATCTGTGGCTACCCCCCATACTGCCCCCCTCCTAGTTGACCTAATGACGTCTTTTTTTTTTTTTTTTGAGACAGGGTCTTGCTCTGTAGTCCTGGCTGGTCCTGAATTCACCAGGTAGCCCAGGCTAGCCTTAAAGTCACGGCAATCCTCCCACCTTGGCCTCCTGAGTGCTAGGATTATAGATGTGTGCTACCACACCTGGACTTATGTGGTGCCAGGGAATCAGCTCAGGGCCTTGCAGCTTGCAAGGCAAGTGTTGTAACCACTATGCCCTAATAACCTCACACGAGCCCCAATCGCAAATACTCTTACATTGCCATTGGGGTTTCAATGTAGGAATCCTGAAGTGATACAAATATTTAGTCCCTTTCAAGATGCAAGGGCATAAATTATCATTTTATACAAAGTATAACAGTATGTGCCTCTGGGCATAGTTTTTGCTGAGATTCTTTCCTGATATGATTCATGCAGTTATAGCATATCAAATAATTTGCACCTGCGTTTAAGAACAGGGATGGAGGAGGCCCAGGAAATGCTCTTCCAAAGTAGTGTCCTGTGTCCTGTTATGACTTCGATTAGTGGAAGTGGCTGGCTCACTGGAGAGTGTCTGTGGGCCTGAAGACACTTTGCAAGGTCACCTTAATTCTGAAATAGTAGCAGATGATCATCTTCTGTCTCTAATAAATAATTACATTCTGCTGCAAATCAGAAGATAAGAAATACTGTTTTTAAAAGTCTTAATGCAACAGGACTGTGTTTGGTCTGCCGATGAAAAAGATTTCCAGAGATTTGGGGAGTGTTTTTTAAAACAAAAGAGAAGAGAGAGATAACTTTCTTTTGCACTTAGAAATCAACTCACATAAGCCTTATCTTAACTCCCTCTGTGGTTTGAAACAGAATGAATTCTAGATTGATTGTGAGTAATTAAGAATCACTTTTGTCCTTAGCTCACATTTGCTGTTATCTTTGTAGAAGCTCCTTTCAGAACTTGGGCTGTCTGTTTGATTGGTGCATCCTGGCAGACATTATGCATTTTGGGATATCTTTAGGATGTGTGACAGAATGTGGAATAAAAGGTAGAGTGAGTAAATTCTCTACTAGAAAGAGAACTAGCTAATCCATTCAATGAGTGAAGAAAGGAATAAATGGAATAAATGGAGTTGAGGAACTTTATACCTTAAGCATAATATTTGAAGAGCTGTCAAGATGAAAATTAAATTCTGGAGTGCTGAACAAAGACTGTTGTGTGTATGTTACAAGAGTTACATTTGGTTTCACCTCAGAGAGACCAAACGTCTTGGTCACTGTCTTATCGATGGCATAGTATCCAACACTGACAATTTAAAGAAGAGAGGTTTGGTTTACCGCACAGTTGTAGAAGCTTAAATCCATTCATGGTCTGCCAGGTGCAGTGGCACAAGGTCCGGAGGGTGGAGGAAAGGTGATCCCCATATTTCCGTTAGGAGGGATAGAAGGGAGGAGCCAGAGAAATCACCTTCTGGGTCATGCTCCCAGGAACCTGTGACTCCAGCCAGGCCCCCCACCTCCTAATAACACATGAAAACATTAATAGATTAACTCACTTATGAGTATATTACTTCCATCGTCCAAACACATGATAGCTGTGGGGGATATTTGGGATTATACTGCAGCACCTGTTTAAAGATTAGGGTGGTCTAGACCTGACCTGGGTCCCTAGGGAGGGTGGGCATCATTCACACCCCAAGATAATCATGAAAGATGTGGTGCTAGAGATTTCTACTTTGAGTAGCACTGTCAGCCGCCTGACCCTATGTCAAGCTCCCTAGCAAATGTTCTGTCACATGTGATTGTGTTTGATAGAGGCTTATTATTTGGTTCTAACTCACTTTGCTATTTTATTCACCTTCATGCATCTCTGTCATTCTGGCCAGCTGTTGACAAGCTGTTGTGCGCTTGTGAGTCACGTATGCTTCTGAAAGTCCCCCCTCATTCATGCTTCTATAAGTATCCTCTTACCCACACCCCTGAAGTGACCCTCACAAACCTGTTGGTTCCCCAAGTTGGACTTTGGTATAACTTTGGCTTTGGTCTGTTGGCTGTGTTCTATCTGGGGTGAACAGACTTCTTTCTGAGTTAATTCTGTACTGTGTATGTGTCATATGCTGAAGTGTTCACTAAAATATATTTAGATATTAACTGGCAAATTCTCTAATTGTATTTATGTCCCTGCATTGTATGGGCTGTAACCTCCTACACCCAAATATTAGCTTTGAGAAATTACATATTTTTAATGCAGTTGTGGATACTGACTCTGATTATAGTGTGACTGTTACTGTTATTAATCATTGAGAACAGGTAGATCTACTCAACTTGAAGAAAGATCCTACGAGGTGCTTACACTATTCAGTCAACTTTGGGTCAACTTTGTATCTGAGACTTCAATTGGTGTTATTGGTTACTAACATCTGATCAAAAACTGCAGACTGCCTAGAGCCACACAGAAAGTCTCCTTCTAAAGAAGCTGAGGCATGTGCACAGCTGGTGTCTTCCCAGGTTTTCTTCTCCTCACATGGTGATAAAGTCATTTATCACATGAACTTCCCCAGAATGTCACTTCTCTTATTTGTTTGTTAAGTGAGACTTCTTCCATTTACTTACTGCATTAATCCCTAGATAAGTAAGACTGGGTGTAAGGAAGTCCAGTGTCTACTTGAGAGGCTAGGAGTGGAGGCCAGTGTATTAGTCCAGTCATTGGCTACTATAACAAAATACCTGGGGCTATCTTATAAAGAAGAGAGGTTTATTTTGGCTTACAGTTTTGGGGCAAAGGACCATCTCTGGTGATGGACTTCTCTCTGGTGGAGTTCTGAAGAAGTGCAGAGCACCTCATTGCAAGAGATAGGGACTGAGTGTATTTTTTTGTGTGTGTGCACATGTGTGTGTTATATTCTGGTCTCTTTCTATATCCTTATAAAGCCACCAAGACTTAATCACAATACTATTCTCTGATGTTCTCATCTAATCTTGGTCACCTCCCAAAGGCCCTATCTCTACACACTGAAGTTGAATTAAGTTTCTGCCTTCTTAATACCACATAATTAGCATTAAATTTCAACCCATGAACCTTTTGGGGGGATACACTCAGTCTTCTGTGAGCCACAGGAGTCAGTGATTTCATAAGCAGATAAGGCCGCAGGAAGGCCCTGACTCTCCAGTGCACTGAATGTAAGTGGGAGTCACCGAGGAATTGTAAGTCATGACAGCTCAGGGTGGCATCTGTGGTTCCTGAAATGCCAACATCATGTATATGTATTTTCTGAAAACACAGACCAAGTGAAACAGGTTACTTGGAGGAAGAGCGGCTTAAGCTCTTAGGAGAAACTAGTTTGTTTTTCCCAAATCTTGATTCATTTCTGACGTGGTTGAGTTCATGGAAAGTGATGCCTGAAGAGCCTTATAGCAGTGAGGACCCTGGTGCTCTATAGTGAAAGGGTAGAACTATATGGCACTCAGGGAATTCCCAAGACCACAGACTGCAGGGAAGGCAAGTGGAAATCTTCAGGCTGATTGTTCCAAAATGCAATAGTTAATACCCAAAAGAGATAGTGCTTTAAAACTTTTGATGTGTGTAATCAGTAACCATCCCTGAATTTTCCTCGGACGTGAAATATAAACACATGGTCAACATTTTTTCTCCATTCCACGGCTGAAGAATTGTAGACTGTTTCTGGAGCTATAAATCTTTGCTAGGTTGTGCATTAGATGTGCTCATTCTATCCTATTTAAATTCTTAAACCAGTAACAAAATGAAAAACAGTTGTTCACACTGCATGAACTTGTAACCTTAGAAGCCTTGAGCAATGTGCAGAAATGTTATTAAAACATTTTTTTTGTTTGCTACCCCTTCCTGTGGTAAATTCCTTGTTGTGTTTTCCTAGCAATGTGGCAGTAGAAAGACAATTGGAATTTCTAGAGGAAAAAAAAAAAAACCCTAGGAGTTCTTTTTAGTAGTTTGATCTTTCTGCAAGCAAGCCCTTTTTTTTTCAGGCAAGGTGAAGTCAGAAAAAGTCTACTTACATGTACAACAGAGACTTTTGGTTCAACCAAGTGCTTAGGTCAACTTGTGGGCGCATTTTGGTTATGTCCAGGATCAAGGCCAAGTCTTACAGTTTCCATTATCAATGGTACTTGGCCCTTGGGAAAAGAAAGAAGGTATACATCTGAGGGTGTGGAGGATTGGGAAAGATACCACAAACAAGGAAAGGAAAGGACCATCAGAAATTAGAATGTTAATTTTCCTGTGATGAAAATGACAGAAATCATTTTCTACTTATGTCTTTTTCTTTTAAAAATTCAGAAAAAGATTAATAGATATTTGGCATGTTGGCTGTTGCCAAGCAAACTTTGTTTTCATTTGTGTCAAAATAGTGGCTAATAGTTCTTGAGCACTTACTAGGTACTGCAGATTTTATTAAGCACCTCACACTGTCACCCTGTGGTGCTTGCTCAAGGCAACAGAGACGACAGGCACTGACATAGCCCTTTGCAGTCGCTGACACAGAAGTTCCAGCGTTGGGGCCTTCACTCCATGTTTAGAGTACTTGCCTCATGTGCACAAAGCCCTGGGTTAGATTCTCTAGCATCACATAAAAATTTGCTGGGCTTAGTGGTGCATGCCAGCACTCCAGAGGCTGAGGCAGGAGGATTTTGGTGCACTCCAGGCTAGCCTGGCCTACATAACAAGTTCAGGACCAGTCTGGACTGTAGAGGGAGATCCTGTCTCAAAAACAAAACCCAAAAGCTTCAGAGGCTGTCATCCTGCCGGGATCCCCACGGTATCGCCCTTTGCTATCCCTTCCTCCTTCTATGGACCCATGAGCCCCTCTCACCTTGTCGCTTGTGTTGCAGTCAGCATTTCAATCTTGGTTTCGTTTGTGCATTTCAAGGAGTTGCAGGGCAAAGTAAAGGGCAGGAGAGAGGAAGTGGCAGTTTTATGGAGTAGGTGATCGAAAAATGAAACACAGCTGAAAGGAAGCCTGAGGCTTACTCATTGGGCAGCATCAGCTGACACATTGGGCGGCCATCTTCCATCTGCTATTACTTTAGCCTTTAAAATAATTAGCATATTCTTCAGAGTTCGCAGAGTAAAGCTGGGAGGTCTCACTCTGGCTCCTGGGGGGCGTGTTTGACCCAGATAGCCTTTCACCTGGGGTAGCCTTCCACCTGGGGTAGCCTTGGGACCTGCGCACAAGAACTAGTGCATGGCCAAGAAAAGTGCGTGCGTTTTCTTTCCTGTATAAACAAGTGGAAATTTGCATGTTAGTTCCCAGTTTTTAAAAGTACAGATTTTAACCAGCAGTAATATGAAGAATTATTCCAATACATATTTGAGATTTGCCCTCCTTTTTTTCTTTTGCCAGCCCTTGGGAAGCTTCTCTGTGATTATGTCTATGAAATCATGTTTTAAGTTGTAAAGCACTTCAGAATTTAATTTTGCTCATCATTAAGGGGACTGGCCTGGCCACTGTCCTCAGGTGACAGGTGAGGAAACTGAGGTCTGGCTAGTCCATGACTTGATTTGACAGTGAAGACTATGTGTGGTCCTCCTGATTCTAGGTTCATTACACAGTCGTGTATACCATTGTTCTATGTGTGCTAGAAGGAATACAGATGTAATCATACTATAGGATTATCACTAGGAATTTTTGGTAGTATTTGTTTGAGGCACTGGGAATTGAACCCAGGTCATTATCACACGAACTACATCCCCAGCCCTTTAAAAATATTTTTTATTATTATTTAAGACAGGCTCTTGGGACATTACTGACGGCCCAGGCTGGACTTGCAGTCCTCCTTTCTCAGCCTCCCAGAGTGCTGAGGTTATAGGCATGTGCTGCTATGCCTGGCTGTGCTAGTACTAAAAATTGCTTGCACCTGATGATGAAAGCAGGGTCCGACCAGTCCAGATGGGATTCTATAATTGTTTTTTTGCAACTTTCCTAGAGGTAGAGAAGCCTGTTATCTATTGGTCCTCTTGGCACAGCAAGCTACTCCGTGGCCCAGGGGAACAGCTTTGCAGTCATAAAGTTATTACAGTGAGAATGCAGAGTGAATTATTCTGAGATAAATGTTCATCTAACATATAATTGTAATGTTGTTCATTAGTGTAACTTTGTTGTTTGATAAAGCCCAGTCAGAGTACTCTCTGTGCAAAAATACTTCTGCTTGGGGTATTTAGAGAAAGTTAATTTATTGCTGTGAAGATCAGAGAATTAGCTCTACAGTTGGGGCCCTCAGAACCACTGAGTCCTGATTCTCTTCAGTCTTTTTTGTTCTTGGATAATCACATTTTACGGAGTTTACTGGCCACGTCCTTAGGGAGACCGTATCAAAAGTGACTGTGGATCTATTAGTGTTGCCTAAAAATCCATCTTGTCCCTTTTAGACTTTAATTGCTTTGTTTCCATTTGCCGTCCTCTAGTTCAATCCCTGCTTCTTCCAGTATTTTCCTTTGTGTTTATCAGTCACCCATCCTACTACACGCCCAATCTTATAGTACAACTCTGTTTATCTCATAGGTCCTCCCTAGGGTTTTCTTAAACAAATTAATGTGCTTGAAACTGGAGTGAAGATCTGCATTGGGTCTCAAAACCACTGAATAAGATCACTCTCATATTGCCGGGGAACCATGATTGTACCTGGACGTTTTACTCTCTTTAAAGTTCTTATGGACATAAATTTCCTTTGAGGATGTTGTAACTTGGAAGTTTATTATTTAACAATACAATTATGTCTTTTTCTGGGTAAAAAGCTTATTTAAAGAAACATAAAATATGTATTTTAAGGACTGCTGAAAGCAGTTACTGATGATTTAAACCACACTGTTTTCCAGTATTGTCAGCTTAACTGTTTTCAGTGATTAGTATTGAATGGAGTGCCACTGTGTGTTCTTTATTGAAAATTATATTGTTTTGTAACATTTGTCTCAGTTAACTCGGGAATTGGCCTAGATAATAATTTAAGTAAATTATGAATCTGGGAAACATCCTAAGAGTTTGATCTTTAGTCAATCAATTCTTTGCTTTGACGTTCTCCCTCTGGATTAAAGACTTCTAGGCTTAGGGACCCTTTTGAACTTCTATAAATCTAGTTTATCTCTGGGCTTTTCATCTTTACCTTTCTTGTCTTTGTGTTACATAATATGAAACATTATGTGTATCTGCCATGATTGGCATAGACTCTAGTAGATCTTGGGCTGCTGGATGCTCAGTTTGTTAAAATCAGAATGAAATAATCAATATAAGAGAACAAAGAGAAAATTGTGATTGGTCTGTGGCTCCTATTGCGGTGACCACATCCATGTGACTTTATTTTAACACCTCTTTCCTGTACGTTGAGCCAACTCCATTATTACTCTGATCTCTTCTTTTTCTGGCAAAAAAAAGAGAACTATACAGGACCCCTCCATAAGAAATTTGACAAATAGAATTAAAATTAACAGGCAGGTGATTTGTTTCTTTAAAAATAGGCTGTTAGGAATAGCTTCAGATAGAGAATCTGGAGAAGAGTGAAGCTAAGGAGAAGGAAAGAGACTTTGGAGACCAGCATAGGATAAAGGCCCTTGTGCCTGTGACCTGGAACACGTGGCAGTCACATTACAGGAGTCGTTTTGTGATAGGATATCTGCTTGAGCCGTATGTTTTTAACTTATTTGTTTATTGGCTGTGCTGTCAGATCAAGGGGATGGATATCATATCCCATGTGTGGGGGATGTTTTTATTCTGTGCAGCCCTAGCCTGGCTGGCTTTCGTCTTGAAGTGCTGGAGAGTAATTCAGGTTCATAGTAGGTGCTCATGCACTCACTTTTGTAGTCTAGTTTTTGTTTATGAAGGGAAGCAACCACTCCCTTGCTTAGCATGGCTCACGTCACCCCACTTGAATAATCTATATATTGTGCATACTATTCTGAAAGTCAAATTCAAGACATGACATTTCTGCCCGGAACAGCTTACTTTTCACATTTTCTTTTGCATCCACTTTGCTTGTTTAATTATATTTTAATATTTGTCTGTGCTTCCCCGTCCCCCATCTTGAAAGATATCTCCTGTTGAGTGCCATGCAAGCTTGTTTTGAGAGACAATATTTCCTTGGGGAGTCTTTCTCCACTCCTGAAGCCATAACAATGTGAACTGAGCAATAAAAAACCAATTCCCTCCCGTTGCTTTTGCTTCAAATAGTCATTTCTTTGATACTGGCTAATAAAAACAGGAAAAGGATCATTTTTAAGTGCTTCGGTTGGGGTTGCTTTACTTCCAATAAGGAAAATTGCCTCACATGGGGAGCATGGGTAATAAAGATACAACTCACTGAATAATTGCATTCAATCTAATGTCGAAATTCCCAAGTCGCTGCCTGCAAATCTCATTTAATTGTGAGATTGCTGTGCGTCCACTGCACTGTGCAGAAGTGAATTTGCTGTCGTCGAAGATTGCCTTGTCACACTTAACTAAGGTGAACTTCAAGTGCTGCTGGAGACTCTCGATGTTCCTCGCCCTTGAAGAATCTGTGTGTGCTTTGCGGTAGGTAGTGGGAGAGCTTTGGACACTGACCAAGAGTGAGCTGTGGAGTAGAGTCTTGGATGTTTCAGTGGTGAAAGCAACTCTGAGCACCTCACAGGGAAAGAGAGAGAGGCACGGAGTAAGGAAACAGCCCTGCCAAGGTCACACAGATGGTGAGGATTTAGGATGCTAAAGAAGATGTTCTAAGTCCAGCTGCTTCTTTTTAATTCATTTTTCTTTTTTTCATCACGTGTTTTCCTTTTTAGAAGATTTGGCCTTAATGTAGTGGCTACCATACTTGTCTGTCCACATGGTCCCTTTAGGACTGACATTTTCATATTTACATCAGCACAGAGCATTGGCTACTGATAGTCCACAGCCCACATTCCACATCCCATGGCTAGCAGAGGCAGGAGTACGATCTGGGACCACTGTGAAAGGCCGCCTGAGTCCAGACCTCCTTATGGAATTAGCTGAGCCCTGCCTTGAAATAGTGTCACAGACCTGCTTCTCTCTGCCCAGTCTGCCTTCTTCCCTTGTCTTGTATAAGTGTGATCCTAGTCATAGATGCTATGCTTCAAGTCAACATTTGGTGTTAATGGTCCTTAAGAGAACTGGGGAAGGTGTGATGCTTATTTCCAGAGGGGTTAGTGGCAAGTATTTCTCAATAAAGTGATTGTATTCAATCATCTCATGGGCTGTGTGCTGGGGGAACTGATATATACAACAAAGACGTGAGAGAGAATGCTGCTTTGATGGTGGCCACAGAGAGGTTACCTTCTGCTTGGGGGGAATCCAGCTGTCTTTAGAAGGGCATCTTCAGCTGATGACAGAAGAGATAGGCAGTGACTTTCCGCTTGGGATCTAATATCTTCATTTCATCCACCACTTAATAAAACCCTGTACACTAATGTGACTTGAATAATAGCGTGTAACTAGTCAGCAAAGAGCATAACAGTGTGCTGTTACCAGTTGCCGCTATTGGTGAGATTTGGGGGGAGCCATCATGGAATTTGCTCTGAGTTTTTCTGCTGCTGTAGCTCAGAATTGACTGCAGATGGGTCTAGAGACCAGATATCTGCCTGATTCATTTGCTTGATTTTGGCACCAAAATCCGACACTTTAGGAATTCTGATGCGGTCCTGCTTTGCTGGTCGTCTCTTTTTCTTTGAAGGTTGGGCCCTGAAGCTCACCCTGGTCGGTGGCAGAACAGTGAAAGAATTAGTGAAAAAGATACCAGATGGTCGTGGTTGTTGTTGCCTGAATCAACATTTTGTGTTAGTAGTGATTGAGAGGATTGGAGAATAGGCAATGTTTATTACACGAGGGACCAACAGCAAGTACAGGTTCATTAGACAGACCAAGCATGCAGGAGTTGAACCATAATCCAGATGAAAAATGGCTACAAATTAATACATGGTCTCATGATCATCCTAAATAGTTTTAGTCATTTTATTGTGTCCAAATAACGTTCCATTGAGATTATCAAAGTATTCCAAACTGAGAGGCATTATGATCTTGAGAAATTTGGAATTAATTGAAAAATAAATTATTACCTTATTAGTATCACTACTACAAGGAACCAAGATTTTATATACTCTTTCTCTCATAATTAACCAACAAAAATCCTGGAAAAGATTCTTTGAGTTCACTGTAAACTGAATCAAAATTTATTTCAACTGCACTTTACTGGTATCTTACCAATGTATTTTGCAAGTGTGTTCTGCAGCCAGATTGTGTCTCCAGTTTTCTTTCAGACTGTTTTTCATAGGCACAGCATCCCTGGGCCAAAAGGGGAAATGCAGTATTTCCTAAGCATACCTTTTGCTTTCCTGTGTTTGTAACTTTTCTATTTCTTTGGATGCTCTTTTCATGTGATTGCCTGTCATGACCCACTCAATGCAGGCCTGCTGTTGCCTCTTAAAAAATGAAATTTTCTTTGATTTCCCTTATCTGTGCCCTTGTTTGTAGTAGGTGCATTTGAGACAATACGCTGATCACTTCTAATTGTATTTGCTCTCTCATCCCTGAGAACGACTATGGCATATTATTTACATGGAATTTTTATGTCATACTTTGCATTAACTACTTGCATGCTTTTAATCCAATAAATATTTGCAGATGTCTGAATGAACATCGGAATCTGTGCTGCAAACTGGGTGGTTACAAAGCAGATTATGCCTGTGTATGATACTGTTCTTGACTTGAGGGGCCTATAGTTTGGTGGGTGGAATATAGTAATTTGTATGAGAGATTTCAGGTATACAAGGGAGACCCAAACCTAGTTGTGGTGAATTTTTGCTGCGTATGATCCTGAGGTCTGCACATTTGAGATGACCTTGAATGTAAGAGCTTGCCAGGCACAGGTAGACGGGAAGGAAGCTGGCGACAACATGGGGTCAGACAGTGAAGCAGGCACCAGGCAGTCTTCTATGAGGGGAGAGTTGGGCTTCGTTCCTAGAGAAGTAACCAGGCTCATGTGACCTATGAAGCAACATAAAAACTGGCTGATGGCAGTGGACTCAGTGGCAGATGATTAGCGAGGGCATCCTTGCATAGATTTAGAAAGATGACTAGACAGGAATGTGGACTGCAAGGTTTACGGAGGACTCATTTCCCTTACCCCTTTACGTTTCCTTTTACGTGTTATTAACTAACTTAGAGTACATTCCTGAATTTGGGAGGAGTGAGGTTGACACCTCAGTTTTTACTACATTTTGAAAGAATTGTCCTCAGGAAGGAAGCAGGTTTTACAGTGTGTCTTACTTTCTAGTCACTGGGATGGAATACTTGACATGCATATCTTAATGGAGGAAAGATTTATTTTGGGTTATAGTTTCAGAAGGTCATAGCGCATACATAGGTGGCTAGCAGTGGGAAAAGCATGGTGGGGCCGTAGCAGGAAGGAAGTGGTTCATGGCATGGCAGATAGAAAGCCAAGTGAGGGAGGAAAGGTAGAGCTACCCTCCCTGTCACGCCCCATGGATCTGTCCCTTGTGGGTCAAGCCCCAGTGTTTCACCCCTTTTGACCAGGTCCCATCTCTTAACAGCATATGGTTCCACCAACATTTCAGAGCATCCAAATACACGAGGCGTTTGGGGGGATATTGCAGATTTAATCTTAATCGGATAAACTCCTGTGTCCATGGGTGGACCAACATTGGTCTTGAGTTACACCTGGATTTATGTTGGCCACTTGGCTGTGGACCTAAAATTACAGGCTCAATCCTAGACTTACTAAAAATAGAAGTGTTGTTTTCCTTTCTGCCTGAGACTCTTTCCATGTCCTGAGTTTATTTTGAACATGGTTGGGAGGAGAGGTCCAAATTGTTGAGTCCCATCAAGCCCCTACAATGTTGTATAGAAGGGGCAAGGCAAGTGGCTCAAGGGACACTGGAGTTAGGACAGAGGTGGAATATTTGATGTGAAGGCAGAATTCAGAGATGAAAAGAAGATAGAATTAATAGGACTTGTAGCTAGTTAGCTGGAGGTCAGGAGAAGATGAAAGATTCCAAGATGACTCCAGCTCTGGTGGTTGGCTGCCTCATAGCTCACCATAACTTCTCATTGACCTGAGTTCGTTAGTTAATTTTTGAGACCACAAGAATTTATCTGCTTCCTTCTGTCCTTGACTCAGTACCACCCAGAATCTGAGAGAATTTTCAGGGACTCATACTTTTGGGTATTTGCTCATCTAAGTCATTGCTTCCTTTATTAATTCTGTTGGCCTAGGGATATTCATGAATCTTCTGTGTGTCAGCATTGCTTAGTCTGCTCATGAGATACAGTGATGCAGCCAACATTTAAGTGTCTTCTAGGAATTCAGAGGCTGCTTGGGAAGCCAGGAAAGGATGTGACAGGGCAAAGAGTCTGCTGGTGGAGGGAGCAGTTTGGGGGCCAAAGCCCTGAGCTGAATTTGGGCCCAGCTGCTCATCAGACAGGCCACCTTGTCAGTGGCTCCTTTTCAAGGGAGATAAGTCACAATCAACCTCAAATCATCTCTTTAAAGTACTTTCAAATTCTACTCACTTGGCCCAGCAAACTAATGGATTGCCTTTGAATATATTCTGCCAGACACTTAGAAAATAAGGCAGAAAAAGTTGTTAGAATTCAATTTTGAAACAAGAAATTCTTGTCTTGTTTGATGTGAAGGCGGAGCTCAGTAGCTAGAAGTTGTCACAGAAGAGCCTGAGGTCTCTCTGGTGTTCTCTTTTTTGGAGAATCGCCTCACATCAGCACTGGATGGAAGGAAGTTGCAATGTAGTTTATTATTGTGAGGTTTTCCTCTGTAAGTGCTAATTTCAAGAAAGACAGGAAAAGGAATCAGAATTACCTTTTTTTTTTGATGGAAAAGCTAGACATTTCCAGAAGTTGGAAGAATAAAGAGCTGGTGAAACTTGGTACCAAGGGGAGGAACAGTCTGATTTGCAGGTTACTACACCGTTGTATACATTAATGAACTCTTAAATGGTTCTAAAATTGGTGGGGGGAAATGCCATCCTTTCATGGGATTCAGTGGGAGGTATTCTTGCATTTGATTGGTTGATTGTGTGTCTGCGTATTGGGGATTGTGTGTGTGTATGTGTGTGTGTGTGTGTGTGTGCATGTGTGTGTGCGCGTATGCATTTTACTGTTCCTGTTTGAGAAGCCACAGATCACACGACATGTTATGTGCCTGATTCTGGCGCCTTAATTTGTTATGATATTACCGTGCCTCCCAATTTCTAACAATATAAAACTAAAACATACCTGAGTTAGAGGGTGCTACAAAAACAGTGAACAAGTTTTCTAAAGGGTAATACTTACTATATTTATTTTATTTAACCAAGAAAAAATGGTACAGTTTTGTCCTACAAAGTATCTTATGAACAACAAAAATGCCATAATTTCGTCCTGTAAGTTTGTTCCCTTCTATCCAAGAAATAAAGAGATATTCTATCCTTCTTTATAGAATTTAAGAAGTAAGATTAAAATGTCATTTGTTTCCTTAAAAACATGATACTTGGCCTGTGGGAGAATGTGCTGTGCTCCTCTTCATACCAGAAACACCTGAGTTTTAAACTTGGACAGGGATGTGGAAATGCTGTGGTCTGGTTTTCCCATTTTGGGGACTGACAAGAGGCCCGAGTGCCAGAAATCTTGAAAGGACTCATGCAGTGTCCTGTGTGAAGGACAGCAGTGAGTGTGGTTGCTAAGAGCGTAGGGTGCCAGACTTCTCCAGGCTCAGATGTGCCTGCAGATGGTCATGTGTTCTGATTCAAGTTACCTAGCCTTCCTGCGCCTCAACATTTGCATCCAGAAGGTGGAGTCCACAGCTGTTCTGGCCCGTGAGCGTCGTCGTCAGGGAGGTAGACAGAGTGAGTGGATCTGCAGTGCCTGGAGTCACGCCATGATCTGCATTTCATCAGATTGAAGGCACATTGATGCTGTGGCTTCACAAGTGTAACTGGAGGTTGCGAACACTTGCAGCTTGATTTCTGCAGTGATTCTAAGGTTCCTTTGATTGTAAGATGAAGCTGTTGAATGAGCAGATGTAGGGGGGGCCTAGGCATGATTAAATATGATCAGTTATTACCAGCATCCTGGTAAGACAGAATATTATTTTTGAGACAGGGTCTCACTCTGTAGCCCCCAGGCTATTCCTGAACTCACTATGGAGCCCAGGCTGGCCTTGGACTCACTGCAATCCTCCTGTCTCAGCCTCCTGAGTGCTGGGATTATAGGTATGTGCCACCACGCCCAGCTGATGTGGTACTGGGGAATTGAACTCTTGAACTTGGGTACTTAGCACTTGCTAGGCAAATGCTTTTAACCACTGAGCCATTCCTACACTGCAAGACAGAGTCTTAATAGTATCCTGTTAGTATAAGAACATCGTGATAGTGTAGGATAAGATGGATTAAATAAGCAGGATTAAATAAGATGCTACTATTGTTATATCTTATTATTAGTAGTACATTGTTGAATACAATTATATGATTATTACTATTATTATTCAAGTTATGGCAGAGTTGGAAGGAGATGCCAGATCGTTCTCCATTGTTTGACATTGTGCATTTGGATGGTGTGTAGAGACCCTGTGAACTATAGTCTTAGATACTTTAACTTTAGGAAATAAAAGCTTAATCTGTTTATTGTGAGAGCACAGAGCTTATTCCTCTTTGGGATGTATCGCTTGACTTAAAACCATTCACATATTTGAGTTCTGTAGTTTTAAGATTTGAAGCTGAGTCAGCTGGAAACAGAGGATGAAGAACTCCTACATTTCCAGGGAAGAACAAGCCTCTCTGTCTGCATGTGTGAAGGGGGATGATGGAGCTGTCTATATTTTCTTGTATTTTTGAATGCCTTATATTGGATGAGTTAAATATGTAAAAAGTGATACATTTATTTGTACTGAGCAAAGATTCAGATACATCTGCAACTTCTGATAATAACTGGAAGATAACACTAATATTGCTGTAAAAGTTCATCCAGAAATGGAGGCTAAGGTGTGCATAAAAATCCCTAGTCAGTGCCCTCTGGGACAAAAACCATGTAAGTGTGACCTGCGTGCGTGTCAGTCCTTCTTGGGAATGCCTAAGCGCTGGTGTTTGTGAATACCTTTGAGACTCCGGGCATGAGTCTTAGGTTTGATAGGCTTCTTCGTTACTGGTTTATTGTCTTTCCAGCTCTGGTTGGAGTCCTCTGCCCTCCTTCGCTCCTTACTTTTTGTCCCCTTGTTTCTTGCTTGTGTCCTCTCTTCTTCCTCCACCTCTTCTTCTGTCTCTGTTCACTCCAAAGTTTGCATCTGGCTGTTGTTTCTGAGCACTCGGCCCCTTGTGGTTTATTCATTTCTCATAATCATATTCAGAACCTCAGTTAAGCATTTTGGATTCATGTTTCAAGTGTCATTCGTCTCCAACATAACCCAAGCATAGTCCTGGAGTTTTTTCTAGATATAAAAGCAAACTTGACCTCTCTGAAGTGGAGTTGTATCAAATGAGCACCGAAGAATCATTCCGAAAGTATTCCAAATATCCCTGAATTAAGTTTGGCTGCCCTGGGTCTCTGTGTCACAGAAAAAAAACAGGAACTTAATGGTTAGACTGAGTGTTGCTAGGTGCTTTGCATTTCTTTCTCCAACAAAAATAATCAGCTGAGTTTTGTTTTATGGGCGGTAAATGTATTGGTGATCGTGTGAAACATTCCAGGGTCATTCATGTAGAAATATGAGCTACCGCTGGGTTTAAAATATCACACTTCGTAAAGCTTATCTCTACTTGGAGAAAATTACAGTTTGAGATCATCTATTCTTTGGGAACTATCTTAGTTACTTTTTTTGTTGTGGGGACACAGTACCCAACACCCATAACCTAAGGGAAGAAAGGTTTATTTTAGCTCACAGTTTCAGGACTCTGTCCACTCATGTTGGCTGGCAGTGGTAGAAGAACAAGGCAGAGGCTGATAGGAGAGAAAGTACCCATGGCATGCCAGACAGGAAGCCAAGGGAGCAAGGAAGGGCAGAGCTAGTGTACACCCTTCCAGAACAGGCCACAGATACTCACCCCTTCTGTGCCAAGCCGCAAGTGTCTGTCCTTTCAAGCCAGGCACCATCTCTTAACAACCCATGGAATCCATACGTATTCTACAACATCCAAATATATGAGGCTTTTGTGGAGCATTCCAGATACAAACCCTAACAGTAACGTTGCAGCAAAAACTTAACCTTTGAAATTTGGGTCTCTGTATGAAATAATGTCTTCTTAATTATTGAATGTTCACAATTTTAGATATCCTAAGTGTTGCTTTGTCCAGTAAAGAAGTAACCAGCTATGCATGGTGTTTCACTTTGAATTAGCTATAAGTAAATGAAATTACATATTCACTTCTTCAGGTATGTGCACCACATTTCAGAGGCTTGATTCCCATACATGACTACCCTACTGGGCTGGGCATTTCAATCACCAATAAAATCCAATTGCATAGAACTGCTATTGAGGGTTGCAGTTGGGGTGGAAGATTTACGTGAGTTCATTAGTTAGGACAAAATTCTGCAGCTTTAACCAGATATCTTAAGAATAAATTAATGAACAAGCATTAAAAAATATCATATAGTGATCAGGAGTCTGTGGTTTAAATTTAGTATGTGGCTCTTTTGTGTAAGTCTTTTCTGTTGTACGATTCTTTTTTGACCCAGCATTTCGTGGCATTGTCTGCATATGGGAGTTACAGTGACAGAACAAAAATGAACCAGAAACTTGCATTTATAATGCCCGCTCACATCCTGTTGCTCCAGGCAGAGTCTGGTGTCCACACCCAGCTGCAAATGAGGTTGAGAAGTCAGGGATTTTTCTTGGTGGCACCTAGGCAGTTTAAACTGTTCCCGTAAGAGAGGACAGAATGGGTTTTGAGGAGTAATCAGCAATTTGTACCCTATGTAAGCTAATGTTTTACATAGAAATATGCTATTTAAGGTGACATGTTATCTACCACAGTTAATTTGGATATTCATGAGGTGAAATGAGGGTTTCATCTAGATAGTTATTTGCTCTTAGGTTTCATTGTATTGTCATCTAGGCATGTGTGGACATAAAACTCCACTAAACTCCAGTGAAGGACTTTATGTACCTGGTTGGTTCTCCCAGAGTTTATTCTCCTGTGAAACTGCAGGGCTGTGACCCACACGCCACCCCCCCCCCCCACACACACCCGTGTTCTGGTGTCAGTTAGAGATCTGGAGATTGAAAATGTTGGCACTCTTGCTACTCTGAGAACACAGCTTAACGAGGGCAGCCAAATTCTCTTTAGAGGAGTAGATTTTATGGTCCTTTGGTGTGAGTAAATGACACTTCTTGGGAGGCTGAGGTGCTCCTTCCCAGAATGAACAGATAAATCTCTCCTGGAGAAACCTAAGACATTCTTTTCAAATTAGTGGAATTATGTCTTATATTCCTTTTTCTCTTTTGAATCAAAACGGAAACTGTTGTTGGGCATCCATGTGCGTAGTTTCTCTACTACATGCTGCTGCTGGCCCTCCACCTTAATTCAAACCTAGCAGGGTTTATGGTATTTGAGATGTACTTCATGGAGCTGACATTATTATCCTTTGGTTACAGCTTGGAGCAATAAATCACGCAGTGGAATTAATTGCCATGGCTCAAAATGTTCTCTCTTATTTTTGGTAACATATTGGATTTTATTTCTTCTTAGATGGTGTATTAGACTCCATTTTATTCACAAATCATAAGAGATTAAATTATAATATAGGTAACCCCCAGTATGCCTCTATTAATATTTCTACAGTGAGCCCACTTTGTAACCTGTGTCTTCTCCTATGCTGATGGGGTACAGAGAAGCCCCAGCTCTGTGGAAGGGGAAGATGCTTGGATGAAGTGCTTGGTGGAACTGTGTTGATGACCACTCAGCTCCCTTTGCTTGGTGTGCATTAACTGCCCTAGCAGTAGAATTCCTAGATATACTTCCCTTTAACATGTGTGCCTGTCTCTGTAGAGTCCAAATCCTGGTTGAGTCTCTAGTAAGCTATGTGACCTTGCGCCAGAGAATTGATCTTTTGCTTCAATTTCCCTGTCTTCAAAGTTAGAAGACCTTCTAGGGCAGTTGTGAGGTTCTTAAATGATTGAAATATTTCTGACATGAGTTGAAAATTTCTGATGGCTTATAGGCTCTACGGGTATCAGCTTTTCTTTATGTTAATTTATCTTGACACATCTTGATGCAGGAGTATAGAGGGAATGTCTGTCTCTCTTGGAGAGTAGTGGAGAAGGTACCTCTCCTTAAAATGTGTTTCTTTTTCACATACTGTAGTTCTCTTGGTGATTTCTCTTATGGATTATATTTCTCATGTTAGCTGTGATCTGAAAATATTAAATGAATAATTTCAAAAGCAATGTGAGAATTTTTAATTGTGCTTTGTTCTGGAAGGGTATGAAATCCTACATCATCCTACTTGGTGAATTGTCCATCTCCTTGTCATATGTATCCACGTGGCATATACCACCTGCTTATTTATCATTTGTCAGATTGCTGCAGTACTATAGTACTTGTGCTTAGATAACTTTTATTTTGCTTAATAATAACTCCAAAATGCAGAAGCAGTGAACCTAGTGATTTTATTATAATGTACTGCCATAATTGCTCTATTTCTTTACTGTTGCTAATCTCCTGTATCTAATGTATAAATTAAACCTAATCATAGGTACATACCTATGGAAAAGACAATTCCTATTCAGTTTTGTATATTCTACATTTCAGACATAGGGTCTTGAAATCCATCCTCAATGGTCAGAGGAAGCTATTATTGTTTAGGGACAATTTTGATATCATTCACTTAAAAATTCATTAAAATGCTTTCCTTTTATCATGATAATTTAGGCCTAGATTGAACCTTCTTTAGAATGTCCAGGTCATGTCCTTCAGTTTTGCAAATGAGGCCATTAAAACTGGAGAAGTGCCATCCCATGCACAGGGCCAGAATTAAATTGTTGAATTTTACCTTCACCTAGTTCCCTTGCTTCCCAGTATAGGATTCCTTGTTCTATACATCTGTATTACTCTTCGTGTGTGTGTGTGTGTGTGTGTGTGTGTGTATATGAATGGACACATATGTGGACATGCATAGATGTATCCATAGCCAAGAGCTCTATTGTCTTTGTGAAGATACAGAGAATAAAAAATATGCCATTTATAGATCAGACAGGAGTCCTCAGAATGTGCCAAGTGGCCACTTGAACAGTTGGGTTTTTGGCAATGTGGATCCCACAATAAGGATCCCAGGCTACCAGCATCTCTGACTCATTTTGGAAAATGAACATCTTCCCTGTGAAGCTTATTGGAAATACTACAAAAGGATTAGAATATGTGCTCTTCCTGCTTAAGAGCTCCTGGTGTTATAGAGGACACATGCACATTCACAAGCACAGTGGTCCATTAGGAGCTTTGGGTCAGTGGCCAGGAGGTGCAGCATCCTCCTGTGTGCTCAGTGAAAATGGGGCAGACGTGAGGAAGGGCAGTGGGGGTGACTCCTGCCTGGGCTGTGAGTCAGTATATAAGGTGTAGATGACCTTGGTTTGGGAGAGGATGGGCAGCATTTCCTGCCAGCAGATTGGGACAAATGACAGGACAGGCAGGAGGGAGGAAGTTCTGTGTGTCAGGAGTGGCTGACAGGTAGGTGGGCTGGAGTCATGATCCTGGACATGTATAGTGAGGAGGGTCTGCACAGAGTACCCAATTTACTTATCCATGAAAACTCTCCCAGGGATTCTGTTTGGTGGCATTTGAGTCACATGTTCCTTGTCTGGAGAGAAAAACAGTGCCTGTCTGAGGGGACAAAAATTCCAGAGTCATCATTTGGTTACCCTTAAAGTTTTGGTTAGCGTCCAGTCCTGGGAGGAACGATCAAGAAGCCCTTCAATCAGTGTAAAACAATGAGTATCTCATGTCAGAATGTCAAAACAATTAGAGGCTTTATTCAAAACAGTCACGGGACACTCAAGGGAACTGGCAAGAGCTTGCTATTAGCTTACTAGAGGGAAGTCTGCTTAGAAAACAAAACAAAACGCAAAACAATACACAGATACGAGAGAAACATTTTTGCAGAGAGTCCAGCTCCACGTAAATGGAGCGTGTATGAGCTGAGTGTCCTTGGGAGTAGGCAACCTCACAATCAAATCTAGAATGGCAGAATTAAAGGGTGTAAAAGTCTATACCCCACCTTAGACTGCTCTGAGCACAACCAGTTGCTTTCTGGCGCCCAGGAGGGTCGCTCATGCCAAGGATGGATTTTAGCCTTCCTAGAAAGTACTGGAAGCTATTTTAAACCTCCCTGAGTGCTTAACGTGCTGGGTTTTCAGCATTGTTGGCGATTCGTTGGTAGGGTTCAGAGTGAGTCTCGCTTGGTTCGGGGTCAGGTAAAGCTGTGCTGAATCTTGCTAACTGCTTGCATTGCAGCAATTCACTTGGCGTATTGGCCCTGTCCGGTGCTGGTTTGTTCTTTTAGCCTGGGTTCGCGTCGAATGGAGAGAGTACAGGATTTTGCCTTTCTTTGTTTTCCGTTTTTGCCTTACCTTGAATGAAGGATAATTCAAAAGTGAGATGAAATTTTTGGAAAATAAGTCATCTTTAGTAACGCAAGGCACAGCAAGATTGTTAAGTTTCTTCACTATTGTGTTACTTTGGGTTCTTTCAGAGGCAGAATTGACAGGAATTATAACAAAAAGCATCTATTTGGAAGGCTTGCAAATTTGAGGATAGACATAGTCCAAGATGGCGGCCTGCACATGTGAGGCGGGTCTGATGCTGCTCCACCATGAGGTAGAACAAACACCCATCCGGGACTGCAGGACAGCTGGTGGGAGTCTGCTGTGGCTCCCGGTTGTTTGAAGAACAGTGGCAAAGACCCGACACTGAAGATCAGCAGCTGAAGATCAGCGAAGGGCAGACAGACTCAAGTTGAGACTGGAGAGAATCTTTGATGAAGATCTGCTGCGTGTAGCAAGTCGGCGTCCACAGACAATTGTGAAGGCGAGAGCTTTCCCAGAGGAAGAAGCTGTAATGATCCTTCTTCTCTCCTTTTATACCGTTTGAGTTCCAGTTGGCCCTCCCACATTCAGGTGGGTGCTCTTCCCTCATTTGCCGGCCCACAAATCACTCACACTCTAATCCAGGCTGGTTCTCAATTGCCAATCTAGGCGTGGTTCAAAACCCTAATCGAGGCGTGATTCCTGGTTCCCTCAAGTTGACATAATCTCTCCAAGGGTTGCAACTATCCGCTATTTAATTTTTATGTTCTAGTTTCACAATACATAAATTAATATAAAACAGCTGAATGATTCAATAGAGAAAGAAAATGAAGTGCCTCAGATGGCTAGTTTTCATACTGTCAGCTTGGCCGGTGTAAAACATTTATCTCTGAGTTAGCAAATACCAGAAATTACATTCTTGTGTCATTGTTTCATACTATTAGTTAAATTCAATTCATGAGAATTAAATGAAACTGAAATACATTTGCTTATTCATTTATTTATTTATTCACTTATACAGCATCTTTCTCTGTAGCCCAGGCTGGCCTTGGACTCATAGCAATCCTCCTGCCTCAGCCTCCCAAGTGCTGGGATTACAAGTGTATGCCATCATGCCTGGCTTCATGTGATGCTGGGGAATCGAACTCAGGGTCTTGTAAGACCAGCTCTTTAGCTGCTGTGCCATTCCTCTAGCCCCTGGTGTGCTTTTAAAGACCAGAGGCTTACCTGCTGTCAAATGGTGTATTTGTAGAAAAAAATTTCTGCTTTCATTTGAAAGGTGATGATTCCCCTAAAATATTCTAAAATATTCACTGTTAAACATCTATAGAGCATAGATAAAAATATATAAAATAATATATATAACATTCTAATATCTCTGCCTAACAATAATCACTGTCAGCAATTTATTTTTTTCTAGTTATAAGGCTAGTACATTTTATGCATAGACTTTTTAGGAGCAAACAGAAAATCTTGGAATTGCAGGGAGCGGTATGTATTTGGTATGATCTCTTGTCCAAAGAGGAAGGCCTTCCATACCACCTTAGCCAAGATTAGGCCTCTCTTGCTTCTGCTGTTTCAGGGTGTTTTCCTTGTCAGCACAGATCTCTCCTAAAGGTGGAATGGTTTAGTTCTTTGAGTAGTCTTCCTCTGGAAGAGTCTTGAAATACCAGAAGCTCTTCTTTTGTGCATCTCACCAGTTGACCTTTAAGAACAATGTTGGGCTTGTTTATGGCTTTTTTTTTTTCACTTGAGTCTTAAAAATGTGAACACAAGTTTTAATTTTCTGTTTGAGCCCTTTGTTCTTCTTCAAACTTCCTGTCTTTTCCTTCATGGTCTTAAAGCCACAGGATGCGTGGCAGACATTGGGTAGGAAGTGTTGGATGCTCGCTACTGTTGGGAAGACTCTCTGGGGACCCGCAGGTTCACCACCACCTCATTTACTCGGGACACCGTTAGTCTTGGTGTATTGCTCTTTTTCTCTCCCTGATCTCTGCTGCATTTTCTAGGATGTGAACTATATCAAATTTAATTTGTATTATTCCTTTTCTTCCTGCTCCTAGGCCTGAAGACCCCTCTGGTTGGTACCGTTGGCTTGGGAATCAGGGTGTGTGACCTCTGATCAGTTACCAACTTCCCTAGACTTCATTCTTTTCCACTATGACATGGAGCTGCATTTGTGAAAATATTCTAGGTGTCTGTGATGATGTCACATGCTGAATATAAAATGTCATCACAGCTCTTGATACTCAGGGAGGGAGAGTGTTCGTCTGCATTCTGTTGCTATAACAAAATCCCTGATGCCTGGCACTTTGCAGAGGAAAGGGGTTATTTATCTCACAGTCCCGGAGTTTCAAGTGCATGGCACTGGCACCTGCTTGGCCCTGGTGAGAATATTTACAGTGTGATGGTGATAGAGTCCAATGATAGAGAGGACACTTGCCAATCCAGGAGGGATTCCTTCCTTCCTTCCTTCTTTCCTTCCTTCTTTCCTTCCTTCCACTTTCTTTTTGCTTTTTTTCACAGTGCTAGGAATAGGAACAGGGTCTTGTACAGGCTAGACACAAACTCTCCCATTGAACTACATTCCCAGCCTGCCCTCCATTTTTTTGTGATCAACACATGCTCTTTATTTTTTGACGTAGCTTAGTAATCATCTTAATTGCTCACTTCCCTCGTAATTATTATTTTATTAGTATATGTTAGCAATACATAATAATTACATTCATCTTGGGAAATTGGTGCTTATACATATCATGTCTTAATCATTTTTACTTCCTCCTCCTCTTCCTCCCATCATCCTCGTCTCCAAATCCCCTTAAAATTTCCACTTCTTCCCCGTCCCCTGGGGACTGAGCTTTCATCACATGAATCTCTGGGGGACACATTCAAACCATATGCAAATCGTAGCAATCTTTTTGCAGTGCCTGTTTTTTGATGCCTGAAAATTCTTACCAGATTGATAGAGTTCCCATTTTAAAATAAGAAAATTGCCCTCCGTCATTTAAAAATATTTTGAAGTAAGAAGTAATATTTCTTGAGTCATTTGAGCCAGATAGTAGTTTGTCAAAGGAAGAAGCTGTGACAGGAAGATTTTTTCAAGTACCTCTGTTTTTTTGGATCTGGCATTTGAGTAAAAACCACATTTCTAAAACAGTTCCATGAGAATGTATTCTGACGCACACATTATTGTCTGTATCAGTCACATATTACTTTGGCTAAGCTGAAAGTTAGAGATTTGATTAAGACTGAATGAAAACCTTCCAAAAGCTTTCCTGACCAGCGGGGGCCAGCCTTCCTTGTAGCTTCGTGGGCTTTGAAGGCCAGCACCCTCCCTCGTGGACCCTGTTTTCAGCACCATCCTCTGTAGCACCTGCTTCAACCTTTTGGCTGCGCCTTCTAGATCATCAGCTAGTGAAAGGGGAGTTTGGCTCTTGGACCTTCACAGGGGACAAAGCAGAGTTTAAGAAAAATGACCCTAACTCCCTGCTGTGAATCATCTGCAGGGGGAGGTGTTCCAGAACCCCAGAGGGCCTGACTGTGGAAGGTCTTGCAGATTGGTCAGCTTCAGAGTGAAGAGCAGGACAGGCCAAAGACTTTTCCTTTCATGTGGAAAAATCAGTGAGCTAGGCTGCTGTTGACATAAACAGGAGTGGCAGCAGGGAGAGGGGAAGATTAGGGTCAGGACCGTGGGTTCCCGAGTTGTTGAGTTTGGAGTGACCATGAGAGACCCTGAAGGAAACGTCCGGTGGACCTTCCCTCCTGAAGCTGGAAGAGAAACCTGGTTGGTGAGATATGGGAGCATCTTCATGTGCGATTGAAATACATAGTGAATGTTTGAATTCAAAAATTTGCTACAATAAAAGACATACATTGTCATTAATTTCCCATAAACACCCTCCCATCCCCACCTCACACCCACTTATGCCGTCACTCCGAAGCAGTTCTGGGAGTCCATTTGTGTGCGTGTCTTCAGCCACACTGTTGTGGCTGCCTGGAGGCTCTGAATGCATTCAGGTTGTTTACCTTTCGTGATTATTTTGGTTTGGGGAAAGAGCCAGAAGTTGAAAGCCAAACACTGCACATGAGATGGAAGATAACGCGTCGTGTTTTCACAAGCCTGCTTTTCCAGGTGTCACTTAGCAATGGCATTTTGTGGTCGTGCCTCATAAAGACACTGAGGAAAGAGGACGTCCAGACCCGCTCTAGGAAGTGGCACGAATGATGGGATGAGGAAGCGCAAAGCAAGAGGGAGGATTTAGATTGGGATTAGTGACAGTGTGTCCTTTACTGGAACGATTTTTTTAGATTGAAGCACTCGGCATGTATTTTGATCACCTCTTGTGTTTGCCAGTCACTGGAGCACAGAACTTTAGCTGGGGAAAACACTTCTTGGAGGATCACCCTGTGTGTCTGACCAAACTTCACTCTCTTGGTGCTGTGCATACTGTGGTTGCTCCATCAACAGTTGGTGACAGTGATGAGAAACCAGTTGGCTCATGGGGCCCATTTATTTTTCTATTTTGGCTGTGAGGAAATGACAAAACATGTCCGTGGTAGGATGAAGAGGACATTGTGTGTGGTTATGGGTGATATTAAGCATTCTTTATATGGAAGGAGCCCAAGGAGTTTTTGAATGGGTTTCAGAGAGCCCACAGGGACCAGAAGTTACACAGAGAAATGGGTAAGGGAGTGACATCATCCAGCTCACAAAGAGAGGAAGTAGAGAAGGATGGAGATGTAATCACTGCCTTTTATTCTAAAGGCCAACATGGGAACAAAGATCATGTGACGAAGTCAGAAGGACAGTCACCTACACTCAGACAGATCTCAGTCTGTCGAGCTTTGCTCTTTCTCCTTGTGCCAGTATTGTACAATATAGGAGGAATTTGGGGTCAATAGTTCATGGTGTGGCTTGGCAGAATCAAAGGCCAAATTATAATTAATTCTAGATGTGGTTAATCTTGGAAGGATGAAAAATATTGAAAGGATTAGGGGTTATTTTCGAGATCTGACTACTTCTTAAGCCAGACAATTCACTCATTTTCACCACCAGTAATGAGGCAAAAAAAGTGCTTTTGTGAGTATTGAACTAAATATTTGTAGTTATTTAAAGTAGGAGCAGCACATTTTTAATTTTCTTTGCTTTCCTTTTAAAAATATTTTTTATTTTTAGCACTCTGTGTATGTGTGTGTTCCTGGGTATCAAACCCAGGATCTTCACACTGAGCCCCCTTTTTTATTTTTTATTTTGAGAATTGGCCTGGCTAGGCTAGAATTTATGATCATACTGCCTTACCCTCCCAGAGTACTGGGATTACAGGCATGTGTTATGATGCCTGACCAGAGAACTTCTAGCAAAATTGAGGGAAAGTCGTAGAATTCCCAAAGACTACCCCCATCCTTCTCAGCTTTCCTCATCATTAGCATCCCAGAAAAGATTGGTGTATTTGTTATAATTAATGAACCCGCATCACCATGGCATTGCTACCTAGCTCCCATTAGCATTCACTCTTGGTCTCGTGTGTTCAGAAGAGTGTGGACAAATGTATAAAGACATGTGTTCACCATTATAATATTACATTGTCTCATTGACCCCAAGTCCTCTGTCTTCTGCCTACTGGGTCATTCCTCCCTTCCCTCTCACTCCTAACTACCACTGATCTTTTTATTGTCTTCGCCACTTGTATCTCCTCTAAAATGTCATAGTTGGAATCGTAATGTCTTAATTACTTTTTTGTGACTGGGACGGAATACCTGACATACACAATTAGGGAAGAAAAAGATTATTTCAGCTCACAGTTTCACAAATTAGGGAAGGAAAAGATTATTTCAGCTCACAGTTTCAGCTCCCAGTCTGTTCATGGGTCACAGGCAACCGTGAAGACACAGGGCAGAGGTGGAGGTGGAGGCAGCTCCTCTTAGCATCGGAACTAGGAAGCCAAGCCTGAGAAGGAAGGGTGGAAGTAGCAGGTACTGTGTCTCTGCAGGTCCTGTCCGAGAGGTCTGCCCCTTTCAGGTCCAGCTTCAGTGTTCCATCCCTTACAGATTTAAGTCCCTAATCTACCTTATACCAGAAATCTATAATCTACCACAAACCTGTAATCTATAATCTACCGCGAGCCTGTCTTCCATGAAATACCTGTAATCTACCATACGCCCATAATCCACCCTTGCAGACCAGGTCCCCCTCTCCTAGCAACACATCAGTCCATAGGTAATCCATAATATCCAAACACAACATTCTTCCCTTGGCCCCCAAAAGCCTCATGTGTACTACCTCATGCAAAATTCATTAGTCTTTCACTAAGAGTTTCCAGAGTCTTAACAGAGCCTGACATTCGGAATCCACACTTCTATCAGCATTCTGATCTTCTGAGCTCCAATTAGAATCTCCCATCAAGCTCAGCTCAGAGCACTCCAAGGCTTCTCCGGCCAGCATTCTCAGACCTTTCCAAACTCCTCCTGCAAACCAGTTCCAAAAACTTTCAAACCAAATGGTCAGGTAAAGTCACAGCAATGACCTTGTTTCTTGGGTACCAATTTTTGTCTTAGTTACTTTTCTGTTTCTGTGCCAGATTACCAACATATACAAGTTAGGAGAGGAAAAGTTTTAACTCACAGTTTCAGAAAGTCTCAGTGTGTAAATGGCAACAACAGAAGCAACATGGCAGAGGTGGAGGTGGAGGTGGCTCCTCGGGGCATACGGGAAGCCAAGCCCCAGAAAGAAGGGAGGAAGTAGCGTATATTCTTCCAGGTCCTGTGCTAGTGTTTTGCCTCTTCCAGGTCCAGATTCAGCATTCTGGCCCTTACAAGTTTAAGCCCTAATCCACCACAGGCCAGTGATCTGCCACACATTTGTTATGTGTAATCTACCCCATGCTTATCCTCCATGAAGCACACACCAAACACGACATGCCCGTAATCTACCCTTCTCTGGGTAGATTCTGGGCCCCCATCTCCTAACAGTGTCTGGTTCCATAGATGACCCATAACATCCAAATACATAAGATTTGTGGGGGACAGCGCAGATCCAAACCACAACACAGAATGTGTAGCATTTTTAGATTGGTTTCTTCCACTTAGCAATATGTGTGTACAATTCCTCCCAGTTTCCCTATGTCCTGGTAACTCGATTCTTTTTAGCTCTAAATAATATGTTCAGATGTACTAGTTTCAACTATTCACTCACCCATTGAATGACATTTTGGTTGCATCTAAGTGCTGACAATCATTAAAAGTCATTGTGAAATCCATGTGTAGATTTTTTGTGGGTGTATATTCTTTCGTATAAATACCAAGGAACAGAATTTCTGTAAACTATGTGAAGATGTTAAGAATGTGTTTAGTTAGGTAAGAATCTTCTGAATTGCCTTTCACATGGTTGTACCATTTTGTATCTCACCAACAATGAATGATTTCCAGTTGCAGAATTTGCTATTGTCAGTATCCTGTCATTTTGGTTATTCTAATAGATGTGTAGTGATGTCTCATTTTGGTTTTAATGTGCATTTTATGTGCTTATTTTCCATCTGAGTATCTCCTTTGGAGAGGCAGCAATTTTAACAAGGTGTTAAACGACGAGTTGTGATTGAGACACGAAAGCACAATAGTAAATGTGACAGAGAAAACTAGTCTAAGCCAAATGCATATTTTTAAATGAAATCTCAAAAATGATCTCTGTAAGTTTTTATAGTAGTTGCAAAGTCCTAAATTGCCTTAGTTGCTAAGGCTGGGCTTGAACTTACTTGAACCTCCACCAGCCTCATCCTCCCGGGGTCGAGGTGGCAGAGGTGTGGAATTTAGAGTTGAGATGTTCTTACTGGATAGAGTCCTCTGGGGTTGATCTGCTTTTAGCAGAGAAGAGCTGGGGTTGGCTATCACTGTATCTATGGGTATAGAAGGGGTGAATGGCCACCCAGGGAAAGTGTTTTATTTGCATCAAAAGAAATGGTCCTCAGCTGTGATGAGTGAGGTTGGATACCAGTAGTGATCAGGCATGTTCATTATTAACCAGACTTAGGTTTTGTCTGTGCCAGGCAAATCGGATCATTTTTGTCGATTTCTCTTCCCCACAAGACTTAGTTCTCTTAGTTTTTGCCCAAAAACAGAAGATAAATTTTCTCTCATTGAATACATGGTAAGGTAGCAGAGAGCAAAATGAATTCGACCTTGAGTCCTGCTTATTCATTGCACCAGTTCTGCATGGAAAGTGTGGGCCCTGATAAAAGGTGGAAAGGTTGTAGCTATCTCTAACAAAACAGTCTCAGCTCTCTTTAATACTCAAAACATGATTTTCTTTTAGGTACAAGCCACTGCTGCTATCATATTCTTCACCTAATAGAAAATAGAAATAACTCAGGCTGTGTTTTTTTTCGGTGGGTTCATTATTGATTTGAGAATTGAAGGGAAGAGTGATATCCTTGAAGATTAAACAGAAGATGCCAATAACCCTACTCTATCTTGCACCATGTAATTGTGTTGGTGGGATTGGAGGAGGAAGAATAACTGTCTTTTTTTTTTTTTTTTGCTTAATTGTAGGACAGACATCAGGAGATTCAATTTGACATTGATAGTCAAGTTTTCAAGAAATCACTGGCATTCATGAAATTGGAATATTAATGGCAAATGTGCTTAGAGGAACCCGATACTCTCTCTTCATGCATCCTGGCAGAACCTTGTATTTAAACCCACTTAAATATATCTACTCTGATTATAATGATCCTCAGTAGGCCAGGGTGTGCTTGGAGGGGTTGGTGGGTAGTGGTGGGTCGGTGGGATTGTGTTGGTGTGATTCCAGCTAAAACTTTGGGGAAATCAATTTGTTTCCTTTCTTTAGAGTTTACACAGACACAGAAAGCATGTTTGGGCAATTCTTATACACAGCTTTAGAGGTAGCATATATTAGGGAAGCCAGTGAAAAAAAATGTTAATTGAAGAAAAAATTAAAAAAAAAAACATTCTTCAGAGTGGTAGATAGAAGAAAATGTTCTAGGGAATGAACAGGAGAGAAAGGCACATGTACTTTTTATTTTTTCATTTTTATTTTTATTTACTTAGTTTTTTGATGCAGGGTCTTCTTGCTCTGTAGCCCAGGCTGGTCCTGAACTCACTATGAAGCCCAGGCTGGTCTTGGACTCATGGCAGTCCTCCTGCTTCAGCCTCGCAAGTTCTGGGATTACAGGGGTGCACCACCATGCCTTGCTTATGTGGTGCTGGGGAATAGAATTTGGGTGCTTAGTGCTTGACTTAGCACTTGCTAGGCAAGCACTTTAGCTGCTGAGTCATTCCTCCAGCCCCACTAGCTTACAGGACTGAAATGACTTACCAATGGTTGACTGGGAGTTTCAGATAGAACATACTTATGTACCTGGGCCTTTCCACTTCACTATTTAAGCACCCTTCTCTTGTGAACAATTTTTACGGATGGAAATAAGAACACTACAGCACCGTCTCATTATGCCCAATAGCAAATGACTTCTGTGGCATCTTAGCTGAGTCCGTGGGGTTGAACTCTGATGACCTGTGGCAATTACATCTAACTGGATGCTTGGATGAGTGAGGTAAATAGGGATGCAGAGGACAGTAGCATCGCTTCTAAGAAGGGATTTGGCTTTCACATTTCTCCTCACCTATCTGCAGACATGGAGTTCTACTGGAGGGTATGAGATATTTTGGATTTCACACAAGTGTTCCTCCACCCCCTTCAGTGCAAGGGACTGAAACCTAGAATTCACACTGAGGTAAATTTCCAGGTCTTTAAAAAAAATTTTTTTAGACAGGGTTTGAGACGGGATTTTGCAAAGTCAGTAAGTTGTTCAGGTTGGGCTTGAACTTGCCATCCTCCCGGAGTGCTAGGAATACAGTTATGCACTACCATACCTGATCATAAGGGCTTTCTAAGGCTGAGTAATTTTTGCCAATTGGCACAGAACTTGGCTTACTGGCTATCATTAAAGTTGACTGTGAGTTATCTTTGAGTTTAATGGTGTGTGTGTGTGTGTGTGTATGTGTGTGTGTGTGATGATTTTTAGCTTTAGTTTGGATGGAAGCTTTCATTGATGAGGAGACAGAGGGACTGGTGACTCTATGTCATCACACTCAGAGGTTTTACTGTAGAATCTGTACAATTATTTTATGAGAGTGAGAGCAAGAACTTCTGCCGCAGCCCACATTGTTGGGACCTTCTGTGGAAGCACATTTATGGAAGAAGTCATTTTCCTAATAACACTCCTACATTTGCTTTGCTAAATTAAAGAATATTATGCAAATAATATTTTGATTATTTTTGAAACCAGTTCCACATTGCCTGTAACTCAAAGTTATTTTTTTTGAAATTTAAAAGATAATTCTGTAGAAGAACCCTGTATTTTACTGTTTATAAATTTTCAGAAAATACAAAATCAGGTGAGAACGTGATTTCCTAGTTGTCTTTACCATTGTTTCATCATAGTAGCTTTTTCAAAATGACTTCCGTTAGCCATTTATCACACATCCAGAGGCAGATAAATAATTCTGCTTGATTTAACCAGTGGCCCATGAGATAGACTATGGAGAAACCAGGTTAGGGGCGAGAATCACTGAGAATATCTTTGCATTGATTGACAAGGATTTCATTATTTTTTAAAAAAGTCATGAACAGGATCAGTGTGAGCTCCTTTTCTTTTCCTATCAATCAAGTATTTGTTTATGTGAAGGAACTCTCTCTAGAATAAAATGCCCAACCTGTATTCCACTGTTTGTATCTTTTAATGAACCATTTGCCAGGAATCTGAACTGTGGGAAGACTTCTTCCAAATTGGTGTGTCTGTTTGTTTTTTAAATCTTTATGATACCAAGTCTGTATGCTTTTCCTATTCATTTATTTAACATTTTAAAGTAATTATTGCTATATTTTAATGCTATTTTTACACATTTTATTATTACATTTGGTTAGATAAATTAATGGATTTCATTTTTGCAGACCCGAACATGCACAAAATATACTTTAATTATTACTTCTTCACATGCTCCCTTCTTATTTTAGGGAGGTCCCCTACTTTTGCATGTCTGTCTCTCATTTTCTCTCTCTCTCTCTCTCTCTCTCTCTCTCTCTCATATATATATATATATATATATATATATATATATATATATATAATTTACACACACATGCACGCACACACACAATGTATTTTGATCATATTAATGTCTCTTATTACCCACTGCAGTATAGACCTTTTTCTCCCCCTTTTTTCCTTACTATTGTTGAATAATAGATTTTTTTCTGTTTTCTTGTCATCTTTCTGGGTTTTTTTTTCCCCCTTACTGGATTTTAAAAACCCAATCGCCTCTTCCAAGGTGTCTCACCTGCTTCTCTGACCTGCTACCTTCCCCATTGCTTACCAATGCAGCTAGTCACCTCTGGTCACTTTCCCAGATTTGTGATAAAATTTTATTTTGTGGTAGAAGAAAAAAATGGAAGGTAAAGTGATTTTAGATAACTTGAACCTTTGTCTTACTTAGCTCATTCAGGATGCTATAACAAAGTGCTATAGGCCTTATAGTTTATAAGTAATAGAAATTTGTCTCTCACATATACGAAGGGTTGGGGTAGAAGATGTGGGTGTTGGCATGGTTGAGTTCTGCTTTGAGATCTCCTCTGGCTTACTCATGTGTCATTGTTTTTTCTCATCACCTCCTTACAGGATAGAAGAAGGAAAGCGAGTACATTCTCTGGGGTCACTCGCATAAGGCCACTAGTAAGAACTTGGTTTCAGGACCTCGCTGCCTCCCACATGCCCCACTCCTGGTACCACCATGTTAACTCAATTTCAACCAACAAATTTTAGTAAACACAAACATTCAGTCCATCGTTTCTGCACTCATTGAAGTTAATTTTTTCTTACTTTCTCTCTCCTTCCATATCTACCCATGTGTTGTGCACGAGAGAGAGCATGCCTGCAGGTATTAGCTTCTTTGACTGAACTGTTTGCCAGTTAAGTTGGTCGCATGTGGAACGGTGCCTCGCCTTCCTCCCCAGTGCTTCAGCATGAGGCTCTTGGGGACGAAGACATTTCCTTCTCGAATCACAGTGTTAGTTAGTGTCTTACTCAGTGCTGTTTGTATTCAAATGTACAGTTTAGTTCACTTTTAATTTTTTTCTAGTTTTGTTGTATTTTTGAATGTGAGAAGTAGTTACATGGTTCAAAATTAAAACTATGTGCATGTTACAGTGTATAGTTAGGGTCTCACTCCTGTTGTTCCCATCCCTGGCTGTCACAGTTTTCATTACGTTCACGCATGTTCTTCTGTTTTTTCTTGGCAGAATAACCATGAGTGTGGATTTCTTTTTTCCTTTCTTAAAAAAACAGCATGTTATAAAGGCTGCTTATATGAGCCTTTCGTTTCTTTCCTTGTCTAAGAGTATATTCTAGAAATCAGTCTGTTGGGTCTTAGAGGTCTTTACATAAGGAGGACTCATTAATTGACAGACAGTGCTGTACAAGGAATCATGTTCTTGAATTAATAATCCAAATAGATGCATTACTATATGCCATACTGAGATCAGGCTTTATTTAATTTTCTAAAGAAAAAATATCAATTATCTTAAATATTTATCTTCAGTTATTTAACTGAAGATAAATAAAATAAAATAGATAGGATACAATGAATAACTTAAATATTTATCTTCAGGTAACTTTTGTAAAGATTTGTAAACTTTGTTTTTCATGTAATCTTATGTATGAAATAAGTACGAGTGGACACATATCTTCATTCTAGGTTTTCTCATTCTATTGATTGATGAATGGAGGCGCAAAAAGTGTAGGTGAGTTTCCCGGTATGGCCTGTAAGGTCTTGCTGTGAACAGTCACCTACAGCCCTGCAGTGATAAATGATTTTTAGTCCCAGCTGGCTGCACATTCTGTAATTTAATATTCTCCAATATTGTTACTGTAACCCTCTGCTAGGGAACATGTGATCAAATATTCTGTCCTCTCAGACCTAGAACTATCACGACTCTTGGCACAGTTTCAAAATATGTGAAAAGCCAGCTATTCATACTCTAACTTTTTATTTTCTAAATTACAAATGACCTTTTTTAATGTTAGTCTACTTGGAGCAGAGAGATAAATTTCAGAATCCGTCAGGCTTTTTGCGTATTTTGATTGAGGCAAATCTAAACCATTCCACACTGAAAATGCCTTTTGTGGTTTCTAAATCATAAGATACACTAAAACACGAACAAGGTAACTTTGTTTTTGGTTAACTTCCCTGTGATTTTTATGCCCCTTTATACAAAAACAAATGGAATCCTGCCTTTGGAATACAGAAGAGCTGGCTTCCTGGGCTAGAAACAGGTTCGGGATTGGGAGGAGATGGTGTGTTTCCACCTGTGCTCCTTTCCTTGCTGAAAAAAAACTTCAAGTTCCTGAGCAGTAAGATTTTACATTTAAGGCTCACGAATGTTCATTTGTGAGTAACACAGGAGAGCATTGGCTTTGGAGAGAGTCATTTAAAAACCTCCAGTGTTTCCACAAGAAAGTCAGCAATCATTTATACTTGCCCAGCCCTACATCTTCTAGAGTTTTGCCTATTTATCCCCCAGAAGGTTCAGTGTTTCCATCTTAGTGTCTAGGTCTTTGATTTACTTTGATTTCATTTTTGTACATGGTGATACGTGTATATCTAGATTTATTCTTTCACATGTGGATAGCCAGTTTTCTCAGCATCATGTTTTGAAAAGGTATCCTTTTCCCAGTGTATGTTTTTGTCCCCTTTGTCAAAAATCAGGTGACTGAAGGTACTTGTCTCTGCATTGTTGATTCTGTTCCTTTGGTCAACCTGTCTGTTTTTGTATCAGTACCATATAGTTTTTGTTATTGTTGCTTTGTAATATAACTTTATTTCTGGAATTGTAATGCCACCTGCTTTTGTCTTGTTATTTAAGATTGCTTTGGCTGTTCTACATAATACTGATCTATAAAGACAGATAACTTTAAGGCATTTATGAGTAAATAGATGCAATTTGAGACCATCATGCTTAGCAAAGTGAGTCAAACTCAGAAGGAGAAATATTTCATGGTTTATTTAATATGAGAAACCCAGAATACAGGGATTCTACAGCACCAAATGGGTGTGATAAGGTGGTTGGAGGGCATGAGGGAGGGAGCATTATATGTTGTGTACATGTATGTATATATATGTATATTATATATATGTATATAATATATATATATATTATATATATATATATATATATATATATATATATATATATATATACACACACACACTAATAAACATTGGGGAAAATAGGCTTTGGCAAGACCCTGGGGATATATCCATGCTGATGTCAAAGCATATTCCCTGGTCTTACTGTGAAATTCACTATGAATAGTCTAAATTATTCACTTAAATGTATATCTTCATGATACTGGAAACATGCAGGAGAAATTGCTAGTGGATTTCCTGGAATTTGTGAGGTCAGGAACTAGTTATCAGTCATGTGTATAGAAGAGTTAACAGCAAAGGCCCGTACCAACTCTAGTGGGCAGGTCATGGGGTAGTAACAGCTATTCAGCCATTGAGTCATCGATGTGGTACCCATTTCTTTTAAAATCTGCCAGCTATTTTGAAATGGTCCTCATTCTTCAGTACACCCAGGACATGAATGGAATGGCTCTGCCAGTTTTGCATTAACTGTGTCCTGTGCTGGCAGTTAGACTGCCCGTTTTAACTCATCCATGCTTGCCACTTATTTTGGTAGGTCAAAGAAACCTCAAATTAGTCACTAGAATTGCACTTCATTTGTGACATGTAACAAAGAATCCTTTAAAAGAATTAATTATTCTCTAAGGTCATCTGATTATTCCCTAAGGCCATCTTGGCTGTTTTTTTTTTAATTGTCCAATTTGATTTTGCGGTTGCTATTTGAATGTCATTGAGGTATCTGATAAGGTCACATCAACATTACGTTGGTGTAGCCTCTGAAGTGCGTATGTGCACACACGGAGCTTAAAATATGAGTGATGTGACACAAAATGTACTGCAATTGTAAAACACGCATTGGATTTTGAAAACAATATGAAAAAATAATGTAAGAGATGGTCCTAAGGTTTTACATGATTACATAATTAAATTGTAATATTATCAATATACCATGTTAAGAAATGTACTCAAAAGCAAACAGAAAAAATACAAAAGAGAAGCAAAGTTATACTGTATTTCCCTTATTTTCTTTCTGTTTTGAGTCTTGGTTTGCGCTGCTAATGATTAATTTCAGTGTAGGATATGAGTACAGAGTTTGCTTGCATGTAGGCAAAGTAAGTGGCCCATGGAAGGCCACTTCTAACCTTGCACTGTGCCCCTTTATTGCTTAAAAAGTACGGCATACTACTCACCACTCGTCAGCGTTCAGCTCCCTCCATGAATGGTGTCGCCTTCACCTTCATCAAACCTCATTCTTTTTGGCTTATCTTATTTGGTGAGTTTTGGCTTAAGAAGTCACTATATGTCTCCTTTAGTTTGCCAAGTTAAGGTCTGTCAACATTTTACCAGGAAAGACTTGGAATTCTCTGTATATGGAGAAAGAAAAAAAGTTCTTCCTGGTGAGGCAGCTCCTGTGTTCTGTGTATCCTATAGAGGTTGGAGTGTCTTCTATTTGCACTGTTTCTGATCTGTGGAATTATGCTTAGAGCAGTTAGGAAGACGTTTCTTTTCGTGTCATCCCTGGGCTCACACTGGTCCCATCGTTTATGCCATGAATATTTTCATCATCATGTTTCTTGTTCTGGTCTTGGGCACTCATTTGGCCTTTTTCCCCCTAAGTTAACATGAGACTGTTTTATTAAGTAGTCTAATAAATACTTGGAAAAAATAAGTTAGACAGAGATGAGAGATAAGATGGATAAAGCCGTGGGCTGGGGATTCAACAGGACAGCACGTGATCCCCCTGCCTCCTCTAGTCTAGTGGGCAGCTTTGCCAACTAGTAAGGGAGCCACCAGAGCAATGTGACCAAGAGCTTTTGTCAAAGGCATCTTTCCATTGCTCTTTATCTCCAGTTTTTCTATAAGGATTCCTTCATATTTGGAGAGGATTATAGGAATGTACCTAATATGTTGGCATTTAGACATTTGAAATTTAACACACACACACACACACACACACACACACACACACTACACCACACCACACCACACCACACCACATAGTACAGATTGAATTGAATAATAATGCCAATATGGAAGTGTAGCAATACATTCTCATATGGATCGCTACTTTCCTCCACTGAATGTCATCACGTAACTTGCTTTTCTCAAATTTTAATAATTTCATCTTCAATTTCCCCCTTTTTATATTGGTCTGTTGACTTGTTGTTAATAAAATAACATCTGTTTGTTAAACTCTGATGCCTGGCTCATGATAGATATTCTAGGGACAAAACTAACATTGTCCATTGTAAGTTTAGAGCCTGGTTTGAAGATAAAATCTAGAATCATGAAATGTATGGATATTAGTTAAGTATTCAACTGTATATGTGGTTATCATTGTAGACATTCAGAAGACGATACATGTCAGGGATGTGTATTTGAGACATGTTACCTTCATCTTAGCTCTTGAGGCTAGCAGAGGACTGAGCTGGTGAGCGAGGCTCATGAGTGCGGGGACCACCAGGTAGCAGCAAGGTGGGAAGCAGTTGTGTGAGCACTGGCCAGTGTCTTTTCTGCGGTCAGTGAGGAGGAACATCTGCACGCATCATGTGATACGGGAGGGGATTTGTTACCAGCAGCACAAAGGATCCACTGTGAGCTGCGCTCAGGAGTATTGTTCACAGTGGATGGATTCTCAGCTGCAGGTTTCTTTTCTTGCATTTCAGTTGAAGACCCCAAAAGGCAGCCTGTCCTGATTTTTATTTCAGGATGTTGCATTACCAGTCTGTTGTATTCTACAATTATTCTGGAAACTATAAATGATGAAAGGGTGATGAGAACTAGGTTAGTTCACTTAGGTGACCAGAGAACAGTCCTGTAATAAATAGGGGGATTTGAAGTCCTGCAGTGCCACCTGGTCACACCTAAACTCATGTTTGGCCCCCTGACTTGCCTGTGCAGAACTATGAAAAGAGATTCCGCAACGGGGATGATCCCAGATGAGGAGATCCAGGTGGCCAAGTCTGACAAAATGGGAGACTGCCTAGACTGGCATCATAGTTTCCATTTGTACTGCGAAGGGATGTAAATTCCTACCTAAGTCAACATTGGACTCTTTTACAAGGTGGTCTAATGTGTCATTAACTAATATATTAACTTACAGGTTAGATAGAGCAGTAAGGGGCACTGGTATAAAGAAATTGAAAGTCCCCCATGGAGTTAGTAAGCCACGGTTTCAAAGAGTGAAACGCAGAGCCTTGTGAACAGTGTTGTGCAATCTGAACCACACGAAGCCTTCCAAGATGAATCTCTTTGAAGGACAAAACTCATTCCGTTGTCAGTGATCTGGAATGTTCAGCCTAACTGCTTTGTGGACAGTCCTCCTCAACAAGAGTGAGAATGATGGAAGCCAGCATGCATCCACCACGGGGCACCGGTCCTGGGGGAGGAAAGTCCTGGTAGTCAGCCTCCTTCTGCATGTAGGTAGGTGTGTGACCCTGAGCCTTTTCCTTAGCGTAACTGTTCCTCAGTATCCTCCTCTGTGAAATGGGCCTAAAATGACACCTCCTTTGTGGTAAGGTTTTGGTCACAACTAAGGATTATGTTGTAAGAGCAGAATAGTTCTTGAAGAAGCTGAGTCAGAAGCTGGTCAGGTTAGTTGTAGAGACAAGATTCAACTCAAACTTCGCCAGATTCTTAAGCCATGAGATTCTGAACGACTCTGAGTTAGTAAACTAGGGCCTGGGGGTCAGATTCTCCCCATTTCTTCTTTCTGTCAGGGATGAGAGCCAAGGGTAGCTTTTTGGGATTAATATCATAATCTGATGATTTTAGGAAGTGCTAAACTGAACCTCAGTAGCGAAGTATTGTGTGCCCACACCAAAAAACAAAACAAAACAAAACAAAAATTCACATATTATTGGTATACTTGGATTATGAACATTTATAGTTGGTTGTTGTTATTGCATTTTATATTTCATTAAAATGTGGACATTTGTTTTCTATCTTGCCATGTATTTATCTGTGTAATAACCTTGGTTCTGACTCCACGTGTATATATATGCAAAGAAAGACTCATATTCTGGCCTTTTACAGAAAGTGTTGGCTGAATTCTATCCTCACCAGTCCATGGACTGACTCCATTTCTGCTGGCTACTCCATTGGACCCCGTGGAGAACATTTAGAAAAGCCGGGATGGGGTCCTAATCAGTTGGGTTCAGGGGACAGAAACTGGCTAGCCAAGAGGACCAGTGGAGGTTGCTTCCTGAAGTAGGGCTGCAGTCTCAGGCCGGCTGCACGCGGTGTACCTGCAGAGACTTTGGCAGGGACGTGAGCCCAGTAGCGTCTGTGCAAAGAGACCTGGGAGAGTACATTTCTGAAGTTTCTCCGCTAGAGGATATTGGCTAAATTTGTTGAAATAGGAACGTTCTCCCAGATTACACTTTCTTTCAACCTCTCAGGGGTGCTCTAAATAAAAATGTCCTTAAGAGATGTAAGTCTGGAAGCTTGGCAGGGCGTTTCAAAGGCAATGTGGAGTATTTTTATTTTTCCTTGAAGGAAGCTTGGAAAACTCATTTACGTCATGGAGCTGTTGGGAGATGGCTGGTGCCCGGAACGAAAATCAGGTTAACCAATGACTTCTGGGGCCTGGTTAATGGGCTCTGGTAGCTGACGTGTGTGATCAGTGACAAGGAGCCTTGGCAATTTGGGGTGTGCCAAATAAAAATAGACGAAAAAATGGGCTTCTGGGAGGCGCTGTGAAGGCGCTCGGTATTTAGGTGTGAGAGGAGTTGAGAGAAATGCAGGCTCTGTCAGTCTTCCCTGTGTCACCAATGCTGAGGGGGAGCTTGGAGAATTCCACTCACCTCTGGCCCAGCCTAATGAGCAGCCAGAGACAGAGACAGCCCCAGGTCCTTTGCAAACTTTCTTACTTACTTTCAGTCATCAAATTGCTCTAGATCTTTTTTGTTTCTACAACGTCATATTTAAAACAAATTCCAAACTCTTTGTCAAAGGCCAAATTCACCTGAGATCTTTCCAAAACAATGTTCCTCATGAGGACTGCCCACACTTCTGTCCCCTGACCCCTCACCTGGACCCCGTGCTGGCTAAGAGCTCACCCGTCCTCCCACCCAACATTCTGACTCCCTTTCAGAGCAGCTGAAACAGTTCAAGACTTGACTTAAACAGTAGCATACAAGCAAATGTTAAAATTTAAATCTGGGCTTTGGGCCATACAAAACAGGGTGGAATATATATATATATATATATATATATATATATGAAAGAAAATGAACATCCACTTTTTTTCTGGATTAGAAGCAAAAAGAAAAACTCTTACGAGAAAGACCCTCCCTTTCATCCCTGAAAGTTTGTGTTGCATTCTGCGCTGCCACAGAATTGTCATAATCCAGCCCGACAAGGGCTTGGTTACAGAAAAGCGCTGCCTGTTCAGGCCTTCCTCAGCAAGACTGTGTTCATTTGCATGTCCCTTGCTGTTTCAGATCATGTACTTGACCCTGGATGATTTTTGTTACCATGGAACTCCTTTTCTTCAGCTGGTAGGCCCCAGGTTTGAATAGTTTCCCTTTCAAGGCTGAGAGTCTCTGGGCCTTACAAACTTGTCTCCAGCTGGTGCCACCCTGGGAGCCTGCCCTGCGTGTGTTGTAAGGGAGATCACGGAGAGCAGGGATTCTGCTCTTTGCAACTTGGAAGAGCTCTTAGCACTCTTGAGTTGCAGCCTGCACTCTGGTTAACCACTTGCTCACTTCACTTTTACTCTGCCTTCCCAGAGGCAGGGAGGTCGATGCTTGACAAAAGTGGTCTTTACTCATTTCATTTTAACTTATTTTTTGACACGGGATAAATCTTGAGCAATTAACACAACTTATGATGCATATTTTAAAAGAAGTTTATGTTCTGAGTATTCATTGTTTTTCTGGATTTTAAGGTGGTACTAGGGTGTGTGTGAGAATCTTAACCTCTGCGTGTGTGGATGCTGTGCTTCTGTCCTGGGCTGGCACAGGGAGAAGCTTGACAATCATATCACTCCTGACTTAACATCTTCAGCATCTATTTTCAGTTCTTTTTCTCTGAAGGGTTCTGTTCTTTCCTTCCTTTTCAGCTTCTCCTTCTTATATTGTGCTTGTTTCATACTATCCCTTAGTCTTGAGGAATTTAAATGCATGAAAGAATTCAACCATCTTTCCATTAGGAAGAAGATTGCTAGCCATATTTGTTGAAGGCCTTTCTGCCAGGCGTCCTGGAATGGATTGTTTAATTTGATGTTCACAAAAATCTGTGAGTTACTAAAAACAGTAATGACCCCTCCTTCTTTTTTCAGGGAGTATTACCCTATGCCCTGTGCTTTTTGGGCAGAAGGTTGTATGGAATTCAGCCTAATTCCTTTAACCGTCATCTCATTTGATGAACGCTACTGGCCGCCTCCTCTTGTTTTGGTGGAAATGTTTTCATTCTTTTGCCCATGGCAAAGGACTCCTTGGTCCTGCCTTTGCTTCCCTGAGGCCCCCCGCCCATGGCAGTCACTGCACTGGACACCCTCTCCAGTGGGAGATCACGTCCAGCCCTCCAGTCCTCTCCTCTGCTCATGTTGTTGTCTTACCCCTGGAAAACTCACCTGTGCTTATGTCTTCCATGAAGGCTACAAGTTGCTCTCATCAACAGACAAATGTGTATCTCTAGATTCCCTGCCAGATTCTGTATTCATATGCTCAGAAGCTAGTGACTGAGGTACTGAGACACTAAGGGCATGAGAAATTAACCTCACTTTGGTTTTTCAAAGACACCTAAACTCAACACATCTTAAATCAGGCTCGTGGTTTTTGCCTCTGTACTTGATCTTCTGCCTTGAACTGCTGCAGCAGTCTCCTCTCTGATGTACTTAAAGCCACTCTTGCTTTCTTGATCCTTTCTATAATTTATAAAGTATTTTTAAAGACACATCTGATCATGCTATCTCTGTTTAAACATGGTCATAGATCCTGGTATGAGTATATCAGAATAAGGAAACAAATACTCGTTCTGGCATACCTAGCCCTAGGGGTTTTCACACCAGCCTTCTGTTCAGGTTCCTTGGAGATTAGCTTCTGTTCTCTCTACCATGCCCCTTACCTAGTTTTCTTTTTCAGTCTTCATATTTGCCATGCTTGATCCTTGAAAATTGATTGACGGTTCCTTTTCTGGAATGTTTCTCTCTTCCATCACTGCCTTCTTAACCGCTACTCAGCTTCCCTATTCCACTTCCTGTCGCGTCAGTCCCCCTCGAATCTTCACCTGGCCTATCATTCTTCAGTTCTATCACCCTGGTGGCAATTCTAGTTATTCCTGTGGTGAATGTAACCGTTAGGGCTATGACTTCTGCTCTACCGTAAGCTCTACGAAGCTAGGGATCATAGCTACTTTCTAATCATTGTTTCCTTCTGTCTAGCTGGCACTTGGTGAAAGGTACAAAACAAGTATTTTTATTGAACAAGTGAATAAATCCCTGTTTTACAGAGGAGAAACTGAGGTTTAAAGAGGTTCATTAATCTTTGAGGTTTTTTTAAACGTGCATTTCTTGCTTCTAAGTACTAGAATTCTCCTGAAATTAGCCAGTACAAAGGAAAATAAAGAAAGGGCATAGAGTAATTGTGCTGAGTGTGTGGGCAGGAATTAAAGCCGAGGCTTTCAAGGGACATGCAACATGAAGGGAAGTCTCTCCACAGCCCACAGTGTGGCTCATGTCTCTGTCTGTCCTTTCCATCTGTCCTTGTTCTCGGTCTTTTCTCCTTCAGCCTGTGAGGATCTCACCTCTGCTTCTCTCTGTTCATCTTTACTCTTCTTGGTCACAAAGGTCGAAGCGACTATTGACCAAATGACTCATGGAAATGTAGTGAAAAAGAGGTTCCAGTGGCTTCCTGGAAAGAGACAGAATTGACTTTGTTTCCCCTCCAAGTCATTTCTGCCTAGTGGATGTCCTTGTAGAGGAGCCTCATGTCTGCTCAACTCTGAAGTGGGCAGGGACCACCTTGTGCCTTTCCTGAGGATAGATCAGCAAAGATGATGCTGTAGGTAGACACTGTCCCTTAGGACATCGTCGATGTTATGGTGGTGTGGAGTTGATTGAAAACTTTGTGGTCCTTGTAGTCTTCTCCACACCCGCCCTCCCCCCCCCCCCCCCCCCCCCCGACCCATGTCTTTCCAATTTATGTAGATCCTTGCCTTATTCATCTGTGAACTTTAGGGTCCTCAGTAAAACTTGTGCTCCCATTGATAACAGTAATAACTACCAATGGAAAGTGCTCCTTTTCTGCCAGCTTCTTAAATGCATTTAAATGCATCCTCTCATGCAATTTCAAAACAACCCTGGGAAATGTAGCCAGATTTAGTTGCCTTTGTGTTAAATGAAAAAACTGAAAATAAGAAAGGTTAATGTGATGAAAAATCTGGCTGACTCTTAAGTGTTGTGCTTGCAGGTGGGATCCTGTGTGTGCTGGCCTTTGGAAGGTTTGGTTTTCAAGGTGTGATCTGAAGATTAGCTGCGTCAGCCACACTGGGGCTTGTTGGAAATGGAGAACTTCTGATCTCCCCAGAATGAGTGAATCTGTAGTTTCCCCCAGTCCTGGTTAAATTGTAGAGCGATCATAGGACACAGTCCCTGGGTTAGAATTCCCAGGATCAGGTTGTAACCTTGTTGCAAGGGAGCCTCTAGCTGGGCTGATGGTTGACGTCATAGTTAGGCTCAAGCTTTTTACTCACTTGAAAACTAGTGATGACAAGAATATATGAACAAATCCGTGTGAATGTACTGGGTGCCTCATACATATTCTTAAAAGATGAGTTGAATCAGTACTGTACCTTTACAGACAGCTCCAGCTGCTGCACTAGTAACACTGTAAGTCATTGATGATAAAAGTAAACATTGTTTGCTGCTTTTTCCTGGATTTGATATGACTCAGGGTGATTGGGTGATGCAGGCTATTCCAAGATATATTCTCATGTTCTGAACTTTTGAGGGTGCCAAGACTCTGGAATATTGTTGGCATAGTGTTTTCCATTCATGCTAAGTTTAACTTCTAATAAACTTTTCCACCAATTCCTTTGAAAGTTAAACACACATAATACATATATGACAAAATACCAGTGAAACTGAAAATAAATATTCACTCCTGCCACTGAAGCCTTGTGTTCCTTAGATCAGCCTGGGCTACAGAGCAAGATCCTGTCTCAAAAAAAGAAAAAATAAATAAAAACAGAAAAATATTGAAGATCTGTGGGGTTATAGTGGCCATATCGCAAAGGACTGATGTCTAATGGTGTGGGCCGTGTGGGAAGCAGTTATCAGAGGTGGTGGCTGTGTAACACTTAGGATCTCTTCAGCTCTGTTGACTTGTAGGATCTTTAATGTACCAGAACACATTGGGGAACTTGCCAGACGTCCCACATTAGGAAGTTGCTGAGGATGGTTTAATGCTCCAGTGACAGTTTGGCGGGAGGTGTATTTCTCTCTGATTTTATGAGCTTCTTCATCACAGATGCTGTCAACATAGTTGTATTCAGGAGGCAGAACAAGAAAAGGACATATTTTTTATGCCTTTAAAAAAAAATCAGTCAGTGATCAGAAGTGGCCTCAGTTTTGTGTTAAGGTAAGGGCTCTTCCTGTGGCTGTCTAAGCTTGGGATTGGTTAATAAAGAACAGATGACAGACAGGAGGCACCTTTGACTTCATGTAAAAATAAGTCACACTGTCTAGATATATTGGTTGGAGTTCTGCAGAGAAATACAACCAGGTGGATATATAGATATAGATGTATTGTAAGAGATGTGGTAGGAGGAATTGACTCAATGGAACCAATGAGCTACCATGGCGCAGCTCCCAGTCCCAGGGCAGAAGGCCATGTCAGTCCCGCAGTCCTCAGAGGGAGTAGGGATTCCAACTTTCTCCAACTATTTGTTGATGTCAGCGCCTCTCCAGCATGGTGATGGTTCCTCTCTGCACTGTGAAGAACTGATGGTTTTGTTCTGTTCACCAGTTCAAATCCCAGTCTCTCTCAAAATTACCCTCACGGACATACTCAGACCTAATGTTTAACTGCCTGTTTGGGCTTCCAGAGGCCCACACCAGTGGACATATAAAAGTAACTATCACATTAGATTTGGGATGAATCACGAATAATAGAAAACAAAGGATATGTAAAGTATGTGCCTATAATATATATAAATTGTGTGGGACATCTTCCCTGCTCGTAATGATATCAAGAGGCATCCAGTGTCATGTTTGTTTAGAGCTAGAGTTTAAGTATTGTTTTAGAGCAGACAGCAGTAATCAAGATGAGGAGTGACACAAGAAGCAAGATTATTCATTCAACCTGAAATATAACTGTGTCATTGATTATTCAGTAGGATTTATTGGCCTAGTTTCTAAGCACTGCAGCAATGTTAAATACAGCAACAAGATTGCAATATTATAATTAATAAATATTTAATTAAGAGTCTCCAGAATGTGTCACATCAACTCATCATGCAGTGAAACTCAGGAGTTGTGCATAATTATATTTGCACTGTGTAATGGTCCATTTTAATCTGATAACCTGTGGGATAAGACTTTAAAAATAAAACCATTAAGGCTTGTGAAGGTCTGGCAATGATAGTGACAACACTGCTTCAAAAAACAACTTTATTTTACTCTAAAATTAAATCTGGATAAAACTTTCTGAGTTGAAAGACTAAAGTAGAACCAAAGCATTTTGTCCAGCTCAGCTACCCAACACCATGATTGAGCAATGCGGTGAAGCATGTGTGTTGTGTGTGTTGTTCCTGTGGTGAGCCAAGGGCGGCCATCAGGCTGTGGCTGCCTGTGTCACCCGTCATCAGGAAAGGATCGTCTTGCATATCACCAGCCTGGGAAAAGATTGAAATTCAAAATGTAAAGCTTCCCCTGAATGAGTAGTGCTTTCATGCTTTCAGTGATTAAAGCCAAACAGTGGCGTGTCCACCGAATGACACCTCAGGGAACGTGTGTGTGTGTAACGTCTTTATTTGTGCCTTGGACTGTTCATGGCAACGAAGATGAAGGCTGCACAGGTCAATGGAAGAAAATGGCTCGAGGTTCTTTGTCTTTCAGCCTGTGGGGTAGGTACCTGCTCTGCTCTTCCTGTTTGGTTTATGGTAAGGCAGAGCCCCTGGGGAAGGAGGTGACTTCCTGGATCCCTAGGGTGGGATAGCACTGGATCCCTAAGGTGATCTTAGTTCTCCCACTCCCTAGTCATCTAGTATGTAGTGCTTTCAGTTAATTATAGTGCAAAGAGATCAGCATTCAGCCTTAAGATTGTGTGACGTGAGGACAGATACCGTATGACTCCACTTACACGGAATATAGGAGATAGGAAAACTCAGAGACAGTAAGAGTTGCCAAGGGATGAGCGAAAGAAGAGATGCAGAGTCACTGCTGTGGGTCCATCAACCGTGTTGCTGGTTGGGGTGGAGACAACTTTGGAAAAATGGGGCTGCTTGCACAATGTGGTGAGCGTAGTCAGTTCCGTTGGATGATTAAATGACAACTTTTATGTTGTATTTATGATAAAAAACCTAAAGTAAGAGAAGAAAACAAAGCCACAGTGCGTTGTTCTGTGCTGTGGGGACTTTGTGAGCAGCACCATCTGTGGGTTGCGGGGCCTTAGCTGTTCTCTGCAGGAGACAGGGAGTTGGGCTGACTTTTCCTTTGCTTTCCAAGAGTCTAGTAAATCTTTACTTCCTTTTCTGCAACACAGAAAGAAGCATAGCTCAAGTCCAGTTTTTCTTTCAAGTCTTACAACGCAAAGCACGGATTCTGGCTCCTGCACTGTTATTTATTGCCGCCAGGCTGAGGGGAGCCAGCCAAAGGAGTCACACAGGTGCCAGGCTGGTTTGACTCTAAGTGGCACATGTGGTTTCTGACCATCCAGCTCACTATGCCCAAGGGATTTCGTATGGAAATAGCTTGTTCTGACTCCGGATTCCAAAAATAAACCCAAGGCTATTTTATAAATGGGAACTGCTAGTCAGGATCCAAGCAACGGCACCTCCTTGGAGGTGAGGCCACCTATGTAGTTCTTTGGGCATTTGGAATTAAACTCACATTGAATGACATCCAAGTCAGGTTTCTTTTATAGAGAATAATTTTCACTCCTCTCTTAGACTAAGGTTGCTTTTTAAAACTCTGCAGTATCTCAGATATAAATCATACTTGTGTATGTGTGTCTGAAAGTATCCAGAGTTCCATCAGTCAGGACAGTAAGGCGGAAGCAGGTGTTCCATGACTGGGCTGTTCTAGTGTGATTCTCCTTATAGGAGCCGTGTGGCCTTCATGATACTTTACTCCCCTTGGGGTCATAATGGGAATTAACTGAGTTAACACAAGTAATGTTCTTAGAACAGTGCCTGGCACACAGTGAGCAGTCAGCGTGAGCCATTAGGACCATTAACAGTAGCAGTGTGCTTGATTGGTGGACATGAATTATAAGAAATGAGTGTGTTTAGAAAAGAGAATACACAGGAAAAAGAAAAAAAATAAGGATGGATCAGAAGATGTGAAGCGTTGTGCAGAGACTGTTGAGAACAGCCACATCTCTGAAGCAACTGGAATCCTCTCAACTCATTACCATAAAATTTAATCCAAAGTGGAATTGGGAAAGGGCTCTGAGTCTCATTATAGGTTCCATATCCATTCTCAGGTCATGGAGTCTTGGTGGTGACAGTGAAAATATCACGGCAATTGAGTATGTAAGAATACATGTGTGTGTCTATGCGTGTCTGTGTGCATGTGTGTTTTTGTTTTGTTTAAAAGAGGTCTTTGCATGTGCAATCGAGACTTCTGAATTTTTAAGTGATGAAATGACAGAGAACTTCAGTGACTTGCTTTAAGTGCTAGACATTAAAAGTGAACTGTACATCTATTGTAGAAGAGCATTTTCGTTATTCTAAAGATGGAGTTCTCCTTCCTCCCTTTCTCATTTCTTCTGTCCTCCTTTCATTCTTTTTTCTTACTTTCTTCTCTCTCTTTATCTCTTTCTGTCATCCTCCCTTTATTCTTTCCTCCCATTTTTCCTTTCAATTTTTTCCATATTCCACATGCTGTTTTAGATTCTGGATAGTCCTATGCTATAGTTTGGATACTCAGTAGCCCCCCAGAAGCCTTGTTTTTGAAACTCTGGTCACAGAAATGTTACAGTATTCATATATTAGATGATCCTGATCATTATGCAGAAAAGCAAGGCATGTCAGGGATTAGGAGACCTGGTATACGGGGTTGGTTTCCAGCATTAATGAGGGTGGTTGTGGAATGGAGCACAATTTACTTATAGGTTCTTCTGCTGATGGGTTGTTTCCATTTGAGGTCTTTTTGAACAGTGCTTGCATTTATTTTCTGTTGCAAAATCTCTGAGGGGTGCAGTTGCTGGATTTTCTGGGAAACACTATAACATTTTTTTCAGAGGTATTGATTATTCATCTTTGCACATTCAGTGATTAACCTGGTTCTTGGCATGGTATTGAACTGTTGCTTGCCTGAGAAAGTAGAGTTTCATTGCAGATACGAGCAGGAGGCTAATGCTGTCACCTTACTTAATCATATTAATTGAGTTCTGCTCTTTCTGCATCAATTTTGGGTGGAAAGCTGCGCCTGCCCTTCCCTTTATTTTCTTCCGTGCATGAGTCTAAGGAAATGCCTTCTGACATTTGCTCAGCTCATCCTGTGACAGTTGGGGTAATAAGAGCCTCTTTAAAAATGAAGAAACACTGAAAGTGAGATCTTGTTGTTTATTTCAAGTATTTCTTGCTCTCCTGTTTGAAGCAAACTTAAGAGAAGCCAGGTTCTCCTTAGAAAGGGTCCATCCATGCTTTCCTGGATGCCCTGGCTCTGAAGGGATCCACAAAGAGCATGCGCTCACCAGCTTCCTCTGTGGGGTCAGATGAGTCCACTTGAACCTGTCCCTTTGGGAATGTTTGTTGGCCTGAAGTTTTGGAAAGTAGAACAGTGCACTTTCAAATTGATCCCCCCCCCCCCCCCCACTTATGGAAAATACATCTCAAGTACTTGGGAACTATTTAGCCTTGATCCTTCAAAAATGATATTTTGTGCTGAAATTATACTATAGAACTATGTCAAGGCTCCAGAGTTGGGCCTTTTACTCTCATCATGTTTTAAGATATTCACTCTCAGCATTTGAAGTAAGTCCACTTCTTATGAAGCGCTTCTAAATGCATTCGTTGGAAACTTTGTTCCCTCCTGTTAGCACAGTCCACAGGTGGACTGCAAATGCTTTCTCGGCAGTCCTATCCTTTTTTGGGTGTATTTAACCACTTTGTTACAGCTAACAATTATTTCTTATTAAACACCAGGATTGAATTTTTTTTTTTTTACTAATGGACTCTTAAAGTATTTAAGATTTCTGCCTACTTCCTTTACTCCTCCATTAAAAGTTTCATAATAAGTTTTGCTGTCATACTAATGTAGAACAACAGGTTTTATTTATTTATTTTTTTGTCCATTTTAGTATGAATAATCCATCTCAAATTGTGGATAGATCTGTGTGTGTACATACATAATAAATTTGGTAAACCTAGCAGTAAATTTTCTCAAAGGAGAGCCTAAAAGTAAGTGCCAGTGTGCATGAAGTTATTGAGTAAATGAATGATAGATAGATATTCCCAACAATAGGTATGTATGGAACAAAAAATGAAAAGCAGAATAAAATAAAACCCTACCCACTGCAGTTTAGGAAGGGGAAAAAAACCTTCATCATTTAGGTTAACCACTTTGTTAGGTATCTATCTTAATTATTTTTTCATTAGTGGGACTGAATATTCAATATCCACAACTTCAGGGAGGATTGGTTTGCCTTACCTCACAGTTTCGGAAGGTCTCAGTCTACTCACGGGTGGCTGGTAATGGGGGAAGAAAATGGCAAAAGCCTAGCAGGAGAGAAGATGTTCTTGGTATTGCACCAGGAGCCAGAATGAATAAAGAAGGGTGGAGTTAGCATGTTCCAGTGGTCCATCCCTTCAGGGTCAAGCCCCAGGTATTCACTCCTTCTGAGTGAAGCCCTAGCAATTGACCCCTTTTAGCCAGGCCCCACCTCTTAACAGCACATGGAATCCATAGATATTCCACAGCAGCCAGACACAGGAGACTTTTGTGGGATATTCCAGATCCAGACCATAACATTCCACTCCTTGGGTGGCATCAATATGGCATTGTAAACTCCATGACTTCTCTTTGGGTCTGGCTGTGCTCACAGCCTGTGACCTTCCTCAGCCAATGATCCATGTTACTGACATCTCCAAAATGTCAGAGTCTCCACTTTTGGCTTCTCCTTCATAGCTTCATGCACCGCCCTCCCAGGGGCATGCGTTGTGGCCTCTGAGGCTTTCATCTAATATCTGCATGGAAGCCTCCATGCTCCACATCTCTTGCATTCTGTGAAACCAGTACCACGTGGATAAAACCAAGGTCCACAGGCTTGAGCAGTAGTCTGGAGCTGTTGGACCACTCGCACAGAGGCCTCTGAATTCTAAGATGGCTGAACTCCCTAGAGATTTACTTTCCTAGGTTACCTGGTAACAGTGTGCCCTGGGCTCTCCTTTCAAAGAAAAGTCTTTTGCTTTTGGGCTTTTCAACCTGTAAAGAGTGAGACCTTGCTGATTCCTGAGATGCCCTCACGACATGTTTCCTACAGTTCTAATTCCAATGACTTCTTTTTAATGCTAGTCTCTTTAACGACCATACTTTCTTTTGCCCCAACTTTTCAGTTGCTTTTAGGCAAAACTGCATTTTTTCCCACATTTGTTTCTCCTGTTTTCAGTGTAGAGCTGGCTAAAAGCTGCAAGCATACTCCTGTAACAGCTTGAACATTGGACTGCCTAGCATTTTCCTTCACCAGATAAAGTAGTCACCCACCCTTAACCTTAGTTTCAAACAGGGCAAAATGTCAACACTCTTTTTGCCAGACAGACCTATTGCAAGTAGAGACTTCCTTCCCATCTGAACCCCCTTGGGCTTGGCCTTTACAATCCAAACTTCTGTCAGCATTCTGGTCTTCAGAACTCTGACCAGAATCTCTCCTCAGCTTGGGCTCATGGTATTTTAAGGCTTCCCTACCCAGCATCATCAAATCTTTCTGATCTCCTCCAATAAACCAATTCTAAAGGGTTCTAAACCACATTGTTGGGTTAAGTCATAGAAACAACCCCACTCCTGGTACCAGTATTTCTCTATTATTTTCTTACCATGCTATCATATCCTTTTTTCTCTTTTGTTCTTTTAGTTTGAATGTAGTCCAGTATCCCAGATGCCAAATCACTTTCAGGGATGTTTCTGATATTAAACCTATACAAATACCCTTAGTCAGAGATGTATGGATAAACATGCAATTTGGTGCACAATGTGCCTGATGTACTTTCAAAACTTCGGGAAGTTTGCTTTACAGGACCCTATATTAGTGATGTGCAACACTGATCATTACACAAGTCCCAGTAACCATTACATGATATTTTATAAGGGAAAAGTAAACATTTAAAAATCTTTTGAGAGCTCTCCATACTGCTTTCCAAAGTGGTTGTATGAATTTACATTCCCACCAGCAGTGCAGGAGGGTTCCTTTCTCCCCACGGCCTTGCCAGCACTGATTGCTATTTGAATTGTTGATATAGGCCATTCTCTCTGGAATGAGATGGTATTTTAGTGTTGTTTTGATTTACATTTCTCTTATGGCTAGAGATGTTGAACATCTTTGCATGTGTCTATTGGCCATTTGTACTTCTTCATGAATGAACTGCCTCTTCATTTCATTTGCCCACTTTTCAATAGGATCCTTTATTTTGGTAGGCTTACTTTTCTTCAGCTCCCTGTATATTCTAGTTATGAGCTTCCTAACTGAGATGTTGGTGGTGAATATTTTCCCAGTCTGTTGGTTCTCTTTTTACAATGTTAATAGTTTCCTTTGCTGTGCAGAAACTTTTTAATTTGACAAGATCCCGTTTGTTAATAATGCGGATAATTTCTTTTACTCTGGGTGTCTTGTCAAGAAAGTCTTTGCCTACCCCTATGTCTTTTAGATATTTGCCTAATTTGTCTTTTAGAAGGTTCAGTGTTTCATTTTTAATATCTAGGTCTTTGATCCACTTTGATTTGATTTTGGTGCATGGTTATGGTGACAGGTGTGTGACTAGACTCATTCTTCTGCATGTGGATGTCCAGTTTTCCCAGCACCATTTGTTGAACAGGCTGTCCTTTTTCCATTGTACGCGTTTGGCCCCTTTGTCGAAGATTAAGTAATTGGATCCTCTTCAATCCAGCAATACCACTCCTGGGAATATATCCAAAAGAGGCCAAAACAACACATAACAGAGACATATGTATACCCATGTTCATAGCAGCACAACTAACAATAGCTAAAATATGGAAGTCACCAAAATACCCATCAACAGATCAATGGATACACAAACTGTGGTATTTATACACAATGGAATACTATACATCAATAAAGTCCAACAGCATGGAGGCTTTTGTAGGCAAATGGAAGAAACTTGAGAATATCATGCTTAGTGAATTGAGTCAGAAGCAGAAGATGAAACATCGAATGGTCTCTCTAATATGAGAGACCCAGATCACAACTCTTATGAAATTTAAAATGAAAAACAAAGTGAAACAGGTGGGTAGGGTAGGGAGGGGAGGGAGGAAGGAGAGGGTAGAGGGAGGGACAAAAGGAGAGTGGGAAAGTCCTTGTCACCTTGACAAGATATGTATGTGCACAGAATGCTCAACTTCATTGTAAACCTTAAATTTTGCACTTATACATAACAATAAAATGGGAAAAAATCTTTTAACACATAAAAAAGCACTATGGAGAGCTCTCAAAAGACTAGATATAAATATCCGCTTTGATCCAGTGACACTTCTTCTGGGAATATATCCAAAAGAGGTCAAAACAACACACAACAGAGATATTTGTATACCCATGTTCATAGCAGCACAACTAACAATAGCTAAAATATGGAAGTCACCAAAACACCCATCAACAGATCAATGGATACACAAACTGTGGTATTTATACACAATGGAATACTATACATCAATAAAGTCCAACAGCGTGGAGGCTTTTGCAGGCAAATGGAAGAAACTTGAGAATATCATGCTTAGTGAAGTAAGTCAGAAGCAGAAGGTGAAACATCGAGTGGTCTCTCTGAGAGACCCAGATCACAACTCCTTTGGAACTTAAGAGCAAAGACAAAGTGAAAGAGGGGGGTAGGGTGGGGGAGGAGGGAGGGAGAGGTGGGTAGGGGGAGGGACAAAAGGAGAGTGGGAAAGCCCTTGTCACCTTGACAAGATATGAATGTGCACAAAATGCTCAACCTCATTGTAAACCTTGAATTTTGCACATATACATATCAATAAAATGTGGGGAAAAAATAAAAAAATAAAAATGCTGCAGTATATTTGTGTCTTCATTTTGGAGTAGTAAATAAAACTAAACATAGATGTTTTCAGTATTCTGCTATTAAAATAACTAATAAAATAATGGTAATAAAAGCAGTAGAGTTTCTTAGTTTAGAGAGGGAAAAAAAAGACATCTGATCTTTCCCATTAAGGTAAATGGCAGTTGGCTACATTTTCATGTTTTTCTGATATGATTTTTCCAAACCATAGAAGTATGATTAGCTTGTGCTTTAAAAAATGTTTGTCAAGCCTTCATAAAGAAAATACACATCAAGACTTAGGCTGTCCTTCGCATAACATCATATTGTTACAGTAAAAATGTGAGACTCAGAATAGGGAATGCTCACATAGAAGGAAGCCTTTATCTTTTTTCAACTAGTTCAGAATCTCCGTTTTTGATTGCAAGTATTTGTAAAGGGAGAAAAAGGAATGTGATCTTTGATAGAGATACTCCATGTAATGTGTTAGAGTTCTTCCTAAATGGAGAAATAAACCACGTGTGTGCGTGCACACACGCACATGCATGTGGAGGGAGAAGGGTGATAGAGATGAGATTCATTATTAAAAATGGCTCACACAATTGCAGTTACTGTCAATTTTTGAAATCTGTAATGGAAAACTGAAAACCCAAAAGAACCTATAGATTTGTCTTAGTGTAGAGGTTACCTGGTTTGATATCCAGTTAAAGCCCACATTTCCACTGAAGTCCAAAGGAAAGGATAAATGAATGTTCTAAATCAAGACAGGCAGGAGGAGTTGTAACAGAAGACTCAATCTTTTTTTTTTCTGGCCTTCATCTGTTTGGATAAGGCTCACCATATCATGGAGGGCAGTCTGTTTTACTCAGTCTTCTAATTCACACTAAGCTCATCCAAAACCATCCTTGCAGAAACACGTAGAATAATGCTTACCAATCAACTAGGCACTCATTGATGACATAGAAAATCGATGTTAACTCATGTAAAAAAGATTCTTTTCAAAGGGTAGAAAGAAAGAAACACAAGAGACTGAAGAGTTGGGTAGGAAGCTACCTGGAAAATTCACATGTCATATTAAAAATTAGATCAAAGATGGAATGAAATGATCCAGAACATGGCCACTTGCTGCAGATTCAGAGACAGAAGGGTGCGGTCCAATCTCACTATTGTGCAGACAGAGAATTTGGATGAGCCAAAGATTTAATTGAACAAATTTTCCCAGGACTCACAGTCTCGTATTCTTTTTTTGAACACAAATGTTCAAACTGAACAATGACCATTTCATGACAAGCTCAGCTGGCCAAGGGACACTGCCTTCTCTTGTTTTGTTTAGGCAAATCCATCAAGGAATGCCAAACAATAGTTGAGTAATTTCCCTGAGGATGTCTGTGAAGCATTTAATCCAATTTGGCCAAGTCAAGTAGCCAGCATGTACACTGCTTGTTGCTGGGTGTGGTTACACGGGGCATGACTCAGAGCAAAGACTGTATGGAGAAATGATCTTGCCATTCTAAATGGGAACGTGAGTGTAGAGTCCGAGACACTTGTTCTGATTCCGTAAATTGCACATTATACAAGAAGCAAGTTTTCAAGAGTTGTAATTTATTGCACATGATTAAGTATTACAAACATTTGAAAAAATCTTTTCTGCAGGCTCCAGAAAGTTTAAGGCAGTCTAGGTTTCCTAGCATGAATTGTGTGAAAGAAAGGCCCTGTGTTGTTTTCACTATCTTTTTTTTTTAACCCATCCATGGTGACTTAGCTTCTCTTGGAGATTTGCCGATGCCTTTTGAAATAAATGTTACAGTTATATATGTAGAAAGTCATCAGTGAAAGCCTATTGCAGCAACATTCCCCGCACCATTCCCCCCAGAAAATTAGAGAGTTGTACTAAGTCTTCCTAGTGGGAGATCTGAGAAAATAGTCATTTCGTCCAAGGGATGCACGTGACTGCTGACCTGCCTTCTGCGATATTGCCATGCTCACAATTTTGAGCCCTTTGTACTGGAAGGGTACCAGCACACTTAATTTCAGTTCTTTCAGCAGCTCATCAGCATCATTTTGGGGGACATTTGTAGATGTATTTCATTTATATTTGGGCAAGCAACCTAATTTTCCTGGCTTCTGTTTCCCGATGTGTAAGATGAAAGGATTTAATTTAGTACTCACCAGCTTCTCTTCCAATGCAATCCAAATCTGTGATCCTGTGGATAACGAATGATTGCCATACTTCTAGATTCCTATGAAATTTGTAAATTTTAACCATATAATAACAGGATTCATTTTTCATCTTCCAAAGTACAGAGAATATTAAATATTTTTGTAGTTCCGAATTATCTGCCCTTCACTATTCTTGACTCTAAAAATATATGAGTTGAATTGAATTAATAATTGGTTGTGAGTGCCCGCATGCGGCTCAGCATTCAGATCCTTGCTTGGAATCTTGATGGCTTTCACTGAGACCCTTCACCCTCCCTTTAAGCTCTCTTCTGGTTGCCATTGGAATTGAGCTTTTCTGCTGAACACACTGTGCACAGGGCCAGGTACAGGAGGTGGCAGGGTCTTCAGCCTTTCTTCTCTGCTTCATGGACAGATTAGACAGCATACCTTGTTTGTGCCAGTTTTGAAAAATTCATCTCCCAGTATCAGTTTCTGCCCTTCCACAAATTCGTAGGCCTAGGTTGGTGAGGCCAGTTGCCCCTTAATCTGACTATCACTGTGAGAGTTGGTTCCTTTTAAGCTTCTGCTTTATAGCTGTGCTTTAATTTTTATGAAATGAAACTTTAAAATGTTATTGTTTTAGCAACTAAAACATCTGTTTTTCACAAGTGCATTCAGATCTCAAAATGGGCTTTGAATCCTAAAATCTAACCAAAAGTTTGACTGTGTCACATAATCAATCTCTTTTAAAATTGTTCTTTTCTTTTCTGAACAATGCCTCTTAACTAGCAGAGTAGAAGCTGTGATAAAAGCCCTCACTTGGCCAACTGTTTTCTAAAATCATACTGGCCACAATGTGAGTGATTATTTGGATGGGATCTTCTAGGACTTCTCAGTCTTGACCCATCCGGGGAGGCATGGAAAATGACCAGACGCCAAATGCCCAAAGATTTAAGTGTTTGATTTAAAATTTGATTCGAATTTAACAGCTTTCCCCTTCATAATCAAGTATAATAAAGTGCTCCCGGCATGCCTCCTGCCGCTGCTCACCAGTTCAGAACTTTCCTCCAGTGATCTACTGCATGACAAGCACAGCCCTGTCTTTGAGCGAGTGGTCCTCAGCTAGATTGATCCCTGGTATCAAAATGTGGAAGCCACTGCTGTATTCCTTTGGTGCATGGGGCAGCATAGCTTATGACTGTTTGTCATGCTATGTCATTTTGAGTATAGACTAGAACTGCCAGATGATCAGTAGCACAGAGTTTTGGTTGTATCTGTGGATGACTGACATCTGAGTCAGCAAACTGAGGAGAAAAGATTTATCCTGAATGTGGGTGGTGTCGACCAATAAGTTGGTGTGTTGAACTGAGTAAGAGGGAAGAAAGAAGAAAGCTTCCTTCTTGCAGAAGAGCTCTAGCCTTCGTCATTGCTCTGGACATTGGTCTTCAGGACAGACTGTCCGCGGTCTTCACTGTGGCTTCTGGACATTGACGAACAGTTGCAAACTCAGGCTGGCTGTTCTGGACTGGGCTTCCAGGACTTCCGTCTTGGACTAATGCTCTTCCTTTTTTTTTTTTTTTCCGTACCAGCTGCATCCCCCAGCTCTCATGCCTTCAAGTGACCATTTCAGACTCTCTCTTCTGACTCTATAAGCAGACCTAAAAATACAGACACACACACACACACACACACACACACACACGTTCTAATAATTCTGTTTTTTGTAAGAGCTCTAATACCCAGTGTGAACTCACCTGTGCCCCTCCACTTCCCGTGTCCCACTGTGTGTACCTCTTCGCCTTTGTGACTTACATTAAAAGAAGGCGACCTGTTGTTTTACATTAACCCAAGTTTGCCCACATAAGCATAGGCTTTTTTCTCTGTTATGGGAAAATCAGGAATGTCTCACTCAAGGTCCTTCAACAGCCTTCCCTGATTCCAAATTCATTGGCAAAGTTAATTGCTTTCCTCCCCCACCCCCCACCCTTTGTGTCCACAAGGCATACCTCTGTCATTTCCCTTTGGTGTTTATAACAGATGTTTATCTTCTATAATAGACTCTGAGATCTCTGAAGAGAGACAGCTCAATGACATTTGGTTTTAGCCCAGTGAGCAATACAGTCGTTCAATAAATGTTCCGTTGCATTGAGTGTCTCTGAGACCTTCATGTCTTTGAGTCTCTGGGGAATATGTAGCATTTGCAGAAGGACATGCATTTTCACTGCCTCTACATAGAGAGGCAGGAGCATGTGGAAAGAAATATTACAGCATAGGGCTTCAAGAAACACTCCTCCGTATTGCTAACAAGATGGTTAAGCTCGCTACAGGAAAGAAACACCTATTTCCCATCTCACTAAACATTTCAGTTCCGGTGAGGTTACAGTTTTAGTATGGTTGGTAGAAGAAGAGAAGGGGGCAGCTAGTTGAAATGCACAGCTTCTTAGTGAGGTTCACTTCGAACTCATGAGGGAATCCTGGAACGCAGTGTTCTGGTCTCATTCTGGAATTCTTGTTTTATTCCCAAAACAGATGGTCTTGTATAAGCAGTGAATTTCGCCAAAGCAAATCAGATCATTTCTCTTATTAGGGTATGTTTTGCTCCCCTTCTGAGATCCCTGGCTCCAACCTTTCAGTTGTCAAGACTGATACTGGTAAGCCTTAGGGGTCTGCGGACCGTGAAATTCAGTTTAGCAGAAGGTCCTTGATGCACACAATCATAAATGTAGATCAGTATCAGCAAACATTTGTACCATTTCCCTCAGCTCACTCACCAAAATTTTAAAAAGGCAATATAGCTGGAAATTTTGACTCATACAAACATGCTGTAAAGTTGATATATACTGTGTGTATTGGCGATACCTTGCTGAAACAGAATGAAGCTCATATTTTCTTTACTTTCAGGAAACTTTTTAAAGACTTCTGTATGCAATTTATTTTTCCAGTAATCTTTTGGTAGCTTTTTTATTGTCTATACTGTCCATTATTATTATTTCAGAAATGCTACAAATATTTGGCAATTCTTCTATGTGTAATAACTCAGTAGTTTATAGCTTTTGAAATTCAGAAACATTTTATGAACACATAAACTGTGAAATCTACAGAATGGGTTGTGATATAACCACTTTGGCTTAAAAAATAAACTATAACATCTCCACTGTGAAAATGCACAGGGATGAAATATGCTATAGCAGCAGAAGTACTCATTGGACAGGAGGTTAGCAGCTTCCATAAGATAATTTAGGCTCAACTTAATATTCACCAGCAGAAGAGAACAGCATTTTTGAGGGTGAAATAAGCTTAACTCTTGCTTGGCTTGGGGTGTGTGCCCCATTTTTCATGAAGAAATGTACAGTGAGACAGTAGCTATCATGCTCTGTTAAAATTAGATTAAGGCTAAAAATAAACAATGAGGAATTGAAGTTAGCCAGTAACTTCTCTATTCATGGGTGCACTGAACATTTTTATATGGAGAAAGTTCTTTTTTCTTCAAGGTAAAGTTTCTGTATATGTTTGTACTTAACATTGCATGCTGGCCAAGAGCGAGAGTGGGAACTGGCAATGTGATGTATACTTGGAACGCTGCAGTAATTATTGCACGTGGGCTCCCGGATAGAATGATCTGGTAGTAGCCAACCTTAGGCTATTTGCCTTAAACAAAATAATTGAGTTTGGAGAGAATAAGAATTGGATAGGAAATGAGGAAAACAAGATACCAATGAAACAGATTTGTGGAAATCAGTGGGAGAATTAACTAGTAGCTTGTGTCTCTTAATCATTCAGACTTAACGTCTTTCTAGTCACTTGTGATTCTACCCTTTTTTTTTTTTGACACGTCCACCTCTGGACTTCTATTGAATCTGTTGCTCATATCTTTCACAATCTTTCATATATATAGTTTCTTTCAGCTCTGGGCTGGGAAAAGCCACTGGTAGGGCTGGTAGAGGAACAAGTATAAATTAAATACTTTGGTCAAATTTAGTAAAATTGGATGGGTAATTCTGTCCAACTCACATGCTTTAAAAGCAAATGTATATGTATTGGGAGAATTTGTATTGCGACAAGGGGACCAGAGAAGAAACCTTGTAGAAAGTGATGATTTTGCAAAGATTGTGAGGGTGGGTATGAGTGAATCAAAGCAGGGAGGAAGTAAGGCTCCAGGGAGGTGGAACAGCATGTGCTGTGGCCCTGTGCTGGGAACAAGAATGGCAATAGAAGGACTGAAGGATGTAATTTCTGGCTAGCTTCAGATGGTAGGCCTTGCGAAAGAACCTTTGTACTTATCACAATGTGAATGGGAAGCCATGGAAGAATTTTAACTGGAATAGTGGTATGACAAGTGCTGTGAGTTGGAAGTTAATCCCAATGATTAGAGGTTTGATTCCCAGAGTGACACTATTGGGAAGTGATAGAACCTTTATGATGTGTGATCTACTAGGACCTCTGCAGGTGAGCTCTGTAGGTGACTGGGTGCATGGGGGATTGCAGAGCCTTGGGCATTTCCTCTTCTGATTTTGCTTTCTGTCCATGAGGCAAGTGGTTTTACTTTGTCATATGACCCAGTCACATGTGTTACCACAGGCCCTAAGTCTTGAGGTAACCAATCACGATGGAAAGCTTCATAACTGTGAGCCAAAACATATCTTCTCTGTATATAAGTTAGTCTCCCTGATATTTTGGTATAATGATAGAAGCCTGATTAACATAAAAATTTGTACTGAAAAGTGAGGTCAATGACGATAGCTATACCTTTGACAATGTGGCAGAGTGTTTGGAAGTGGATTGCAGGAGGAATTTAGAAAAGTTTGGAGGGACAAGCTAAGGAAACCTTAGAATTCTATAAAAGCAGTTTAACAAACAAACCTGGAGGGGATGGATGTCGAAGACCATGCTTCTGTTAGACACGTGGACAGCAGAGGCAGTGCTGATAAGATTTCAGGTGTAAGTAAGAATTTTATGGAAAATTGGGCTAGAGCCATCCTTTTTATACTATATCAAAGGATTTGACTGCATTTTTTGATAATTCTGATTTAAAGAAAAGTGAAGAAGCCACGTGCTTTCCACTGGGTTAAGAGGAGAGCTATCTGAGGGCATCCTGGAAATTATAAGGCCACTGCCCTCATTATCTCAAAGATGTGCAAATGGGATCTATTTCAAGGACTTTCTAGGACAGAGTTGTTTTAGAAAAGAGCCCCCTGGTGCTCTGCATAGCAGGACAGGCTTGGGATTTCTTTTCTTGTGCTGGAAAGCACTTGTTAGGCAGGATTCAAGAGTGATGGGGACATGGAGGCTTCCATGGCAATGGTAAAGTAAGGCCTGGAAGGTTGGACAGTGGGCTGTAAGTTTCAAGTCCCTGCAGGAAACCCCTGACTGACAGCTGTGGAGGTGGAGCCTAAGCTGCAGTGGAGACACCAAAAAGGTGGAGTTGCTAGGGAGCAACTCCAGACTTCTGCCGAGTGAGGCTGCAGTGCAAAAACTGCACGAGAGACACCACAGGATGCAGTGAACAGGGCCATGGGGTGCATTTCACATTACCTTTGGAAGCCCACGTGCTACAGTAGTCCACAACGATACTAGGCAGGCAACGTTTGAATTTACTGTGTGTCCTTCTAGATCTTGTTTTTGCTCTGGGATGGTCATTTCTTAATATTTTTCTATTCTGTTTCCAGTTTTGTTTGCCCTGTTGTTCTACCATTCTGCTTGGAAATACGTAACTTTCTCTTTGAATGTTTTTTTCCAGTGGCCTGTAGATTACTTTTTTCTTTTTAGAGAAGACTTTGAGCTTGGGCTTTTGAGGAATTCTGCAGTAATTAAGACATTGGAAATCTAGGATAGACTCAGTGCATTTTGCATTTTGAGGTGGACATAAATATGTGGGGATTTGGGGTCATGTTTCTGGACAGTCCACATGTTAAGGCTTCCCAAAATGGGGATGTTGGGGCACGGTGGAACTTTCAGGAGGTTGGCTCTTGAAGGAAGTCTCTGGGCCACTGAAGTGTGTCCTTAAAAGTGGCTTTGGCACCGGAGGCCCTTGCTGTATTTCTGCTCCCAGGCCGTGAAGTAGATGGTTCTGCTTTTTCATACTGTCCTCTTGTTGTGGTGTGCTGCCTCACCATAGACCCAAAACAATGAGGCCAACTTACCATCAGCTGGAACCTCTTACATAACCTTTTCTCTTGATGAGTTCTTATATCAAGTACTTAGGTTTAGGAATGGGAAGCTGACTAATGAAGCCAGTTTATGAATGTGAGCCAGTACAGGTTGTTAACAGCAGGGAGGTAAGAGTAGATTCGAGTCAGTAAGTCAAGAGTGTTGCAGAAACAAGTGAGCTGGCAGGCGGGGTTAAGATAGTGCTGATAGAGGAAGAGTAAGCAGAAGGATACTGAGGGATGCTAGAAGGTCAAACCCAAAGAGCCTTTGGTAGATTAGCTCCGGGGCAAAGGAAACTGTGTCAACATGAAAATGAAACACGATAACATGAAAGTATCTAGCTCGTATGATTAGGTAGAATGTAGTACCATTCCACACAGTGTCATGGTTTGGATCTTAAATGCCTCCTCAAAAACTTCATGTATTTGCATGCTGTGGAATGCCTATGGTGGTAGGAGGGAGCGTTGCTGCCAAACACCCTGTAGTGTGTAGAGTGATATCTTCTGGCCCTCACAACAGACAGTTATCTGGTTGAAAACTTAATAGTGTGAAGATAAAAAAAAGAAAAACAAAACCCCTAGATTAGAAAAAGCCAGCCCTCTAAAATCACATTTCAGATTTCTTTCAACCTGAGTGGTGAAGTAGTCTGGGCTTGCTTCTAACTTATTCTGACACAGAGATGTGTTTTTCATATAAGCTTGCCTCCCTTTATGTGCTTATTTATTTACTTTTATTATTTGTGTTTGCTTATGTTGCCTTTTCCTTGAAACATGAAACAAACTGAGATCTTGGTGTTGGATAAGCCCCAACAGGGAATTGAAAAATCACACATACACTGGTGTTTTCTTGGTTCTTTTTGGTTGGAGTAGCTTTCTGTTTGTAGTGATCACAAAGGACATATCTGTATGAATCTTTTTTTGAGTTGGAGGCATAATGTGATTGACTATATTATTTCAGACTAGAAGTTCTCTTTTCTGGCTTTGTAGTTAAAGCCTTTGATAATAAGAGGCTATTTCTTTTCTGAAAAGCATGTTTTTGTTTCTTTGTCCTTGTCTTGCAGACTGCCTAGCAGAACATTTCATCTCCAGTGCTGGCAACTGGAGCTTTCTCTTATATCCTAGACTTCTAGTTGGCTTGTAATAACATGACTAGAATGAGATGTGGTATGTGCTTATTTATGTCTGTTGAGAAATATGATGCAGTCTGTAGCTACTTACCCCTTTTTATATTCCAGTGTAACATGCCTGCTTTATTGCACACAAGTGTAGGAAGCTGAAGAACCGTAGTTTCCAAAGAATGACGAGAGACCCATAGATACAGAGTTAAATTGTTGGCAACTGACTTTCCTGGTCCTCAATGCTCCGTTCATTCTCCATTCCCTGACTTGCTCTACATTATGGTGGTTTATAGGTATTAATGGGAACCGGTAGATGGTAATTCACTAACTGATGTCAAGAATAATGTTGCTAGAAAAATTCTTAATCCTGTGTTCTCTTTTAGTACTAGACTAGGCTCATTGTCAACTGCATTCACAGAAGATGAGAAGGTCATGGTGTATAAACCGTGACAGTAAGGGTCACAGTGGAATGATCACATTTCAGTAGCTAGACTTTAAAAATGAATTAGAAACTATATCTTTGGAAGTTAAAATAAATAATATATATTATAGATATGTGTGTATACATACATATACATATATGTGTGTGGTGTTAATTTTCAGACTACCAAAATTCACTTGACAAAGATAGAGTTGATGTAAAGAAAGGTGTTATTTGACATAATAGCTCATGGTTCATGTGGATCGCTGACATTTAAGATATTTTTCAAAAGATTGATGTTTCCTTTGTCTTTTATAACTTGATGAACTTACATAGTTTACATGCAATAGTTGGATGCCTGAGGTTTGTGTCATCAGTTTGAATAAAGTTCCTCAGCTGTTTATACATCTCCTTACCGTAGTCATCACAGTCTTTTTGGTGCTCCTACTTTCTGTTGATCTGTCAATCTTGATCTTTCTGTCTTTTTTATTATTTGGGAATGCCCATAAAGGGAAAAGCTATTTTCTGATTATCTTTGGCACTTCCTGACACAGTGGTGCGAATAAATCAAACATTTATGCATGTACATATGTAAATAGAAATGTAGGTATATGCTAATGTCTCTATTTGCTTATCTGTCAGCTTTTTTTGAGGTACTGGGGGCAGAACCCAAGGCCTTCACATTGAGCTATATCCCCAGCCCATTTTTTATTTGTGATTTAGAGACAGGATCTCACCAAATTATGAAGTTGCTTAGCTAGACCTGGACTTGGAATTCTTCTGCCTCAGCCACCCAAAGTGCTGAGATTATAGTTTCTGTGCCATTGTGCCTGACTTAACATACACTTTTTTAATGTGTAAGTTGAGTTGAACTGAAGGTATATAGTATCTGTTCTTTTGCTAGGAAGTCTTTATTGAACAGAAAGACTCCACAGTCATGAGGTTTCATGTGAAATATTTTGAGAAGCAGTTGGGAGAACAAGCCCTCCTAAGATCTTTTCTTCATTTTCATTGGCCAGCCATGAAACTCCATGTGACAGCATGGCTACATTACTTGTCCTTGAGAATCCGGTAACTGCCACCTCGTCCAGGTGACTGACTGTGGTCTCTGGAAACATCATCCATGTGGCAGTTAGTATCTACCCTGCAGTATGTGGGTGCTTCAGGGACTGGATTTCACTGTGGCAGAGGCCAGCGGGCAGTTTTTTCCTTTATCAGTGTAGTTGAGCAGCCGTGGGACACAGAGTATCATTACCCATCCTGCCGGAGGACTTCAGTTCAGGAGATGTCTTGGAGGGCACTGCTCCTGGGCATCACCATTTTCAGATAAATTACAGTGGGTCTGGTTTTTTTTTTTTTTTTTTTTTTTTTTTTTTTTTTTTTTTTTTTTTTTTTTTTTTTTTGGTGTGTGTTGATCACTATAGTGAAACTCATTAATATAAGGTATCTCAAAAGTTCATGTATTTAATCTTGTGTGTAGCAACTTCTGGGATACCATGTATATTGATTTTAGTGTTTGTGTAAGTTTTACTTCGAATGTTGATAAATTAATTCAGAGTAAAAAGTTATTATTGTATCATATAGTATATTTTCACATTAACTTTGTGGGATATCCAGTGTATAAGGTATTATATGTGTGTGTTTGTTTATAGACTCAAGCTTATGTTAGTTTTGAGGCCTCGAGGTACAAAGACGCTTATGGATAAATTTGTATTTTAAAGTTGTTAGGGAAATAGAAGTGTGAGGATCTGGCTACAGACAGGCTATTGCTTTTGTTAGCCACTATATGTCTCCAAGGAACTCTGCCTTCGAGTTTTAATATGTGGTCATGTTTAGTTCCAACTCCATCCATTAGAAAAATAATTACAGGTTATTGGGGTTGGTGCCCATGTTTCCTGGTTGCAGTTATACCCTTCTGGTATTTGTTTTGAGAAGATTGCTGCCCACTGCAAATTTACATGGAGCTGTTTTTCTGCAGCACCTGTGGTTTTTGTTCTTTGGATTCCGATTCCTTGTTTATGGGATGTGTGGTCATGGATGTAGCTTAGGAACACAGAGCTGTGCAGGTGTTTCCCTTGGCTGATAATGCTGTAGCTTGTCCAGAGAAACACAGACATTTACTGGCCATCACCCATAACATAAAATGCTTCTTTATTGTACTGGAAAAGTGCCTAGAGATATTCTTGTGAGAATACAGAAATTTTAGGAACTTCCTGCCAAAAAAAAATCTTATATAGAAGAGAAGGGTGGAGAATAGTATATGGGTCATATTTTGAAATATGTAATGGGTTTTTTTTTAGATAAGACACAACAATACATTGAAGGAAAAAAAATTCCACGTTGAGCCAAAGTTAGAATGTAGCTCCCAGTCGGCAGAGATTTGATCTCAAAGAAAAATGCTGTTGCTCCTAGTGCGGTACCAGGTATCAACAGGACATGAATGGGTCTGCTCAGGCTTTGTGTGGGTTTTTTGGAGATCTGGTGGACTGAGGAACTTGTGTGTCTTTAGGCAAAGTCTCAATAAACTAACTCATTGCTCTGGATGTCAGATGGATCTCTAAATGTCTGAAGTGCACTCAAAGGTCTGACTCGCCCAGTGTTTTTAGCGTTGGGCCCCTGAGGATTTCATGTCCCTCTTGCTGCTAGAAGCCAGAATACCTCTGTAAGTTGAACAGGAAGCAGCACAATCAACACATGTGTAAAGGGGAAACTAACATGTTTCTAATTCCTTCTGAAGCAAACACAGGTGCATTTATTCTGCCAAACACAGTGTTAAACTTCTCTTATCCCCATCGCTTGCCCCTCCAAAAAAGTGTGATGGGTGTAGTAGTAACTTGAGAAGGAATGTTTTTGGATCAGCAAAATGTTTGTATGTGGCTTTGTCATCAAGGGCATGGCGCAAGTTGATGAAAAGTAAATTATTCGCCTGTTTCAGCCATTCAGTTTCCAAGCGAGTCCTCATGTTTGCTATCAAATATACATGTGGATGTATAGTTGTTGCCAAAATGAATGCTTTTGAGTGGACGTTAATGTATTATTTTGGTGAATTTTTTTTTTTTGAGACAGGCTGGTGTTGAGTTCACTATGAAGTGTGCAAACTGGCCTCAAACTCATAGCAAACCTCCTGCTTCAGCGTCTCGAGAGCTGGGATTACAGGCGTGCGCCACCATGCCCAGCTTATTGGTGGGACTTAAAAGCACCATGTTCTTTGGCACTTTTGTCACTTCGGATTTCTTGGTCTCAATGCCTTAGATGTGTGTACGCCTACTTGCGTGGGCAGCTGACAGTGTGAGAGGGAAAGCCGCGCAGTGCCAGCGCAGGAGGACGTTCTCAGGAAGAAGTGACTTATGCCCAGCCACTCAGCAGGGGTAGTGCTCAGCCAGAAGCCCTGTAGTGAGCGGACTTTCGGAGGAGAATCCGGATTTACTGCTGTTGGGCTTTGTGGGGCATGGGTATCCCCAAGGGGTGTAGGACCCTGACACGCTGCTGCTCCCATAGGTTATAGTTTCCCCATCAGAATGTGGCTTGACAATATACGTCCTAAGGATGTTTGTCCAAAAACAGACAGCATGTCTGAGGGAAAAGACCAGAAGTTAAAAGTTGCAGATGCTTTCCTCAGCGAAACAAAATCACTCTGCAAACATGCAAGAAATTGTATTTCAAACAAAGGCAATTCAGATCTCTTTGTCTTGTGTGCCTGTATGTTTTGGTTATGATGGCTTCATAGCAGATCAGGTTCAGGGTTTGTGCCTGAAACGATGCTCACTGTTTTCCAGTCTCTGCTGGTTTTTCTGGGTCAGAGATGGGGGTGTGGCTGGGTGCAGTGGTTCCCCGCCAGTCAGTGGCTACAACTGAAGTACATGAAATACCAGAACCTGACAAGGTAGGGTTGGTATTTCTTCTCTCTGTTTCTCTTCTTCTTCCTCTTCCTCCCCCTCATTTTCCCCTCTCTCTCTCTCTCTTTCTTTCTTTTTTGAGACAGGGTCTCGCTCTGTAACCTAGGTTGGTCCTGAACTTACTATGGAGCCCAGGCTGGCCTTGGACTCACCGCAATCCTCCTGCCTCAGCCTCTTGAGTGCTGGGATTACAGGCGTGCACCACCACGCCCAGCTGGGGAATCGAACTCGGGTACTTAACACTTGACATAGCACTTGCTAGGCAAGTGCTTTAACCGCTGAGCCATTCTTCCAGCCCCTCTGTTTCTTTCTTCCAGGTCTCTTCTTGTGGGCTAGTTTGGGTCCTTCACAGAATGGTCATCTTGGACAGTCATCTGTGTGCAAGGTGGAAGAATCTTCCCCTAGGACTAATTCCAGTGACCAAGTAGAACCAGTGGCATCCTGTGTGACTTGGCCTCAGAAGATGTTCATTGTAGCTTATGAGCATTTTATTGGTTGCTACAGATGTGAGTTCCCTCCAGTTTGTCTGTTGCAGTCACAGTCCCAAGGTGATCGTCATAGAAAGTGGTGCCGGGGGGGTGGGGGGGTGGGGGGCGGTGAATATTGTTGGATGAAATCATGTGGGACCCACAGCCTTTTAGAAAGATTAAGAGATCAGATTTCCCTCTTTCTGCCTCAGGAGGCCACAGCAGCAAGGTGACCCTCTCTAAACCAGAATTGGACCCTCACTGTAGCCACGCTGGTGTCCTGATTGCCAACCTCAAGCCTTCAGGACAGTGAAAAGTGAATGTCTATCATTTAAACCACTTGGACTTTGGCATTTTGTTGTAGCCTAAGACTTTGGTTACAAGTGAATCACAAGCCTGCCTACTGTCAAGAAGAGGAAATTCTGCCCTGCCCTGTGCTGTTGCTGGCACAGTTGACACTGTGCTGTGTCCAGCATGTCATGCTCAGGACAGAACACAATTGCAGGACAGAACACAATTGCTAGAGCTCTTTTAAAACCTCAGGAATAGGGATTGAAAATTGTTAGTTTTTGACAGCTTTTTAAAAGAGTTTTTGTTATTTTTAATTTTTTCTCACATTTTTTATTAGTGCGCATTGATTGTGCAAGATGAACGAGCCTCATTTTGGCAGATTTGCACACACACGTGACATATGTTGGTTGTTCCCCTGCCATTCTGCCTCCCCACCTTCACCCATACTTCAAGTTCTTTAGGGGAGTTTCAGTGTGTAAAATCTGTTTTGATCATATTTGTGCCCCCATTACCTATCCTTAATTCTTTTAAGGGTGTTCTCTGCTTGTGGAAGTTCCTCCAACAGTGGAATAATTTAACTTTTACTCAACAGATTGAAGGAAGACACTCAGGTTGGCCTTCGAAGTTAAGAATCTCTTTTGTGTATGTCTGTTCCCTCCTTCCTCTCTTCCTGCTGCTTCCTTATGTGCCTGGTGAGTGCTGGACGTGAACAGGGTGCTGTGAATCATGGGGCAATGAAAGATGTGAGCTGAGAGGGTGGGAAAGTAAGCTTGTTTCTGTCAGATGACCCACTGGCTCTTGTTCCTGGAAGCCCACGGCCCAAGCCGGCTATAATCTGGGCTTGCACTGAGTCTGCTTCTTATACTAAAATATGTTCTGGTGAGATGAGAGGTTAAAACGTATCCACTGAAAACTGAAGGGGTACTAGGAGCTTGTGAGCATGGGACTTCTCCTACTCTGGATTCAAGGAATCTGTTTAATACTAATTAATAGGATATGCTGGAATCATGCAGAAAATGGAGGAATTTAATTTCTTTTCCTGTATGTGGGAAAAAAGGAAAGATAAAGCTTTGAGATGCAAACTTCACTACATCGTCTGACTGTTCTGTAATTTGTTTTTATCCACAGTCTCCCTTATATTACCATGTCAATAAACACATCAAAATTTGCAGTTCATATAGTCTTCCTTTGGATGTCAATGATAGCTTATTTAATCAACTTATATTTTTATTTCTTCACTCATGCTGATGATGAGATAAATGGTCTTAAGTGTAACACCTCTAGGATTTGTACGGTCTCCTAGGAGAGATTCTGGACCATCCTGTGCAGTCAAAAGACCAGGCTCCTTTAGGCTGGATACATATTGTTGAATTGCCCTCCTTAAATGTGGTTCATTTTCCAGCGTACAGAGCAGTACTGGGTGCTGGCAGCCCTCACCCTGTTAGGGGAAATTTGGACAGTCTTTCAGTAACAGCCAAAAAATGCCCTCTTATTTTAATTTTCATGGTTATTGTTGTAATTGAGATAGAAAGCTCTCATATTGTGTGTTTTCCTTGCCCTGATCTTGTTCTATGCTTTTTGTTTGTTTGTTTGTTTGTTAAATGTGCTGTATTCTGTTTTTGCTTTTGTTTTCTTTTAGTTTGTCCTTGAATTTTTTCATATAGTTGTTTTGTGTTTTTTTTCCCGTTTCATTTCTCCCTGAAGGTTCTTTATCCTGAGATTTTTTTCATCTCTCTTCTCCTTTTCTGCATAGAGATATTTCCGTATTTCTAGGCTACATTTATGCACAATTTCCTAGTGATTTCGGCATTTCCCAATAGGATTACACTGATTTCTGTAACTCAGGTTGGAGAGACATCTAGACTTACTGTTTTCTAGTGTCCCTTCAATTTTCAGCTCGTACATTTTAATCAGTCATTATCTGGAATGTATTTTAATGTAACGAGTAAGGTAGGATCTAACTTTATTATTTTTCTAAATTGCTAGCCAGTTCCAAATATTTGATTATATTTCTTTCCTTGTACTGATTGAAAATTCCACTTTGGGACTGGAGTATAGATCAGTAGTAAAGCACCTGCCTGGCATGCTTACAAGGCTCTGGGTTCAGTCCCCAACACAAACAAAAAAACAAAATTATAATAGACAATATTTGTATGCAGGTTAAGTTTGGTTTTAAATGCTTGGGCTTTTCTCATCACTTTTGTGACAAAGAAAGACATGAGTCCTTAGGTACCTTGTAAGTGTCACATGGACTCCTCCTGCCCATGTTCTGTCATTGTCGCCTGTGTATCCCTCTTCTCATTAGCCCCCAGCTTTGAGTATGTTACCCTCCTTCATGCTTGGGTCTCGCACGTGTTGTGTCCTCTCCCTGACACTTCCCCACACCATTTCCTCTCTGGCTTTCAGCCTACCACTTAATCAGCAAGAGCAATTTTCACTCATTTTTAAAAGAATGTCCTTATTTTTCTCTTCCATGCTCTCTTCTTTCTTTCCTTTGTTCCTTCCTTCCTCTCTTTTTCTTTCTTCTTCCCTCTCATCTGCCCTTCCTTTGTGGCGTCTCTTCCTGCTTCCTACCCTACCTCACTTACAAGTTTTTCACAGAACTACCTGCATTCTCTGGTCCTAAATTATAAATTACGTGTTTATTAGTGTGGTTATTGATTTATTCATTCATTATTTAGTAGAAAATAAACTCCTTTCTCGGGGACTCTGCCTGAGTCTGTTTATTTCCCTCTCCCCCTCACTAGCCACACAGTTGGCATGTAGTTGCTACGTCTTGAGTGCCCAGTGAATGGAGGGCTGGAGAGGCTCTTCCTGTTACTGTTGTTCAGGTGTCAGTTACCATTGCCTGGGCATGTCACAGTGAGTTGTGCTGGGCTAAAGGTTACCTCTGAAATATCTCTGCAGAAGAGATTTGGGACAAGCTCTTCCTGGGTCTCGAACCACCTTGGGTTGCCAAATCTGGGTCACCTCAGTAACTCATAGTCTGCCTTTTGGACCAGATATAGTAAAGGAGGTCTGAGGGTCTGAGGGATCCTGTGCCACGGTCAGCTGGTTGTGGAGTGTGAGGGTCACCAGCAGGTGTTCAGCTCATTTTGTTAGTCCTGAGAGCTCCATCCTGGCTCATACGCTCTGTGATAGATCTGGTAGTTTCTAGTGCTGACCCTCAGCCTGAGTAGGGAACTTCCTAACTCTTACCTTTCTCGAGAAAATAAAAAGTAGAAAGAGCATAAGATCATGTTGTTTTTGTGTTGGTATAGGACTATAATGGGTTAGAACCATTTAATGAGAAAATTCAGAGTGAAAATCAGGCACTCAGGTGTATTTTTAATGCCATTCAGGAAAAAGACACTTAAAAAACACAGAAATCTTATTTACCTACAATTAGTGAACTACTAGTAGAAATTACTTTTGTTTTTTCATTGACACAGGTACAGCAAAGCTTCCAATTGGAATCACTTTCTACTAGTCTGCTGTGGACTACCAGATAGACTGTAAGCAATCAGATACAGTTTAAAACTATTCTATGCTTTTCAATTAATTAGTTAATTTTCTAATTATTCTCTCCACTCTTGAATTTAAAGTGTGCATATGCTTACGAGTGGATGTGAGGGATGAGGGACTGCCATATGTAAAGTTTGACAACCTCCAACACATTCTATCTGAGAGGAGATCTTGGCAATTTTCGTTGGATAAAGGGAAAGGCAGAAAAGCATGCTGAGATGGAGCCTTAAACTTCACTGTAACATGTGGCTACTCGTTGTCCACTCTCATGGAGAGACATGAGATCAATTGAGTGAGTCATTAAAAACGATGAGGTACAAATAATGAAAACATAAACATAGGAATTTCTCCAGAGATCAAGAAGCCATCTGCTTAAATGGCAAGTGTGTCCTCTTAAAATACCTGGAAGATATTTTGCAGAAGAAAGAGAATAAAACATTCATAATTAAAGATTAAATTTTAAAGATAATAATCATTGTGGTCCCTTAACTCACCGTTCTGTGAGGTAGTTGTATGAGACTTTCAATCCCCATTTTCCAGAGATGCTATTGAAGAAGAAGAGTATGATTCTGTGCCTAAGATAAGTTGATAGGAAGAGGAAAATTTATACCCATTTTTTCTTCCATCAAAGGCTCAGATACCATTAATTAGAATGCCGTCAAGTTGCTAAGTGGTCCCTAATAAATTATGATGAGTTGTTAAAACCGATTTCATTTTATGCTAGGGTTGTATCATACTGACTACTTCTTTTAGAACCATTGGAATGCATTACACATGAGTATGCATCTTATTAAATCTAAATCAAATTCTTGTTCAAGGCTAGTCACACAAATGGGATCTTGTTTTTAATTGTGAAATGCCAATGAATGGTTATTCCTGGAGGAAGCTTCCCTTTGGTTTGTTTTAAGGCAGATGATTTAAAAGTGATTAATTTAGGAATCAAGAAAATATGTGGAACTGCGAGGCCTGGAGCCAGTCTCCTTAGTTAGATCCCAATAAGCCCTTAAAAATATGTGCTGTCATTGCAAACCTCCTTTTTCCAAGCTGGACTTCAGAATTTGGCGAGGAACTTTCTTTTCTTTCCGTGTTTGTTCTACACAGAATCTGGGGGGTATTAAGATTGATGAGGGAATCAGAGCTGGAGGTTTGGGAGCCAGCGTTAGCACTTCTGGGTGATGACAAATCGTGCCTGTGCCTTGTCTCCCTCCCTTCCCCCTTCTGTTCTCCCTCTCTGTCCTTTCCTCTTTCCTTCAGTGCCTCTCTCCTTCCTTTTCTTTCCTGAGGCACAGAGTACAGGTTTGAGTGAGAGCACCTACAGTATCCCCCACTTTAACTTCTGAAGTTGACAAAGGTATTGGTTTAGGATGCTTTCCTGGGAAGCTGTGCTGGAGAGACCTCCCCTTATTGTCCCATTTTGTACTTCATTTCCAGAGTTTACTTACAGTTCAGTTTAAACTGGAAAAAATATAGAGTTGTCCACAAACCAGCTGTAGCACAGTTAGTGTCCACAACCCAGCTATGCCACTGTTAGGTATTTACAACCCAGCTATGGCACTCTTAGGTGTCTTGATTTTACTTTCTGTAAAGTAACTGGCTTGTACAGCATGTAACTTGTATGTCTAAACTAGTACACTCTTCTAACCAGTACATTGATGTTTGTGTGAACCATCAAGACAGCTCATGGCTAGCCACATGTGTCCAACTTTTAGCTCACTTTTTCTTTGTCCTTCATTTTTAAAAAAATGTTATGATGAAAAAAATTTACAAATAAATCTCAGTATATATATATATATATATATATAATTTTATATGTGGCCCAAAACACATTCTTTAGACTTACAAATATGAGGGCTATAAAACTGCTGGCTGCAGGTTGATTACACTAGCCAGTGTAAACCACCTTGGTCTACATACTCCAAAAAATTCACTGGCCACTGGATTTGCAAGAAGAGTCACCCAAAGAACTTCAGTCAAACGAGACTATTTTATCTTGTCAATATTTGCACCTGAGAAGAGGTTGCCAAGATAGGTATTATTTTGGACCATAGGAGCTGTCCCGAGTTCCATCAGCTTTTCTTCACATCATTGCCAATACCAAGGAATCATCGTCTGCCACGAGAATGGTTTCAGGAACCTCCCAGGTGCTTTCCATCAGTTGGAATCTCTCTGGTCCCTTCACTACCCAGCAGCCAACATCCTCTTGCAGAACAAGAATCTATCATTCTCCTGCTGGAAAACTGTCCAGGAACTTCCTAATTCACACAGACTACGTCCAAACTCTTTGGGTCCTTTGTGATTTAGCCTTTTTTTCCCCTTCTACATCTTCTCCATTCCCAGAATATACCAAGTGAATTCCAAGGTCAGAACCTTTGCATATTTCAAATCCTTGGACCCCGGAGAAGCTCGGCCTTTGTCTTTTCGTGGTTATTTCTAGTCTTGTGTTTTTGAGCTCGAGGTCCCTGACTTAGCCAAGACTCTCCTGAACCTCCATTTTAGATGACATCTCTTTTATTTGGTAGTAGTCTCTGCATTTCCTGTGGGCATTTAATAGATTTTGAAAGTCTGTGTTTATTTTGGTTTCTTAATTATGTCTTCTGCATCCCTGAAGGCATGAGTCTGGTTGGCCTCATTCAGTATTGCAGATGCCCAGCTTTGGTGTGGTGTCTGGCGTAGAGTGTTCTTGGTTATGTTAGAGTGTCCTGCGATTTGTGAACAAGGGTTGTCCCCATTTTTAAGGGTGAAGAAATTGAGCCATGGAAAAGTTAAATACTTTTCTCAGAGACTCAGAAGTAGTGAAAGATGATAACACTATTTACTGAGTGTTAGTCGGGTGAAAGAATGAATTGGTATCTCTTTACTCTGCTATTATGAGTCTTTAGAGATAATAACTTGAGAGATTTAAAAAGAAAACCTTAGAATGGATCAAGTAAAGAAAAAGTTATTATGTTCTCATGTTTTCCTAGCTAAGGTAAAAGCCCATCTCATCTTTTAATTTTCCTATCCCCAGCTGTTTAGCATGTGTTTTTGTTTTTTAGCCTTTTTTCTTCCCTGAAAACTCTAAATTCTGGGATCCTTGACAAAGCCTCGCTGTTATGCCAGGTTGAAACTCAGCCACCCATCTTTGCTCATTCTGCTTCAGATTTACTGTCCAACAGAGGCAAGACTGAGGTCACTGAGTTAGAATGAGACTTTTACTTTACAGCATTACGTCTGGTGTAAAGTCAAAGTCAAAGATTTATTGCTCAATGTTGATAGATTGCGGAGAGATTGTTGCATGATTTATTTACTGTCAGAACTGAATGGTCACATTTGCAAAGTGAACGCTGTTATTTTCAAAATAAACCATCACTTTAAGACATGCTTTAGGCTGATTTTACCACACACTTTAAAGCATTGATGTGTAAACCAGTGCCTAATCTTCCATCACATGAAAGAACCCTGGAACATGGCAAAGTCATGTTTTAACCTGTACTCAGTAGGAGTTGAGTCAGTATGGGACAGATCTGTTGAACTGTCTTCACAGTTGACAAATGTTATCTTCAGCCCTGCTCTATGGTCTATTGCCATCCAAACTACAGAATTGTTATTAAAATACAAGCTTCTGAAAGCCAGCTTCATCAGACCTTCACTTTGTTCAAACATGGAAGATATTAGTCTGGTCTCCTTTTGAAAACCCCAATTACTCATTTCTGTATCTCTTTTGATACTGCTAATCTGTTTCTTTCAAATCAAAGTCAATAAACTAGCCTGTATGAAAACAGCACTTTCCTAAGGAATGTCAGAGGATTTCTTCTGGTGATAGAATTACCTACCTAATTTACTCAATAAAAAGTAAGGGTGAATAAACAAGACAGAGAAATCCTGTGCTTCTGATCTGAGCACCCAGTATCCATGGATATTAGTGTGTGGTGCGTTTTGCATCTATAGGGACATTGTGGAAGCAGCGAAGGACACACACACACACACACACACACACACACATACACATGTTGTGCATTTGTGCTTGAACCATGTTTGAGCATCTGCTTAGCATGCGTGGGACCCTGGGTTCAACTTCTAGCACACACTCCAAAAGTGTGGATTAATTAAATTATTTATTTTTGAGCTAATTCTGTAAATTACAAGAAAATTAAAATATCCTTTAAGATGCCTCTGAGAGAGGGTCCCTTGTCAGGACAGTGGTCAGGCCAACATGTGGCTTGAGAGTCTCTTCCATCCATTCCCCCCTCCACCTCTGTAGACTTCCCTGTTGGTTGGCCAAATGAGATTCAGCCAGCAGCCACTGTCACTGTGAAGTCATGTTTCAGTGGCTTTTCCACCTGCTCTGCAGCTATGAGTTGCCATAAATTCTTGGCTTAAACTTGATTCTCTGTTTCTTCTTCTTTTTTTTTTTCTGACAGGATCTCATTCTGCTGGTTCTGAACTCACTGTGTAGCCCAGGCTGGCCTCAAAATGACAGCAATCCTCCTGCCTCAGCCTCTCAAGTACTGGGATTATAGGCATGTGCTACCATTCTTGGTTTCTGTGGTGCTGAGCAATCAGACTCAGAGCCTTGTGATTGCCAGGCAAGTCCATTAACTTGCTGTGCTGGTCTTCCACCCCTCTCTATGGTTTTTTTTTTTTTTTTTAACATTCAAGATAGGTACTTTCTTCACCAGCCCTTCAGCTGGTGAAGCTGGGGTCTTGTTGACTTTTGAGATGCCCTCAAGGCATCTTTCCTATAGTTCTGATGGTAAGTACTTGGCTTCTCCCCCCCCCCCCATTTTATTGATATGTACAAGTGCAAAATTTAAGGTTTACAGTGAAGTTGAGCATTTTGTGCACCTACGTATCTTGTCAAGGTGACAAGGGCTTTCCCACTCTCCTTTTGTCCCTCCCTGACCCACCCCTCCTTCCCCACCCTACCCTCTGTTTCACTTTGTTTTTCATTTCAAGTTCCATGAGATAGTTGCGATCTGGGTCTCTCATATCAGAAAGACCATCCGATGTTTCACCGTCTGCTTCTGACTCACTTCACTAAGCATGATGTTCTCAAGCACAGACAGCAGGCTTCTTCCTAATGCTGATCTCTCCAACTTCCCCGTGCTCTTTGGCCCCGCCACTGCAGGCCATTCAAACTTTTGATATGAGTTTTCTCTATCATTTTATCCTGGATTTCACCGTAGACCATGTAACAGTGTGAACATTGGTCTTCCTTGAGATTTTCTCCACCAGATTAAGTAGTCCACTGCCCTTAATCTCAATTTTAGGCAAAGTCTCTGGAGAAGGGCAAAATGCAAACAAACTTTTTACCAGAGCATAGTGCATTTGTCTTTTAGACCACTTGCCAACGTCATCCTTCTTCCCATCTGAAACTTCTGGAGCCTTCTAATCCACAATTCTGTCAGTGTTCTGGTCTTCTGAACTCCAAGCAGAATCTCCCATCAGGCTTGGCTAGAGCCCTCCAAGGCTTCTCCAGCTGGCATCCTTAAACCTTTCTGAACTCCTCCTGCAAACTGGTTTCAAAGGCTTCCAAGCCACATGGCCAGGCAAAGTCACAGCAACAATCCTACTTCTCTGGTACCAGTTTCTGTCTTAGTTAATTTTTTGTTACTGTGACTTAATATCTGACATGCACAACTTAGGGAGGAAAGATTTGTTTGAGCTTACAGTTTCAGAAAATCATGTCTGTTCACAGGTGGGTGGCTGAAAAATGATGGAATCACATGGTGACTGTCTTAATTACTTTCTCATCGCTGTGACTCAATACCTGACATTCACAAATTAGGGGAGAAAAGATTTATTTGAGCTTAAAGTTTTAGAAAGTCACAGTCCACTCATAGGTAGGTAGCTGAAGAATGGTGGAGTTACATGTTGGGGCCACAGCAAGAGCCAGAGCCGGAGCTAGGGCTCTGGGAGAGAGAGATCCTTGTAGTAGCATAGTAGAACAGAGACTAGACTAGCAGGAAAGGCAGAACCAGCACACTCCTCTCCAGCTGAAGCCCCAGGTACCTACCCGTTCCAGCCAGGCCCCACCTCCCAACACTACACAGTCTCCATAGGTAGAGAGGCTTTTGGGGGCCACTCCAAATCCAAACTATGGCAAAGGGTTAGTCCTCTTCTAGACTGTAAATGTCCTGAGAGAAGAGATGGCACCATGATTAGATTTCTAGGCTCTTACTGCCTGTTAATTAAAACAGGGGAACCAGAACAATAACTCTTGATTAAAATCAGCAGACACATACCTTTGTTTGAGGAAATGCTTCTGGTTAACCTAACATTTGTTTGTGTAATTATTTTATTCTGTCTCTTTTCCGTTCTGTGTTTATAGCAAGGAAAATTCTCTGTAGAATAGGCAGATTTATAATTTAGCAAATAACAATTGTTGGACTTGAAGGACCACAGCTTTTCTTGTTATTTCCTTAGTGTTTCAAGAACTCAAATTTGGTTCTTCCCTGTGTCCCTCATTTTTTAGGATTACTATATTTTATTATTTGTTTGTGTTTATTTATTTATGAGATGAGATCTTACTCTGTAATCCAGAGTAGCCCTGAATTCCCCGTGTTGCCCTCGCACTCATGACCGTGATCCTGCCTCAGCCTCCACTGAGCTGAGATTATAGGCAGGTGCCACTGTGTGATTTTTCCAGGCTCAACAAATTTTTGGAGTGGGGATGGGCTCAACATGACTTGGGATCGCAGCATCCTTTTGCCAGTTGGTGGTAGCAGACGAACAGCTGTCTGTAAACTCTGAAAATGTTCACAGACCCAGGGAGGGACACTAGTGCAGGAAAGGTCACCATGTAAGATAGGAAATGTCTTTCTTGCTAGCAGCTCAGATAAAGGAGAAGACGGAGAGCTAGCAGGGGCCTAGGGTAGACCAAAGCTTGACTCCGTGATACTTGCTTCCATTTCACTTTCATGTGGTAGGGACAAGTGTCCTGTGGTATAAGTCACCCTGACCTAGGTGTTACGATGTGGGTCTGGATGTGTGTGAGGAACAGGTTGGCTTCAGCACTGGCCATCCATCTCCTGTGGAGGAGAGCCACCTTCAAGACTGCCAAGTTAGAGAAGCTCAGCAGTCTTCAGGCTAACAAATGCACATTTAATAACTTCTGTGTCCAGTTGGGCTCAGAAAACTTAACCATTTTAGCAGGAAAACAGCTCATTTGAACTTGGGTCTGCTGTTTGCTCATCCTCACCCCAGTGTGGTAATCTCCACCCTAAATTTGATAATCATCCATTTGTTTTACAGTGGCACAACTTAATATGGGTTGATTTGGCCTTGCTCTGCGATGAACTTACTTGGTGAAGTTAAGTTCTTTGCTCTACTTCTGTTATGTTAAAAGCGGAAATAATGAGCCTTGGGTTCTAGGATTGCTGTGAAGATTAAATGATATTCAGTCCATATCTCAACATGATCACCAACGTTATTTCTTTTTATGTTAAGAATGCTGAGTGCTGGAGGACTAGCACAGAGGTTAGACACTTGCCTAGCAAGGACAAGGTGCTGAGTTCTTTTTCCCAGCACCACATAAGCCAGGTGTGGTGGCACACACCTATAATACAGCACTTGGGAGCCTGAGGCAGGAGGATTGCTGTGAGTACAAGGCCAGTCTGGGTTACATAATGAGTTATCAGAATGACAAAATTTTGCCCTATTTTGCCAGTTAAGTTCAGGCTTTTCATTTACAATGTGGGTGCTCCTCCAAGCATAATGGGACTATTATGTCACTTGCCATCATATCTTTGTAGAAACTTATTAGAAGACCTGTCATTAGAGGGAGAAGAATGCCAGGTTTTTTGTTTTGTTTTTGTTTATTATTGTTATTGTTTTTTGCTTGTTTTCAGTTTCAGTTAAAAAGCCAAACTTTACTCTTGATGCTTGACTCAGCCTAGCCACACCCAGGGAAAAAGTTTATTAGTGAGAGGTTATTTTCATGATTTGGAGATGTTTACTACCCATACTAGTCTTATCTCAGAGTTTAGCCTACAGCTAAAAATTATGTCTGCATTTGAAAATGAAAACTGTGAATAGTGCTGATGAAAGCCAGATCCCAGGAAAATATGCATATGCAAACAGCACAATCCTGCATGGTGATGTGTTCGGTGGAGTGCTGGGAAGTATTTAAGGAGAGGCAGTCAAGCCATTCTCCTTAAGGGTCCTCAATGACTGTTGAAATTTTAGAGCCTTTCCAATGAGAACTGACTAGCGTCCAGTGAGAGGCAGTGGAGACCTCGTGGCTAACTTTGCTCCCCTTCTCTCCACATGCATATTGCATTGTCTTTCTTCTTCCACATTCTTCTGCCACGTGCCATTCTTTGCAAGTAAGAAGGCTTTAGTCTTTCTAGTTTACTTTGAGATTCTGAAGATTTCTGCTGAAAGAGTTAGGTTAAAAATTAATAAACTAACATCCCCAGAAGTTTTATAGAAAACTAAATAATGTAAGAAGTGATGCTAATATTTGCAGATATTGTCATTTTTATTGTTTAATTAATGTGACAAAATATTTTTATCCTTTTTCTTGGAAAGTTTACTCTGTGCAGAATATGCTATGTTATGGACGCAAGCTCAGTATCCATGAAGACGTCTGGGACATTGTCCAAGGTAGCTATTTTCATATTGGTACCAACATTAGAATGTCACCCAAGGAAATGTTTGTAATTAGACTGAATCTTGTGTGTTAGTGATTTATGACCCTTTTATTAACTTATAGAAATGGTAATTTTCTTTGGTTTAACCATAAGAAAAGATTAAGTACATCCGTTTCTTTGTTTAGGCTACATTACTTTGTCCAGTGCCCAGAACAAGTTTATATACGTGGGACATTTTATATTTATTTGTTGATGAAATAGGCCTGGAGAGTTGATCTGAAGGATACTAATGAGGGAAGTTTTGAGGCTGTACCTCTGCATCACGCAACGAAAGTAAAATATTTTTCTTTTGAATGAAGCTGAGCAGGCCAAACAGGAGGCTTAATGCTTTGGTTGTACGGGCTTTTGGCAATATGTGGAGACAGACATATGGTGGGTCGCAAGGTCAAGAATTTGGTAAGGCATTTGGAAAGTAAACAGTTGGAAAGGTTAAAAGTGTATCTGTTCTGATCTTGGGCGGTCTAGGCCTATGATCTTAACTACTCCATGAACTGGTGTTTCTGTTCCTTACTTGGCGAGAGAGGCAAATCTCGCATGAGTAATGGGAGCATCCATTAGCCACTCAGCAGCTCCTCTGAGTTGGTGGCGTGTGCCATTTCGGAATAGGAATAGGAGCACGGATTGCTGTTCCCGGTTCACACTGGGGTGAAGGGAGGTGGTGCGGTGAGCCTGGGGGGCTTTGTTTTGGGTAATGGAGCTAAACAGGGCCCTGGGGACCTGCAGAGGCTAATGATATAAGCGGGACCAGGTCCGAGATGAGGACTCACGGGTGGTTTTGGCAATGTTCTAGAAACTCCGTGTCGGATTTAGAGACTAGCTTTTGCCGTAACAACCTGTCTCAGGGGCTCAGTAGTCCGCCACTACTGACTAAAATACCGGAATCTAGCCTCCTTTTCTGTCTTGTAAACATCCCTGATTGCAGAGGAAATGCTGTTTCTCTCCTCGCTCCCTACTCCTTGTTGTTGACTTTATTTATTTAATAATTTTATTATGGCGAAAATTCACATGACATAAATTCTAACACTTTTTAGTAAATACCTGAATTCCAAGTTCTGTAACGTGTTAGAACCTCGTGGCTGACTTTTTCTCTGTGCATCAGCTTCAGTAGAGTCATATAGATACTTGATCAGCGTTTATATTTTAAGAATACACTTATGCATGAAATGAGGGTCATCATAGCTTTTTTCTCTTTATCTCCCAATAGCACGGTTACCATGGAGAATGAATTGTACCTGAGGGCTCCAGGCATGTAGTCCTTTTCCTAGATGCAGCTTTTGCAAGCCTGTGATTCCTGGCATGTAAGAAGATAGGAATGCCATGGCAGTGAAAAAACATACGTGTGAAAACAAATTGGTATATTCCCAAGAGTGGTATAAATGCCAGTTGTGATTATGACTATACTGAGTGCCACATGACTGTAAAAGGTACCAGTATTCCACATGTGTAAAGTTCTCTGAGACTTGGGGAAGGTTGGGAGGGGGGAGTTCAAAATGAATGAAAGTCCTATTTTAGAAGCGATGTCATTCTACACTAGCAAGACATAGGACCAGGGCACAAAGCTGTGCTGGACATGGAGAGTTTGAGGAACCACAGGCAGACTAGATGATTGACGTACAGAGATGAACAAAAAATTCTGGAAAGACAGACTTAGTCTAAATTCACTAATCTGATTAGTAACTCAGAATCAATTGTTTGCATTAAAGTGAGGGTCTAGGAATTTAATATGCAAATATAGTACAGCTGCACTAAAGCACACTTTTCAACAGTGTTACTAGGTCACAGTTACCAAGCACTTAATGTGGACCAAACATTGAACTTAGTGTATTAGAAGTGTTAATTCTGGCCAACCTACCACTTTGGGATTTCATTTCATAAGAAAGTACAATGGAGGAGTTAGCTATGTTCCCAAACTCAATTAGGTGGTAAATGACAAAGATTTGGATCTATTTACACTGTTCCCAGAGTCAGGACTGTTCACAAAGACTTTAATAAAAATCTAAGAGGATATTGTGGGGCTGTGGCTTGGGCTTTACAGTATGCCGGTGCTGTCACTTCGAAGCTTGAAAAAGGTTGCATGATCAGTGCCTTAATTTCCCTGTGAGGACAGTGAGGGTGGTAATATGATCCTAGGGTGGCTGTGAGGACTGGGTGGAATAACAAGAATGCAGAAAATGCTCATTAAGGGTTGGGTGCTGTCAGAGACTAGGGGACATTTCAGCCCTAATCCTCTTGCATGATGGAAGGGAAAAATGGAGGCTTAGAGATATTAGGTGGTTTGTTTGTTCAAGTACAAACTTGAGATGAAAATAAAGCACTCTTGTCTGTAAGAATAAGGGCTCTTGACTCTACAGCAGCCAGTCAGCTAAATCAGAATGTATGGTCGTGCCAAGGCTGAGCTAAGGTTTACTTTTGAAATGTATAAGGAATCATGGTAGAACTCGGTTTTGAGTAATGCTAAGTATTTGTGTAGCATCTTCTTGTTTTCAAAGAACAATTTTTACAAATTAGTCATTAATTCTTCCCTCTTCCATTTGTTCATTTAGCTTTCCTTCACATGAAAATGAAAATTAGCATCATCTTTCAAAACTCCAAATGTTATATAATACAATATTGCTTTATTATAAACCTGGGAACAGCCATGACTCTGTTAGTCATTTTAGTAAATTCAACATTAGGAGGGGATCATGGTAACCTCTGTTTGTAGTCAACTGGTTAAGAAATCACGGTAGTTCAAGCTGAATCTCGAACTTGTGGGATCTGAAATTTTTAAGATAGAAAGTGTCAGACTTGAATTGAAATATGGCACAGCCAACTGGAGAATCTGCTCAATGATTGCTTGCTTGCTGGCTGGTTGGTGGGGAATAAAGGCCTCTTCTCCCTACATTTTTGTCAGCAGAGGTCAAAGTAGTAGTTATATTTTGTTTAGAGACTAAGGAAAGCATAGCGCTATCTGTTTTCCTACATCTCTCATACTTGAGAAGGGATGAGAAGGGCAGGACAGAAAACAGACTAAAATGTTTGATTCTGTCTAATTTTTATAAAAGATGTGTAAATATAGAAGCTGGTAAGATTATTCTGCCTGCCCCCACAGCATCTGCCCAGCTAGTATCATGTAAACAAACAAACATAAAAATGCCGTCACAAATGTCTGCAATTCTTACTTCTTATTCAGATGAGTTAATGTCCTATACATTGCATTCCAGAAAAATCTTTATGGACATACTCATGGCATAAACATGCTTTAGAGTTTTCTGTGTTCCATAAAACTGTACTTATCAAATGCAGCTTTTTAAAATGAGGATAGTAAGTTTTATAAGAAAGTAAATGAAGAAAGACTAGAGTAGCAAAAGACCATAATTCCCTGATTGAAATCTTAAACTCACTGGTTCAGGGGAGATAGGAGAGTATGGAGAACGGGCGTGACACCTTTATGGATGAACAGATGCCTTTGTGCTGGAAGAGGTGGGCAAAATAATTCTGGGAAATGTTATGGTTATTAACCAAGAATCAGCACATCAAGAGAGAGAATGAGAAAAGAAACAACAGCTATTCTGGGAGTATTTGATCTTTTCTGGCCAAAAGGCAAAACTACTATATTTTTCAGAAGAAAGAAGAGATTAGCTCCGAAACTGCTGTATTCATGAACTATTCTAGTTTCAGGCAAGATTTATTTTGCTTAATGTATCTCCTTTTATAGAAGCCAGACCTTTCCCTTCACTAGCCTCTGCAAACTTTAACTTAGGTTGTGACCGCAATTTCTGTGATAAAAGGGCTGTAAATGCAAAATTTAAGGATAGTGATTTGTTAAGTGCATAAAGCTTTGAAAAATACAACATAGGTGGAATCTGGATTAAGTTTTTTTTAGAAGAAGTAAGACCTACAAAGTCATGCATTCATTGCCCAGAGAAAATTAAACTATTTTCCAGCGTCTGTGAGTTTTATCAGATTTATCATGTGGGCTGGGTTTGAGTTTTGCTTTTCCTTTTTTTTTTTTGATTTTGCCTATTTAAAACATTGCAGTTCATCATTACTTTATACTTATTCTGCTTTTTATAGACTCAGTCTCCAAAGCTGGAAAATGGTTCTTTTACATAAAATAATATATTTTATTTTTATGATGAAGAGTCCTTAATTCAGATTATAATTTTGGAAATCATGAATTTTAGATCTGTAATCCCAGAACTCTAGGAGGTTAAGGCAGGAAGATTGTACATTCAAGCCAAGCTTGGGCAATTTAGTAATTTAATGAGACACTATTTAAAAATAAAAAATAAAAATGGGTTTGGAATATAGCTTAGTGCAAAGTTCCTGGACTTGATCTGAAGCTCCAAAGGGTGGGGTTGGTGGTAGGGAAGAAGATGGCTACAGTTCTAACACCCACTGCCAAATTCAGCAAATTTTCTTTGTCCTCTACTGACTCACAGAACATCAATGTACTAGCAGGTACATATCAGGGCCACTTTCAAGTGTTGTCATTCCAATGGTGTCTGCTGTGGTTTGGATTTGGAATGTCCCTCAAAAGCCTCGTGAATTTGGATATGGTGTGATACCTATGGAGCTTCGTGCTGTTGGGAGATGGGGCCTGGGTGGAAGGGGCAGATGCCTGAGGCTTAACCTGGAAGGGGTGAAACACTGAGGTTCGACCCGGAAGGAGTAGATCACGGAGACAGAACCTGGAAGAATATATGCTGGTCCCACCCTTTCCGCCTTACTTGACACCCTGTTTGCAATGCCATGAGGAGCTGCCTTCACTCTGCCAAGTGGTTTCACCATTCCTAGCTGCCCAGGAATAGACTAAGACCTTTTAGGCCACAGGCTGACCTAAAAGAAACTTTTTCTCCCCTAAGTTGTGCATGTTGAGTATTTTATCAAAGCAATGAAAAAGTAATGAAGGTAGTGTGCTCATTTGACTTACCTATCCGTCTGTTTTTCTAAGTACATCCTTAGTGAAAAGTACAATCTTCTTTTCTCATAGTCTGTTGTCTGTTGCTATAACAGAATACTACAAAGTGGATAGTTTATTAACAAAAATTTACTTAATTCACAGTTCTGACGGGTGGAAAGTCCATGGGCAAAGCCAAGGTTGATGTCTGTTGAGGACCCTTGTGTTGTGTCATGATAGCCGAGTGGATGCTGAAAGCACTTTGTTATTCATGGGAGAATGTAGTGAAAGTACAAGCATATTTCCCTATGATTCTGAGTGGTTTTTTTGTGGCCTAGTCCCAGACCAAAGTCAGACCCTTACAGGCCTTGTATCTCACTGATTTCACATTTTTATACAAAGCACGTTTGTGTGTTTGCCTTAATTATCACTGATGATCAGTCCAAATCAGTAGAAGTTTTCAACAATAAGCTTCTGCTGATTTGGATTGATCAAGGTGCTTTTCTCCTCTTTGCCTATTCTCAAATCCTCCCGGGAAGAACCTCCAGAGCCAGATGGGCTTGCTCATGGAATCATGTGTGTTATGGGCATTGAATACATGAGGAGGTGAGTCGGAAGAGGCAGATGTGAGTTTATGGGCATCCGACACTCTTGGTGCTGGGAAGGGACCCAGTGGCTTTGAAGGGGCTCAAACATGTGAGGCCAAAACATCAGTGAGCTTCAGGAAGAATACTACTCTTTGCTTGCACATACAGATGTAGTAGGACACAGTCTTTTCATGATCTGCTGGCCACATTTGCGCCTTCAAAGCTTGGTAGAGGAGCAGGAGGGTTAATTGCTGCTGCAAATTGCAGTGATGTTGTTATTAGCATAAGAATGACTTTTGAGTGACTTGTACCACAATGGAAACTCTTGTGCTAATGCCTGTAGCCTTTAGCCTGTCCATGGTTCTGATCCTCTCATTACTGCATTCAGAACCCCAGCTGTGAAGCACCATCTGTCAGCAGCAGCAGCAGCCCCCGCAGCATCTGTCTCTATGTCAGATGGCATCTGTGTTAAGTCTTGCAGAATTGCCTAAAGGTGGGTGTGTGGCCCTGGGGAGCAGGCTGTGCCATGAAGCCCGCAGTGAAATACTGCCTGCCCTTTTCAACATGAAACTGTTGGAGTTGGTTCATGTCAAGTGCTCGCCTTTTCACTAGCTGGGAAATTTTTTTAGACTCCTTGCATTTCATGATGCATTAAATCTCGTTTGCTAATCTTGCTTTTCCACCCCTAATAATGCCGCCGTGCAGTGAAACTTGAGCAAATGCTTGTGGAAGAAACTCAGTGTGGAATTTTCTGTTTTCTGTTTGACTTTACAGAAAATGTTGGCGTATGTACTGCATTGAATTGCATCCTCCCCACCGCCCCGGTTCATGTCCCTTGTGGAACATCACAATGTGGCCTTATTTGGAAATAAGGTTGTTGGAGATGTGCTTAGTTAGGATAAGGATATACTGAGTAGGGTGGCTCCTAATCCAATTCAATATGACTGCTCTTTTTGTAAGAAGAGACACCCAGAGGGAAGACAGCCATGTGGTGACTGGGTAGGGACTGGCGTTATGCTGCCACAAGCCGAGGAACGCCAGGGATTGCTGGCAGCCACCAGAGGCAGGGGGAGGAGCACAGGATAGACCCTCCCTAGAGCCCTTGAGGGAGCCTTGTCCTGTCAACACCTTGATTTCAAGCTTGTAGATTTCATGACTGTAAGAATATAATTTTGTAGTTTAAGCCATCTATTCAGTGATAATTTATTGCAGTAGCCCTAAGAAACTAACAGTGCTGTGCAGCATGTCACCCCTGGAAATCTCCACAGTGTGGGGGGTTCTGTTTTGCATAGCCATTGTATATAGATTCTCTGTTGGGATCGCTTGGTTTCAACTGGTGCCTGGAAGGAAAGGATGGTGCTTGTTAGTGACTGTCTTAGTTACTTCCGTGTTACTGGGACAGAATACTCAACATCCACGGTGTGAGGAAAGGTCTGTTTTCATTCACAGTATCAGGTCCCAGTCCCTTCACAGGCAGCCAGCAATGATGGAAGCACCTGGGAGAGTAGTACATGGACAGAAGGTGTTCACAAGATGGCAGATAGGAAGCGAGGTGTGCCCTTTCAGGTTCTGTCCCGGTGGTCCTTTCCTTTCAGGTCAAGCTCCAGGTATCCGCCCCTTCCGGCCAGGTCCCAGCTCCTAACAGTACATGCATGGAATCTACAATGTCCAGTTCAGGAGGGTTTTGAGGGATAATCCAGATTGACCCCATAAGACTAAGCATGATGGGACCAGGGCTACTTCATTAGGAATACATTCCCAGTCTGTTTCTGTAGTCAGCCACTTACTGCTATTTCGACTCACTCAGCACCCATGTAGTAAGTGTCTGCAGTGTACCAAGCACAGAGCTCACTGTGGGGACAGGGCCGTGAGGGCAGCGGGTAGCCAGCTGACCCTCCTAGGGCTGATACGGGGAGATATCAGGATGGGATTGCTTTCAACACCCTATTCTGTTCATTATTATGTATTTTTTTAAAAAGCAGTCTCCTGGACAATAAGGAAATTTTGTGAATCAGATAGTATTTGAACATTGACTTTGACCTTGGTCAAATTATATTTTGAACCTCAAGTCCCTCCTCATCTCCCAGTATTTCAAGAAAGAGAGAGAGAGAGAGAGAGAGTGAGAGAGAGAGAGAGAGAGAAGTATTTGAGAAAAATCACTAAATGACTTTAATTAGAAACATTATAGTACTCTGTTATATCTAATTCTATTCATGTGTCTGTGATTTATCTCTCCAATCTCATATACATCGGGCGTTTTTCCTAGTACCAATTATAATCCTTCACATGTAATAGAGTTAGTATGTATTTTTTCAATGACAATTTCTGATTAAGACTATTATTAGGGAGAATGATTAGTCACCAGCATCTATTATTTATTACACAGACATGTCATTACAAGCAATTTACTTATTTGCCCCATTATTTTTATCATGGTACTTCTATAAGGTTATTTTTACTATTAACCCATTTTACAGATGAAAATGCTGATATATTGAGAAAGCCAGGAACTTCCTCAAGGTCAACCAGCTAGCTGCCAGCAGAGCCGAGATTCTGACCAGAATCATCTGATTCCAGTTCCACACACCCTGGGTAGAGCAGGTTGCATTTGGCGGATTGCATTCAGCCATTCTCTTACTCACTGTGGATTTAAAAGGGTTGTGTAGAAGTCCTGCCCTTTGCTTCTTATTCATAGTCACAGCCTCTAGGAATAATACAGAATAGATGACTGTAATTAAGATTTTTGTCTAAGTAAACCTTTCTACACCAAGAAAAAGAGAGGAATGCTAAGATGTGAAATACATGTTTATTAGCCATAATGATACCATTTTCTTCCTCTTTAGCTTCTAAGCTAGCACAGCTTAAATGATTCCGTATCTCTTGTCAGGGTCATGCACATTCAGTCCAGGGTGGACATGGTACACGATGGGTCTGCTGTGTGGTGTTGGAGTGGGACAGCTCTTGCTTTTCCTACAGAGGAATAGGTAGACCTCTACAGGAGGGACAAAGGAGCTGGTTGCCGGCGTCCTGTGACTCCTCAGCTCCAGTCTATGGAGAGCAGAGTTTTGCAGCAAGCGTGTGTTTGGATTCCAATGCTCTGCACAGCCCCATGACATCTGCTCTTTGGCTGTTCCGGTCTCTTGGTGGCCAGCAACACAGCACAGCCCCGCCTGGAGGTAACACAATACTCTGGAATTGTTTTACATTCCGTTCTCCTAACCCCAGCTCTCTGCCCATCCCGAGGCTGCAGCAGGTTTAAATGGTCCCCGAGGAGCTGCTTCCTCAGCATGGGGCCATCACACTTTTCTCTGGAAGCGCCCTATTGCATTTTGCGCATCTGCTCTGGCCGTGCTGTCCAGATCTGTTTTCTGCTACAAGCACTAGAAGTTCAGATGTTAAAAATGACAAGCGGTTGAAAGCCAGGACCCCTCGTTGCAGCGTCATTCACGCTGACCGAGAGATGGAAGCACGCCAAGCGTCCGTTAAAGACAGATGACTAAACAGAATGTGTGGACACACAGTGGAATGCTACTCGGCCATAAAGAGGAATGGCACGCAGAGGCATGAAGGCGATGTGGATGGAGACGTGTGCTAAGTGAAACGAGGAAGAGCCACACACGTGCACACACAAATACTGTGCAGTTCCGCTTCCATAAAAGCTAGAGTAGGCAAATTAATAGTCGAGGTTACCAGAAGCTCAGAGAGGCAGGCACAAGGAATGCTACCTAGTTCTTCTTTCTGTAGGCAGGTGCTACTGATGGCTTTATACATTCTGAAAGCAGCTAATGCCATGGAGGTTTACACTTAATGGTTAAAATAGCAAATTTTATGTCGTACATAATTTACAATTTAAAAAAAATTATTTTTTTTCAAAAAGCCCAGAATCTGATTTTGCTTTTAAACAGTGTCTTGACTTTGGTGTGTCCTTGCCTTTTCTTAGGGTGGACATGCGACATAGCTAATGCTATGCAACTTCTCAAGGGAAGGCATGCCGCATACCCGGCACTGTGTTTTGAAGTAGACTCTCAGTCGGTGCATCTTGTTTGCTGGCTCTGTCTTGAGTTGGTGTATCTGCAGACCTGTACAGTGTCCCCAAGGCCACTTGTTAGGCGACTTGGGAGACTGGAATGAGGAGAGACCTGCTGAGGGCATAAAGTAGCTTGAAAGAAAAGCCTGACTCCCAGAGTTCTATTTTTGTTCCGTTACTTTCACCTCCTCTTCCGTCTCAAGCCCTGCCGACTATTTTACACCAAAGAACCAAAAATAGATGCAAAAACATGGCTACCATGTAGTGATTTTCACTTCACAATGGAGGGCAGCAGGATTTTCAAGGTTCAACTTCTCATTTTTCTCTGCTATTCCTCCAGCCTTGGAGAAGTCATCTATTAAATTACTCCCTTTTGGCCCAAAAGGAATAATACATTTTTATAGTATGTATTCAGTTTCTTTCCAAAAACTAAAGTGCACCTGGGCCGAAGGTTAGGCCTAGTCATTCTTGAGATAACTAATATTATTATTCTGTATGTAAAGACATTTAGGCTGTGGATCAAAGAAATAAAAAACTATCTCAAGATAACAGAAAATGACAATAAACTCAATACATGAATATGACCCAGGGCTTATTTGATCTAATTCTAAGATCCTGAAGCAAACTCTTTTTCTTTTGGTGTGGACATTTAATATTAAATCAGACTTGAGATTTACCAGCAGCAGTTTTAAAACAAGGCAATAGAGAGAAGCAGGCGTTTCTGGACTGAAGCCGTTTTGTGGATCCACGAACTTGGGTGTGGTTTTTCTGTTACAAGTCTGCTGCTGTAATCTGTGGGACATAGTCAATATACACTCTCTGGAGTTCATGTAGTAAATTAATTTTGCAGGAGATTTCTTAGGCTCTTAAGAATGTTCATAATCACAAGACCCCATTAATTTATTTTTGTCATGTATCGATTTTTTTTCTACCATCCTTTTCACCTTGTCTGTGCCATTATGGATAACAATGAAAGTTCTGACTCCATTATTTTAAATAGCTGTGCTTGCAAAATTAGACTGGGCACCAGAAATGAGAAAGGAGAAGCAGCTTAATTTTGCATTTTACATATGGGAATTTAAAGAAATTCAAAATCCCTCACTAATAAGATTCCCATTTGAAGAACATTTTCTTTATCTTCAAATGCTATGAAAACCTGCCACACTCTTAATGCACATCCCGAAGGAATAGAAGACCAGCACATTCTCCTGCTAGCATTCTGGGATTCATAGTATATCCCGAGTGACCCAAATGATGGATCCACCAAATGATTTCTCTGTAGAGAAATGTAATTTGGAATTATATGCATATATATTAATCTATTACAGATAACATCTACCAACTTCAACATATTATTCTTTTCTTTGCTTTAATGTTTATTTGCATTTGCTATCTAGTTGTGTGCCGAGTCGTCCTCATTTGGGGCTTTAGCTCACTTCGGAGGAAATTAAATAAACAAACAAAACAATCTCCCAAATCCAACAGGCACAGTTCTGATGCAAGTTTTAGCCATTGATCAAAACAAACTAAAAAAAAACAAGTAACTTCCATGTCGGTGAAGCAATTAGAGTAGAACTGTTAACTTTGCTTTCACATGAAGGACGCTGTGTAGCATGCGGAGGGAATACACAGTTTGTTTTATGTGTATAGGTAATGTTTATCTTATATTACATATGATAGTGGAGGAATTATCATGGTAAATTTCATTCCTTGTTTCCTGCTGTCAGTTGAACTGGGACAGGCTGATCAGTGCTAATGACACCAGCTGGGCTCTTGCAGTCCCTGGGTAACTTACATGGCATAGGTCATTTTTTCTCATGGTTGCCCTTCCAAACTCTGACATTCTGCCCATCGTTGGTAGAGGAAAATATGTTGGTTGTGATTCTCTTTATGTTATAGATGAAGATACTGAGGCTGAGAGAGTTGGGAAGATGTTTGCCCAGAAACATTGTATGGAGATCGTGGTTATGGTATTTAAACTCATGTGGGCCTGTCGCTGGGATGGTTTATGTGCCAATTTAGGCAGCTTACAGTACCTAGTTATTTAGTCTGATGTGAATCCTAGTGTGTTTGTGAAGTTGTAGCAGTATTAACTTTAGGAAGAAGAGGTTACCTACAATAATAGTAGAAGTCAAACCTCGCCCATTACTCAAAAGCCTTAAAAGCAAAACCTAAGATTTATTTGGGGGAGGGGGGGTGGTGGTGATTGTGACTTAGGATTACACTGTCAGCTTCTGCTGACAGTGAGTTTTTGGGCTGTTGGTTTATTCTGTAGATTTTGATCTTGCCCATACCAACTATTATATCAGTCAATTCAAGAAAATGAATCTTATAGATGATAAATATACATAGGTGATGAGACATCCACACACAGGCACTGTGGTGCAGAGGGTGAGAGAGGTTTTCATTCCTGTGGTGTGTAGATGGTGAAATAAGACCGGGAGTTTGGGTGACTTGCTGTGGACATGTATGTTGCTGGGAAATGGTGCTGAAAAATTTTGAACCAGCTCCGACTCCAGATGGAGTGTGGTTAAATCCTCATTACTCCCGGAAGAAAGAGGCAGCCCTTGTAAGTTAAGTAACAGAGTGGCCCACTTCTACTGACCATTCATTTGTGTCACCGTCACCGGGCTGAGTACTTTGCTTGCCTCTTGCTGGGTCCTCAGTGCAGTGTAGGTGGAGGTCCAGTATTTATTATATCTTACAGAGACCAAGGGAGTGGGTACTACAGGCTTTGTAAACCTGGGGCATCAGAATCACAGCGAGGGCTTGTTAACCTAAATGTTGAGTCCTGCCCCTGGAGTTTCTCCAGTGAAGTGGGGTGGGGAATGAAGCTCCACTGTTTGAAGTGGGGATGCCAAAGAGCCCATGTGTGTAATTTAGACCACCGTACCATTAATTCTTTCTGGTACTGAGTAAGTGTTTTCTCAGGTTTCTCTGTGTTTACTGCAGAACCCCAATGTGGTAATCTACCCCTTGCTATGACTTTTATAAAATCATCTCAGCTACAACATTGACTTCCTTAGGCAAGTCTCTAAGAGAGTCTCCTGGACACGGGTTCTGGTTATTACTACCAGGGACTCCCTGAAACTGCAGCCCAGGCCCTGCCTGAAACCAGCCAGGCTTCTAGTGAGGACCCAAGACAGGCTGGGGTGAGTGCTTCCCAGCACCCTAGTTACAAAGAGTGAGGGTGACATTGCCCCTTTGCCTCCTGAGTTTCTCTCCTTTATTCGTCACATCATCCTTAGTCTCAGATGAAGCTCAGAAGGCGAAACCAGGGCCCAGTCTGGCCACTCATTACCTGTGCTTCCCTCCCTGGGTCCTCCCCAGTGAGTTCCCAGGACACTCTTTCTTACCTCCTTCCTCTAGCCTGGACTTTCTTATATATTAAGGTCTAATCTGGCATGTGCACTCATTGATTGATAAAGGAGTTGAGAAATGCAGGCATTGTCGTAGTGCCAGTTTCTGTTTTTGGATATGAGAGGCTGAGTATTTTCTTGTTTTTCCAATGTGTAGCATCCTTTCTGTGTGCATCCTCCTCCCTCCCAGTTTCCTCCCTACTTGAACCCACTGGGGAGATAGTTGTGCTTCTAGAAGCAAGTCGGAAGAGGAGAATATTAATAGTATTCAAAATATGGACCTCATTATATTAAGATGTTGGGCAGTTCCTAGGTTCCGGCACTATCCCAAGGGATATCTGGGCATTTGATTGAGTCCTCACAACAGACCTTTGTGGCAAAAATTGGTCTCCCACCCCAGCCCATCTGTAGCTACAGAAACTGTGGAGAGGGTTTAATTATTTGGCCAAGACAGGTAATTTCTAAATTCAGATATAAACCCAGTCTTCTTGAGTATAGATCTTACATGCTACCTGTGCCAGCTTTGAGTACCTACACAAATGTTGTGTACAAACTGCAATACCACATTAGAGGCAAGATGAGCTGATTTTTGTTATTTGCAGATTCTGTATTTGACAGTTTCCCTACTTGCTAAAAATATTTGTAGTCCCATTGTCAACACTCAACCCTTTCATGTCATTCACAAACAAGCACAGAGTCGTGAAGACCTGGGACCCCCTCATGCCCACGTTCCCAGGCACGGCCGAACAAGATGGCCCTTTGTCTTCTTTTTTCAGCTTTCATACCAAACGTAGATGTCCTTCCTGTGACCTGTTTAGTATCACTCTATTCTTTTTATTTTCATTCTGTGCTTCTTGTAGGAGATTTTACTGCTTAAAATGGTTCTTGAGCGTAGGGTTGAAGTGCTGACTCAGGTTCCTAAAACCCAGGAAGCTCTGATCTTCCTATAGATGGTGGCTAAACTTCATTTAGACAGTGGTATTATCCCTAAAGTCAATGTTAATCAATTAAAACATTTATTAAATAGGGTATCTTTGAAGTGAAATACATGCATAAGAAGGTTGCGTATTGATCACTTGATGAAAATGTTAACTAGAGACACACAAGAGCCTGGTCTTGTCTTTGCATTCTGTGCAATGATTCAGTGTTCACTAAATCAGTATTCGTTGTAAGTTTATAGCTCCTAACAATCTTGCATTAACAAGAATCCACCATAACTATCTGTTATCTTCCTTCCCTTGTTTATTTAATTCATTAAATCCTCCAGAGCTTAAAAAATGATTCACTTATCCAAGAACATCCACTCTCAATGGATAAAATAAGATAACCAGGCCAATAAAAAAAATTTACCCTTTTAATGTAGAAAACGGACATATAAACATAGCATCTAATACATATATAGCATATCTTTGGTATCAGAATTTCTTTTTGTGATACAATTAGAAAAAAGTTCTAAAAAGGAAGTCTCCACAGACCAACATTTCTTATATTGGAGTTTGTCACCTTCAATGGGCTGCACACACATGTGGTCAGGCATGTCCAAGAGTTTTTCCTCTGAAGTTTGCCTTTTTTGTGTGTTTTCAGTTTAATTACCATCTTAAAATGAGTGTTTTCAACAGAAAGAAATGATGAATGGGGAGGTTATACCAAGTATTCTGACCTGATCATTGCATAGTATATGCAGCTGTTCAAGTATCAAGCCAAATCTCATGCCTATGTGCAATTATGTGTTAACAAAAATTTATTAAAAATAATTATATGCCAGTTCCCCTTTATAACAGAGTCCTGCTACAAGATTTCAGCATTCCTATCTTATAGAGAAGTAACTGTACTGTAACATTGGTGGGATGAAAAGGAAGAAATGAACTGATTTGAAAATACAAATAACATAGATCAAATCAAGGTCAGGTGATGTGTCATCCTGTGGGAGGAATGAAGAGCTCCCTGCCTCCACCTGAGGAAAGAGGCAGGCAGGTTGAATCTTCACACAGCACTAGGGAGGCCAAAACCAAGAGGACATTGGCTTTAGCAGACAGTGTTACATGCAAGTTTTGAAAGACAAGTTACACTTTGCCAAATAAGGCCATCTAGCACATTAAATTAATGTTGGTAATTAAAATTTTATGAATTTTATTGTTTTTGTGCTTAATTTGTTATTTTGTTTTGGTTTCCATTTTGAGTTGGAGTTGGACCATATGGAATTCATTTCTAGTTTTCCATTTGTGCATCCCTAAGCAATAATGCAATTAAAATAATTTAAGTGTATACGTTGATGGCGTACAATGATGCTTTTGGCCTCTTAGAGAAGTGTTCACATTACTCAGCTTTGAAGACTGATTTAATAATCCATAGAACTGTAGGCTCCCTGAGCTATCAGGAGTCACTTGTTCCAACCCGACCTTCAGGAGGAGAAGTGAATGCTCAAGGTCAACAAGCAAGGAAGTGGCACCGTGAGGTAGAAATCAGGGAGATAACCAGGTTCCCAGAGCACTTGTTCAGTCTCCCTTCAATGGGAGCCATGGCAGGTAAATGGCAACCGCCGACAAGCTCAGGGCTGCCTTGACACACACTAGTGAAGAGTTACCGCACCATCTCCGCTCACTCAGATGTAGGAGTGAGTGTGTGACAAAGGCAGACTATTATTAATACAGGCTTGCTTTAGAGCCATAAGTTCCAATACTTAGAGGAAAGGGCACTGTTTGTTTTCCTGCCCTAGTGATAGAGTTGTGAGCTTAGATTGATTGTCTTACACCTTTCAACATAAACAAACAAAATCCTGAATGTCTTTAAATTCAACCCAATTTTCTTTACTATTTTGTATAAATCTAGACGATAAATCCATTCCCCATAGCAGGGTTGTGTACTGTCTCAGTCCATTGAGGTTGCTGTGAGCAAACACCATAAGTTAGGTAGCTAATAAACAACAGAAGTTCATTCTTCAACGTTCTGGAGACTAGGGAGTCAAAGATCAAGGTTCTGACAGTTCCCGTGTTTGTTGGAACCTATTTCCTAGTGAGTTCACAACCATTTTCTTGTATCTTAACATGGCGAGAGAGATCGGGGAGCTCTTTTATAAGGGCTTCTAATTACATTCATGAGGCTGTGCTCTAATAATCTAACCGCCTCTCAAAGACCCACTTTCCTAATACTGTCTCTGTGGGGTTAAGATTTCACTATATGCATTTTGAGGAGACACAAACCTTCCGCCCACTGCATGTCCCACTGGGCTGAGAAGACTGCTGGAAACCAGTTTCTCAGGTGAATGTCAGAATTCTAATCACAAGTTGTAGTTTGAATAGTTCATCTGTGATAGAATGAGTTAGTCATTGCTTTAGTTTCTTATTGCTGCATAGAAATCACACGGCTCAGCAACACAGCATGACATTTACTATTATATTGATTTCTTAGGTGAGAATCCTTGGCATGAATTCATTCGGTCTTTTGGACAGAGTGTCACAGGAATGCATTCGAGCCACTGGCCAAGGCTGTGGTCTCATCTGACCTCTCAGGGTCCTCTTCCTGGCTCACATGATTATTGGCAAAATTCAGTTTCTTGGAGTGCTAGAACTCAAGGAGCTTTACCTTCAAGGCCAGCAGGAAGGGACTTATTCCTGTGACCCTCTTAAAACACTCATCTAATTAGGTCGGGCCAACCCGTGACTTTGATTGATTAAGTCAATTCCTTAAGAACTTGACATCTGCAAAAATCCCCTCACATTTGCTGTACTGTATTGATTAAAGGCCTATTACATACAGGCTTTCACCACATGCAGGGGGAAGGAAATGATTCAAGGACACAGGGGAATCTGTGAATTTTGCCCCCGATAGCCAATAGGCACATTGGTGTCTGGTGTGCAAAGTGTGATTCAGATTGGAGAGATGTTTATCGGTAGCAATATACATGATGTTGTTAAAGATAGATGAATAGAAACTTATTCCTAACTATAAGTAAGAGTATTAAGATCAAGGCTTCTTAACCTCAGAAATACTCACATTTAGGCTAAATAATTCTTTCTTATCCTGTATGTTTTGGAGATGCAAAGCAGCATCCTTGGCCACTACCCAGCAGTCTCGGTTGTGATAATCAAATATTATATCAGACATTGCTAAGTGTCTCCTTGGATAGAAAAGTCACCCCAAGTCGACAATTACCCCAGTAGAAAACAGAATTGTTTTCTGTTTGGCTTTTAAAGAAGGCCTTATTAAAACATGGAACTTGTTTTCTTAAGGTTGTAGAGCTATGAGGAGCTGGCAGGCCCTTGGTCCTCCAGTAATGCCTCTTTCTTAGATTTGCTTATTTCCTGTACCAAGAAATGCATAGTTAATAGCTGCGTATAAAAAGAATTAATGCAGTAGGTGTGTTCCCCACATGTATTTTCTTACCCACATGTGTGCCAAAATGAGATTACATTATCATATTTGACTATGTTTTGTAATCTGGTCTGAATTTATGCTTAGCCATATTATAAGGCTCCAGTTCTGCTATAACATGGGTCAGATATTTTCCGAATGGTATTTAATTCCTGAGACAAAAAACTTAATACACTCTCTTCTGAATACTGAGCTCCTTGCTTAGGAACAGGCGAGGTGATTTGATGGGAGCTCGACTGGAAGGCACGATGCAGCTCTGAAATTACCATACTCAAAAACTGTTCCTTCTTGTTTTCTCTAGGCAAAGGCAGCTCAAGCATCTCATCCGACGTGAGTTCAAGTACGGATCACACGCCAACCAAAGCCCAGCGGAATGTGGCTACCAGCGAAGGTAGGCGTCTGGTCTTCGTTTTCTCCCGCCTTTCCTTCACAAGGTTGGCTATTTTTGGATGACAAAAGAGAGTGTGGGAGTTTTAGTACTGTTCTACTGAGTGGGAGCCTATGAGATTATTGAGAAGGAACTGGCAAAGAATGCCCGAGTTTCTTTTTCGTTGTTGTTGCTGTTGGTTAGTCGATTTGATGGGATTAAAGTGTCTTGATTCTAAAGCTAATGCTATTATTTTTTTTTGAAAATATAACAGGCTGTCTTGAGGGAAGCCTTCATGATATTAGGCACTGGTTTTTCAGTATGGAAAACAGTATGATTATAAAACCACTGTGCTTCAGTTGAAAGGTACAGTGAGAACTTGCAAAGTAGAGCGCTTGGAATTGAGGGTTCTGCTGATGATAAGGTCGTGGTCACGCTGTTATAGAACTTGAGCTAATCATCAACATTTAGGAGGTGCAAAGGAAATTCCTTTGATTAAAGAATATGTAAAAAGTCATGCCTATCAAGGCAAAGATTGTTTTCATTGGTATTCTTGATGAAGAGTGTGACTTCTGTATTTATGAAATACAGGTTGGAAATCATTTGTTTCTCAGTAATCATGAAAGTTCCAGTTGATTAAACAAAAAATTGTTTCTATCTTGGGGATTTAGTGGAAAGCTGATCTGATTATAGAATCAGTACTTTTTATTTTAATGAAAACACAGTTAAATGATTTATTTTGTGAGGAAGAGTTCTTTATGAACTAATTGCCCAAGCAGAGTCTGATGAAAACATCAATGCCATTTCGATTGAGCGTCTGAAGTGCCAGCTGATTTTCAAAACAGATGTTTGAGACGACTTTCCTCCAGTGAACCAGGTGTCAGGAGGCATACTCAGAGTTTTGTTTCTGAGGCCTAATTTCTCTGCTGTGAGATTGGGACACATGCTCACTTGCTGATGGTGGCCCTTGGGGCAATTTGGTTTTTCTTGATCTGCACTATAATGTATATGTTTATGACGATGCCATCCCTCTGCTGTGTGTGTCTTCTATGTGCATATTTTTTGGTCTGATGCATTTCAGGTAGCATGGAATTATGGTCTCAGGGGAAGCTATCCTTAGGTGGATGGAGAGATAGCATTCACAGCTGGATTGTGTTGTCTTGTGTTGGAAACACCAGCATTGTCTGATATGTATCATCGACATTGTGAGGCAGGCAGATTGGGCTGGTTCTCTTATACTGTGAAGCACCAGATAGCAATTCAATTTAAATTTTCTGCCTGTTAATTCAAATGTGGGTATTAAGTCATTCTTGAAATTCAGTGAAGGTAATATGCATATCTGGTTAACTGATTCTAGACATTTCCTTTTGAGGGTCCCAGTCTTCGCCACCGGAGTGGAAATCTTTCTGTTTAATTCAGTGCGATCCTCTGTAGTCAGACACCTGTTTGGGGAGGTTATTACTCCTTTTCACGCTTATTTTCTCGTCACTCTTGTCACTATCAGTTGTCTAATTGGAGTGGCATTGTAAGTAGGTTACAAATTGATTCATTTCTTTATTTCTCTGGACTCAGCTTTTCTTATTATATTTTTCTCTCATTCAAAAAATAGACAATGTAAAACTATATGAATTCTGGTGTAAGAGTTGGGGGAAAGAATTATGAGGCTTCTTGCATTTAAAAATGGCGGCTCTTATTGCCAAACCTCATCCACCACACCCCCAAAAATCTCTATAGAGACTTTACATTTTCCCTTTCCTTTTGTCTTTCCTTTAGGAGGAGAGGGAGGCCTAGATAATGTTTCAGACATTTTTGTCACATGTATTTTCTGTCATTCGGAGGATAGAATTAGGAGAGGAAAAAAAGAAGGAAATATGATATTTATATAGGAAACAGAATTTATACCGACTGTGTTAAATTAGTATGAACTTCTTTCCACATCTGAAGAGGAAGAACCTCACCCCTTTGAAAGATGCCACACATTTCCTTGCATAACTGAAAATGTTTCCTTAAAAAAAGGCTTGTTTTGCTGTTTTTGTATAGGAATTTAGTTTGGGATCGGTTAATTTTAATGAATGAAAATGTCAAATAAGAGAAACTAAACCCTCTCTGTGTTTAGTTACATGAAAATGTATTTCAGGATGTCAGCTGTATAATTGGTCTCATATTAAGCTGCGTTTTCAAGACAAAGCCTGGGGGTTTTCGGTGTGATTTTCTCCGCACATTCATGACGAAGACCCAGTTTGCCCCCCTCAGGTCTGGTGAGAATAGCAGTCCATAGGAATGCTTCCACAGTGGGGACTCACTGGGTTGTATGTGAGTTTCTACGGAGTAGAAAACACCTGAGTAGCATCTGAATACAACATGTGGCAGAGAAACAGAAAGGAAGCACCTGCTGATTCTCAGACAGACTGGAGACTCACTTAGAAGGACGCCTCTCAACCAGGCACAGCGGTATTTGCCTGTCTGTTACTCCAGCACTCTGGGAAACTGATACAGGAGCTCCTCAACTTTGAGCTCAATCTGGGCAGCTTTGTGATTTAGTCAGATACTGTGTCAAAAAAAAATAATAATAATCACCCCTGATGCTCTTCCCACTGTTTTCAAGAACTGTGTTTAACCTTTAATGCTAAGAACATACTGGTAGACTGTGTAACTGGCTTTCAGGAAACTGTTGGATTATGGTGATTTTCTTTAGTTCCCTGAAATTTTTTTTTCACCTCCGCATTCAGTCATGTTGCCTGCAAGAATACAGTTTAAATTACGTTGGTATCTAAGAATGATATATACTGTGAAAGATAATGTTACATTTTCCTGCAGCCTTTGAAAATCGTAGACTCACCTGTAATTGCTGGGTTGGAAGCATTTGGCAACAATGTTGGGCTTTTCTAGCATGGGATGGATAGGGAAGGTTATGTGATTGTTGTTGTTGGTGGTGTGTATTTCTCTCTCTCTCTCTCTCTCTCTCTCTCTCTCTCTCTCTCTCTCTCTGTGTGTGTGTGTGTGTGTGTTTGTGTGTGTGTCTGTGTGCAGGTGTGTGTGTGCATGCACATGAACATGTGGCTATGAATTTGAGTCAGAATTCTTCCAAGTGGTAATGGTGCAGCAGTGTCCCTAACTAAGAAACGTGTGAGTGCCAAAGTACGATGAGAAAACAGGGTAGAGGGAAGGGGTGGGAGGGACGGACACTCACATGTGCCCACAACTGGGGCTAGAGGCTCACGGGGAGACTAAGTGAACATAATGTTTGTGCAGGTGACAGTGTCCTAAAATTGGATGGTGGTAATCGCTGCCTGAACAAATAATTATTATAAAGCATTGAGTTCTGCTTGAAAGCACTTGCCACTTCTGCATGATATTTAGATTTAAATAGTCATAGGCTGTTCTTGAAAATTATTCCTTATGATCTCTGGGAAGACAGCAAAAATGGTGGTGAGAAGACCTTTTCAGGAGAGGAAACTGGCCAGTCAGGCTACTGAAAGCTTTCCCTGTGTCACCCTGGTGGGGTGGGGGGTCAGGACCCGCCTGAACGTGGCCCCAGGATTTCCCATCAGCACGTGTTTCCTGCTTCCAACTGACACATCCTAGTGTGTATTCTCCTATGAAGTTCTGGAAGCCATGAGGGATTATAGACTCAGATTTCTCAAACATGTTTCTCTCTTAGCGTTTGAGGGTTTTCTCTAACCTCAACTTAAAATTTAAATGCTCTAATGTCATCCTCATGGTGGAGGCATCACATTTTCATACTCCTGCAAATCTGTTTCTTTGATAACGACATATGCCTCTGCTGGCTATCCAGTGTCCAGCTAATCCACTCTGGGTCTGAGGCAGCTCCTCGGTGGAGGGTGAGCCTGCAGACTCAGAAAGTTGGGTTTTAGTTCATGAGACAATGACATTTTTGACCTGTTAGAAGTATTCTATTCCACAGTTTTATGCAAAAGCTTTGTGAATCTTAATTTTGTGACTCTAACACCAGGCTCCTTTTAAGGAATTGGCAGCCAGGAAAGTTTTCTCCTTGATAAGTGGTATAGGCTTTCTTTACACTCCGTTATATTTCTTGTGACAGTTTAAGTTTCTGATTTCCTGACACTGTAGGGGGTTTAGGTTCAAGTGTAGAAAGCTGGAAATTTTCCATTCTTCTCCAACATAATCTGCATTCCAATATTGTAAGGCACCGCTTAATTCTTTCCAGTTGTGCTCCTATTCTTTCTCATCTACTTTTAAAAATTCTTTCTCATCCAATCCACGGAGTGTTCTGTCCTGGGAAGAATGACCTTGCCCTTCAGCAGTGAAAGTCACATCTAGCCTGTGGTTGCCCAGAGCTCTCAGCACCAGCCTTGAGCAGAACCAACTGGATTAGATTGGATTATGAAGAAGTGTCTTAGAAGAAAACAGCGCAAACTTTAGCTTATTGCATAGAATAGAGAGGTGGGTTGACATCTCCCCATCTTAGTCTTCTGTGGAGCTATGGAAAAGTGAAACACTTACTTTGAAGGTCAAAGCTAATTGACTGATGAAACATCAGCTTTATCTGAGTTCTCTATAAACATAGCCAAGTTCAGATATTGAGCTCGCTGACAGTACAAGTTAAGGATACAGTAGCTGGTTTCTAGGTCTTAGCTATGAAACCAGACGACTGTGGAATTCCAGAAACTTCAGAGCTTCAAAAGACACTGCCGATTTTCTGATCTAATTTATGCATTTTACAAAGAAATACCTGTGGCACAGAGATGTGAGATTTGCTCAAGATTAGACACCTAGTACATCATCAAGCAGGAGTTTGATGCAGTGTGTCTTGGTGAAAGCTGACCAAGTTTTTTTTTTTAACTACCTTTCAAAGAGCTATTGTTTTCTGTACATGCAGATACTTTTCTTTTGTTCACTTGCCTTTTACTATCTATTTTGAGCTGGTTGCAGGGCTGAAGCAGGTATGTAGGAGAATTTGAGGAAGATGACTTCTGGCGGGAGGGAAAATGTGCTCTGAAAGGTGAAATGGCCTTAACTTGCTTGAGTAGATTAGCTTGTTACCTGAAGATAGAAATGATACCTGTACATTTTGTCTCACCATTTTTTAGTATTCTTTTAGTACATTAGCTTAGTATCACTTGGTGAATTGTGTTGAATTATCTCCTTGAAAGTCATTTTAAGTCTTTCACCAGAGGCATGTGAAATGAGTTGATTTATAAAGAATTTGTAGTGATACTCCTTCTGTGGAACCTAAAATCACCAGTTTATTTATACAGTCATGTGTTCTCATGTTTTCAGTGCCCAAATTAGGCTGCTTCTGAGGAGTTATTTTGGAAATGCGCAGACATCTGGCTTTGTTTTACTCTGTCTTCCTTATATTGTCTTGTTTTTACTTCTTGAAAATTATTCTTTTAAAAAATCATATGAATCACCCTGGAAAGGAAAGATGATGCCTTTTACTCAAGGTAGATTCTGTTTCCCTAAAATTCTTTTCTGTTATTCAACAAGTTTGGTAAACATTTTGAGACTTTTTAAAAGGCTGTTAGCGCTTTCTAGAGTGTGATTGCATTCAACTTTGTTTCATTATCATGGGACTCTTGGGACAAAGGAAAAAAGGTTTGCATTGGGAACGGAAAGCAGGAGAGAATTTGGAAAGGGGCAATGTGGTCCTGAGTCACATAAAATTAGTGACACAGGTGGGCTGTGCTTTATTCTTAATGCTAAGCTTTATTCTTAATGCTTCTCATGTAATTGTAATACAAAACTACTGAGAATTTCATGATATTTTTATAATCTAACAAAATATATTTTGAAAACACTATGTATGTGCACAAAATGCTCAAGATCAATATCAACCTTAAATTTTGCACTTATACATATCAATAAAATGGGAAAAAAATAACTAAATGTTTTTACTTCCCCCCTAAAAATAGTATCTTTTCCATCGACAACTTAGAATGGTGCCTGCATTGCCAATGTTTTGTGCAGAAACCTTCTTATGATCCATATGTCCTCTAGAAACTGACTTTATATCCTTGGCTGTAGAAGATGAAAGTCAATATTCCAAACTGCTTTTTAAATTTATGTTAAAGTGTTAGTTCTCAGGCTGTCATTACTTTGCTCAGCTCACACCAGACACACTTGAAACTAATGTTCAAATTAATCATGATACTGCATCTAAAGCATACAGAATATAAAAGTATTAAAAGGGGATTTGAATTGTTTTTCTTTTAAAAACTTAAGTCCTGGATTGATTCTTTCACTGGAAGTATCCGTAAGTGGGGGATACTGCTCTGTGTCCAAACACAGCCCTCATAGCATCTGTTGCAATTGAATGAGCTCTGGCCTATGGTGTTGTAGACCATTGAGCCAAACGTGTTAACATGGGAAGAGGAATAGGAAGGCCAGGACTGGGAAAGAAAATGACACTGAACAACTATCTCTAGAAAGCATTTTAAAATGGCATGTACCCAAGTCAGGAGATTGGATAGGTGGTTTTAAAGAAAATAATTCTGAAATCCTGTGTGTGTGTGTAGAGAAATAATGACAGATTAATAAACGGCTCTGTTTTTGCCTTTAAAATTTTAAATTTCAAGCTAAACTATCTCTAAACGTATCAGAAATCATCTAGCAAAACTTTGTAAGTCTTTAGCTATTAAGACTTAATGTGTTTTGGTAATTCAATTATGAATTCAGGACTCGTGACCCAGGTTTTCTCAGTATTGAAGCTGTTGCTTAATCGTTAGACAACTTTTTAGAGACTGTTCCAATTACATCTGGTGATTAGAGAATGTTATAGATTCAGTGTGCTTGATTTAATAAAGAAATCAGATTTTCATCCGAAGATTGGTTTAAGCAGCAAAAAGCTCATTAGCTCAGTGTGCACAAAATTGGTCTGTAAGCTTAGAAATGTACAATGAAATCCCAAATACCATCTCAGACTCAAGAGCTAGGTTTAATTTCTTTAGGGAATTATTTTTCTAAGCAGAGCATCCGTAATGGCTGAAATGTCATACGCTAGTCTCAGGGAGTTACGTCTCTCCTTTTCTCCCTTTCTCTCTCTTTCTCTCTCTCTCTTTCTTATGTGTATGTATAATATACATATTATATATGCAAATATCTTAAATTAATATTTGATTGAGACAGCTAGAGTATCTCATTGCTGACTGAGGTGAAAGAGTTTTTATGTTTAACATTGTAATTGCATATTTAAAATAATTCTGTTCATTACTTCTGTCACCTACTTTGCTGTTTTACTAAATTGCATTCAGTAAATTATTAGACACTCTGATTCCTCTAAATACAGCTAAATATGCATGTGGTGAAGGCTTGGATTATTCCTAAGATTTCTTATCAGTAATGTAATTGAATTTATTAAAAATATAGTCTAAGTTCAAATACACTTGTGGGGGGTATATAGAATCTGTCATTCAGGGGTCTTTAACTGGCAGTACAGAGGATGATTCCTCGCCTCAAATATGTTTTCTCATGGCCAATTTTTAAAATAATTTTGGGCATAAGGGATTCGAGTAAATCATACCTTGTAGCTCCCAGCATCCCAATCACCATGCTATCTTTTCTTAAACAAACATTGGTTCAAATATTTCATTTAGCTCTTTGTTTTCTCATGAATTTGATTTTATGGTGAGTTTCATGTCCTCCAAAGCCACACTGGATCCTAAGGGGAAATGAAACTTCGAGGACAGATATATAGTCATTTTGGGGGGGACAGGGCCACATGCCAACAGGTGGTCAGAGGAGTAGGAGTTGAGCTCCTGCTGAGGAGGGAGAAGACCTCTTGGAAGGCAGCAGCTTGGCTTCTTGGTGGGATGGTGAGAAGAAGGTGGAGGGTGTCATGGCAGGATGTGAACGTTCTACAAAAAGTCAGCTGGGTCCCCTCAGGGAACTGTGGAAACTTCCAGATAGATCCTTACCTGGCAGGATTGAGCAGGCTCACAGAGTGCTTTGAAAATAGAGTACCCAGACTCCCTTTTATGACATTGTGTGATCACTCTTCCTTTGGGGGATTTGGGAAATTTTACACCAAAAAGCCTGTTTCTACAGTAGAGAGGGAAGGTGAAGGCTGGGGACCACCATTTTAAAACAAATAACAGCATAATGAAAATATTTGCCCTTCTCTGTTACAGAGTTGACCTTAAAAAGCAGGTTAACATATCTGTTTATTTCCTCTGCCTTGGAAATAATGTCCTGAGGAGAAATTGACTTCCTCAGGAAACTCCTGACTTCCCAAAGCTCTTAGGCTGATTAACAAGGAAGGAGAGAAAAGTACTTTAGTGTTAGAGGATATTCCTTTGTTTCCTACTTAACCATCCTTAACAGTACACATAAGCTGGGCATGGTGGCACACGCCTGTAATCCCAGCACTGAGGAAGCTGAAGCAGGAGGATTACCAAGAGTTCAAGGCCAGCCTGGGCTACAGAGCAAGATCCTGATTCAAAAAAAAAAAAAAAAGTGCACTTCGTAGAAGGAATAATATACACATAGGCACTTTAGTAGTTCTTTGTAAATAATTTAGAGGTAATTGAAGGGTTGTTGTAAGGAGTACAGTTAATGGGGAATAGATGGCAATGTTTCCTGTGTGATTTTAGTTGGTTCCTTCCTGCTGTCATTCTTGCACTTGCTTGAAGTTTTCTGAGGAAAGGACAGGGTTTCATCCAGCCCGAGGACCCAGATGCTACCAGAATATTCGATGTGTGAACAAATATTTAGTGAATGTACGTTAAATGAGTTCACATGTTCTCCAAATTTTAAGAAGGGATAGGTGTATTAAGTTTTACAACCATAAAGACTATGACCTGAAAAAAAGAGCTGTGGAAAACAGGATAATATGAAAGAGTTTTAGTTACTTTTCAGGAAAAAAAAAAAAAGCAACAAAGATTCATGCCACAACCCAGGGTTCCTTGAGCTGCGTCACAGGATCATTTGCCCATGATCTGCTTTCACCTGGTTTTTGTGTTTAGAGAAAATGCACCTTCTTAAGCAGAATAAGTTAGTGGAAAGGAAGTGAGCCAGAAGATTTTTTCTGCTTTTTATTCATTTTAACATATTTAAACCAAAAAGTAATTTATTGCCTGTGAATTCAACCTTATACATAATTAGTATCTCTCAGAAACTTTTCTAGGATCTTAAATAACCAAACAAAAAATTTAGAAGTGTACAATTCTAGGTTTCTTTAGCCCTCTGACCCTGGTTTCTACTCAGCAATTTAACTCTCTTAAATTTCTTTTCAAGTTTTTTTTTAAACTCAGTACATTGAATTGTTTCCGTTTTTCATCTACTGATATTTCAAAGTACTAGTCTATGATTTTTGATGATATCAGAGAGATGCTTTTGTTTTGTGGACACAGATTGGCTCGTTAACAAAAGTGTGCAGATGCTTCGTTTTCTAACTTGTCACAAAGAATATATTAGGCAACACATTCATAAAGAAGAAGAAAATATTGTTCGTTTTTGTCTTTTTTTTAAAAAAAGAATTATCTCAAAACCAAGTTTAACCTCAGATTTTATTTGCAAGCTACATTGTATTTCCACGAAGTGGGGACACTGAAACTTAATTTTTTATTGCATTGGAGCTGGACAGAACAGAGATTGGAAAATGGCTTCAAGCCATTTTGAGACTTACAAAGTTCCAGGATCTGATTTGTGAACATTTGTGGGAAATAAAGGAGAGGCTGAGTCCATCAATTAACCTGGCAGGAGAAAAACAAAAGCTTTGAAACAAAATGCTGCAATATTTCCCGCCCCCACTTAGGTGTGATATAAGTAGATGAGCCTTAATTTTATTTTTGTATGGAAGAAATAACATTTCTGGATTCGTGTGTTGGTTATAAGAACTAAATTTAAAAATTATATGTAGTGTTTCTTCATGTACATATAGCTCATTTAATTTCTCAGATAGAGTGCAGACACTTTATGTAAATTCTTTTTTTTAAATTTTTGAGACAGGATCTCACTATGTCATTCAGGCTGCTCCTGAGCTCATTCTGTAGCACATGCTGGCCTTGAATTCATGGCAGTCCTCCTGCCTCAGCTTCCCAAGTGCTGGGATTACAGGTGTAATCCCACTATGACTAATCATGCTGAGGAATCAAGACCAGGACCTTGTTTGTGCATGCAGGGCGAGCACTCTAACTGTTGACCTACTCCCGAAGCCCTGAAAATTCTCTTTTATCTTTTTCTATGTCAAGAAGAGCTCATGTGGAAAGCCTTTCTTAAATGAATTCAACACAGTTCTTATTTGAATCCGAGTAGTGTTTTAACTATGAAACCAGATTGTACTTTCTTGACATGGAAGAATGATCCCAATCCCTAGAAGGATTTATTACACATGGACACTGAATTTAATTGAAATATTATATATATATATATATATATATATATATATATATATACACACACATATATATAATATATATTGCATTACAAATGTATGCTTACTTATTGAATGAATAGATGTACATATAAAAATATCCAGGACAACTTTTCAACTTGCAACATGAATAAGATTTCTTTTGTTTCATGAGAATATATTACCCATCTGTTGCTACTTGAGGGTCTAGAACTTAAGACATGAAACCCAGAGCTCAGAGGACTCAGAAATATGGCAATGTAAACAGAAAAGGGAGAGAAGTCTTGTCAGGGCATCTGCATGAGAAAACGTGCCTCTCCTTTCAAAGAAAGGGAACGTGAAGGGCTTAGCCTTGCTCTCATGCCAAAGTTAATTCTAATGGATAGAATATTTACATATTCAATTCGAATAAAGATTAATAGATTTTGAGCTAAGGAAGACTGCTGTCTCTTACATGGAGCAGAGAATGCTTGGCGGGTAGAAGATCAATACTTTTGCTTTTCCACTAAGCAGAAGTAAACACTTTTCTCTTTTATTGCTGGGCTTCTCTGAGTTTCTGGTGTGTCATTGACCATCGTTACTTGTCAAATGGGGATATAGTATATTTTGTGTCTCACACAACCTTTATTGGTTCTCATGACTGGAAATGCTAAAAAGAATATCATGAGAACCATAAAAATGTGTGTTCAGACTCTAACCTAGAAACTTCACCATAGGAAATCACGATTAAAAGCTGGAGTTTTATTTGTAACCATATGCTTCTTAATAGCCCTGCTTAGCTCTTAAAAATGTGTGAAATACTATTGTTTAAGGATGTGATAAAATATGTGTGAAAACGCAGGTTAGAAAGCAGCATTTATTATATGATCCCCGCTTGCGCACAGGATGGCCTCTGAGGAGGGGAAGGACTAAAGGCAGATTTCAAGTTTTGTGTGTGTTTCCAATATAATCCAGCAAAAATAAAAAAAAAATTGAAGTTGGCTCTTTTCCAAAGACCGAAAAATGTCTCCTTGGCCAGTTGTTCTTAGAATTTGGTTGAAAGTGATATGGCCAAAAATTCAATTGTTTGCTTTTTCCACCGCTGATTAAGATTTTTGGATGAGGACCAATGTTCCTACTTCCTATCTCTGATACCCAAAATTAACCACTGATCTATATAGCAATCACTTGCTTATTTTAAAGAGTTCCATTGGGCACTTGAAACCGAGTTTTTTCTTCTTCATACACCTTTACAAACCAAGGATCTGACACATTGCATGATTCTGACCTTCCTGTGTTTATTCACGCCCTCTCGTATCACATATTTTCTCAATGCCAGGCGTTGCGATTGAGTAGTGGGAATTCACTGGTGAGGCGAGTAGACTCAAACCTGACCTTCTGGAACTTTACATCATGTAGGGGCTACAGATACTGCATAACTTCAAATAAATCACATGCTAAGAATACATTCCTGTGCACACATTAATCAGTAAAATTTCAAGCTTGGCTCTGAAGGATGATCAGGCAATAGCCTGGTAAATATTTTTTGTGAATATTCCTGTATGAGGAAATGGTGTTTTACAGGCAGGAAAATGTTTGTTTTACTTGTCTATTCAGATTATCCTAAAACCTAATGCATGTGTTTCCTGAGATTGTTGTAACAAATCATCACTGAAATTAGCTAATTAATAGAAGTCTGATCTATTTTGCAATTCAAGATGCCAGAAGTCTGAAAAGAGCCTTGGAGAACTGAGATGAGATGTTTGACAATGGTCTTTCTTTTAGAGACTTTAGAACAGAAAGTGCTTCTTGCTTTTTACAGTTTGGTTCACAGTTTGGTTCTAGACTTTGACCCCAGATCTCTCCCTCTGACCCTAGTCTTTCTGCCTTTTTCTTAGGAGGACTTTTGTGATTGTTTTGGGCTCATTAAATTTATCTAGAATAATCTTCCCTTCACACAGTCTTCAATCCTACCTGCAAAGTGCCTTTCAATACATAATGGTCTTAAGAGACTATTAGGTGAATAAGATAAATCAGACATGGAAAGTTACATACTGCATGGTTTCTCTTGTATGAGAAACTCAAAATATAAATAAGGGATCACACACACACAGAGAGAAAGAGAGAGAGAGAGAGAGAGAGAGAGAGAGAGAGAGAGAGAGAGAGAGAGAGAGAGAGAGATGAAATAGGAAACAGGGAGGTAGGCTTGGTAGAGACAGACGGGGGTTTGAGGAAAGAGGGTAGAGGAAGGTGGGGAGAGGAAGAGGAAAGAACATGGGTAAAGATGTGATTAATGCCTGTGCACATGTTTCTCAAGTTGAAGGTCATTGTTATGTGTCACAAACACACACCAATGAAAAGAATAGTTATAGAGAATAAAGAAAATACTGGTTTCTTTCCCAGCTTAGAGATCAGTAGGCTCCCCTGTAGAGCAGTGCATCTCACCCTATCCTGAATGATTTCCTTCTTTTGTGTCTCCAGAGGACCTTGGGCCCCTTTATAGAAAAGGAACCCCTACCACTATATATGCTGGGGTTTTAGGCTGACTTGCAGGAGTGACTCTTCTCACTTGCTCATTTAATATGTGGCTGCTGAGGCCCTGGACCTGCAAGTTTTTTTAATGTTCTGTTAACATCCTTAACAAGACTACTCTTTCATGCTGTCTTGTCAGCATTTGTCTGTCATAGCTTTATTACTCAAGTTTTAGAATTGTTCTTTCTGATTGCTTTCAGAGTGCTGTGACTTTTACGTGACAGGGACCAATTTGGTGTTGGCTAATGTTAGAAGAAAGTAGATTAAAGCAGAGAATCATTAAAAAATTCACATATGCACTACACGTCTTCTTTTCAGTGAAATCTTCCCTTTGCCCACTCACTCTCCAGTCTTCTGAGGACATATCCATGTCTCCTTTCTGAAGATATGGCTGCTGAGGGGACGGTGTGTTTTCTCTGGCACAGATCGTGTAACAGCTTATCTTTTGCAATTTTCAGTTTGGACGATGTCTTTGAAGTTGGTAGGATGAAATACACTCCTTTTCCCAACAGTAACAGAATCAATTGAAATACTTGGGGTTATACACTATAGCGTATGTTGCATACTTAATCAGAGAGCCTCATGCTTGGAATCTGAAATGAGAAAATAGCACATTTTCTTTCTTTTTACAGCTATTTTATTGATATGTGTAACAGCAATACATAAAGTATACATTGATCTTGAGTATTTTGTGCAGATACATATTGTGGCAAAGGTACAAATCTTTCCCTTCTCTCTTTTCAACCCTCCCACTCACCCCTTCCTCTCCAGTTCCCATTATTCCCCACATTAAATTCTGTGAAATAATTGTGATCTGGGTTTCTCATAGCAGAAAAACTATTTGATATTTCACCTTCTGCTTCTGATTCACTTCACTAAGCATGATGGTCTCAAGTTGCCTCCATTTGCCCACAAAATCCTCCAATCTATCTGTATTTATAGATAAGTAGTATTCCATTGTGTATAAATACAATTTATGTACCCATTGATCTGTTGATGGGTATTTTGGTGTCTTACACATTTTAGCTATTGTTAGTTGTGCTGCTAAGAACATAAATATACATGTATCTCTGCTATATGTTGTTTTTAGCTCTTTTGGGAAAATTCCTAGAAGTGTCACTGAATCGAAGGGAATATTTATTTCCAGCGTTTTAAAAGCCTTCCATCCTGCTTTTCACAGTTGTTGTACCAGTTCACATTCCCACCAGCAGTACAGAAGGGTTCCTTTTTCCCCTGCAGCCTCATCAGCACTGATTGCTGTTTGTGTTCTTGATATATACCATTCCCTCTGGAGTTAGATGGTACCTTAGTGATGTTTTGATTTGCATTTCTCTGATGGCTAAGAATGTTGAACATCTTTTTATGTATTTATTGGCCATTTGAACTTCCTCATCTGAGAACTGCCTAATCATTCGACCATTTTTCAATAGGATCTTCGATTTTGAGGGGCTTACTTTTCTTGAGTCCCCTGTATAATCTGGTTATGAGCCTACTATCTGAAGTATTGGGGGTGAATATTTTTTCCCAGTCTTTCACTGTTGATATTTTCCCTTGCTGTGCAGAAACTTTTTAATTTGGAATAATTACATGAAATAGGACATTTTCATTACAATGGTTATAGAAGGAAGCAGAGAATTTTGTTTTGTTTGCAAATATTTTATCCGTGAATGACACAGCTTTGTGTCTCTGCAGAGAGAACATATCCAGATGCCCTGGGTGGTTCAGGCCCTCAGCTTCTCTTTCTGTTGACAAGGAGCATCAATACATCCACATATTCTCTAGTGGTAGTTTTATCTCTGAGAAGTCAGAAAAAGTAATGATGGTAAAGTTTATAAAATAAATACATAAGAAATGAAATGGTGATCATGTGAGACAATTTACAATGGACAGAGACTGGAGCCCACGTGAAGGGCTCCCTGGTGGGTACAGGTGCTGGAGCCTTATGGGGGGGGGTGGCAGGTGCATTGTCAAGGGGAGGCAATACCGATCAGCCTTAGTGTCAGTGTTAGTGTCAATGGGAGGCACATCACAGATGAGCTGAGGCAAGCAAGAATGAAGAAACAGAACAGCATTTTTAGTTTTTGAAAGGATATTATTATTTTTGCTTGAATGTAGAGAAACCACTGATTCAATAACATGTTAATGGCATACAACTTGGAGAAATTGGACCCATACATATGACTTTTGATCACTTTCCCTCGTTCTAGCCCTTTCCTTGAAATCTCCCTGCAATCCCAGCGAGACTTCTCTTTACTAGCAGCCCATTCCCCATTCCTACCCTCTCTCTCATGGTAAAATCTATTATACATATATTTATAGCAAACCCATATGAGAGACACCATATGATACTTAGTCTTTTGTGTCTGGTCCATTTCACTGGGCATATTGACTCAAAATAACTCCATTTTCTTGCAAATGCTTCATATCTGTCTTTCTTTATGGGTGTATAATACTCCTTTGTCTTAGTGACTTTCTCCTTGCTATGACTTTGTGAACTTAACTCAATACCCAACATGCACAAGCGAGGGGAGGAAAAGTTTTATTTTAGCTCATAGTTCAGAAGGTCTCACTCCATTCGCAGATGTGTGGCTGGGAAATGGTGGAGTCACATGGTGGGGTCACAGCTAAAGCCAGAGCTGGAGCTGGAGCTGGTGCTCCAGGAGACGGTGATCCTCACGACAGCATGGCAGAACTGAGACCCATCTCAGAAGAAGGCTGGACCAGCACATGCCCCTTGTGGTCAAGCCGGAAGCATCCGGCCCTTCTAGCCAGGCCCCCCCTCCCAGCACTACACAGTACCCATAGGTACATGAGGCGTGTAGGGTACACTCCAGATCCAAACCATGACAATTGTGTATAGACCCTTATTTTTTAAAAGAATACTGTAGCCAGCATCAACCTCCTGTAATCTCAGTGCTCAGGGAGGATGAGGCAGGAAGTTCACAAAGTCAAGGCCAGTCTGAGCTAGCAACTCAGCAAAACCCTGTTTCAAATAAAAACTAAAAAAAAAAAAAACAAAGTTAAAAAGGAGGCTAGAAGTGTATCAATGCAGGTCCCTGGGTTCACATTCCAGGGCCACACGCACACACAGAGGATAATATTGTTTGAGCTGGAGGGGTATATAGTAGGTAGCTCCGTGATGGAGCCTTTGCCTAGCATGTTAGTCCTGGATTTAATCCACGCAACCACAATCCCACAAAAGCTGGTTGTTCGTAATTACCTCAGCAGGCAGAGATAAAATAGAAAGCCTAGGCAGTGTTAAAAGATAGAGTATGTCACCTGGCAAAGGAAAAGTGTAGACACACAGGCAATTATCTGCCATTTATCATGAGCATGCAGCATGTCAGGAAGTTCTGCAAGAGACAGTGGCATCAATAGCTGACAATTTATAGTGCTCACTGTGTGCCAAATGGTTCCTTGTATTCACCCGTTTAAGCCCTGAACTGATTGGACAGGTTTTACTATGATAGCCATTTGGATATGAGGGGCTGAAGAAGAAAAAGTAATTTGCTCAGGTCAGGAATCTACAGCTTTAAGTGCTTCAAACTAGGATCGTTTTCTCAACTCATACAAGAGCTCTTTTAAAATTTAAGTCCACAAACACGATATATTTCAAAAAATCTTTAGAATGACTACTAAACAACAAGGCTGAATGAATCACAGTGCAAAGGCCTGAAATTCCTGCTGATTGAACCTGACCTTGGGGAACAAGGAGGGTGTAAACTCCTGATGCCGTCGGGTAGATCTGAGTGGTCCATTCTGCTAACCTGGTGGCTGAGCACCTACACTAAGTCAAGGACCAGGACATGAGTCACATGCCAAGAGCATATTCTGAGACAAAAACGAATGAGAGAGGAGCATAATCTAATTGAATGGATACTTGTAAATCACAATGAACTCAAGGAAGGAGCAGCCATAGCCAGGAAAACAGAGAGACTGTTTTATACAGTCTTTTGTGAGTTATAATTGAGAAATGCAGTAGAAGTTCAAATTTCAAAAGTTACTGCAATAGAACACACATTGCCATTAATTTCCCCTCAAAAAAGTCCCTCGGTTCAGATATACTTATCCTACCATACTTGCTACTTTCTGAGCAGTTCTGGAAATCCCCTTTCATAAGCGTCATTATTTGGCCTATTATGGCTGCCTCAGTGTCCTGAACTAATTAAAACACATTTACCTTTCACAGCCATTTTGATTTTGGCGAAAAGCAAGAAGTAGTATGGTGTCAGATCAAATAAAGAAAGTAGCTGAGGACACACCGTGATGTTTTTATGAGCCTGCCTTTCTGTTGGATGGCAGTTGGAGCAGTGTTCACTATATTTTTATCATTCACCATACTTTTGACCATATCTTGTAAAGACATTTGCGAAAGAGAACTTCTAGAACTGCTTAGAAAGTGGCAGGAATGATGGGATAGTTGTGTTTGAAGTGAGGGGGAGACAGTGAGAGGGACTAATGACTGTGTGTCCTTAACTGTAATTTGTTTTTGTATTTAAACACTTACTGTACATGTCCACTGTACCTGTGGGAGGAAGGAGCATTCCTGCATAGTGGAAAAGGGTCAGGAGCGTAAAAGTACCAGGGTTTGTTAACATTAGTCATCTAGCCCTGAGTTTCTCAAAGTGGGTCTGGGAAGAGTTGCATGGCATCCTGGGAGCTGTCAGCCTGTCTGTGGCTTTCAGAAACAAAGTTGGTGGTTGCTAAGAATGTGTGTGCCTCTAAGAAGAAATTCTGCCAAATAGTGCTCATAGAAAGTAATAGTTGATCATTTATTATAATAGAAAGATGAAAAAGAACAAACCCTTAGAACGCCTTCTCTATTTTAATCTTAACATACAAGCATGACTTACTAAACCAAAGTTTGAGTACTCTACCTAGTTTTGTGTGTCCTGGGAGAATAAAAAATTAAAATAAATTTTGATAAAGGAGCCTTCGGTGATGCTGTCCATAGCGGGTGTTGTTTTATCACTGGGAAATTCTCATATCTACGAAATATTTTTATGAATAATTATTGAGGATGCTCTGTGATATTGTTCATGGCATTGTAATTTAATCATATGTTCCCACATTGTGGGCTTCAGCTGGTTCTTATGGTTCGGAGATGTCTTCAGGAATGAGCTGGAGCTTCTGACAGAAGCACCTGTCCTTAAAATAAGACTCTGTAATGTATGGGATGTGTGCAGAACTCAGTCTTTCCTTCCATCAGGGAGAAGATGACGTCTGTCAGGCTATCACAGAGATTGGAATGTATCATGTATAGAGGCTGATTCATGACACGTGAAAGTGCTAAGTGAACAGTATTTGTAATTAACAGATGCAAGTTGGTTGAAGTGGAAGAGATCAGCTTGCGTTAGGATCTGGATGCTGGAGAAACAAGGAGCACAGCACCGTTGAGTGTGTGAATTCTGATGGTCTTCTGCCTCTGGTGGATGATGTCCTGCTTGTTGCATCCTCCAGTTGTGAGCCACAGAAGCACTTGACTCCTCATGGAGGTAGGAGCAGTTATCCTAGGACAGATAGAAAAAGCCATGTTTTCCCTGAGATTGCACTTTACAGTATTGTAGGGAATCTTTGTGTATGTGCTCATCTACAGAAGAGGGGTACATAGATGGATGGCTTGCTAGTCTATTTTATTTTTCAAAAGCTGACAAAATGAAGTACTACACACTGGGTAACTTATAATAACGGAAGCTTATTACCTCGCAGTTCTAGAGAACAGAAATCCGATGTCAGGGTAACACCAGGCTGTGCTTCCTGTACAGATCCATAACGAAGAGTCCTTCTTGTCTCTCTTCACTTCTGCTGGTCGCCGGCAGTGCTTGGTGTTCCTGGGTTTTGGATCCATCATTCCCGTCCCCAAGCCCCTCGCTGAATGGCTTTAGTCCTGTGTGCCTCTGTATCTGGGTCTCTTCCCCTCTGCTTACGTGGGCAGTGGTCGCACTGGATCAAGGCCTACTCTACTGCAGTGTGACCTGATCTTAACTACTGTAATTGTATCTGCACCAAGTTTGTCTCCAAGTAAGGTCACATTCTGAGCTACTGGTCATTAGGACTTTAATATATCTTGGGGAAGAACACAATTTACCCAGGACAGAGTCTTGGGAGGCTAGTTTGCTCTCTTCCCTACCCTTAGTGCCGTCTGGTCACTGGGCAAGTGTAGCCTGGGTTGTTTAAGCACAGATTGCAGCATTCACATGCTGGAGCTAGAACAGTATAGCCAAGATTACTAAGACGCTCTCAGATAGAATTTTCTGATCCACCCATGGCCCAAGCTTGCTAATCATCTCAGAATCAATGCATTAAATACATGCAGGCTCCATGCATACATGACCACCATACTTCACAGCTAGTGATTTGTCTCTGGAAGTCTATAATCTGTCTCTTTAGAGTTTCAGGACTCTTGGAATTGACTTCATCACAGGGTTGAGAGGCTGAAGGTGATGCATTTTCTCCCTGAAGTCAGGTATAGTCAAGATAGATGACCCTGACATGATGGAGTTGCATACTTCATTTCTCTTCCTGACCCTATGACCAGTTAATTTGGCTTCTCCTTCCTGGATAAAGGCCTAGGAGGAAGTAGAGACAGGCAAGGAGTCTTAGTTGCATAAAAATTCTTCCGTATGGAAATAGGATGAAACCACAAGACTTTCTTTCTAATACTTATCACTGCCATTTTACCCGTGACGGTTAATTTACGGGACAGCTTGGCTAGACTGAGGATTTCTTAGGTGTTTGTTTAAACATGGATTCTAGGCATGTCTGGGAAGGTATTTCTTGATGAGAGTAATTTGAACTTGGTAAATTGAGGTTAACAAATTGTAACAAATTGTCCTCTCCGGTATGGACCAGCCTCATCCAGTCTGTTGAAGGGTTGAATAAAGGGATGAAAAGTAAAAAAAGGAATTCTTTCGTTTTTCTCACTGTCTTTGAGCTGGGACATTATTTTTCTGCTTTTAGACTTGGACGGGGACTTTCACTGTCAGCTCTCCTGGCTCTCCTCCAGAGTACTGACTGCTGATGTTGGGACTCAGCCTCCATTATCATGGGAGCCAATTCCTTGTAATAAACTCTATAAATATTTATCTGTCCTGATTCTGTTTCTGTCGTAAATCCTGACCTTGGTACAATAAATGTAAGCTCCCTCATGTTTGAAACACTTGGAAAAAACATGCTTTCTGACGCTATGCTTATTAAGTTTAGTACTGATAATATTTTGTAGCTTAAATCTTAGTCATTCTAACCCAGACCTACCCATTGATCTCTATTTCTTCCATCGCTTTTATGTCTTTTTGTATAGAATATATAACAACAAGATGCCTTCTTACATATTTCTTAGTTACTTTCTATTTTTGCAGAAATAAAAACTACTCAAGTGACCAGGAAGTGACCAGGATATGTGGTCCACCACGGGAATACTCCATAGCCACTAAGACTCCACTAGTCACGGATTTACTGGCCCATCTACCTGTTCACTTCAACTTAAGTTTAGAACAAGGAAATCCTTCCAAGCATTTGATTTCTGATTAAGAGGAGCTTATAGCAGTTGGTATTACCAAGAATGTGAGGCTGTTTGGAAAGTAAAAATTTATAGTCTGTGAAAACTGTTTTTCTTTACACCTAAACCAAAACCTCATGAGGTATGTGAACTAGTGTAGTCTTTGAGATGGCTGTGAGTGAAAGGAAATTTGGCTTACTTCAGATCTGATTGTATACCATGGGGCAAGCCAGGCCAACCTTTGAACTCTTAGGACGAGAAAGATGTGGATAACCGTGTGGTGAGGAGTTGGTTGAAAAGAGGGGAGGTGGTGCCTGTTCCAGAGCATCCATCTGATATTAATCTCGCTTCTCCCATTCTCCTGGAATTCTTGTATCTGAGGACAACTTGTTCACCTGCTCAAATGATTTTGTAATTTTCTTTAAGAAAAGGAATGATTGATTTTCTATTCCATAAATTAAGTAGATATTTGGCTGGGTTTTTTTGCTCTTCCTGTGTTCAGTGTACTATTTTACTCATCTCAATTATAATCTGTTTAACAGGTATCATTTGTGTTTCACACTTACTACATGGAGCATTTTATGTATTTAGCAGTTATTTGTTTCTGGGGTTCTGCAATGAATAACGTCCTGAGCAGTCACATTTTTCACATAATGTTTTATGAACCATATAAAGACAGTTCAGCTTGTATAAATCTGAGTGAACGCTCTAGCAGCGAGAGCTCTAGTCCTAAGCCTTCATCACAGGCCTGCTTTTCTTTCAACCTGTTTGAATTATTATCCTGATGCAGTGTTTTAAGAGAAAGGAACTGGCCAAATACTGTCTAGACATTTTTATAAATTTCACATCATTTCTTTGGGGGCTGATCCTAGAATTCAAGCCCAGAGCATTGCATGTACTAGTCAGATGCTCTACTACCAAGCATCCGCTTAGTGCAATGTTTGGAAAACCTTACACCTACATCCTCATGGAAGGTGATGCAAACAAAGACCACTCGGTCTTAGATGGACTGACAAGGAAGCACTCATCATCTCGTGTCTTCTTTTCTTCTTGCACCGTGGCCAGGGTTCGAAAAATGTGTGGATTTTTGCCTTACATACTTTCTCGTTGCTGGAACAGAATACCTGGTAACCACAACTTTAGGAAGGGGAGATTGATTTTAGCTCACAGTTTTAAAATGTCCCAGTCCATTCACAGGTAGATGGCTGGAAATGATAGAATCACATGAAGGGGCTGGGGCTGGAGACAGAGACCCTCACAGCACGGGCAGAGAGTCAAGCCCGAGACGAAAGGTGAAGCTATCCTGCCAGGTTAAGCCCCAAGCATCCTTCCCTTCCAGTCAGGTCCCACATCCCAACAGTACACATAATCATATTGTCCAAATACATGAGGCTTTTGGGGGACACTCCACATCCAAACTGTAACATTGCACCCCAGCACCCCAAAAGACTAATCTTAACATCCTTATGCAAGAAGCACTTAGTCCTTCTCTAAGAGTTGTCAGAGTTAACAATGCCTGCTTTGCTAAAGAGTCCAAGTCCCAAGTCTCCTCTGAGAGGCAGGAAAACGCTTGGTTGTTAGTCTCTGTGAAAATCAAACAACAGTTAAGTACTTCCCACATACAGTGGCATAGGGTAAATATAACCATTGCAAAATGAAGCAATAGAAAGATAGAAAATAATTGGACCAAAGCAAGTTATAAACTCAGCAGGATGAGACTTAAATCCATGTCCAGGACTTGGGGTAAATTGTGGTGGGGTAAACTGTGGTGGGATATGAGCTTGGGTAGTCCTGCCCTACAGCATTTTCACTGGCTGTAACCTCCATTTTCTCTTCTTTGGTCTGGATCTATTCACAGCATGAAGCTTTTCTCATGCTATGATCCATGTTTCTGGTGTCTTTAAATTTCTAAGTTATCTTATGCACCTTAGGCTTCTACTAAACAACTTCGAACACCATGCTCCCAGGGGCACACTGCCTGGCCTCTAAAACCTTCCTCTGAACTCTGGGTAAAAGCCTTAGTAAATTCACAACTTTTGCATTTTGCACGCCTGTAAAGCCAGAACCACATGGGCCTCACCCGATCAACCGCTGGCTTAAGCAGTAGCCTGGCCTTCTTCGACAATCACTGCTGAGCCTTCTGAGTTCTAAGATGGTTGAAATCTAGGTAGGTAATCTTTGGCAAACATTTTTCTCTTTGGCACTGGGGTCCTCTTCTCAGAGCAAAGTCTCATCTCTCCACCCTTGAGTTGGTAAAGGGTGGGGTCTTATTGACTTTTGAGATGCCCTCAAGGAATCTTTTCTATAGTCCTGATAAGTGCTTGGCTTCTTTTTAATCTCTTTAATTTCTCTGGACTCTTTGGCCGCACTACTTTCAGTCTGGCAAAACTTTATACTTCTTTATATCATTTGTCTCTGCCATTTTTTCCCTATGTTTTGCTGTAGAAGTGGCTAGGAGCTGCAAGCAGTAGCCATGTAACAGCCTGAACATTATGCTGCCTTGAGATTTCCTCCACCAGATTAATTGTCACCTGCCCTTAATCTCAGTTGCACACGAAGTCTCTGGACAAGGGCAAAATGCCTACAGACTTTCTTCTAGAGCATAGCACTCATGATCTTTAGACCACTTGCCAATATACTTTCCTCTCCTCTGAAACTAATTGAACCTGGCTTTTCCAATTTACACTTCTATCAGCATTTTGGTCTTCTGGGCTCTGACTAGAATCTCCCATAAAGCTGAGCTCAGAGCATTCCAAAGCTTCTCGAGCCTGCATCCTCAAACCTTTTCAGATTTCTCCCATAAACCAGTTCCAAATGTTTCCAAACCACATTGTCAAGTAAAGTCACAACAACTCCACTCTGAGTAATGATTTCTCTCTTAGTTACTTTCTCATTGCTGGTACTGAATATCTTACCTCTACACCTTTAGGGAGGAAAAATTTATTTTAGCTAACAGTTTCAGAATGCCACAATCTGTTAATGGTTAGGCATCTGGGAATGGTAGAATCACATGGCAGGGTCAGAGCCAGAAACTGATATCCTCACAGAATGGCAGAACAGAGCCAAGTCTGATAGAAAGGGCATAGCTACTTCTCTAAGTCAGGCTTCAGGCACTCTCCCCTTCCAGCCAGGCTCCTCCTCCCAATAATACACAGTATACAAAAGTAATCACAACAGCCAAATAAAGGAGGCATTTGGAGGCCGCTCCACATCCAAACCACAACACCTTGCTTCCTCGTGAAAGTGCTGCATAGAAAGACCATTTGGACTTGGATGGACCAACAACAAAACCCTCCTTGTCTTTTGTCTTCTTTTCTTCTTGCACTGTGGCCAGGGTTAAAAAGATGTGTGAATTTTGGGCTTTAATTCTCTGGAACTTTGGAACCTTTTTTTTTTCTTGGATTGAGCAAAAATTGAAGGCTGATCTTAGAGAATTTGATGACAGCATTGGCTCTGTCAGAACGAGGTTGGTGGAAATGAAAACTGGTGTGTGTGTGGTCCAGAAAGGGGAAGTTGTGCTTGCATGTGCATCTAATAGATATGTGTTTGGTCCCTTGAGAGAAGGTGTCTCTAGATTGGAGAATGTGATTGTTGGCAAGTGGATAATCTGTCTCTTGGTTCCTTGCATTTGACCTGAGGCCCAAGTCAAGGTTGAACAAATGCAAGGAACAATGTGTCCCAAATGGTACTTGGATATATATATTTGGCTCAATGTTTTATTCCTTTACAAATCTGAAAAAAATAATTTTTAAAAATCAAACATCACCTAAACAATTCCTATTTTTATTCTTTGGAAAGGATAAAGAACTTGTCTGGGCACAAAAGCCTGCTGGGATTTTCATTTCCACACGTGTCCTCATTTGATAGTTTCATTATGACGACTGGAAGGAGTTAGAATAGCTCTTGCATGGAAAATGATACAGCAGCAATGTTAAAATGGTAAGGAGCCCTTGTCTCCTGCTACTTTGAAGAGGCAGAGGCAGAGGCAGAGGCAGAGGCAGAGAGAGAGAGAGAGAGAAAGAGAGAGAGAGAGAGAGAGAGAGAGAGAGAGAGAGAGAGAATGAATATTCATCACCTTTTTCCGTTTGCTGTTTAGGTGTCTTCAGTTTGATTTTTGCCTTCAAAAGCCCAGACTTGAGTGCCCAGAAGGGTAGAAGAAACTTGAAGCATTAATGAGTCATGCTTTCATTGAAGGGAACGCCATTATTGAAGTGGTCTTAAACTTGTAGTTTTCATATACTGAGGATCCAATTTCCTCATGAGAAAGTAAGGTCCCTTCCTTTGTTGGAAGAAGGAGAGAAATTGACACTCAGGTGCATTCTGTTTCTGTAACAGCACATGTGGTCACAACTGTCTCCCCTTTAGATGGACCCAGGGCAGTGGCAGAGGAAAAGACAGTGGAAGCCAGGAAGCCCCATGAAGATCTGGAGCACACATGAGACATGGGATATTTGCCTTGTTCTTTTGCTAGCATAGGTGTTGACCCACCTAATAACTAGCAGTTTTCACGGGTAAAGTGATACACAAGGCTAATAAGAGATCAGACAGTGTTCACCATCTACACATTTCCATATGTTGACATGTGATTTTGGAAAGACATTTTCTACTTGTGTGTGTGTGTGTGTGTGTGTCCTTTTCATGGATCCAGAATGTCTATTCATAATTACATCCTTACATCTATTTCCTTGATGTGGACCTCCATGATATGAAAGCTGTTTCGTGCTGTTTTAAATTGTTTTATTAATGTCTCTTTCTAACTCTGCTCTGTTTGCCATAGACTTGCTTGGTTCAATTCTAGATGAAACTTTACAGATCAAAAGTTCTGTCCAGTAACAAAATGACTTGGCTGCATTATTCGCCTGAAAATGACAACGTAATTGCTCAGCCTTCCTTTCAAATATGGAGTTTTGGCTTGTTTATAGCTTGTTCTCTGTTCTAGCAATCATGGGCAGGCAATAGCTTCATTCACATTTCTGAAAAACTGTTGGAGGCACTGAGGTTTCCTGTAGCGGGTGTCCATGGGAGAAAGGGGCTCACTGAGAAATCATGGTTAATTCACACCGTCGCGTTTAAAGCAACACTTCTAAAACTCAGTCTCTTCATTTGTGAAGTACAGAAAATATGCCTCACATCTCCTGCAAACTGAAAGGATCAGTTTGACACAGTAAAAGCATGCAAATTTTTGAGCATTTATATAATTTCACTAAATATGACACTAAAATAGCTAATATGTAACAAATAATTAATTTGTGTCGGAATTAGTCAAATTTTCTCCAATTTGATCCTTGCAATCCTGTAAGGAGATAGTTTTGTTACTGTACCATTTCTCAGATGAAGAAGCCAAGGCAGAGGGTTAGGCTCGTGTTGAAGAATATGCGGCTAGTAAGTGGGCTGCCTAAGAATTGGACTCAGACAGCATGGCTCCAAAAGGAAGGCCTTGAAAGAATGCCAGGAAATAATTTTCACCAAGTGAAGCTGGAACCAGGCTTGAAAACTGTCTCAAATGCTGCCTTTGTGACTACGGCAAGGGCTGAATAGATACTCCTACATTAATGGAAATTAGACATTCTCCTTGGCTGATCTGAGCCCTCAAATCGTTCTCAGCTGTTTCAAAACCTTGGAATTGCTGGAAATGTTTAAACACCACATTGTTGATTTAGATTTATTTTCTTGTTTTGCAATCTTCTGAAATTATCTATTTTCATGTTAATGGTGTGTTACCATGTGGTAATAATGGGGACTGTTACTCCTGCAGGTTGAGATGTTATGGGCCATGACTTTCAGACATTTAGACTGTGGTGTGGTGAAGCCTGTGCCCTGTCACCTGGGAAGTGTGTGACCCCCCCAGTACCCCAGAGAACACAGAAGCCTGGAATGGCTTGAGTGATTCAGAATTTACAGAGGGTTCACATCACCTTTTACAAATTAGTTAGTTACCTTTTTTCCATAATTATTCTTTTTATTAGTATGTGTCTACAATACATAATAATTACATTTAGACTAGGGAATCAATGTGTACACGCTATCAAGTCTAATTGATTTTACTTCCTCTTCTCTCCTGTCCTCCTTTCCAGGATTCCCACCACATCAATTTTTGAGGCACTGGAATGGCTAGACATAATGTTTGTACTCATTATATCTGTTGATCCAAATCACAAGACAACCCCAAATTTAGTCTGGTCTTCAGGTATTAAATGGTGCCAGTTAAATTTCGTGGATGCCACTTGGGGTAAGCTCAGAGTCTGTGGAAGTCTTTCATTAAATTTGATTGGTATAATTTCAGAATGAGACCAGGCCTACAGTATGAAGATAATTCTAATCTATCTGTTTAACCTTATAATGATGGGGATGGTGTCACCATGAAAATTTATTTAACACTAATAAGGTTATTTTATGAATAATTGTATTTGATCTGCATAAATTCTTATGGTTTAAGTAAGATAAGTATAATTATCCACATTTTCATTGTGAAAACAAAACCCTGAAAAATCAAGCTAAGGTGTTTTACCATGGATTTACAAGCTGCGCACATGAAGTTCAATGTTCTGACTTTATGCTTTATCGCGTTTAACCTCTTGTTCTTAGTACGTACAGCCCGATATCAATTTTCATTCAGTTTCATAGCATGTCATCTTCCAAGTCCAAATGGTAGAAACACCGAAGTCTAAATTCTGTAGGAGATGAGGAGGCAAAATGGGCTGCTGAAAAATGGGTTTTGAGGAAAATTCCAGGGGTGGGTATCGTGACTTCGTAGAGTTCACTTTTTTATACTTACTTTTTACATTATACAGTAGGGAAATGTAATTGTTCCAGAAAGAACAGTTTTAATCCATTTTATTTTGGACCAGTGACAGGGAGAGGGAAAAGAAAATGTTAGCATTTGAGTATTTTAGCACCTCACTTGATGGTACGTAAAAATTGCATGTCTTATTACTATAACCTAAGAAGGCAATGGTATGTCCATTTTATAGATGAATAAACTTACAAAGAGAAGTGAAAGTTCTTTGCTTGAGTTCATGCAGAATTAACACCACAATCTGAAACTGAAATATCTCTTTTTCAACTTTTTTTTATTACTTCTCTGAAGCCGGGAGCTGAGAGTAACTGCTAGCAAGTACCTCAGTGTGCCTAAGAACTCTTACCATGTGATAGTATACTCCAGATACTTGGCTGCTAGCACGTATTTTTAATGAAAAATTTATAATAAAAGCATAAACAGGAATGGGATAGATAACTAAAAATATATATCTTAATACATGCTGCTAAATATGGTTTGCTTTGAACACATACTGAAGCGTATTTACATGAATATTGAGTTCATTCAAGGATTGAAGATGGGCACAGAATTTAATAGATTTTTGGTGTTTTACATGGCTTCTCCTTAAACATTGGGTCTTATTTTCACATATGAATTGGAAAGGAATAGGTCCACTTGTCACTGAAATCCATATTTTCAGGATATGTGGAAAGATGTGTGTGAATCTTCTCAAGATGCATAAAATGGAAGAGTTGTATAGTGGATACACTTATATGAAGGGACAGTCTGACTTTGAATTTGCCATGAAGTGTTTGCTCCTCTAGGAACATAGCCCTTTCTGTATTTTATTGAACTTCCGATTATTCCTGAGGTGATAATTTTTTCATCCTTTGTGAACTAGAGCCAGGTTTAACTGTATAATATTCACAGAGCCCAGTGGACCAGACTCCAAAAGGATTTTGAACATGGCCAGTGGAGGAGCGTCATTACTGAAGGATAAAGTCTTGCTTATCTTCTTCCACACATGCTTGTGTAGATCTTAATTTTTCCATTCAGGCTGTCTTAGCCACAGTAGTTTTCCATGTGTCCCATCATCTAGCCTGATGCCCTGTTGAAAACTTCTACTGAACAGCTTTCCAGCTGAAATGATCTTCCCCAGAAGCTGTAGAGAAATGACCAAGTCAACACAGACTTTTATTGTCTCAAACTGTGCTCATCAGCATGCTGTCCAAAGTCAAGTTTTGCTCTTTTTCTGGAGCCAAAATTTGTTTTTCTGCTTTTAGGAGAATGGCCATGATTTCATTTCCTTTTCTAATGTATTTATTTTCTTTTCAGTAGAGTCAGTGTATACATTGACATCGTGAATCTAACAAGCCTTCCACACTAGTGGCTCAGTTAGTATATTATTAGTTTGAGTTTTTGATATGGACAAGTCTTTTAGTTATTAAAATTGTGTTAAACCAGGAAAACTTGAATGACTAAGGAAGAGTGCGGGCAGTGGCCAAAGCCATGTTTTGAGGTCCTGACAGTGGAAAGGAACAGAAGAAGCTGTCGTATTTTGGCAGACTAATTCAAAGTTAACTAGTTAGACTTGTCTTAACCACCTTATTTGTGTGCTTGGGCAAGTGTGTCTGTATTTGGCATTATAGCGGCATCCCAAGGTGTTCTTGTGGCTTGGCTTTTAAACTGGTAATCTTGCAAGGGTCTAACCACAGGAGACTATTCATGTGCCATCTAGACAGGACTGTAGGAAAAAAGATGCTGAGATGATTATTTCAATGCCATTTTAACCCATGGCTGTGAGCTTGAGGTCAAATATTTATAGGCTTCGTTTAGGCCTCTGGAATCTTCTTTTTCTGAGCCCTCGCCTTGTGATTGGGACAGCTTTATCCTCCTTGCTGCATCGCCTTTACAGCAGCCTCAGGACCAATCCTGGCTTTAATTAGAGATATTTAAAGAGCTCCAGAAGAGTTCTTTAGGCTCCTTTATCGTGCAATATCTATGTTTACATGGTTCTGATCTTATGTCCAGTCCACATAAGTGAATTACTGCCTGATTCCAAGACTGAGTCTATAATAGTAGAAATAGGACATTGTGCTGTTGACTCCAAAAGATGAGTAGATCAGTAGAATAATGCAGACAGTCCAGAAATAAGCTACACAATTGATTTTTGGCAAATATTCGAGGACCATGCAATATAGAGAAAGATGATCTTTATAACAAGTAGTATGTCAGCAATCAAATAGTCAGATGCAATGAAATTAACTCCAAAGCCTGCCTCAAATGATATGATACAAACAGGATTTCAAAATAGGCTATACGTGTGGAAAGTAAAACTAAAACAACAAAATGAATAGAACAAAGCTTGTAGAACAGAACAGTGATACTGAATTTTCCAACATTTGTTGAAATAATAGACACAAGCAGTCCAAATGGTGGCAGAAAATTATCAACAAAATTGAATTTTCTTAAACTAAAAAACATTTTGATTTTCAAAATGTGTTATGATGAATTTTTATTTGAAAGGCTTTGCCAGAGAATTGAAGAAAATATTTTTTTCAAAACATGACTGTAACAAAGACTTGAATCCAGAACGTGTAAAGAGTTTCTGTCATATGTCCATAAGACGACAAACAGCCCAACAATAAATGGACAAGTTACAGAGAACATTGATGAATGTCAAAGACGTGTGGAGAAATGATTGTCATTAATGAACAGTCATAGGGAAGCATCAGTTAAAACCACAATGAGTCGTCACTGCAGACCTGTTAGGATAGCTGTAATTACGCAGGGTGAAAGGCTGCACAGGTGAAGCCACGGTGAGGGTGTGGAGCAGTTGGAGCTCTCACTTGCTGGCGGGGCAACTGTGGAACGCCACATCCACTTTCAAACCAAGACAGTTTTCCAGGAAGTTAAGTGGTCATGTACCATACAGTCCAGTCATTTCTACTCCTAATTATTTGTCCAAGAGAAATGAAAGCGTATATCCATCTATATCCATACCGGGACATAAATGTTTACAGCAACTTAATTTATAATGGTGCCAAGCCACAACTTTTGAAATGGAGCATTCTCTGAAATCAGAGGGTTTATTTGCCAGCAGGAAAAAGACCTGACCCTGGGACGAATTCCACAAGGACCAGCAATAAGGCTAACTAGCACTGTTGGAAGTGCATCTACGGGACCTAAAAGCCAAGTACAATTTAGAATGAAAATCTGGGGAAGAAAAGCATAAATTGTTTACATTAAACTTACATTGGCTATAGATGAGGACGGCAGATTCGTGTAAGTGGCGAATATTTTGGGATAGAGTGAGGAGAATCCATAGGAGAAATACTGCTTCTGTAGTGGTTGGGGTTAGTGGTCTAGAAAGTTTTTACAAAACAAGAGACAAGGGTACCTGAGGGTTGGACACCAGTCTAAGTCAAGATGTTACATTCCATACATGGATTCAGTTATTTTACCCATAAATGTATGTAAATATCATATCTCAATAAAATCCAACCAACAAAAAAGCAAATAAACTTGCCTGTATTCAGGATTGTGAAACAGTCTTTTGTCAGCTTGGGCCCATAGTTGCTAAATAATTAACTTTCTCTTTCTCTCTACCCTCTTCACTAGATTTTTCAATTAAATTTAAGAAATCTTGGGCTGGAGGAATGGCACAGCCGTTAAAGTGCTTGCCTAGCAAGCGCAAGGCCCTGAGTTTGATTCCCCAGTACCACATAAAGTCCAGCATGGTGGCACATACTTGTAATCCCAACACTGGGGAGGCTGAGACAGACAGATTGTCCTGAGTCCAAGACTAGCCTAGGTTACACCAGTGGGTTCTCCACTAGCCTGGGCTACAGAATGAGACCCTGTCTCAAAACAAACCAAACAAACAAACAAACAAAAACAGAGGTTTTTTTTCTCAATAGCATGGAGCAGTAAACAACACAAGTGTTTGCCACCAATTCAGTGGGTAAATGATTTATGACAGAACCAGGCACCGTAGCATACTTTCTATTAGTGGAAAAAAAAAAAAAAAGTCTCACTGATGGGTGTGCTGCTATGAGTGGATCCAACAAAATGATGCTGAGAAAAAGAACTCAGACAATTGGGTGTATACTGTATCATTCTATTTTATAACGTTTCAGTGAATTCAAGGTAATTGTAACCAAAAGTGGGTCACTGGTTACCTGGGGGTTTGGGGGATGTAGGAGAAGAGAGACAGATGACAAAAGGTCACATGGATGCTTCTAGCAGATGTTCTTTACATTTATTTGTTTGAGAATGGCAATGGATTCAAGGGCCCATACCTATAACAAATCTCCATAATCCACATTTTAAATACATGACTTGTTTAAATAGATGAGTTGCTTATTTATCAGCGGTACCTCAATAAAACAAAAAAATAGTCAACCACGATGATTACTAATATGTATGTTTCATATATACATTGTATACAAAGTTTGAAGATTTTGGTTATTTATGTATTTATTGAGACAGGGTCTTGGTTTGTCGTCCAGGATGACCCTAAAATTGCTGTGTAACCCAGACTGGCCTCAAACTCGTGACAGTCCTCCTGCATCAGTCTCCCAAGTCCCAGGTTCAGGCTCCTACACCGCCATGCCCGGCTTGTGTGGTACTGGGGAATGAGCTTAGGGCCTTGCACTTACTAGTCAAGCACTTGAACTTCTGAGCTACCCGTTGCCCCTGAAGATCATTTTTGTCCGGTGTTTGTAGTGTGCCTATGTTCTGCCATGACCCGCCATATGAGGTCATGTGTGGAGTTTTCCACTCGTCGTGCAGGTGCTCAAAAGCTGATGGCTTTGGATGTGTTTTGGCTTCCACTTAAAGATACTTTGTCTTTACTACCAGCCATAAATACGCACATTAACTAACTTAACAGTGTGCCTGGAATTTCTCATCAACTCTACTCAGGATTTTTTTTTTTTTTTTTTGTCAAAAGATTTATTTATGTCCCGATGTCCCTGAAAGGAATTATGCTTCTGGCAGATACGCAAAACACACCTTTTGTCTTTGCCCGTCAGCCATGATGTGTTAGAATCCTACTTCATTTTTAAGAAGCAGAATTAACACTAAAGAAGATATGTGAAAAACATTGACTAGTTAAAAAGGATGATAAAATGTGAAGCCAGCTTCAGCACCTTAAAAATGTTACCTTCAGTGGACAAAATGAATGGAACCACAAACATTTCCCTTACCTGTTGATCCTCCCGGTATTTATCCATAGTGGCCTTGCCATTTCCCTTTGGGTAGCTGTCCACAGGACTTCCACCCCAAAGCTGCCAGAAATGACAACTACCGTCTGTTTTCCTAATTCTGCATGACCAAACTAATTTCATTTTTCCTCAGAGTGGTATTTATTTACAGAAACCTGGCTGCTTACTAAAAACATGAATGACTTTGAATCAAACTTGGAGAACTAATAAACATCATTTGGCAGCAGTGAACCTGTCAACACGTGGACATGAAGTTCATGGTCATGCAATTGTCCGTTTAGAGTCACTTGAGTCAAGGAAACCAAACAGTGAGCTAATTAGACCTATCTAAAGTGGCTCAAACTCCCACAGACAGTGGGACCAGTTATTTCTCAGGGAAGGATTTGTTTATTTTCACTCTAGGACAAAGGTGCAAAACTGTTGGAAGATTACTGAATGCATCTCCAAATCAGGCCAAATAAAATTGGCAATTCACAGGTAGTTACCTTGATGTGCAAATGGTAAGGTCTTTAATTAGCCCATTTGCATCATTGGGAAAGAGCCTGGGATCCACTTGTATAAGGAAGAGATTGATTTTTTTAGGGGAAGAAAATTCATAAAAAATATAAAACCCTGTTTTTTAACAACCTACGCATTGCCAGCCGGGATTTGTCTCTTACAGTTTGAATGTCGGATACATATTTGGAAGCTGTTTCTCTGTTTTAATATTCTTGATGTCTATTTCTTATGGCTCAATTTTGTCTTGAGTTTAGTTCCTGAAAGACTCAAGGTTATTTAAAAGATTTGAAATCTGTGACTATTCCCTGAAGCTTTAATCTCTGAAATGGAGAAACCTCCTGATTAGAAAAACAGGCGCCTGGTTTGGTCTTTTGAAACACTGAACTCTAGGAGATACTGTCCAACATTTTTGGTGGTTTTCTTTTGTATATTGGATAAATTTTGGATGAGTGAGACTAAAGTTTCATTTCATATTTAAATAATCCTGTAATAGGATTCTACCATCAGACTTTCCTTATTTAGTTATATACATGTAGGTTCTGTGATTATGAATCTCTAAAATATAAACCAGGTTGAAAATTGTGTTCATTTTTGTGTCTTCATGCTATGGACACCGTAGAGGATTTCTCTGGGTGATTGTGGCTCAAATGGATATTGCCGTACAGTAGGATACAGCTGATTTTCAATGGCCTGAGGAGGGTGCCTGACATCAGAAGCGCTTGCTAGGATAGCCGATCAAGATGGCTACTGATATCTCAGTGTATGTTTTAAACCAACACTTGTGGATGCTCTGTGTCAACTGATCAGAGGTGTAGAAGTAAGCCAAAGATGTACTTCTTGCTGTGACATGGGAATTCATGTAGAAATTCAGCTTTTGGTTAAATCCATCAGAATTTCACCAATGTGATACAATCAGCCAGCCTGCAGACCGTAATATAATAAGGTGTCTTTATAAGCAAAGTATGGTTAAGCAGTCCACCTGAACATTGTGGGTTCAATCTGCCTGATGTAGTTCTGCTTCCATGAACTCAGTAAATTATTTTCCTGTGGTCTTGAGCAACAGAGCCCTTCTTTTTCCACACTTAGACTCTTAGAGCGTGAGTGTTGAGAGTGACCTGAGTGTTCGTCAGATTGCCCACTCACTTTTGAGACCAAATTACAGACTTTGACAGCAAATGACTTACAAAGCCTGGCACCTCACATCACCTCAAGCCCAACTCCCATCATTCCACTGCTACTGCATCCTGAAGTTCTCGTTGTTGGCGAGCTCTTCCTGTGGTGAGGTACTTTGCCCCACCAGAACTCTGCCCTATCGGCGCCCAGCCCTTTAGACTTTATCAACTAGTCCATAGTATTAGAACTGTTTCTGTGTGAGAATATGCTTGCAGTACTTATTTTGTTGAGAATACTATGAGCATTTTATAGGAAAAAAAAAACCTTTTGTTTATGTGTTTACCAGTGAATCAAGATTATTGACAGGGTGAGGGCACAGCTCAGTGGTTAAATCCTTGCTAGGAAAGCACAAAGCTCTGTGTTCAGTTCCCCAACACCACATGAATGTGACATGGTGACACATGCTTGTAATCCCAGCACATAGGAGGCTGAGGCAGGAGGATTTCCATGGGCTTCAAGGCCAGTTTGAGCAACATAGTGAATTCCAGACCAGCCTGGACTACAGAGCAAGATTGTTGTCTTGGGAAAAAAATAAAAAAGATAGGTTGAAACGTTCAGATTTAAGTTCCCAACAGAAACTGGAACTATAGGTCGTGTTATATAGAGAGAAAGATATGATTTTACAATCCTTGCCAAAGACCTGAAATTTTAGGCCCACTTAGAAGTGAACATTGATAAAGTTTAATTTTCAGTGTGCAGTTTTGCATGAATTATTGTGGTTTATTAAACTGTCAATGGCAAAATAACATTTCTTTGGGAACAGCAAGGATGAAGACACATACAATACTTGTTGTGTTAGAGACAAAAGGGAAATAGAAATTCTGGATACCCAATGAATATATCAATTTAAGAAAATAACAAATTTGGTGAATGCGACAGCTATTTTATTTTAAAAATGGCCACCTATCCTATCACGCTTCTTCTAAAATGATTAAACTATCAATGTAGTACACTCCAGGAATTGCATACTTACTTACTTGGTAGGCTACACAGTTAATATATTGTAGAATCAAATGCAGTTATGATAATAGGCCAGGTTGACATTATATAAATGCAAATGAAAAATCTCATAATCATGAAAGAGAAAAAGGCATGGAATAGCTAAGAATGAATTGGATAAGAAAGACGATATGAAGAGAACTATAAAGTCATATTGCCGGACATAAAATAAAACTCAAATCCATGAAGGGACATGCTGATTCTTGATAGGAGGACTTATTAATTTAAAATTGTCATTGAAAAAAAATTAATATATGAAGTTAATGAAATTTCTGTTTGGATTCATGTTTTTCTCTTTTGGAATACATAAAGCAATTATAAGGTATTTATGGAAGAAGAAACATGAAAATTGCTCAGGAAATTTTGAAATGTAGCAATCACAGGGCAGTTCAGCCTACTAGAATTTAAGTGCCAATATAAACAAAACAACTGTATCATTCTGTCTTACAATAAATGAATTATTCTGAGGGACAAAGAGAGATAATTTGTCACATATTTAGTGATGGCATTATAGGTCAGTGAATACATTATATATTTATGTAATGAAATTGTGGGATTATCCTTTTTGGAAATAATAAAATGTTATCCCTACTACATTTACAACAGAGTTTAGATGACAAAAGTCTGAATGTTAAAATAGGAGACTAAAAGTCTTAGAAGACACCATGAAAAGACCATTTGTGGGATAGACCTGTAATGCTTTTTTTAAAGAACATCAAAATCGTAAGATGTGAAGAAATAATGATGTCTGTGGTCTCATGAAATTTATTGTAACTGTGTAAGGTGTAGACTGTCCATGTCATGGGTGTTTGAAATGTTTACTGACTGGCTAGTGAATTTTGAATTCCTTCATGTGCTTAGGGAATTTTCTGCCTTATAAATCCCGCCTTCCTAATGTTCAAGTCACAAATCCACTTTCCCAGCCTCCTTTGCAGTTGGCCCTGTGGCTTGAGCCCCACAATTCAGACCTACAGTTGATCGGAAATCTCGGAAAAGACCGGTGTGTCACTTTGATCCTTCCTGACTCAGACTCTCTGTCAACTGCCTGCTCTTTACTGTTTTACTTTTTCAGTTCTCACTCTCTGGTTAATGCCCACTACTACCCCTGCTGAACAGATCAGAGCCCAGGAGGAAGGGTGGGATGCCAGGATGTTGGGAGATGCCTCGTGGAACCAGACATGTTGAAAATGGCTGAGAAGTGTCGGGCTGAGGGAGGAGGTGAGGGCAGTGTCCTCGGGGATGGGAGGAAGGAGGCAGGTATCCAGTGGAATGGCGCAGCAGCTTAAAAAGAGTATTTCCCCCCACACTTTTAGCCCTCAGAACTCAACTCTTTCTCCCCTGAAAGGTTGTGATCCATCTCATATCACTTTATACATTTCTCTTCTGCTTGCCCTAGTAGGAATGAACTGTGTTTGCTACTTAGAATTCTGACAGCCATGGCCTGGAAGGTTGATGACGAGGAGTAAACTGAGAGAAGATAATGACAGACCAGACAACAAAGAGTGGAAACAACTGAACACGAAATAATACGCAAGTCATATAAACAGGCCATCCGCCAAAGGAAACAAAATGCAAATGAAAAGCTGTGTAACCTCCTAAGTAGTTGGGGAAACAATAAAAACATTTTAACTACCAATTTTTGTTCAAACTAAAAATATTAGGCTTCATGGCTTGTAACAACTAGGAAAGAAACAAACTTTATGCAGTGTTAGTGAAAACAGGGTTGGAGCTCTGTGACGTGGCAGTATTTTTTTTTTTTTTTTTTTTGAAACAGAGTCTCAGTCTGTATCCCAGGCTGGTCCTAAACTCATTTTGGAGCCCAGGGCTACCCTTGGACTCATGGCAGTCCTCCTGCCTCAGCCTCCAAGTGCTGGGATTTACCAGCATGCACCACCACACCTAGCTTATATGTTGCTGGGGAATGGAACTCAGGACTTGCGGTTAATAGGCATGTGCTTTAACCACTGTACCATTCCTCCAGTCCAAATGACAGCATTTGAAAGATATGTCAATGTAAGTCCATCCCATTGGTTCAGGCCCATGATCCAACAACTATGGGAAGCTGAGGCAAGAGGATCACAAGTTCCAGAGCAGCATGAATAACTTAATGATTTAGCAAGAACCTGTCTCAAAAAAAGTACATTGAGCTGCTGATGGTATAGCTCAGTGTGATCGCCTGAATTCCATCACTGCTACCACGTGCACACACACACTCACACATAATCTACACAAGATGTTGGTCATAGCTTTCTTTAAAATGGAAAACATCTGGAAACAACTCAGGTGATCATCAGAAAGAGGATGACTGTGGAATGTGTGTTATACCCCCAGCCTGGGGTTCTACAGAACTCTTCGAGTACAAGTGCATCAGGCGCAATACAGATAGGGAATTGTTCTGAAGAATGCTCTTTATGTATTATTAAATGAAACATTCGGCAATTCTGTTATTCTCATATAAAAGATTATACCATGTATGTAAACATACTTTCATAAGCAAAGTTACTACTGTAGAAAATATAAAAATTGTGAATAGTGCTTGCATTGTGGAGGGGATACTGGAAAGGGGAAGGAAAAAGTGTGACCCTGACCTTGGATATTTCTGTACAGTTCACATGTGTCACAGGTGCTTTTATAAACTACATGACAGAAAGATGCAAGCTAGGGAGTGCAGGACCACAGCCACCACCCCAGCTTCCCTCCACCGTGAGCCTTCTCTGATGAGGAAGGCTGGTTCCGCACTTTGTTTTTCTTGATCCCTCTTCTAACTCCTCAAGAATTAAGCCTCTCCTCTTCCACCAGGTGAGCCCACTGGGACAGAACCCCGGGAACATCTCCAGTGGCTTTTGATTTTTCCTATCTTCATGCTTTTGTAGAGTAAATTTCTTATCCCTTTACTTTCACACTTTTTCAATTTTTGCTTACTTACAAAGAGACTTCATATTGACCCTTACCAATAGTCCCTGAAGCAAATTGGAGTTCAGTCAAGAGTGGTTGGATGCTAGAACTTGCAGAGGAGAAATTTATCTAAGGAAAAAAAAAAAGACTCCTGTCACCTTTCCTCACTGGGTTTCTGCAGTGTGGAAAGCCATCTACCATGTCTTTGTAGCCTGATATTAACTTGAAAAAGGGCAAACAAATTTATTCTTAAGATTACTACCCACATGCAGACATCCGGTCAATTTTATGAAGAAGAAGGAGTTATGCGATGTATGTACCCTTAATAGAAATCTAAGTGCATGAACTTTTTTGTAAAACTTGGAGTGTCATCTAACACTACTTCAGTGATTCTAGACCTCTCTCTTTTTCATGCAGCATTTCAATGACGTAGTGAGTCACTGTCTAGAATTGAAAATCTTCACTAACTTCAAATTCTGCTCAAGAAGTTTTCCATTCCAAGATTGGATGGCTGTAGTTTCTAAAACGTACCAGACAGTTCACACATTTCCATACTTTGATTGTTAGGAAGTAATCTTTTATATGCTCATTTCCTGCCACCTTTTCCCCATTGGTCTTAGATAACACAACTGCACATTGAAATTCCAAATGTTCATTGCTAATATGAGGAAATACAATCTATGTATCTTAAGTTCTTGGATCTGTGTCCTCGCTAAAGTAACTTACAGATTCGAGTAGCATTTTTTTTGTCAGTTTGGGGGATTTTCTGTAAATAAAAATGATGATTGATTTCAACCTAATTTTATGTAACTTATTTTTATGGTTTGCCTTATTGTATTATATACTGTATTATAATTTTGAACATGGGATATATCTTTGTCTTGTTCTATACTCTAGTTTAAAAAATTCATTGTCTTCATATTAAGTATATTGTTAGTCCTAAGACTCTTTTGCTAAACATTCTTAATTGGATTTAAAATATGTCCTTCTGATTCTAATTTAACTTGGTATTTTTTCTTTATCACTATTTAGAATTCTTTCTATTTTTCAATGTGTAACCAGCTTTTCATTCTTAAGGAGAAAATACTTATTCACAATATATTATCCATTTTACAGGTTGCTAGATTTAATTTGCTAATATTTTGTTGAGAATTTTTGAACTATTTCTATGAGGAATATTAGTCTGTCGTTTATCTTTTCTTGAAGCAATCCTTACCTGGTCTTGGTATCAGACTAATTCCTACCTCCTAACATGGGTTGGAAAACATTCATTTATCTTGCATTTTTTGAGAGAACCAGTGTGAAATTGATATTTTCTTTTTTTGTAAATGTTTGGTAATGTTCAACTTTGATCCTTTCTGGGTTTGCAAATTTTTTAGAGCGTGTTTTAAATATGAATTTAATTTATTGGCAAATGTTCATAGTCTTTATGAATTAACTTTGGTAATTCATATCTTTCAAGGAATCTCTGATTTCAGTTATTTTATCAAAGTTATTAGTCCCAAATTTTTTAGTGACTAATGTCTTTAGCAATTAATTCTTGAAAGAAATATACATACACATACCCACACACAAATACACACACACCTTATTTTTTATTCTGTTAATCTATTGATGAATGTTTTGGCAACTTCCATGATTTAGTTGTTACTAATTGTGCTGACATAAACATATATGCATGTTATATGATTCTTTTGACTCTTTTGGAAACATATCCAGGGGAGATATCACTGGATCAAATGGCGTATCTATTTTCAGTTTTTTGAGGACTCTCCATATGGCTTTCCTTCATGGTTGTACCAGTTTGCAGTTCCACCAGCAATGTAGAAGTGCCCCTTTCCCCCTGCGTTCTTTCCAGCATCTGTTGCTTCTTGAGTTGTTGACATAAGCCATTCTCACTGGGAAGAGATGATATCTCCATGTGGTTCTGATTTACATTCCTGTGATGGCTAAGGATATGGAACATTTTTTCATGTATTTGCTGGCCGTTTATACCTCTTTTTCTGAGAACTGTCTATTCATTTCAACTGCCTATTTTTGAAATTGGATCTTTGATTTTTCAGGGGCCTATTTTTCTTCAGTGCTTTATATATATTCTAGTTATTAGTCTCCTATCTGAGGTGTATGTGGTAAAAAAAATCTTCCTGCTGTCAGTTCTCCTTTCACTGTGTTGTTCCCTTTGCTGTGCATAAGCTTTTCCATTTGCTATAATCCATTTGTTAATCCTAGGACTTACTTCTTTTGCACCAGGTGTTCTGTTGAGAAAAACTTTGCCCGTGCCTACATCTTTAAGAGTCCTGCCTATTTTGTCCCCTAGGAAATTAGATGCTTTGGGTTTTAATATCTTTGATCCACTTTGATTTGACTTTAGCACAGGGAAATAGGTGTGAATCTAGGTACATTCTTCTGCATGTGCATAGCCAGTTCTCCCAGCCCCATTTATTGAAGAGACCATTCCTTTTGCAGTGTATGTTTTTGGCCCCCTTGCTGAAGATCAGGTAGCTCATGGTACCTGTGGTTGTCTCTAGATCCTCTGTTTCTTCTGTTGACCAAACTGTCTGGTTTTGCACCAGTAACTTATTTTTTTTTTTTTGCAACACTGTTGCTTTGTAATATAACTTGATGTCTAGAATTGTAATGCCACCTGCTTTCTCTTGGTGCTCAATATTGATTTGGCTATTCTGAGTCTGTTCTGGTGCCATATACATTTTAGGATTGCTTTCATTCAAGTTTTGTGGAAAATCTTGTAGGTATTTTTTGATAGAAATTACATTCAGCCTGTATAACAAGCTCGATAATATAGCCACTTGACAATATTTTGACTATCTAAGAGTAGGGGATGTCTTTTCTTTTTTTATGTCCTTTTCAGTTTCTCTCTTCAGTATGATGTTGATTTCATTGTGAGGCCATTCACTTCCTTGGTTAGGCTTATGCCTAGGTATTTAATTGTTTGAGGGGCGATTGAGAATGGGATTATTCTTTTCAGTTCTTTTTCAGTGAGCTCATTGTTAGTTCAGAGGTATGCTGTTGATTTTTGTATTAATCTTGTATCATAAAACTTTGGCTGAATTTGTTGATTAGTTCTAAGAGTAACTTGGTGAAGTTTGGGGGGTCTTTTGTGTAGAGAATTATGTTATCTGTAAATAAGAATAGTTTAACTTCTTTTCCAATACATATATCTCCCCTTTATTTTATTCTCTTGCTGCATTGGTCTGGCTAACATTTCAAGTGATGTATTGAACAGGTGTGGTGAGACTGCACAGCCTGTCATGTCCCTGATTTAAGGTTCTCCCCAGTTAGTATTATGTTGTCAGTAGGTAAGGCATTAATGGCTTCTGTGGTTTGAGGAAAGGTCCTTCTGTATGTATTTTCCTCTGGACTTACGTCATGAATCAGTGTTAGATTTTGTCCAAGGATTTTTCTGCATCTATTGATTTGATCATGTGATTTTTATTCTTGCTTTTATTTGTGTCGTGTTTTACATTAATTTATTTGCCTACGTTGAACCATCCTTGCATCTCTGGAATTAAACCAACTTGATCATGATGAATGATACTTTTAATGATTTGTTCAATTCTATTCTGCAGTATCTCATTGAGGATTTTTATAACCATGTTCATTAAAGAGATTGACCTATAGATTTTTTTCCTAATCAAGTTCTTTCTCTGGTATTGGTATTAAGGTAATGCTAGCTTCCAGAAACAACTTTGGCAATCCTTTCTGATTGTGTTGATAGGGTTTTTTTTTTCTTTCCTTATTTGGTTAGTTTACATAAGGGTTTATCAATCTTATTTATTCTTTTCAAAGAACCATTCCTTGATTTGTTGATTTTTTTGGTATTTTTTAAATTTTCAATTTTATTAATTTCTGCTCTGGTCTGTATAATTTTTTTCCTACTACTTTTGATTTAAGTTGTTCTCGTTTCTCCAGAACCTTGAAATGCATCATTAAATACTTTAAAGTATCATTAAATACTTTCTTTGGGATAGGTCTGGTGTCATAGTAGGTATTTATAGCTATAAATTCCTCTCTTAATACTGCTTCCATCATGTCCCACTGATTCTAGTAACATTTTCTTATTTTGTTTGACTCTAGGAGTTTTTTATTTTTCCCCCTGGATTTTTATGCGACCCACTGTTAAATAATATATTATTTGTTCTCCATGTATTTGTATAGTTTCTGTAATTTCTTTAGCTATTGATTTGTAGTTTTATTCTACTGTGTATCTGCTCCTGTTCTTCCTGTGTCCCAGTCTGCAAAGATGTCCTGTTCTTTAGTATTTTCAGTTGCTCCTATGAGGTTAAGTTGAATGAGGAGAGGATGGCCTTTTGTCCAAAGGTGCTTATACTCCCCTTCCCCTGTGCTATCCACAGCCAGGTGAGCTAGCTCTTCTCCTGCCTGTGCTGTGGGGGTGGGACACTATGATTTCTGCTTTCTGTGACCTGATCGCGTTGGGCTCAGATCTCTTAGAAAGACTATAGGCTTTTTTTCCTCTTCTGCCACCAGCACTTTTCTCTGCCTAGTGATTGGCAAGAAGAGTCCCTGGCTTCCCTGGAGTGTGGCTTGTTGACAGTCAGTCTCCTGGGAGAACTCACAGTGTGCTTACAGTTCTCCTGTATGGCCCTGCCAACAAACACTTGTTGCAACTTCGACATGGTAACTCCACTGGCTGGCGTTTGTTCCACAGTGTCCAAGCTGCAAAGCCTTACAGTTGGGGTCTCTCCCTGTTTCCACACTGCCATCAGAGTGACTCACTGCACACTGCAGCCAAAGGCTGCTGTTGGGGCACACAGCCCCAAAAATGGTGGGCACCTTCTGGGCTGCCATCCTTGCTGAAATTCGTCTACACATTGCTTGTGGGCCACAGGCTGGCTATGCACACCTGTGCCCTGCGGCTCTAGGTCCTACCTGCCAGGCCTGGCCCTAGGCCCTCTCCTTGTCTGGAAGCCTACACTCATCTGCTGGCACCACTTTTCCTCTGGTTCTGTGGTCACCATTTACTTTCAGCAGATCCTCTGATTTCCTGGGCTAAGCTGTAGAGGAAATTCCTTTGATAAATCCCTCTCTTCCAGCCAGATCATGTGGAGCCACTGATGAGATGATCTCACACCATCGCCATCTTGGCTTTACCCCACCTTCAAGATATCTTCAGTTTGTTTTATGTGGTTGAAGCACCATTGGCCAGTAGTGTGTTTTTTTCTTTTTTAAGAGATACATCAACAGGATTTGTATTTGTTCTCTACAAAGGTTGCTTTTTCCATAAAGAATGTTTTATGCTAGAATTAACATCCTAGAACTTCCTTTAAAATCTAAAATCTAAATTCAAGTAATATTTTAAGTTTATTTTCCCAGAGTGGATTCCTTTCAATTGCCCATTTCTACATCCCTCTTTTTTCTCTATTTTGGAAAATATATTTGGTTGCTATTTTTAGCACCATTTGCTTCTTCCAGCAGATATTATAGGTGATCAAAAGTATGATTTGAGAAAAGTGCTGGAAAAGAACTGGATGGAGTTTCCTTGGACCTTTGAAGACAGTGACTTTAAATAAACATGTTGAATACTCAGAATGAAACCCAAGGATGCTCAACTCCCTTATATAATAATGCATAGTATTTGCGTATAACTTATACACTTCCTCTTATACTGAAATTATATTCACATACTTGTAATGTCTGATATACCTTAAATGGCATGTGAAGGAGTCTCGCACTGCATTTTTCTAGATTCATTATAATATGAAAAAATTCTGTTTATGTTCAGTAAAGAAAAAAGTCAATGCACCGTTGTTTGAAACTGTGAGCAGAGGACCTGTGAGCGTATCACTGATCGCTGTCCTGTTGTTACGGATGTCATTTAGCACTTTAAAAGCATTGTCATCCATTAGTCCTTTGCTCATCAAAAGAGCATTTTGGAATTAGGCAGGCATCTTAGCGTATAAACTAATAGTGAGCATGCGACAGAAGAACACTTATGAAAGCAGGTGTTACTTTTCAAAATAAATTTTGCCCTTTAGCATGGTCATGCGGTCAGAATGGACAACTGGTTCTAACAGTGTTACCACTGCTGGAATATACTTGAGTCTCCTTGGAATCGTCTTCAGAGTCTAAGAGCCACAGAGGGAAATTCATCCTCTGCTTTGAGTCATACCTCATTTTTGACCCCAGATGTCATCTCCGTGACCACATGCTCATTTTATTTATACATTTTGGCTCTTATTTTTTTGTAATACCTAGTAAAGACATCTTTATAGAACAGGTTTGGTGCCATTTATGCCTTCACTGTGTTAAACCTGAAGAGAGAGAGCCAAAAATATGTGGATCAATGGCAGCATACTGGAAAAAGTATGTAATCCCCCGAGCAGATTATCCTGTGAGCAAAAACACGCCTTTAGGCATAAATCTACTCTGATGGGAAAGTCGCTCCTGTGGTGTTCTAATGGTATGGAGGAGGAGAATTAAGTGTAGACTTTGGATCTCTTTGAAATTGAAATATGAGTAACAACCTCGCATATGAGAATACAAACTGGTAATAATCCATTTCAATATCCAGGTTTGTTCCAAGCTTAGTTAATGGCATGTGCATGATGTTATTGTTATTAAAAATATTTGTATAATTTCTGAGCTGAGGAGCTGGCTCAATGGTAGAACACTTGCCCATGCATGGAACGCCTGTTTACATGCATGAGGCCCTGGGTTTGATTCCAGGCACCACACACATACACACATGCACACAAGGTTTCTTTAAAGTTTTTCTTTTTTTTTAAGAAAGACCATATCTGAGTCACTAGTCAAAAAATTGTGACAAGGAAGTTGTGTCAAATCATCATCATCATTAAAGAATGACACTAAAAACGATTATGAGGTTGTAAAAAGATCTTTAGAGATAGTTGCAAATCCAACAAGGTTTGGTATAAAGTTTCTTTTCAGAAAGCAGACTCACATAAAACTATCCCCTTACTTGGGGGACTAGTTCCAGTCCACAAAGTTCATTATCATAAGTCTCAGGGTTTGGAGGTTTGGAATTTCACTGTTTATGTTAGGAGTTTTTGGTTTTAACTCTGAGGAAGGGGAGGGAATTGTTAAATTCAAAGCTATAGCAAAACCCCTCCAGCTCTACCATCGTGTTAGAATTTATCCAAGTCTCTCCTGACCACAAAAATGCAACTGATAGTTATCTCAGGTACTTCTGATATTTTGCCATTTATTGGAGGCTTCAGCTTGCCTTATGTTCCCACAGAGAGTTAGGTTTCCTTAGGTAACTAGAAGATTTTTTGTGGATAGATCCCTGGGACCCCATGATTGATGAGCCCTTTACATGGATTCCTGGAACGCCCAGCACTGCAGCCTTCCCAGTGGTCAGCCATGCTGGTGGCCAGCCGCTGCTATGGGGGGAACCTGAGAGCAACAGTATTTCCCCAAGGTTCCTCAAGCTGCAACAAGGCTGACTCAAACAGGTGAACTGCATTTACTTTGGCACACAGTGTAAATCAGCAGTTAGATGGAAAATGTATTCGGGGTGGTGCCTGCAATGAGAAGTTAATGTCCAGGGAGAAACTGAGTCAAAAATGGGCTTCATTTCCAGAATGTCAAGTTTTACTTTACTTGCATATTAACTGAAAGCACTTTTGCTGTAGATGAATTGTAAACATCAACTCTCCAGTTAAAAATGTTATATGCCTGAGGTTTTACCCAAAATTTAGGCATATCCCAAGTAAATAATGGGAGGTATGCAACTTACTATCTGGGATACGTAAACAAATAAAGCAATCTTGTGTCATCTCATTTTATTTTTTTGGATATTTTGATACAAAGTGTTAGTTTAGTAAAAGTCCAGAGAAGCCTGTTTGATTGCTTCCATTTACCATTTCAATTAGCTTACATAAGTGCTCAGATAATTGTATTTATTCAGTGAGCTCCAGTGTTGGGTCTTATTTTGTATAGATTTTTCATTTGGAGGGAGCACACAGCAGGATCTTTTGCACACTGCCCCTCCTCGCTTTCATAGGCTCCCATCCACACATTGGCCTAGAGATTTCAGAGATTTGTTGAATTAAATACTTGCTAATGGACTGTCTATAGAATTCCTATTCTTTTGGAAATCAGCCATTGTACTAAAGATACAATTTGATGGATTCTGAATATATTTTGATTACTTCTAATGAGGCTACGTGTTTTAATATATGAACATTTATTTTGGGTTTGGGTTAGACTCCTTTGGATTTTAAGAGAAGAAATGTATTACATAATGCTTTATTCCTCCTGTATTTTGCATTTCATTTGGGTGATGAAATTTAGCCAGTAAGATGGAGGCTGATAGTGGCGTCACAATACCCACTGAGACAAGGCTGTTGTAAGCAGTCTTCACTACTTCTGATTCGCTACTGCTTATATTTTCTGTCACTTGAGTCCCTCTTTTATTAATAATCTCTACTTTATATCCATCCAGCTTTCTAATCTCCTGTCTGTGCCTGGAATTAAAATGACTCGCTCAGACCTCATTTTTGTCTTTCCTAAGTTAGCTGCCTTTGTTGCTCTGTGATGCTTATGTGATTGGGTGATCCTTCCCTTGGACTCCTTCACAGACACTCTCTCACCTGTGGCAACCTTTCCCAAACATGTCCATGAAGTAGCTACTTAGCGTGTAAACACTGCTCAAAAATTATTTTTTGTCTCATTGATGGGTAAAACCAAAATTTGAGTGTGTTTCTTTTATACTGGATATTTGAAACAGTAAATCCAGTATTAAGAGCTATGACCTCTAGTGGGTTATGATAGTATACAGCATTTTTAAAATTTTATTTGAACACAAAAGCTTTTCTAAAAATAAAAAAAAAAAATCTCTTAGAACTACTGCTCTGTGACACCCACTTTGGGACATGGTGAGCTGTAAGATAAAGGTGTAATTCTGTTACAGGTCTCACAAGGACAAGGGGACTGTGAGCTTTTGGAGTTTTTCTTTTACCAATCTGCTCCTTTTTGTAAAGTGCAGACTAGCTACTAGACCCTTCTAAGTATGACCCAGCTGATGGACCATAGAATGTTCTTGTCTTTCTGGGTTGCCTTTCTTCCCTCTCAGTCCTTAGCAAATGATACTCATCCCTTATGACACAGCTAAAGGGAACTTTGCCTTGACAAGTCTTGTCTGCTAATCTTAAAGAGCACTGAGCACAGAGAAACAGTTTACTATGTTTCCTTGGTGTACAGAATATTCACTAAACATACTCTCAGAGCACTGCCAAGTGTCTATTCCATGCTTTGGTCATTCTTCATTTCCATGATTCATTTCCTGATCATATTATATCTCTTAATATTTTCATTTCTGATACATATTATGTTGGTCTGCACAGAGTGAAATCTCAATGTGCAGTGGCCAAACGCTTTGCTCTTGAATGTCTGTACTGTGTTGTGCTCTAATCTTTGAGGTCACAACTCTTAAACTGTCAACTGTGTTGTTTGTTACATAGTAGGAGCCAGTAAGTTGAAATATCTTGGCTCATTTTATTGCTCTTACTTAACCCAAAACACATCATCTTAACTTCATTGAGCTTCCGTTTGCTTATCTATAAAATGACAACAAAAAAAAATTTGCGGGGACACATTCTGTCCCTAAGAAATTTTTGCAAATGTTTAAGGTAAAAAGTTGGATTGGAAGTGAACTAGAGAAGGCATAGATTTTTCTCACTTTTCTGCTGATGCATCTGATTGGCCTAAAATCCTTTCTTGACCTCAATTTTTGATCCTTAAAAAGTAATTGATGCCAAAGTTTCTATTGAGTTTTGTCATTTGAGAAGCAGAAAATATGATTATGTTTTTTAGAAAATAACTGCAAAGGGTTTTGTTTTTGAGCTTTTATAAACCTTAAGCTTTTTGTAAGAGTGATTTCTAGCTCTTAGTGGAGATCTCCAACAATGTTACTGAAAATATTTCTTAGAGATACAAAAGATTCCCACCCAGCTTAGTGCTCGTGATCTTCCGCCTTTGCCCTCTACAGAGCTGATCTCTGTTGTTGCGAGGGCTTCTTGCTTTGGGCTTCAGTTACGCAAGGAGGACCTTAGGTCACTGTGCTGTGGGCATTGCTGCTCGTGACAAGCTGACCAAGGAAAACACTTTCTTCAACTCTGGAAGCTGAACATGAAATGAACAATTTTCAAGTAGGAACGAGTTCAACTGGCCCTCAAGAAAGTGGTCCGTGTGGAAAATCAAGTTTAGAATAGAAGCAAATCTTTGTTAATTATACTCTGTGGGAAATCGCAGGTCAGACTCTCCATGGCTGCCATTTTGGTTTCTTTTCTTGCAAAGCCATGAGTTACACATATTCCTCAACATTAATAGCAACACTTCCTGGCTCAGGTCTTAAGTTCTTGTGGGGAAAAATGAAAATACAAAAAAAAAAAAGAAAGCCTTTTGTGCTAGCCAATTATTGTCAGTTACCAATAGAAACAAACAAGATTTGTATCTCATCAATGGATGTGGTTTTTGAGGTAAAGAAGTAGTTAAGAAGTATATATCCTTTTTTCCCCCATTGAATTTCTACTTTATTATTTGGAAGTCATAATTTGACCAATACTGAGCATGGAGAAGGCAGCAATGACTTAAAAACATACAAGTCAAAAATTATATAATAATCAGAAAGATTCAAATGAATCTCAGACTTAAAATATAAGATACATATAAGAAAAAAACACTTATGAAGTTGCTGTCCTTGAGAAATTTCTGAACAGAGGAGACATTGACCATGTCAACACAAATCTTAAAAAGTGTTAGCTTTTATTTTCTTTTGTTTATCAGTGAAATTTGTTTTAGTTTGGGGAGAATTTTACGAAATCATTGATCTAACTTAGAACCCGAGATTTTCAAGACCATGTCATGTTTTTGGTGTGTAGCTCAAGAGACTATATGGATTCAGTTTCCCAACAGCTGCCTGAATCAGCTGTTTTGAAAACACCAACCATCAGATGATTGGCAGAGGACAGAGGCTAATGTTAATTTTTTATATCTTTTATGGTCTCGTTATTGAACATGTAGCTCCTCTTTCTCTAAACTTCATGTTCTGTGAGAGATAGGATCAGGAAGAGCTCCTCTCACCAGGTAAGTGAACTACCCACTTCTTACCTAGAATATCTTGGATCACGTTTCTTATAACATGTACACTCTATCTGGGTGTGGATTATCCCCCAAGGGTTCATGTGTTGGAAGGAAGCTGCCTAATATGGTGATGTTAAAAGGTGGTGGAGCCATGTCCTTGAACCTCTAGAACTATAAGCAAAATGAACTTCTTTATGGTAATGAAAAAACAGATGAATACAATGTATGGACTAATGAGAATAATAGTACAGTACAATTAGAATTTTAAACTACACTGAAAATCATGCTTAGCACATATTTTGAAGGACTTTCTATTCTTAAATTTTACTGTCTTCATAACCTTTGAGAAACACGGCAGCATCTTCATTTTCCATTCAAGATAACTGAAATCTAAGGAAGTTAAAGGGGTCAAATATGTAGAATGATGGTGAAAGAAGTAATAGATTTCAATTTCCCGAGTTTAAACTGTAACAATAAAATCCTTCAAGTGGAAGTTTGCAGTAAAATTGATTGCTGAACAAGTTTTGCACTATTCAAACTTGGGCCATTCAAAGGAAAAATCGTATTTCTTAGTCCAAAACTACTTCTCTTAACATCCACACTGTCTATGGGGGCATTCATGTAGGAGAAGTGAGACACACCAGTGTGACGGCTGCCCTTCTATAGGTGCGGTTTGAAGAGAACCTCTGCTATGGAACATACATTACGCTTCCACCCCCTTTGTGGCAACCTGCAACACACGGTTAATACCCCTTTAGTGGGAGCTCACTGAGGAGACCTGAGACCAGACGCAATGTAACAGAAGGCTTTAGGCAGAAATTCCTGAAGAGCCCAAAATGGACAGAAGGGGAGACTCAGCAGGGTGCAGTAGTTCCTCAAATCGGGACATGATTGCTGTTCCACAGAAATACAACACAGCCTCAATCTAACAGAAAATTCCTAAAATAAAGCCACATGCCCTAGTGCATCCATATATTCACATTTTGAACAGATACATTTTTCTCATTCATTAAAATAACAATAAACAGTTCACTGTGAGATAAGGGTTTCAAGTAAAACAAAAGTTAAATTTTCTCCAGAGGCTACTTTCAGCTGAGCACTAGGTGACTGATTAATTCTACATCTGAAACCAAGCATTCTTCCTTGGGCTTCAAACAGGTGAACAACATATCTCCTTTTACCTTGCTCAGCTTTGCTACTGAGAACCTGCCCTTGGCTTCTGTAACCAATACAGGAAGGAAAATTAGAGCAATCCTTTATTTATTATGACTGAACATTGTCTAAGCTCCCAGAGCCAAAAAATGAAACCAGGTGATTCAGTAGTGGTCAAACTCTCTTCAACAAACAGAAAAATCTCAGATATGAAAATGTTTTTTTCCAGTGTCTGATATGAGCTGAAGAGTTTCTAATTAGCCATGAGCACTTCCAAAGCCACGGGGTGACAGACCCTATTAAGAAGGGCCTGCACAAGCATGTACTTATTAAACAGCTTTTGTCTTAACTGAAAGCCTTCGGGAGCTCTGGCGAGGAAAGATGCTGTCCTGTTCTTGGGCATCAATTACTCCCTACTAAAAGCAACTGCATTTTCTCAGCTGCATATAAAGAAAAGTGTATTACAAAAATAGAAGGCACTTAGCAAATTACTTGAGTAAAATGAAAGACTATATTTTATTTCCATGCTGAAATAAAACAATGTTAAAACATGATAAGACAAAAGTCACTCCTGGGTTTCTCAGAAGGCATTTTAGGTGCAAGTGGTAGCTGTCAGTGTTACATGTCCACCCCGCCTGTTCTGTTTTCTTCCTGGATACCTATGAGGGGACACTTCCCAGCTTCCCTTGCAGTTAAGTTGAAGTAAGGTTGTGTGGTTAAGATCTCAAACCTGGCAGTTAACTTCCATCTTACTTTGTGACAACTTTACTGACCACAGGCTGACCAGGAGTGATGTAAACTGGAAAATTGTTTTACTTGGAAAAGTGGTAAAGAGATGTTTCTGTTTCTTTATCATACATATAAATTTTATGACTTATTTTTGTTATATTAGATGAAGAAAATATTTGTTTATAGTATGAGTTAACATAGATAAATGTGGAAGAATTCTTGATGGGAAGTTACTTTTCTGGGTCATGAACTTGTGACTTAACTTCTGAAAAGTCCTTGCTGTTCTTCTCACCTTTCAGATGACTGACTAGTTCATCTGATGTTACTTTTACTGAAAAACCTGAGATTGGATAACTTGTAAAGAAAAGAGGACCACTTAGCTCAGTTTTGGATGCTCCAAGTCCAAACATTATGGCACTGGCTTTGTCAAAAAGTCTCACGGCATATGACATCACAATATTAAGTGTGACCACGAAATAGAGAAAACAGATAGTGAGACAGAAAGCCAAGAGTAGATTCAGAGGTGAGGCTTACTACCTTATAACAAAATGCTTCTGTGTAAAAATTAACTCAGGTCCCACAGACCTACTATAATTCCATCAATTAGCAGCACCCTCAATGTCCAAACCAACTCCTACATACTTATCTCAGTATGAGCCTACCAGAGCCTAAGCTTCGAACACACATGCTTTGGGAGACACTTTCAGACCATTTCCAAATAACAGTAGATGAGAAAGCCCCATAGGATGAAAGTAGACTCTTCCCAGCCTCTTCTGTCCTGTGTCAGTTTCATACTCTTCGGAAAGCTAACAGTATCTGTGGATAAAAGTCACGGAGATGGATTGTTTTCCTCATTGTCATGTCTATCATGTATATGGAATGCCACCTGGCACTTAGTCGGAGCTTTTCTTGGATGAATGGGTGAACGGGGAAAGGAGTACAGCAGTGTTTTATGCTTCTTAGAAACTTAAAAGAATGAGAAGATCTTTCTGTTTTCAGAAATCATACAAAGTAATTTTGATAATTCTGTAATGGGTAAGGCAGAAATGGTGAAAGAAAATTTAGTTAAGTTATTCAACTTATCTATTTTAAGACCGAATAATTTCTCCCATTGAAAAGATCATTTTTCCCTTGATGTAACATTTAGGGAGGTGAATTCCAGCTTACCTAGCAGTCTTCTTGAGGGCTACAGTCATCCAGACAGGAGTATATCTTCAAGAACACAAAGCTTTATTTTTCTTAAGCATGAATGCTTGAGAAAATTCATGAATGCAACTGGGAAGATCATTTTAATTATGTTTATTGCGTGAATGTAAGTTAGGGTGCCATCTCTGAATGTGAGATTAAGTGCCAAACTGTACAATTGCATCTTGGGAAGGCCAAATATAGGGTTTGTATAGACATGGTTAAAAGAAAGGGCTTGAAAATAGCTGCAGACACCGCAGCTGAATGCAGGTGGTCTCATGAGGGAGACGAGCGTCAGAGCACCTCGGAGCACGCAGAGGGAAGAGCTTTGGCTAGATGCCTGGGGAGAGTTTTGAGTGAAAGGAATAGCATCCAGTATCACCCAGGAGTTAGAAGGACGTGTGGGTGGTGATTCTGCAATGATCTTAACACAGAAGCTCCGTGGGAAGCTGCAGGACAGTCAAGTTCAGACTTTGGAGATAGGCAAACGGTTCAAATCCTGCTATTGTACTTGGCATATTTATGATACTGCTTGGTCATTCTACTTCTCTGTGTCTCGGGATCCTCATCTGTAAGGTGGAATGGCGGATTCTTTTCTTACAGTGTTGTCAGCAGAATTCAATGAAAAATATGTGTGGTGAGCTTAGCAGCTGCCTGCTATGTAAGAAGCACTCATTGAGTGGAGGTGTTATTAGGGGTAAATATTGCATTACAAGTCAAAGTACCTTAGCGCCATCTAATGTCATATCTATGGTCTCTAACCTGCTTTTTTGATTTGGTTTAATGAAATCAGAGTAAATGTCTACCACCCATAACAGGAAAACCAAAGTTTACAGTGGCCCTCTTGGTCTCTCTGCTAGAGAACAGTGACCAGCCTTTGTGACTCTTCAGGAATGTCCTAAAAAGGGGCCTGTGTTGAACACTAATGCATCCAGCTCTTCCTGGTCACTTTTCATTCTAGGTCCTTTAAAACCTGGGCTATTTCACTTTGATTTGCTGTCCTGCCATTGATGTGTCAGTAGGAGCAACTTTTTACTGAGGCCTGTCAGGATCTTAACCAATTTTATCTTTTCCTTGCATTGCGCACTGCACATTTAAATTTAGAAAGTCTAGTGTTCAGTGAAGCAGTATTTGAGTGAAGCGTAGTTAGTTGTTAGATAATTTGAAAATATGTGAATACTCTAATAGTACCACACTACGCCAAGTAAGGTCTATAGCAAACCAAACGCCATCCCTGCAATCCTTCACCTACATTTCCTCATCTTGTTAAGAAGCCCTGTTATCCCAGATGGAGAATCATCTTCCTACTTCACTATGTTTCTTTTCATCTCTCATTTCCTCTCTCTGTTTGTAGCAATGAACACAATATATTTACCTCTAGGGATACTATTTAATGCTGTATTTTGCCTGAGGCTTGAGCATATGGAATTAGAAGAAACTATTTACATAATCTCCAGTGTGATTTAGAATCAAAAATTGACTTTTTTGGATCTGTGTCTTTAATTGGTGGAATTTTAATAGCGTTGGAACTTCAGTGATGCTTGAAAATGTAACTTTTGAGAAGAAAACATTACCAGAAATTGTGACTGGCTTAAGCATCAGTGGATTGAACTACTGATTTGAGAAGCTTAGTGACCACCCAAGGGGGCTTTAAGCAGGGCGCTAAGATTGTTAAGTGCCACACCTGAGCTCATAAGAATTAGTAAAAACAACCTCAATCAAAGCCACGGAAATTCGAGCGCCAGTTGTATGGCTTTAACATCTATGCCGTGTTCCAAGTAAGCCGATCCCTAAATCCTCAACTCAAGTCCTGGCAAGTCATAGATCTTACATGTTTGTTGAATTAATTAGAATACCACTCTGTCTTCTCCCATAGTAAAATATTCTCTAGTTCCCGTTAGAAACATTACAAGGGAAAACATCACAGGGAATCACAATCCGGGGCCACCCTGAATAAAAGAATTGGTTTCAAGAACAACAACACTTCTCTACAGGAAAGCCTATATTGGGGGAATCTTCAGAAATGGCACATGGCTGCTTATAATCCGGGAGGCCTCAGTGGAACTACTGCCTTTTCGTTTCCTAATGCCTGAGCTGAATTTCTGGTATTGTGGTAATAGTCTCAGCGAATCCAAATCATGGCAGAGACTGGATCAGAGCTGTTCCCCCACTTCTGACTGCCCCCTGTTCTTCTCATACTTTTTCCTTCCCACTGGAAAGGTCCACATTGTGCTCCTTTCAACCAGTTAGTGCTCATGGTAAGAACAGTTAATGCGGTGCGAAGAGATGTGTACAATGATCAATTCGTGGGGTGGTAAGACCGTCGGCTTCAGTTACAACAGCAGTGCTTAGGATCCTTCGTCGTTAGTATGGCACCAGTTTCCGGGTGCTGTCAGTCAGTCTTGAGCATGAATTTGACTCTCGTAGTGATTGGAAAAAGTGCTGCTGGAATCAGTAGGTAGACAGGTGGAGATGCTAATGATCTGCACTGCTACAAGAATCTTGTGGAGTGAATTGGTGAGGAAGTACATTCCATCTAATTGGCAGCTCATTGGACTTTCATCAAGGTTTAAAAAGAAGGTTAATAGTTGTTTGAGTCTACAGTTTTCCTCCTCTAGGTATACCCGAAGCACTTTCTTTGCACAGGCTGACTACATATTGGCTTTCCTAAGCACGAAGCTGCTGTGAAGGGTGATATGACGCTGAGCTGTCGCTGTCCCTGGAATTGCTCACATTTCAGACTGCCGTGTCGTGGTGGCCGGGCTGCTTACGGTGGAAGCAGCACCAGCACCTCACCTGCAGCTGTTGCATTCACAGTGAAGCCCACAGATAGTGTATTACACCCTCTTAGGTAACAAAGTCCAACCAATTACATATTTAAATGCATAATATTTTACTGTAATTTATTTCTCTTTCATTTCTACTTTTTTATGCAGTTAGGGCAACGTGTTTTTCATTTGAAATTATGGAGTTAGTATTCATGAATCCCATTTTAGGATTGTAAAAGAGACAAGATCATGGAAGTGTTAGACTCTTTTGCTGATGGGAACCAGTAATTAAGTACTTACCAGATTTCTAGGACTATGAGAAAAGTACTATAATAATCTTCAGCATTGTAAGGGATGAATAGATCATCCCAAATTGCAAATGAGAAAATTGAGGTTTCTAGTGATAGAAACGTTCCCAGAATTAGGCACTGGCATTTGATTTTACTTAGGCCTAAAACCTCAAACCACTCTCTTAACTTCCAGTTCCTACCACTGAGAAGATCTGGTGCTGCCACCTTCTTGTCTCATGTAAAGACTGTCTTCTCTGCACCGAAGGGCTCTCCAGGTAAATATCCTGGGTGATAAAATTTCCATAGTGAACTTGGGCAAGGATAGCACATTCCCAGGAGTAAAGGTTTCATCACCAACATAAGGACAAATGTGACTTCCTTTTGTGAACCTTCAAAGTCAGGTGATACTGGGGTTCTCTTGGTAACTGGGTATGTTATAAATGTTCCACATGATAGTTTTGCTCAGTGAAATAGTAATGGTGCTTATAATGCTCATAATGTGGTGAACATTGTAGAATCCACACTGGGTAAATTGATCCAGAAAGAGAGACCCTCTCCATCCCCAGGTACCAACAGCACAGCCAATGGATTGGGCCTCATCGTCCATCTCCCAGAAGTAGAAAGACCTTGTACAGGACTGTCACTATTGCCGTTGTCCTCTGGCACGGACTTCTGCACTGACACCGATGGGTGTTATGATGACCCTGCTGCTGTATCTGGCACTGGCTTGTATGGTACACTGCCATCCAGGAGCTCCCCCTTTGTCTCTTTCTTCCTGGTCCTTTGCCTCTCTTTAGATATCCTTGCCATTGCTTTTTGTCCTCATGTTGATTTTTTTCTCAATTTTTTCAGTTATAAGGTCTTTTCCCAGTGTGACCCAAAGAATAAATGAAAACTAAAAGATCCGGGTTGGTGAGTGATTTTTGCCTTCTTTGATTAGACAGTAGGTCTTTGTCTTTCCTTTCTCATCTCTGGGCCACACTACCTGGCACCTAGGATTAAAAAGGAAGAAGTTTATTTTAGTTCACAGTTCAGAGGTGTCAGTCCATTGATGGCCAGCCAGCAATGGTGGAAGGACCTGGCAGAGGACCTAGAGAGGATAAACTGTTCACTGCATGGAGACAGGAGGCAAGAAAGTATGTCCTTCCAGGTCATGCTCCCACGGCCCATCCCTTCAGCCAAGCCCCGCCTCCCAAGAGCACATAAGATTGCCAGTGTATCCAGTTAATCCCTGTGATCCAGTTGCCTTCCAAAAACGTAAGTCTTTAAGGGAAAAGTTCCACATACAAACCATAACAATTTTGATGAAAACTTCTGGGGATTTCCTTCTTCACTGTCTGTAAGCATTTCATTAAGAATCTCAGATCAATAGCAATGGTACAGTGTCCATCATCCACTGCGACCTGTGTGCACCTTATGTTCCAGGTTTGTGCTCCTCTGCACCTTGGCTCTTGGCTTTGGAAAGGATCCTAACTCGCTCTTCTTTTCTTTTGCGATACTGGAAATGGATTGCACAAGGGGCCTTTGCTCCGAGCTGCCTTCCCAGCCCGTTTTTATTGTTTATTTGAGACAGAGTCTTTGCTTAATTGCAAGGTTGCCCAGGCTGGACTTGAATTTACTCTTCTCTTGCCTCAGCCTTCGAAAGTGCTGAGGTAACATGCCTGTGCCACCAGGCCCAGCTAGACCAACTCAGTTCTACCTTAGTTTCCTATGTATAGAATGGAAAGATAATAGTGCTTCTGAAAGTAGTTTTCCTGATTAACTGAGATAAAAACACTTAGAAGAATACCTAACCCTTCGTATTACCCTCAACCATTAAGTTGAGCTTGCAGAAGTAATAGTGGTTGGAAATGCAGACAAATTGTATTGTTTCACCATTCTCACAATTTTGAAGAGGAAGAAAATGTCTGAGAAAGTGAAAGTGACCAGCCTATTTAAGTACGGATGGAGGGACATCTAAAACAGCATTTCTTCATCACTTTGACACAGCCACCTGATTGCCTGCCCATTCCCTAGCTGTAGGAGGCTGTCCTCTGCTGGGTGCTGATATAGGGGAGTCTTCAGCACCTGTGGCCTCTAGGCTCCAGATGTGAATCACACCCCACACTACGACAAACAAAAATGTCTCCAGACATAAATCTCTACGAATGGAAATTATGTGGACCGCTGCCTTGGGTTGAGAACCACACTGGTGGCATGCAATAGTTTTCTGTCCTTTTTTGCTATGCTCAGTGTGTAGGAGTGTGTGTGTGTGTGTGTGTGTGTGTGTGTGTGTGTTTTTCAAATAGATGAGCTAAGAGACAAGATATTTTTTCCCTTTAAAAAAGAAGCTTTTACTTTCCAAATATCAAGATCATATAATTACTTTAAATATTCAGCTTTAGAAGTGTAACCAAAAACCCAATTCAACTATAATAAATAATGATATACAGCTAGGAAGTTATCCTTTTTGTCAGTGATTGGAATAAGTACACATTATTGTTCAAAATTCTCCACCAGACACATTAGGGTGAGGCAGTCCTAAGGATATATTACTGAGATTTTTAAATAGTCCAGCCACCGAGGCTCATTAGTGTACCAATTACAGGGTTAGTTTTAGGGTTAGAGGCAGAACATGATTTTTTGTGCATGAAATTGTAGTGTTTGAGGAGTTAGCCCTTTTCTTTTGACAAAGTAGAGGAAGACTCTCCGTTGTCTTCATTTTATTTTCAATACAATAATTGACCCCTCTGTTTACATGGTTCGCTATCTGTGGAGTCAACCAATGGTGGATTGAAAATATCTGGAATAAATAAGTGAAACAGCCAAATGAGAGAGATGGTAGGAAATGGGGGAGATGGATTTGTTGCACATACAGTCTACAAAAAACAGTACCATTTGGGGGAAAATAAGAAAATAATCGGAAAAATGTCTTTGTACTTAAAATGTAAATAAAGACTTTTCTATACTTACTTGTCAAACACTGTAGATCTGCTTACATAGCACTGTGTCTGGTGTTACAAGTAATCTAGAGATGTTTCGAAACTTACAACAGGTTGTGTGTAAGTTATATGCAAGTACTACTTGGGCGGAGGAGAGGTATTCTGAAACCATTACCCCGTAGTTACTGAGGGACAGCTGGGCACAACTTGTGTACTGAAAATAAACACTTCTCATGAATGACATAGTGCCCTATTCCGTCCACTTTTAGAGCTTCCCCGGGGGGTCGGGTCACCCTTTTCCTGGAACTAGATCCTTTGCACAGCATCCTGGGAGGCAGCGGGCCTCTGTTACTGCCCATATGCAGCAGCCTTCCTGTACAGGCTTGTTCTCCCACTTGCCCGTCTTTAGGGCATAATGTGGTAGCTAAACCAAGACTAGCCACCCATTGCCAAATGGTGGCGTTTCCTTTTAGAGAGAAAATCATAAGCCAACTTGATGCTTTGCAGAGTTGCAAGCAGTGGCCAGGATGGACTTTCACCTTCTGACATTTGTACCTCATGCTCTACATGTGCTCATTCTGGCTTCTCAAGCTTTTTTGTCCAGTGCTGACCACAGTGCCCTTTCTTCTGTCCTTTCTGTCCCAGTGCAGGCTGCTGACTGAGGTTAGTCTCCTCTGGGGGCTTTCTTTCCTCTTTGGAAGTTACTTCAATCCCAGAAGACCCAGGTGCTGCTCCTTATGTTTTGGGGGTGAAGTTCCCGCCTGAGGGTGGCTTCCTTCTCCTCTTTTTTTTCTTTGAGCATATTTAGCTTCAGACCAGTGTCACAGCAGGCAAGGTGAGCTCTTGGAGGCCATACCTGTGTTGTGATTTACTCCCACATTTTAACTGACAGGTGTCGTCTTGACCTAATTCTCTTCATTCTTGAGGAAAATGTAAAGAATTCCTTACCATCTGTTGTCTGGGACGAAGTGGGCTGGGAAAAGGGAAGGCTTGGGAGCCAGTGGCATCTCTAAGGAAACAGCCAACCCAGAGGGACTCCTGTGTCCCTGCGTTTGGATTTTAAATTAACGCTGCATACAAAAGCTGGGTAGTTTAGGTTTCTGAAGAACGATGGTGCTACAAGGCGGATGAGAGATTAGACAGCACTCTGGCTCTGGTTCCAGGAGTGTGCCTCAGGTAGTAGGCTGTGGCTGCTTCTGAACGTCTCACACAGGATAGTTCATAAAGGTTTATCTCATGGTTCTGGACACTGAGAAGCCCAAGGTTGTGGTGTCAACACCTAGAAACCCCAGTCAACTCATTGGTTCACCAAGTCAGACTTCCATGTGACCTTTACTTAGACCCATATGCTGTGCCCTAAATGGGGTGAATGTGTTGGTGTTCACATCTTCCCAGGAAAAGTTATTTATGTGACACGTGGCAGTCAGGAAGTATCCTAGTTCAGATTTCTCTTCCTATTTCCATAAAGCTGTGATCCACAACTTTTCTTTTTTGCACCAAGGGCTGTTTTTTTGGAAGACTTTTTTACAGGCTGGTAAGAAAGGATGGTTTCAGGATAATTCAAGCATACTACATTTCTTGTGTGCTTTCTTTCTGTCATCATTACATCGTATTACATAGAATGCCCCAAAAGTTCATTAATTTTTTTCTGTGTGGCGACTTTTGTGACACCTGTACATTGAATAGTGCTTGCAATTTTTTCCTCATAGCATTAGTTTTACTTCATTTAGTATGAAAAATTGATTCTGAGCAAACAAATCTTTTTATTATATGTTATATAGCTTTAAATATTTTATGTGCATGATGATTCTGGGACACTTTGTGTAATGAAATAAGTATACAACTCACCATTATGCAGAAATGGTGAGAGCCAAGACTCTCCCTGACGGGAAGCCATTGATGCTGTCGTGATGGCCTTGCCGTCGTGAGCTCATCTAATCCTAATTCCTCCCCAAAAAGGCCACCTCCAAATACTGTTAACACATAAATTTGGGGATTAAGTTTCCAACATGTGAGGCTTCAGAGAACACATTGAAACCATAGCAAAAGGCCCCCACCTCCTGGCTGTTTGCCAGAACAAGGCCGAGCCACGCCAGGCCAGCAGAACATAGAAGTGTGAGTTCTGGATTGGAATCCCAGATTATTTGCTTTTCCTAACCGGAGGATCCACAAAGTGCTTTACCCTTCTGTACCTTGATTTCCTCATCCGTAAAAGAAGGACCATAGAAGTACCTCTTCCAGAGATGGGAATTAATGAAATTAGTACATTTGAATGACTTGAGAGAGTGCTTGCTGTTTAATGGTGCTAAATATGAGCTCTTGTTATTAAAATTTAACTTAGCTATGAAGTCTTGTTCTTGCTGATGAAATTGAATGCTCATGCTCCTGGCATCTACAGGGGATCTCAGCCCAAACTTTGTCTCCCTCTATTGTTTTTTAGGAGCTATCCCTTTACTGTTTCTTCTTGCTTTTCTTTCTCTCTCTCTTTCTCTTTCTCTCTCTCTCTCTCTCTTTCTCTCTCTCTCTCTCTCTCTCACCCTCTCTCTTTCGCTTTTCTTCCCCCTTCACTCTTTCTCTCTCTCTTCTTTCTTTCTCCCACCTCTCTCTCTCTTTGGGACCAGGGATTGAGTTCAAGCCCTTTACACTGAGCTACACTCCCCAGCCAATTTTTATTTTTTGATTATGAGACAGAATTGCCCAGGCTGAGCTTAAACTTGGGATCCTCTTGCCTCGGGTCCCCAGAGGGCAGGGATTGCGGGCCTGTACCACTGGACTCGACCTCAGTTCTTCTCGCTTTGGTAAATATTACGCCGCTGGGAAACCTGCCCTTCTGTTCTGGGAGATGGCAGTTGTGGCTGGTTAGTATTCTGGTCCTATATCTTTTGATGACAGACTCTTACCCCTGGCCAATCAAGGAGTATTTGATCTCGTCCTGACCAGAACTCTGTGCTGCTGCTGCTGCACAGGAAGATGTTTTCTGGGTCCTCACGTGGCCTCAGGTGGTTCCCACTCTTCTTGGGGTTGCTGCACGTGCGCTGTGCTAACATTTTCTCAGTTTCTATTGGAGTTTCTAAGCTGGTGTTGCCTTTGTTAAGCTTGCTGTCCGCAGTGAGGCTTAAAGCAGACTTGAAAGGGTAAAGATTGAGAGAGAGAAAGAGGGAGAGACAGAGTAAGTTGACTCAGTGTCCACTTCCGGCCTCCAGGGCATTGCGCGCTCAGCTCCTCCTTCACCTCCAAACTCACCCACTTCTTCCTCCAGTCAGCACATTTCCTTTCTGGGCCTCATGACTGAGTTGTTTCCAGGTTCTCTGAACCAAACGGGCCATACAGCTTAAAAAAAAAAAAAAAAACTGACCTTCATCAGTGCACTCTCTCTCATGTTTATGATACGTACATCGCACCCAGCCCCTGGATTGGGCAGCAGAGCTGCTGGGTCACCAAGTAAAGTAGAACCCCGCATGACTCCCTTCGGACACCCCCATGGTGAATTAACAGAGCAAGTCACCTGGGATTTCTCACCTGCAACCTCTGACTCTAGATGCTATCAGATACGGGACTGTCTTAATTACTTTCTCATCACTGTGACTCAATGCCCAACATCCACAACTTAGGGAAGAAAGATTTGTTTTAGCTCACAGTTTCAGAAAGTCACAGTCCACTCACAGGAGATGGCTGGAAAGTGGAAGCACATGGCGGGACCAGAGCCAGAGCTGCAGTGGCAGAGATCCTTACAACATGGTGGTAGAGAGACTCTGAGAAAGGGCGGAGCCAGCACACGCCCCTCCAGGCCACGCCCAAGCATTCGCCCCTTCCAGCCAGGTCCCCCCCCCCAACCCTATATAGTATCCATAAGAACATAAGGCTCTTGGGGGACACTCCCCATCCAAACCACAACAGGGATGTACTCTTTATCCAAAACCATCTGGACAGACACTTCCCCTCCTCCTCTTCCCAGGCACAAGTTCTGCCTGGTGCCTGGAGGAGTTCTTTCTTACAGAAATATTGGACAGGATCCACTTTTTCTGTTCCTTTACTTTCCTTTACATTGGTATTTAAAAGAAAGTAGTTTCCCCTTGAGCATGCGTGTGCCTTCTTTTGACTTTGCATGCATGTTTCACTTTTGTGTGTGTGTGTGTTTGTGTGTGTGTGTGTGCACGCGTGCTGGAGATTTTTTGCCTACAGCCTCACATGTGCTAAACCCAATTTCTCCCTGGAAAACTTTTCCCAGCCATTCTTTTCTTTTGTCTTAGCTTCACCTTATCTAGCAAAGCATCAGTGGTTGGGCAAATTTTTGAATTAGGGTCGGCATCGGTGAGCCACCGGTGTACACAGACCTTCAGCTGGGCCAAAAGAGTTAAATGTCTGAGCTCCCTCGTTCCCAGCCTTCCCCAGGAGTCGTAGTCATGACAGCAATGAGCCTTAAATGGCCTAAGGAGACAAGATGTGTTTAAGTGTCCTATACACTTTGTATACATATTGCACTAGGAGGTGTGTCAGTGCTCTAAATACACTTGGAGGTCGGCTTCCAGAAGCCCAACCTATCATCTTTTCCCAAACAGCTACAGATTGCCCTCGAGGAATAGATCTGGGACACAGAAACTCAAGCCAAGCATCCTCTGTCATTTTGACACCTTTATTAATGTTCCGTGGTAAGGAATGAAATAATCTATTCATACATGTTTGAGCTCAGCCTGGAATATACATTTTTAAAGCCGGAGGAGGGGAGAGGAGGGAGTGGGAAAAAAAAAAAAGAAAAACCAAAAAACTGAAAGGAACAAAAAAAATTCAGGATGGACTTCACAACCATAAATGGTAAAACTAACGCTGATCTCCTGCCAGCTCGAAGTACACCCGAGCAAGGTTTTAATTTACACGAACAGCTCAGCGAGGGCCTTGTACGGAGCTTCATGCCTGCTATAAAAATGTGATTAGCTATAAAACAGAGAGATTTAACAAGAGCATTTAAGCAGAGGCAACAGACCTGCCCAAAAGTAAACAAAAATAGAAATTGCTGCCAGCATGTCTAACCCAAGTGCATAAAGGCCCGGATAAGGAGAATTCCCTTTTAGGCTTGTGGTTAATAAGGTTTTACTGTAAGAGTCAAAAGAAATCCAAAAGAAAGATGGCCTTGAACTTTGTAAATGAACTCAGGCTGCCCCTCTTCTGTGGCTCTTTTGTTTGGAGTTTGCACAGTCCTAAAGCACGTTCCTCACATCAGACCCTCCCTGGACACCCAGGCCGAAGAAAATAGAAGCCAGTGGGTGTCCGGGACCTCGAGAGGAGAGAGAGTGTTTAAAGCTGCAAGTCTACCAGCCCAGCACTGCTGCCTGCTCAATGACAAAGCCGCTATAAACACAGCCCGGGACTCTCACAAACCAGAGTCTTTGGGGGAACGGGTAGCCCTTCTCGTTTAGTCCTAGGAGGTCCAAGGTCCATTAGCTGAGGGTAGGCAGGGGAGCTAGCGCACGTGCACATCCATTGAGTGGGTTCCTAGCAGTGGTCACAACAGTGGCCATCTGTGATTTCTTGGCATGTGTCAGGCACTACACGGAGCACTTTCTGTGGATTATCTCCACATCTCCCATGAAACCCTCCTCTGAAGTGGGTTTTATTATCATCTTTATTTTACACATAGGGGAATTATATCCAGAGAGATTATCACAGTCTGTAAAAGGTGGAGCCGGGATTCAACCCTGGCCTGTCTGAATCCAGAGATCAAGCTCTTTACTCCAATGCCAAGAAAATAATTGTGCTGACAAAGGGCCCGGCGTTGAGCTGAATTCTCCTGTGTGTGACTGAGTTTGCTTTCTCTGACCCTTGAAATACCAGGTCTGTGCCTCAGCCTGAGATTCAGTTGTAGTGCAGAGATCCTCAAAAGATTTTGCAGAAGAGACATGCCTGCCGCATCCCCAGGCCAGCCTGAGGCTCTCGTGCCTTTTGTGTGTGTGTGTGTGTGTGTGTGTGTGTGTGTGTGTGTGTGTGTGTGTGTGAACTCTTGTGCTTTTCATGCTTGGCCTTGTCCCCCTGAAGGCATTGGGCCCACAGTTCTTGCTTTCTAGGGTGCAGTCCTGCTTTGTTAGTATACGCCCAGCATGGTGAGGGGTACCATGTTCCTCCATCACTCCAGAAACTTCTAGTGCACGTGACTGCCCCAACACCAGGCATAGAAAATTCAGTGTTATCCCCATAAGGGGATCTTATCATGCTTTAAGGTTATCTTTCTAAAGGTCAGTTTTCTTCCCCAAGTGCTATGCATTCATTTGAGTGAAAGCAAAGTTACTTTGAATCAAATGATTTTCAGCCACAACCTAGACTTTGAAGTAAATAAAGCCACGCGACATTTTTCCCAGCCTCTCTTTGTCCTGCCTCAGAAGGGCTTATTCTCTGTAAGTCTATGTGCACAAACTCATCCTCCTACCAGCCAGCCTTCCTAAACTAAGGATACTGCTTACAGTAAGTGTTCACCACAGCTTCACTTCCAAAAGGATGATACTGTGGATGAAGGCTCCATTTGTTAGTGGTACTTAAGTAGCTTCCATCATGGTTTCTATCAAGATCAGAATTAGTTTCAAGATGAGAATTGAGAACCTGTGGAACTGTCCCTCTTCCTGGAATCTTGTCCGTCTCCCACAGTAATTTGTGGGGAAGCACCAGCTCAGTTTGCGGATCTTTCTCTGCAGGCCTTTCTGCCCATCCTTAGTGTCTTAAGTACCCTGCTAACCCTTTCCCATAGCACCTGTGTGCTTGGCCGTGCCAGGTTCACCCTCATCACGTGAAGGGTGTGGAAGCAGTTCTGTGTCCTCATGGTTGTAGACAATCAAAAAATGTTTCAGTCGAGTGAGTAAATGAATAAATTGTTACAAGAATAGGAAGAAGGCTCAAGGTGACCAGCACCAAATAGATTCCAGGTAGGTCCACTCTGGGACTTGCAGGCAGCGTGTTATGTAAATGAGAGATCGCATCCTTTTGGGGAACCAGAATGATTTCCTGGGAAGTCTGGCATTTCCTTTGGGATACCAGATTAGATAGATCCTCTCTGGTTAGGTGAAGGTTGATAGAGAAAGCATTCCAGGAGTAAGGGATTATGAAATTGCAAGGTCAAAAAACTTTCAAAGCAAAAGATTCAGAAATAGAATGTGCTGCAAGATAGACTCATAGAGGAAGATCAAAGAATGACACATTTTGGGGCATATTTTAAATGGTCTGAATGTCTGACCAAGAATTTTTTTTAAAGCCAATTGGAGAGCAAGAATGGGGTTTTCAGCCAAAGAATCACGAGATTGAGAAGGTGCTATGAGATTAATATGATCTTGGCTATTGTGTGTGTAGGTTTTAGTTGAATGGGCAGAGAGATTCCTAACAGACTATTTCTATCTCCATTCTAGATTCAAGGTAGAGAAAAATTGGGAGTGGAAGGAGTGGGAACAGAATGTGGAGGTTACAAAGACATTTTTCTTAGGAGTCGACAGACTTTCTAAATGCACAAGACTTAATTAAGCTATCACAGAAATTCAGTTGCTGTTCTCTTTTGTGTACTTAAAAACTTGCCTGAGAAGCAAAATTGAGAGATTTATGTATTTTTCTTCTTCCTTGAGTGTGCTGAGACATGAGCAGAGAAACTGACTTCCAACTTTCAAGCCAGAGCTATTTTGGATTTTGCCAGAACCAATCAGCATCTTAGAGCTAAGAACTAAAGAAATGGTTTTGTTTTATTTTTTCTTCAAAATGAGCAAATGCTTCAAATTTGCTATTAGGATAATGTAAGAATATTCCTCTTGAGGTCTGAGTCCTACTCACTTATGTTTTAGGGGAAAATGTGAGGTTGATTCACAACCGTAGAGTTACAGAGGAAGTTGCATTGTGAAAGCAGAATATGTCTTCATTTTTTAAAAATGTGCCTTCCAGAAGTTAAGACACAGGGAAGGAGAGATTAAGTGAAGAGGAGAACAATAGAAAAGGAGTTCTTTCAGAAAATATCACCAAAAAAGAACAATCTATACACCTTTTAGAAATAACTAATGATTTTCAAAAACTTCTATGGAAGAGTAAAATTCCACATCATTGTAGAATCAGTATGTGCTCCAGGCCACTAGTCATCATATAAATATGATTCACATGTCTTTATCCTTGACTTTACTAAGTCCCATGCAAATTTCACATTTACATGTAAGTGTTGGAAGAAATATTTATTTTTATTTGTTTGTTTGTTTGTTTGTTCTGAGGCACAGTCTCACTCGGTCACCCAGGCTGGTCCTGAACTATGTAGCTTAGGCAGGCCTCAAATTCATGGCAGTCCTCCTGCCTCGGCCTCCTGAGAGCTGGAACAAACATGCTGATCTTATTTAATACTGGAGATTCAAACTCAGGGCCTTACTCTTGCTAGGCAAGCATTTTAACCACTAAGCTATCCCCCGCCCTCAACCAGCCCTGGAGGAGCATTTTAAAAGGTGAAGAGTCACAGAACTGTGGTAATTCTTACAAGTTAATGAAGAGACCCTTGCTTTTATGAGAAAATAATTAAATGAATAAGGGCAACGTGATCTATATATTTTTGTAATATAGAGTACCATTTTATTTCTAAATTTTATTTGAAACAGTGATTATAGATAGTGATGGACAGTTTTGTTGTCTCCAGTTAAAGAGAAATTTTCTCTCTTTGTCTTTCTTTTTCCGTAAAATCCAGCAAGCTCATGTGTGTTTTCTATACAATGATTCACAATTACAATTACTGAATTGAATTGCTTAAGAAAAAATTGGAGTGAAAGTGTAGAATGTTATTCTATAACAATGGTTAAAATGAATGAATTGCTAATGTAAGGCTCAACTATCTCTAAATCAAATTAATCAAAGTATTCCATTCAACAAGCTTTGCAATCTAATAGACCTGATCTCCTCGTTCATGGGCAGAACTAGCATTGTATATTTTGTATGTTTGTTTGCTAAGCACTGTTGACTGATTCTACGGTAGATATTGTTGGAACACATTTTGACCTGCCACTGGACACAGACGTGACTGTAGGACTCCATCGAGGTGAGAAGAGCCTAAGCCTGTGGGTGGGTGGTGGGCGGGGGCAGAGCCCTCTAACAGAAGCCAAAGGAGCCAGATGCAAGGGCTGATTCTGCCATTGAGTGAGTCCCTGCATCCTGGTTTTTATTGCATACAACCGGGAGATGAATTCATTTCCTGGGGCTGCTGGAATAAAATGACACATTTGTTGTCTTAAAACAGTAGCAGTGCATTTTCTTGTAGTTCATGAGAGTCGGAGTCCAAGTTTGAGTCATCTATAGGCTTTTTTTTTTTGAGACTTGAGGTTAAATTCTTCCTCAGCTTTCTCAAGCTTCCGGGGTGGTCATCAGTCTCCAACATTCGTGGGTTGCACCACTCTGGTTTCTTCTGTCATCCTATAACCTTGCCTCTATTTTCTGCCTTTCTTTTAAGGACATTGGTCATACTGGATTAGGGAAATACCTCACTTCAGTATGACCTCTTCCCTACTTAACTCACCACATCAAAAATAACCCTGTTTCTAAGTAAAGGGTCAGCTTTTGAGGTCCATTGTGCTAGGACTCCAACGTAGCTTTTTGCAAAGTGAAAGCCCGTGTGGGCAATAATTCATAGAACTAGACTAGGTCAGGGTTTCCCAGGTTGGAATCAGTAACTAGTCCAATGCATTTTTATAAAGGTCTTTGGGGGAACATGCTAAAATTAGAGATTCCTCTAGATTCTGACTTAAGAAATAGTAGCGAACGCTTTAGAATAAATGTTAATATTCTATATTCCTTTCCTACTGTAAGAAATCTTGCCAGAAGTGTCCCCTCAATCAATGTGTTGCTGAATATACTGAGTAAATGCCAGCTTATTGCTACATAACACTTACACAGTAGTCACATAAGTGAATGTCTACTGTCTCCCACTATTCTACTATTTTGTCAATAGAAGTGGTATTTGTAATTTTTGCTTGTTTATTTGATCATCCATGCTTTTAAGGAAAATTAAAGTCCATTGTAGCAACAGACCTTATACAAGTACACATATTGCTAATGTTTTGAACTTTCCATTATTTTACTTATCAAGAGGTCAATGAGAATTAGAGTGATAAACCCCCCCCCCCCATGTAACTAGTTTTTTTTATATTAATAGTGGCAAGGGCTCTTCTTGAAGTGGGACTGAAATCTAAGTAGTGAGTTCATCAGGCCTCTAAGGACCTCAAGAGGCCATGAGTTTGATTAAAATGGCATGTTTAAAAGTTCTCCTTGCAAGACTGAAAGTGCTGTTTGCTGCAGAACTTGCGCAATAATCTGTACATTGTCAGTCTCGGGCCATTTCAGAGAAACTGTAGGCTTCTGCATAGAACCAATATTCTGATTTTTGGAGACAAAGATGACTTAAATTGCACGTTCTTAAGTGTGATAGTAAAGGGAGTCTCCCAGTGGTTGTTTGTTTAGCCGGCCATGCTGGAGGAGAGAGTCGGGCCTTCATGTGACTCGCAGACTTCTTATGTTTATTGTTTTCTTCTGCAAAGAAGTCATGCCAGTGCTCACTTCGGCAGCACATATACTAAAATTGGAACGATACAGAGAAGATTAGCATGGCCCCTGCGCAAGGATGATACACAAATTCTTGAAGCATATCATATTTTTTTTAAAAAAAGAAGTCATGCCAATCCAAGTACTAAACAGAAGTGGGTCTCAGAATCGCCAAGCTGCACGTGTAATATTATTTATCATTTTATTTTGTAGTTTGTTGTTTCAAATAACCCACTATGGGAAAAGGCAAATTTGGTTGATACTTAAATAATCAATAGCAGTTCACAGGTTCCTTTGGGTGGTGAATTTGTATTCTTCTGGACCTTTTTCTGCATTACCATTCTTATGATTTCTATGTATTTCTCAAAATGTCCACTGATCTATTAGCCTTCCTGGGTGATGCTGCACTGAAGCTAACTACAGAAATTGGATGATTCCTTTCATAAATCTGGCACATAAAGTAGTTTGTGTCAAGTTGTTACAGTGTTTTAAAATCTGAATTAGAAAAACATGATATTGGTTTAATATTCCCCATTTTATTGATATGTATAAGTGCAATACATAAAATTTATATTGATCTTGAATATTTTGTGCAAATGTATATTGTTGCAAATTTACAAATCTTTCTCTTCTCTCTTTTCAAGTCTCCCACTCCCTTCCCTTCCCTTCCCTTCTGGCTCCCATTGTTCTCCACATTAAGTTCTATGAAATAATTGTGATCTCGGACTCTCATATCAGAGAAACCATTTGATATTTCACCTTCTGCTACTGACTCACGTCACTAAGCATGGTGGTCTCAAGTTGTCTCCATTTACCTACAAAAGCCTCCAACCTATCTGTCTTTATAGAGGAGCAGTATTTCATTGTGTATAAATACCACAATTTGTGTATCCATTGGTCTGTTGATGGATATTTGGATGTCTTCCACATTTTAGCTATTGTTAGTTGCACTGCTATGGACATGGGTATACATGTGTCTCTGTTATGTGTTGTTTTTAACTCTTTTGGGAAAATTCCCAGAAGAGGTATCATCAGATTGAAGAGGATATTTATTTCTAGTCTTTTGAGAGACTTCCATATTGCTTTCCACAGTGGTTTTACCAGTTTACATTCCCACCAGCAGTGCAGGAGGGTTCCTTTTTCACCACAGCCTTGCCAGCACTGATTGCTGTTTGTGTTCTTGATATACACCATTCTTCTGGAGTTAGATGGTATCTTAGTGATGTTTTGATTTGCATTTCTCTTATGGCTAAGGATGTTGAACAACTTTTCATGTATTGATTGACCATTTGAATTTCTTCATCTGAGAACTGCCTATTCATTTATTTTGCACATTTTTCAATAGAGTCTTTGATTTTGAGGGCTTACTTTTCTTCAGTTTCGTGTGTATTCTGGTTATGAGCCTCTTATCTAAGGTATTGGGGGGCTCATGGAAGCCATATATGTCAAACCTATCACAAATATCGTAGTAAATGGAGAAAAATTGAAAGCATTTCCTCTCAAATCAGGAACCTAACAAGGCTGTCCACTCTCACCACTCCTATTCAACGTAGTTCTTGAAACACTTGGCATAGCAACCAGGAAAGAAAGTAAAATAAAGGGAATTTGCATCAGTAAGGAGGAAGTTAAACTATCCTTATTTGCAGATGATATGATTATCTACATAGAAGACCCCAAAAACTCCTCTTTGAAGCTCTTGGAAATAATAAACAAATTCAGCCAAAACCCAGGCTACAAAATCAATACTAAAAAATCAATAGCCTTTCTCTACACTAACAATGAGCTCACTGAGAAAGAGCTCAGAAAAATAATCCCATTCCCAATAGCCCAGCAAAAAAATTAAATACCTATAAGTATACCTAACCAAGGAAGTGAAGGGCCTATATAAAGAAAACTACATTAAACTGAAGAAAGAAGTTGTAGATGACATCAGAAAATGGAAATGAAAAGACATCCCATATTCTTGGATAGGCAGAATCAATGTAGTCAAAATGACTATACTGCCAAAACTGATATACAGATTCAGTACAGTTCCCATCAAAATACCAAGGTTTTTATTTTCACAGAGCTCAAAAAAATAATCCTTAAATTCATATGGAACCAAACATGACCTAGAATAGCCAAAGCAATCTTAAGTAACAAGACTAGGGCAGGAAACATTACAATTCCAGACATCAAGTTATACTATAAAGCAGAAATTGTAAAAACTATATGGTACTGGCACAAAAACAGACAGACCAGTGGAACAGATTTGAGGATATACAGACAAATTCGAATACCCTCAGGTACCTAATCTTTGATAAAGGAGCCAAAAGCATACACTGGACAAAGGATAGCCTCTTCAACGAATTGTGCTAGGAAATTTGGACATCCACATGCAGAAGAGTGACTATAGACACACACCTGTCAACAGCACCAAAAATCAAATCAAAGTGGGTCAAGAACCTAGATATTAAAACTGGAACACTGAATCTACTGGAAGACGAATTAGGCAAATATCTCAACGATATAGGTGTAGACAAAGACTTTCTGAATAAGATTCCAAAAACAAAGAAATGGCCCCCAGCATTAACAAATGGGATTATGTCAAATTAAAAAGTTTGTGTATGGCAAAGGAAATTATCAACATTGTAAAAAGAGAACGGACAGACTGGGAAAAATATTTTTTTGAGGCAAGGTCTCACTCACTCTGTAGCTTAGGCTGGCCTTCTGCTAACAGCAATTCTCTGGCGTCAGCCTCCCAGGTGCTGGGATTACAGGCATGTGGCACCATGCCAAGCTTTATGTGGTGTTGAGGAATAGAACTCAAGGCCTTGTGCTTGCTAGGTAGGTGCTTTAACCACTGTGGCATTCCTCCAGACCTTTAATTCATTTCTATATGTGTCAGTCAAGATTAAGGAAGAGACTGACCCAGTCCTGATGATGTCTGAACAGAGGCTCAGGTTGGAGATCCAAATACAGAAAAAACAATTTATGTTTATTATGTATTTTTGGTTTATGCAGAAACATTGAGGCAGAAATCTTGGCTTCCAGATTCTTAGCAGTCACTTAGTTTAACAGGTCTACTAAACTTACATCTCTGGGTGAAAAGATGTCAGAGAGAAGCAGGAAGATATAAGCTGAAATTACACACAGTAGTGTTAAGACTATCCATATTATTTCACATAAATATTTGTACTTTCAGTAGAACCCATTAGATGTATGTAAATAGTCGTGTATATATACTTCAGTCTCAAGATTTACCAGCTATTTATTATCAAAAATGTTGAGTTTTCTTCCTTTGCTGTAGTGGCCGCCCTTTGGCCATAGCACATCTTAAGGTTATTTTACATTTGCTTACCAGTTCGTTAATCATATTTTAATTGTTTGTTTACTGGTTTCACATGCTCTGGTCAAACATTTTAAGAGACTCTCTCAGTTTAATTGAGTTTAATCTGAGAAAATATTTCTAATAATGAAATATGACCAATAATGCAGTTATAAAAATGCAGTGTAAATGCATAAAGAGGAATGTAACATAACTCCAGGGGAGTGAGTCATCCCTAAAGAAATGAAGCTTTTTGTCCATAACTGTGTAAGAATTACAATCATCATTTCTATACAGTTTGTTTGCCATGTATTTATAAAGCATTACCCTGCATGGAGTGCTGTGTTAACAGTGGTTGGAACATGGGCCTTTCCCTTTGAGATCTGTAGACTGTGAGCAAGTCAGCCAGGTGATGAGGTAGAAGTGGCTGTGAAGGCAGAGCTGGGGACTGAAGCTGTGGCGTGGGGCACCTGGGATGGGTCGCTGGAGGAGTATGTGATACAAGCAGTGCTCTGGAACTTGCAGAGACCCAGTCCACTCCAGGGAGCTCGTGTGAAAAATGGCAGCCGTGGAAGATGCGCGGGATTGTCACAGAAACCACAAGGAGACTGTCTGATTTTCGGGAGAACTGGTCATCTGGAGACTCGCCGTCCCTGCCTGGGTCTGCACCGGGTCTCATGCTGCTTGTTCTGCACTTGCCCAGGTCTGAGTCACTCATATTTTATGAACCATTTCTACAATAGATTCATTGTCATCTTTCCCCCGTTTTTATCAGTGTGTCTTGGTTGTACAGATTAATGGTTTCATTGTGGTAGATTTGCACAAAATGTGAATATGTGCAAACCTGCCTCCATCCTACCCACCACTATAGTTGCACATATTTTTGAAGTAGGGGAGCAGGATTTAATTATTTTGATCATGTCTGCGTCCTCTTTTAACTCCCAATGTAGCTCATATGGAGTCCATGAAGTCAACAAACTTCTGATAGTGTGGCAGCCAAGAGGGAAATGCTAATAGATCAGTGCCAGAGTTGATGGATTTGATGCATGTAACTCAGAAAAGGTGTGTCAGTGCAGTTTAAAAATCCAGCTTCAGGGACTGCCAGTGTAGTTCAGCGGTGAGTGTGTGTTAAGTATGTGCAAAGCCTTGACTTGGTCCCTGGTATCAAATTGTGGTCATCACCATCATCATCATGTAATGTCCCACTCAGCCTCCTAAGTAATAATGACTTCATTTAACTCAAAAAGTGCACAACACTATTAAACTAAAAACACACAATGACAAAGGTGTCATTGGTTTCCAAGAACACAGAGATGGTCATGCTGTATTGTCTAGATCTGGTAAACCCACACAGGCCACAGCTGGTCCTGGATTCTGAGCTTCAGCCCCGGGTGATGGGCTGGCGTCACTCCAAGACTTCAAGTCTGTCATTCTTGTTTCTTCAGTGATCTGGATTTTGCTGCTTCTCATATTCCTGGTGACTCCAGGTGAATAGCACAGTGTGATTGGGTCACAGAGGAGGACTAGGACACAAGAGAATAATGGGAAATTGAACAACTTTAGAAGGAAAGAAAGGTCACCCTTCTAATCACCAAGGATGAACCTTCTTTGTGGTGTCAACCTTGGGAAATCCTTCATTCCTTCAGGATCTTGGTTTCCCCTTTGGGAATAAAATGAGAAATTAACAAAAATATCCCTCTATCTTTAGGATTCAAAGGCTCCAGGTTTTCTAAGTTAATGCATACATTTTTCTTTGTATTTTCCTTTGTTAATAACTGCTGAAACAATTCTCTACTTATGTGGGCCCTGAAGTATAAAGAAAAATCTCCCAGATAAAAAAAAAAAAATGTTCTGTTCTTAAATATTCAAGCTTAAGAATGTGGTAAGCTTAAGACAAAAGCTTATCGTTCAACACAGGACTCTGAAAGATGGTTACAGAAAAGTCCCAGGATGTATAGCCATGTACATTAATGTCAATTCCAAGAGTTGGATTCACATCCTATAAAATTTTCTCATCTCGTATTGGCAGTGTCCAAGTCAGGACTTTCTGCTTTTCTGTTTTTCCCTTCATTGGAGTTAAATCCTACTGGAGACTAGCCTACGTATTTTTATTTATTTTTTTAAAATCCAGAATGCTCTATGTCACTTGACAGTACAACATATTAAACTACTTAAAATACTTTGTGGGTGAAATCACATGTCTGAAACGTGCTGCGAGTTACCAGAGCCCTGGAAGGGCAGGACTCGCATTTAGTCGGTCTCTTTTGTCTTACCTAGTTTCTTAAACCCAGGAATTCTTTTTTCTCTTACTCATGAATTCCTGTCATTATCTTAGGCATATTATTGATTCTTTTGACTAGATGATTAATTCAGATTTGGAGTAGGGTGGGTAAGGTTGACTAGTTTTGAAAAATTAGTTAATATTTATAGGTTTAAGTGTTCTCAAAGAATTGGGCTACTCAGAGCTTCAGGGCTGATCTGTCCTCTGGTTTGTATTTTCACTGTTCTTTATGATTTTAAAGGAACATTGCCCTGAATTTTAATAAATACACGGTGAGAAAGGTGCCATTAGTTTCCAAGAACACAGAGATTGTCTCGCTTCCTCCCAATTTAATGTGTTTTGTCATAAATTGACTACCTGTATGTTATTGGTGGCTTCAGTGTTAGAGGCTGTCATAGTTACTTTCTCATTGCTGGGACAAAATCCCCAACATCCACAACTTAAGAAGGAAAGATTTATTTTAGCTTACAATTTCAGAAAGTCATAGTCCATTCATGCGTGGGTGGCTGGAAAATGGTGGAATCACATGATGAGGCCACAGCTAGGGCCAGAGCTAGAGCTGGTGCTTCGGAGACAGAAATCTTCACAGCATGGCAGAACAGAGGTAAGACTAGAAGGAGTTGTGGAACCAGCACACACCCCTCAGGGCCAAGCCCTGAGTGTCTGCCCCTTGCAGCTAGGTCCCACCTCCCGACAGTACACAGTATCCACTGGTGCATGAAGCTTTTAGGAGATACTCCAGGTGCAAACCCCAACAAAGGCTAAGTACTATGCATATGCTTTTTTTTCTTTCCTTTCCCGTTTTCTTTCCTTTTCATTTTTTCTTTTTTTGAGACAAGGTTTCGCTGTATGATTCAGGGTAGTCCTGACTCAGTATGTAGCTCAGGCTGCCCTTAAACATACAGCAATCTTCTTGCCTCAGCCTCCTGAGTGCTAGATAATAGGCATGAGCCACTACATCCAGGTTATGTGGTGCTGGGGAATTGACCTCAGGACCTTGTGATTGCTAGAAAAGCATTTTAATTACTGTGCTATTTCTCCAGCTTCTCAGACATACATTTAAGTTTATGCGAGAACCTGAGCTCACAAAGACCTAGATTGCTCTTTCTTTAATGTTGAGTTCCTTTGGCCTATCACATTGCTTGACACATAAGGTTTCAAAGTAGACTAATGAGTGTCAGAGTAACGTGTGTTGATTTGAGGTTGAGAACCCTATTGCATAACGCTGTGTCTGCAGCCCCTGGAACAAGGTCTGTTTCTTCAATGTCGAGTGAAGGACTGGACTTAAGAATTTCGTTCTTTGCCTTCGAAGAGTTTGCAGTCCAGTTTGGGAAAGGGATTGGCAAATTATTAAAGAACAGTAACAGTTTTGGACTACAATGGCAAATTAACACAAGGTATTCCTATTTAAGTTGTAAAGTAATAGTATAAACCAATGTCCTGCATTTTCAGAGTAGCCGATAGCAGAATAGTTCATAGCATAAATCAGTCTCAGTAGACTTTGACATTATTGAATGTGTATTGATTGAGTAGATCCCAGTGTGTTTTTATACTATGAACTATATTTTAGATAATAAGGACTCAGATAAGATAGACATAGGTTTTTCCAAATTTAACTCATGATCTAGTAGTTTCAATTAGTAATCTTATTTTTAATAGTAAGAAAAAAATAAAATTTTGACTTTATGAAGGAAAAATGGGATATTGACTTGGGAACTAGCAGAAAATGACTCTAATATGAGCAAACTCAGAAGATATATTCTTAAATATCTGTGAGAACATTCCAGGCAAAGAGACTACTATATTCAAAGGTCCTGAGGCCTGGAGGTGGTAGGGAACTGGGCTACTGAAAGAACTCTCCCATGAAGAAAGAGGCAGTTTTTGAGAATTTTAACCAAAAAAAGATGGTGACTAGTAAGTGAAAAAGGGATTAGAGCACACAGACGTGAAAGTGGTTCAAAATATATTTTAATAGTTTATCAAAGGAATGATGAAACCCTCAACTGGAGTAGTAGAGGTGAAGAAGGTGGTGTGGAAGGGTTGGAGGTAATATTAAAGGATTTGCTGCTGAAAGAAAAGGTGGAGGTAGAAGAATGTTAAGAGAAAAGTAAAAGTGAGTGTCTGGTTTAAATAGGGAGTGGGTACAACTGCATTTTACCAAGGCGGACAGTGTCAGTGTGAAGACACAGATCTTGGGGTTGGGGGAGAAGTGGATTCAGTCACTAGCAGGTTAAGTTTAGGGGTGTCTGCTGGACAAACTCAGAGACGGGGGAGGGAGCTGCATGTGTGAAGGTGGATCTCAGAAGGCGGGGCTGAGCTGAGGGCGTACACTTGGGTTCCTCCACGTGGGACTGCGCAGCTGTGCCGCTGCTCTTCCCGCTCCCATCGTCCACCGGCCTTTCCCAACCGTAGCGTCGCCCGCTGTCTACTTGCCATCGGAGTCTCCCACCCTCAGTTGCTGTTCCTGACCTGGGTCCATCCTCAGTCCTCCCACAGCGGCCCTCGGGTGCCCCCACCTGTGTACTCCAGCCCCGCCTCCTTCCATCCTTCGGGCCTGGTTATCCCACCAGCAGCTCCCTTCCTTGGCCCTTCATGTCGCTCCTCTCTTGCTGTGCACTGTGTCCACAGTGGTAGCCTCTCAGCACTCTTCATCAAATTCGTAACAATCATATTCTACGTTCTGCAAATCTTGTTAGGCATGGTGTTGCCACGTTTGTAAGCACAATGCCGAATTCCTACAAAAGAAGAAGGAAGAAGACGGGGGAGGGGAGGAGTTACTGCTTTAAGGCTTTTGTAGGAGAATCAGGTATTAAGGTCTGTGGTCGTGAGACATTTTACCAATAGTTTCAAATAATGCTAGGAATTGGAAATGTTTCTTTGTGTGAGAAAAGATGCTAAATGATCAAGTTTCTCTTCCATGGTTGAACTTTTTTCTAAACACAGAAAATACCCATAGAGGTACAGGACGTCCCATGTTGTAAGTTAATTGATAGTGACTGATTAAATGAAATCTCATCTATAAATTTATCTGACTGTTCTTAGAAACATCGTGTGGCATTATCCTATGCCCACGCTCACTTTCGCACAGCACACTCTCACTTTCTTTTACCCGTTTACTCACCAACCCTCCTTGACTTCTGATAAGCAATTTCTTTTTTAAACCCAGGTCCATTTAGAGGAATAATTCACAGCTTCTCTAGCCATGCTGATTATAGACTATAGGCTTTTAAGTTTTCACTCCTAAGAGTAAAATCAATTCATTATCTCCTTCAGGTTTTTGTTTTTTCTGTTCTCAGATCCCAAAAGAGCAATGTATACAAAGTTTTCAAAATTTTCAAAATAATCTTTACTACTTGCATAGTTTCAAGAATGGGTTTTCCTTTAAGGCATACCTACAGCTCTAGGACAAGGATTTGGTTATTTAATTTTTGATACATTTAAAAAAAACAAGGTCAAGATCATTTCTCTAGACTACCTGGATGCTTGATTTTCTCTGGGCACACATCCTGGTCTAGATCTTCTGCATGCTCATTGAAGAAACTATGGTTGTTTGAGGAAAAAAAAAAAACTTGGGATTTTTAACTAAATGTATACACATTCTGTTCTGTTTACTCCTTAGCCTGTGCAGGGATTTGCCTCTGTTACTGCACAGAGTCATCCGAGGCGAGGAGAAGTGACAGAGATTTGCAGTTGCCAAGTTTGGGCAGGAGCTATGTGAGGAATAAGAAACCTAAAATCTGTTTGGAATCAACAGTGGAGCAGAGCCCTCGAAGCATGACCATGGAGCCTCACAAAGTGTAGTCACAAAACCACACGATTGTGAGAAGGAAAGGCTGACCCATGGCCTTCTGTCGCCTTTGACACAAGAACCTACCAGTTAGATCTGTTGGAAACTATTCCTTTCTCTTGTTCCTTTGCTCACATGAGTGATGGAATTAAGACATGGTCAGTAGTGAACAGAATCCAGTTTACCGACCTGGGGTTTATTGCTAGTTTCCCAGCCAGATCTGTGCATCATAAAGGGTGTGAGGTGGAGAAGAGAGGTCATAGGCCAGTCGGTTCACTTCTGATGCTGTGATCATCCACCACACTTTAACACGGACATGTTTCTGGTCCCATGGCCAAAGCCCATCTATGAATGTTGATTTCCTCTCACTCTCTTTTTACCTTGCCGTATAACTGCACTCTTCATAGGACTAAGACACTTTTTCACTGCTATGAAGTCTCCAAAGGTGTGTTAAGAGTCCACCCTGCTTTTGAAGCGTGGCATTAAAATTTTTATCCCCCACTTACCTTCAACAAATATTTGTTAAACAACTACTTTGAAAGCTGTAGAGGACAGAAGAGAAAGAGGTAAGCTGCAGGGATGCTTTGTCGTCTGATCTGGTTTTGGGGTCACCCACTGAGTCAGACTAATGAGAATGCCCCGAATCACTTCATAGTGTTTGGAAATACCTAGGTTGGTCTGATCGGCAGGAGAGACCTTGCTTTGGCCACCGTGAGAATGTACAAGGGACTGAGGGAAGGGTGAGGCCTGACTCCTTTGTGTGGCCCCGCCCTCCCCACCACCTGCTATCTTTCATTACCTTCAACTCCACCCTCATTCCTTTATTTTCTATCTCATCTCTGTAAAGCCAGCTTTCTTTTTTCTTCTGCTTTATCTTACACTCTTCATAAAAACTGACTGACAACTCTTTTCATTCATATTCATGTGCCAAACACTGGCAATGCGTTTCCCGAGATATCTGAAACACTTTCTTCCAAGCCTAGTCATTTCTCTCTCTTGTAGATCTCCTTGTGCCCAGGGCGGACAGTATCTGCATACTTCAATTTCTAGTCAAAAAGAACAGAAGTCTCGCTTCAGAAGTGGAATTCCAGGACACTACTTCCTCTCCCCAAGCTGTCTGCTTACTGCAGCGGCTGTAAGGGTAGCTCAAGTTCGGTAATGGAAAGGAAGCAGCCCCTCACCTGGTTCCCATTTTTTAGCTAATGAGACAGAGCACAAAACTGTAAAACAAGAAAGCTGGCTTCCAAAATGTGACCCAGATGTGGTCTATCTTAGCAAGTGCAAAGAAGACTTCTTACCTAATCTTCCCAGTGCATCCACTTCCTTGTTCCTTTACCTGAGAAGTGTGAGAGCCAAGTACGCTTCAGTTCCCGCAGCAAGGAATTCCAGCCTCTGGTACAAAAGGAGCCCCACTGCCGCTGGCACCGCCCTCGCGTCTCAGTGTTAAAGCTTCTCTTTGCTGATTGATTTGTACTTCAGGGAGAGAACAATTGCTTATCAGATCTCTGTCCATTTGTAATCTCAGAGTCATTGTCCTCAGATGAAAAGGGTCACGCCCCCCCCTTTCACTTTCAGGAACCCAAGCCAATAACCCAATGTGCTTTTACTCTCAATCCTATTTGCGTGAATTCTCCAAGTTACATCTCTCTCTTTGGGATTTTGTTTATTTGTTTTCAAACCAAAAGAGCATGTTAAGTAACGTTTATGGAACAAAAAATTGCTCAGTGCTTAATAATACCGTATTGGAATATTCAAAGTTACAGCAATAAAAACGACGACGTACCCAAGGGCTTTTGGCAGGGGATAAAAATTGGGAGTTGTCCCAGAAAATGTTTTGTCACATAGTTGGTTATTGACTCAAATGCAAGTGTTCTGAAGTTGTACTTACGGGGTCTTGGTGTTGGGACACTGTTGCATTCTTTCCATTGAATGAGCAAGAGAGAGGTGCTGTACGTGGAGCACCTGCTGTCCGTGCGATGTGGGGCCAGGTGGATGGCATGACCCAGACCATAAGGTGTGGGTTTTTGCCTACAAGAGTGTTATTGTCTAGGTGAGCAATTAAGACCTCATGGTGTGGTCCCAGAGTCATCATTAAAAAATGCAAAACTTGTCAGTCTCCCTTTTCAGAACTGTATAGAATCAGGCCATGCGGCCTTGTGTGTGTTGCTGCTATTCTGATCTTAATTTACACCAGGGTTTCTCATCTGGATCATTGCCACACCCTTCTGTGTTAGACCTTTTTGTGTCCTTCTAACAAAGTGCTTGAGATGGGGGAATTGTCAAGGAACAGAATTTTATTTTCTCACAATCCAGGGGCCACGAGGCCCAAGGTCACCGTGGCCCAACATCACCGTGCTAGCAGACTCAGTGTCTGCTGAGGGGCTGCTCCTCCTGGCCCCACATGGTGAACGGTTCGTGACAGGGAGGACACGAGCACCTTGCTCTCCTTGAGCAGAAGAGAAGCAGGCTTGGCCCCATGTCCTTCATGCTCTTTGTTTGATAAGGCTACTTGTCACCTCCTGAAGATTCTACTCCTTTTTAATATTATCACTCTAGGTGTTGAGTTCCAACATAATGTGAGGGACACACCGTGAATTGTAGCACCTTCCAAATAGTCTACCTGGTACTTCCATTCTTTCTCCCTTCAGCCTGTTCTCCATCTAGGAACCAAAATGACTTCACTGCAAAGTGAGTCCCATCTAGTGGGTCATCTGTGCAAACCCCTGAGGCTTCTGGTACGGCAGAATGAACCCAGTGTTCTTGCACCCTCCTGATGCCTGCTGGCAGTATCACCAGTTCTCCTCTTGTGCTCCACTCATGCACGTCTCCTTGCTCTTACTGAAGACATGAAGAACGTTACCACCTCTGGACCTTTGCACTTGCTGATTTCTCTAACTGGAATCCACCTCCCTCTGATGGCTCTTTCCCTCATTTGTTCAGGACTCTTCACAGTGAGGCCCTCTGAAGCCTCATTATAGTAAGTTCAGTCATATGTATATATAAGCGCGCGCGCGCACACACACACACACACACACACAATTTATTTTTCTTTTCTCCATTCACATGTCACCACATGAAGCCCTAATATTTTGTGTAGTGTCTCTCTTGTCTCCAGTAAGAACCACAGAGGCACAGCATTTTGTTTTGCAGCCAAAGCAACACGTGTTGGTAGAAAATAAAATTTGAAGTTAAAAAGGAAGAGGAAGGAACAGGCCGCAAAGGGCCTCTGAACCCTGCCTTATCGAAGATGGCGCTGCTCTCTGGAAATAAAGGGTGGAAAGACAGAAAAACCCTTCTCTGTATTGTGTGCTCTCCTCTGCATTTGCCTCTCGAATTCAACCAGACGAATATTTTACCTGCACAGCTCTGGTCCAGTAGCTACTCTGGCTAAAAGCCTTCAGCATCTCTAAGTTATCTAGTCTGGCTGGTCTGTAATTAGCGATCCCCCCAGCCCCCCCACCCCCCGACTGTCACATAACCTGTGACCCACCTCACCTGTAGGACTTGTTCCTCCCCATAGGTGCCCAGGCGGCACCCAGCACGTATCTGGTCTTACGCTTTGCCTTCCCCCCTTTCCAAATGCAGCCATTGCTCAAGGCCTTTCCCATCTTTCCCCTTACACCTCGTACGCCTTTACTCCTACTTTGAACGGCATTTGTTACTTGCTCCCTTATTGTAATAATGCAGGTCTTGTCTCCCTGAAGTGAGGGAGATTTTTTTTAAAAAATTAGTATGGTTTGTCAATAAAATTTGTCAAGAGGTTATAGATTTAAAATTTGGATAAAATCTTTGTGTTCTGAATCAAAGAATGTTAAGTTTGAAATTCAAGAATCTAATGTCCCTCAGTTGTCTCCTAAGAGGACAATTCCCAATGACGAAATTAGGTCAAATACTCAGAGGGAAGAGTTGGAGAAAACCGAGTGGAGAAGTTCGGTGGACGGCGAAAAACTCATTTTATATTGTACGTGGCTATCTTTGGTTTTGTAATTCAAAATTCTACACTTTTTTGTAAATCTATTTTTTAATTTATGTGGAGTTCTTCCAAAGATAGCCCATCCTCATTCCTGGGACTTGAGAATATGTTAAGTGACATGGAAAAAAGGACCTTGGAGATGTGATCAAGGGGAGGATTTTGAGATGTGGAGACTGTACTGTGTTGTCGGAGTGGACACAGTCTTATCACAGGGTTCTTAGGAAAGGGTGCGGTCAGACGAAGAGGGGTAGCCCTGCAATGAGAGAAGAAAAGGAGACACTTTAATGGCAGGAGTGGAGAAAAGGAAAGACTGCCAGTGCTGGCTTTGAAGATGGACAAGCGGCTCCAAGCCACGGTGGGCAGGTGCCCTGGAGACACTGGAAATGACAAGGACAGAGGTTCTTCCCTGGAGCCTCCGGATGGAGCCCAGTCTGTCGACATCTTGATTTTAGAAGTGTTTTCTATCCGGAGTAAGTGACATCATTGCCTCTCTGTGTGTCTCCTGGCTTCCTATTTGTCTTACTGGTCTAACATGCCACCCTCCTGGATTTCCTCATTCAATTCTACCCCCTCCTTGGCCGGGCCCATGTCATTATGTTTTCTTTGCAGTTTCTGTGGACTCCCTACAATACAGTGCATATGTGGGTAAGCTAACTAATAGCAAATATCACACGCAGTCTTACATGCACATGAGTTTTGTCTGCATCCTTCTGAATTGTGGTTTGTCATATTCAGAAACTGGATTATAATTTGTGTTCATAATACCTAAGAGGAAAGCTCAATAAATATTTGCTGGATTCTTGTTGATTTTCTCCCTGTACTTGAATCTTCATCATATATTAAGTGTCATTATACTATAAAGATTGGCCTAGTGATGCACTATGGAATTGTTCTCATCTTATACTTTAAATCCCAGCACAGGTATTCAGGTATTCCCTCTGCTTTAGTGTTCTAGTGTTCATTTCCAGATTGGCTTGCTGATGCTCATTTGTGTAGAAAAATAAATCCTGCTGGGTGAGGTAAGAGTTTGGAAGCGAAGAATAATTGGGATGCATTCCCACACAGTTCCAACTGTGGCAGGGCTTCACGACATGATTCCAGGTGAGTGGCGCTCGTATTGGTTCCAAAGACTTTCCGAGAAAGCAGCTGCGGAGCCTTCTGACTTGGTTTCATTGTCTATAAAAGGGCCTGCCACAGAGGGCTCCGTGCATGCCCCAGCCTCAGTGAGTGTACCGCTTGGAGCCCACAGGTGATTGGACCTGTATTTCTGTTCCTCTGACACTCCTGATCCTCATGTTCTGATGTTTTCTAGACAGGACCCCCAAGTTGGCAGCCTGGTTTGGTAATGGGTACTTCCAGCCAGCCAGCAGGGAGAAGAAGCAGAATTCTACTTAGCTTCCATCAAAAAAGGGTTCATTTTTCATTTATTTGTATGAGTATATGTTGGTGTTACCTGATCATTGTATTTGTTCTGACTAATTGATATATAATAAAAAATAATAATCCGAGGTGTCAAAAGGGAGAGGCACTGAGCACCTCAGCCATGCCTGCTTTAAAGTGCTTCTCTGCATCTGCTCCATTGGAAAAGGGATCGTGATGGATAATGAAATAGTGTCTCGGACACTCAGATGTGTTGCAGACCACTGCTCAGGGTGTTTGGATGATAAGAAACTAAACTAACGCTGCTTGCCTCTTGCGTGGAGCACTGGAAGGAAAGAGTGAGCAGGTTGCGGAGACCAAGTAGTGATGTCACAGCGGACACGGAGACAGCGCAGCACAGTACCCGCCGACGATGTTCACCTGCCAGAGGCGCATAGCCTGAAGCTGAGTGGGAGAAGACCCACAAATCTATGGGAGGAATTTGGTGCAAAGTAACTGTCCTGGCCTTTTAAGAACACCAGTGTCATAAAAGATAAAAGAGTCTGGGAGAAGATTGTAGAAGACAGTACCCTATATCAGAGTCTTAACACAAGATATAAATGTGAGAAAAATTCCTGGCTTTACTGGACATTATTGAGTCACTGCAGAAAAAGTAAATATGGAGTAAAAATAATCAGTGTCAATAATCATATTAAATCATTGTTCAATTTCTGTGCAATAATTGTATTGATGATTCCTCAGAACCTAAAAATAGGAATTCCATTTGCCCCAGGCATACCTCTTCTGAGTATCTTCCCAAAAGAGTGAAAGTCATCATACAGATACTCGCATACCCATGTTTATAGCAGCACAACTCATAATAGCTAAATTTTGGAAGCAGCCAGTATGTCCATCAACAGATGAATGGATAAGGGAAATATGGTATATAGGTACAATGGAGTGTCACGTGGTTTTTCTTACACGAGAACCTACCATTTTAAATAATTTAAAGGACAAAGTAAAAGAGAGAAGATAGGAAACAGGGTGGTGGTCTTTGTGGAGAGGGATGGGCAGGGAGAGGGATGGCGAAGGGCAGTGATGCAACCTGCGTGTATCAATTTATCGTGTTAACTGTAATCACTGTATATCACTAATGTACATGTATACTAATACAAATAATAATATGGGGAAGATGCTGGTTTTGGCATGGTACAGATACATTCTTTATAGAAAAGTGCACGCCGAAGTATTTCAAAGACGGATGGTTGCAAGTTGCCCAAGTAACTCAAGGAATTCAGAATAAGAGAGTATATATGTACACAGGTACCCAAAGCCATGTCTGCATAAGGAGCCCATATTTGTGGGTTCCAAAGCCACAGGTTCACCCAACTACATGTCTAAAATATTTTATAAAGTGTACCTAAACATGTATCAAATTTTTCGTATCATTTTACCCCAAACAGTAGAGTATAAAAGTGATTTTCAGGCTGGAGGAATGGCACACTGGTTTGAGCATTTGCCGTTCAAGTGAAAGTTCCTGAGTTCGATCCCCAGTACCACATAAAGCTGGATGTGGTGGCATACACTTGTAATCCCAAATTCCAGCACTCAGCAGGCTAAGGCAGGCTGATTATTCTGAGTCCAGGGCCAGCCTGGGTCACACCAGTGAGTTCAGGACCAGCCTGGGCTACAGAGTGAGACTCTGTCTTTAAAAAAAAAAAAAATAAATAAACGTGATTTCCATAGCATCGTATTTACATTGTGGGAACTGTTGTAAGTATGCTAGAGGTGACTTGCAGTATGCATAAGGATGTGTGTGTGTTATATGCAAATTACACATGGCTTTATTTGGGGGACTTGTGCTTCCTCAAATTCTGGTATCTGATGAGGGGGAATCCTGGAACTGACACCTCATAGCTACCAAGAAACCCCTCTGCATGTAAGTGACACAGACAGTGTAAGGGACACAGGGGGGAAATGGAAGACATGTTGCTGATAGGGCCCTTTGAGTGGCCGTAAAAGGATTGAACAGGACAGAAAGCCTATGATAACATGTTAATAATTGGTGAATCTTAGTGCATATTTCATACTTTTTAAAATAAAAAGTTAGGAGACAGAAAGGCAACAGATTCCTAAAGGTCTTTTCTCTTGACTTTTGTTTGGATATTAGGTAATGTTCAGATAAACTGAAGAGGGAACTTTCCAAGCTATTAAAATAATCTGTTGTGAACTTTTGTTAGATTTGGTTGTTCTGATACTTCCAGTGAGGGCTGCTGAAGACTCTAAGTCCTTGTGTACGCTTGACCCTTCAAGGGGTATCCATGCTTGTAAAATAAGCAAACAGATAAAATGGCACAGCCGGGCCTCTAGAATGTGTGATCCTCACAAGCTTTTGATTTGGAAATATTTCCTAGTTTGGGAGTTATTGCTTTCAGCTGTGATAATATCAGGCTTTCCCACTAAGAGAAAAATGCACGGTGTTTAAAATAAATATCTTCAATGCAGTCCTGCTGTGTTGAGAAAATACAAATGACCTTTTTCTTTAAACATGAACATCTGAAAGCGTCATGAATATGGATTCAGGGGGACAGAGCTCAGGCTGAGGAAGAGGTGATAAAAAGGACTGGGTGGAAAGTCATTGCAGATAGTGGCACCCAGGGCCCTTTCCTTTGTGGCCTTCACCCAAAGATAAGCTCTGACTTATAGCCAAGCACATTGGCCACACTTCCCTGGTGCAATCTGGATTTTGCCTGTTGAACACAACTCAGGATAGAATCGTAACCTCCGGGGATGTCATTACTTACTTCCTAGGAACTGACTTAAATCAGTGCTTTCTGAGCCCTGCACTTGTCTTTATAGTTACCTGGAGGCCAGTTGTAAAAGAATCCATGCGTTTCTCCAGAGGGTAGTTAAAAACTTGAAAGCACCTTTTTTTTGGTGGGATTTCATAACCTCATTTATTTTTTTCTCTTATGAAAATGATAATAATCAGTCAGGCTATGTTCCTGAGACTCCTTTCAGTCTTATATGATGTATTCTTTTTCTGGAAAATGTGTAGTTATGCTGTTGCTGTTCTGTAGTGAGAGCTATTGGAAAACTATGATGTTTCGAACATTGTGCTAAGTGATTAGCTGAGACAGACCCAAAGCTTGCAAACCAGTGACTGTTACATTTTATAGAGAAGGAAACTGTCATAGCTAAGTAGAAATTGCTCCTAAAGTGACAGTATACTGTCTCTCACGAAGGAAGGAGGAGGCACTCTTGCCCTCCTTTTATTTCATCATTTATCTAAGAATTGTGACTAGTAGCACCCAGAAACCCAATCCAGTAGGTAGAAGCTAGTTCTCCTGAAGTTGACAATCTTTTTTTCTTTATTTCAACAACTGGCCGGCTAAAATTTTTATGGATGTATTAGCTTTCTAAAGTCTCAACAAGAGTAGACTTTTTTTCCCAATTAAAATCCTTCAGCTAACTAATGGAAATACCAAATATTCTGTAAAAGTGATTTGTGTCGAAGTTGTGTGCCTTGATTTCTATCTAAGGTCAAGCAAGAATTCAGTTGAATTCTCACGGAGTCTATTTGGAAAGGAGAGAGAACAGCAGGGGGGATCATAAAGATAAAAGACTAATGAACATCTAGCAATCACCCACTTGCAAGCACGGTGCAGAGACTACTAAATGCCTCCCCTTGCACCATCTTGTTTGTTCAAATGCGTGATCACCAGTTATGTGCCCAGAGTGGGGCTGTGTGCTAAAATCACTCACAGGAGTAGCTGCCACATTTTGCACATTCAAATCTGCCATCTTTGTGGAATTGCTATTTATAGCATAGGATATTAGCAATAAACCACAATATCAATCCTGAACCAATCATTTATTAGCAGTCATAGCTATTAGCATTGTCTTTAAGGTATACTAGTAAGTTACCCACATGATATGTGACCCCGGGACATTTTACTTGCAGTCTTCCTTTGATCTTTCTTCCGAAATTATTATTATTAATTATTATTCAAATGATCCTGCAAGAGGTTGTAAGGGAAAAAAGGGCCAGAGGTAAATTATAAAACCAATTACATGAGTCTGCATGATAAAGGTTAACCTTTAATTATATTTGCCTTGAGTGACTGAGTAAATTCCTTCACTTTTCTCTGTTCTTAGAATGATTTATAAAACCATATTGATTGAATGATTTATTTCCACTGTAAGCCTTCAGAAGCACGTATGTTGGCTTTAAACACCTGAGAAACATTTAGTCATTTATTAAAATGGCTTATGTTTAGAATTATAAGTGTTTTTGTATTTATACCTACATAGTTTTTGGCTCTCCCATTTGATCAAACCTTACTAGCCAAAGTGTAGTGTTGGCCAACACCTATATGTACGAATATGACTCACCTTTTTGAACATTGTTTCCCACTTTGGTACCGTGGTATCATGAGCCACCATCAGTATTTATCTGTTTTCTTTCAAATTAGTGTGCTAGAAAGAGTTTAATATTACAATAATATTAAAATTACTATGGTATTTTATAATAATATAACAAAAAAGCAACACTGATTTTATAGTGTAAGTTGTTAAATAAAGGCAACAATGGTTTAAATAAGAAGTATGTTTGGGAGTAGTAGTTTTAAAATGTACTTCTTGCCTCCTCTATTAAACTAAATCCATGGTCTGTCTTTAATTCTAGAGTATTTTACTCTTTTAAGAATCATATAAGTTAAATTCAAATATAAATTCACCTCATGTTAGAATATTTATAGAAGTTATAACTGTTTGTCCAAGAGGCAAATATAATGATCCTTCATGCACATCTTTGAAGCTGAATATTTTATTTTATTAGAGCAACTAGGTAAAGTTTCAGTTCATTTCCTGCTTATAGGCCAGATCTTAGATTTTTTTTCCCAAGATTTAGTTTTCAGTATAAAGTCTACGCTAACAAACAAAGTATACCCTTTCAATATCTTCTTAAAGTAAACCTTTCATTTTAGTAGACCTATGTGTATTTACATTGATTAAATTTTCTCAAGCTTGCAGAGTTATCAGAAGAGAAGCTAAGATCACCAATAAAGCCTAGAGCGTATCCTGTCTAAAATCATAGCAATGATAGATTAAAAGCAGAAGAGAAAAAATTAATCATTGTGCGTTCTGTGTTATTCTCATTTCAAGGAAAGCTTTTCATATTCTCTTTTTGTCCCACCCTTCCTTCCCCTTTTCTCCTCTCAGCCCGATCTTTAGAATTTCCCTGCTAGTTTCTCTCCAAAATGATACAAAACCCCCACTCTCTAATTTAAAACTGAAGAGATGATTTTTTAACCCTCCATGTTATGTTTCCTTCCAGCCATTTATCATCCACCATTTATGACATGTCTTAGTAATCCTTTAAACTTCTCAAAAGATTTCTTTTGTTATTGCTGTGGTTGTTGTTTGATTGCCTAGGTTTCATCAACTTCCTTTCTCAGGCTTAAGTGATGCAGTCATATTTTTTCAGATTTGTTTCTCAGTTCTGCTGAGGATGCCTTTTAAGTTGAATTGCATTCTTCATTTTTTGTTTGACAGATTTCTATCACAAACCTTACTGATGTTGAATTTTTCCTATTGTAGTCTCAAATATTGCCTAAGCATTTATTTCATTCACATTAACATAATTCTCTCTTTCACGTTAAGAAGTATTTTATTATGAAATATTTTAGTACCTCCAATAGCATGTCTACAGAGCTCACAGCAAGACTACAAAGTGAAATCCATCAACCAGGTGATCATTCATTGTTCAACAGATATGTGAGGCATGGGTAGTTTGTCTTCTGATCTTGATAAATACACCTTCATCACAATTTGGAGTTCATCGTAATTGAGTAATTGAATTGTTCATTGTAATTTGAAGTTAGAAGGCTAGGCTTTCTTTAGCATCTCATTTATTCTGGGTCCTACCCTGTCCTATGGGCATCCCACCATGCATGTCATGGCTTTACCCTCAGCCTCCACAAATAGTTGTGCTTTCGTATACATCAGGCTCAAAGAGTGTACCAGTAATGGCCCAGATTGCTAATGGGTAGGTAGAACCAGCAGAAAATACGGGCACAATTTCTGGCCATGTTGGGCTAAGAATCATATGAGCAGGGCATTCAGAACCAAGGCATCTAAGCATGACCTCCCACAAGATGCAGGTGTCAGCCAGATGGACATGTCCCCTTGGCTATGAGGTCCCTCACTCATATGCACTAGGAGAAATTTATGGAAGTGTTCATAACAGCATTATTTAAAAATAAATGAAAAACTCACTTGTTGGCTGACCAGGGGAATAGATAGTCTATGGCACATAATGGAATGCTCTAAAGCATTGAACATCACATGTTTATATTATATATTTATATGGGATGATTTATAGTAAATTTCCTATATAGCCAATTGATTATTACCAAGTTCTTTTATTGACTAGTGCTATGTCTTTTACTCGCAGTGTAATAGCTGCAGACGTGACACGATTTTAAGTTCAGTCCACACTGGTATCATGTTATCCATGGCCCTAAGTCTAAACAATTTTTTAAATCAATTGATCAAGTCCTAATTTGTAGGATTGTAGGTTTCTTTGATGTAAATATTCATTGATATAAATATTTCATTGGCATAAATAGTTGCCCATCAAGCTACTGACATGGCGTTATGAAAACAGATATGGGAAGTGATGTGTCGTAGCCCATGCCACAAAAATGTTTCTCTCATGCAGATGCAAAGGGCATAGAGACATTCAAGGGCATGGACTTAAGTCAAATGTACAAAAATTATTGGTGCTTATTTGCTTCCAGTATATGTTTATTTTTTAATAACAATTTGTTTAATTGTAAGTGTACTTGATATATTTTTTGAAATGGCCATATTAACAATTGTTTACAAATTTAAAACATTTAATCGTCAACTGTCACAAGCCAGTTCAAACCAGTTCCAGCACTGTACTGGCAAGTTGACTGAACGGTGTGTGCAGGTAATTTCTAGATTTTTTTCTATTCAATTTGGCTTTTCTATTGTTTATTTTTACTCCAGTGTAGTGCCTAATAATTGATATGCTTTTAAAATTGAATTAGATGTCTGGAAGGGCAGTTCCCTCAGAACTTTCTTCTTTGGGAATGTCTTTATTTTTGGTGAGTTACTTCTTGGAACTTTGATTTTCTATATGAATTATAAAATTATTTTGTAAATAGTGCGAAGGCACCTTGTGGAATTCTGAAAAATATTTCATTGAATCTTAAGTCATCTTGATGAGAACAGATATCTTTCTGATGTTGATTTTGTAAGCAATAATAGTTATAGCTCTCTTTTTTTTAAGTTTTCTACATTGTAACTGCATTGTTGAAAGTTTTTTATTAGGTATGTAAACCTTATGGCATTGCTCATAATATGAAGACTTTATTTTATAAATCAATTTTTGACGTGTAATTTGCCTACAATGGAAGGCACCAACTTCATATGTACAGTTTGGCCAGTTCTGACAAATGTGTACACTCATATAACCACAACCACCAAAATCAGGATGCACAACATTTCTGTCATCCCAGAAAGTTTCTTCCTGTTCAGGAAACCACTGATTCACTTTTTGTCACTACACATTAGCTTTTCCTATTTTAGAATTTCATAAAAATGGAATCATGCTGTCTGCCATCTTTTAGGGTCTGGTGTATTTTACTGAGCATAAGGTCCTTTTCTCCACAGTACATTTTTTTTAACTTACTGATATTTGGAAAGGAAATTATGTTTTATGAAAATCAATCTTGTTTACAAATATTGTGTCAATCCTTTTATAAAATCTGGTATTTTTTTCAGACCGTTTTGGTTTTGCAACTATGAAAAACCATAGAGCCTCGATTTAAGGATGTTTTGATTTCTTCTATTTCAATCCTATTCCCTTTATTTTTCTTGTCATATTTTGCTATTCAGTGAATCCAGTGTTCATGTTATGACAGTAGGCCTTACTCTATTTTTTTTAGTTTCTTTTGAGAGAATTCTTCTCCAGATTTTACCAGTAAGTTTAATGGTTTCTGATGTAATTATATGAAGAGAGTCTGTCAAGGAAATAGCATTCCATTCTAAGTTTGCAAACATTCAAAAAGAATTATTCTTGGATATTAGATTTTACTGAATGCTTTTACCTATAGATATTCAAAACAATTTTTTTCATTTAACATCCCATTTGTATACATAATGAGCTGGATTCATAGAACAAGAGTTCACACGCCCTTCCCTAGAGTCATACAACAACTCTTTTAAGCTCTTGGACCCTGTAGCCTCTGTGGTAGCTACTGCGCCTCACTGAGCAGTAGAACAACAATCCTTGAAAATATTCAGGCAAAGAGACACAGCTATGTTTCAATGAAACTTTGCAAACAGGGGCAGCCAGCCTGTGGTGTGTAGCTTACTGACTCATCAGTGACGTGATTCAAATATTTACCACACTAGGAATATTTAGATGTTCTGTGTCTTTTTAAGTCAGTTTATTTTTCTTTTTATTTTTTTCTCATTTCACTTGTGTGTTAAATATTTCTAGTTTGCTCACACCTTGTTTCCTCAATTTCCTTTAGTTCTTTGGGCATCTTTAAGATAAGTACTTTTAAATCTCTGTCTAGTATATCTGCCGTCTAACATCAGATTTTCTTCTCACACAGTGTTTGTCAATATGTATTTTTCCTCTTTGAACACACCTTTGTATGCCTTGTGCAGTACATATTTGATTCTAAATATGTCATTTATTCCATTCTCTCAAATAGAATGCTTGGATAATATTAGTAGTGAAATAATAGTGACTTGAGATTTCAAGTTTGACTAGAGGGTTTGTCTTAGAGTTTGAAAAAGTTCTTTGTTACTTTTTCTCTAACCATATCCTCATTGCCTTAGTTTCGTATTTGTTGCTAGGACAGAGTACCCGACATCCACAACTTAAGAGAGGAAGGATTTATTTTAGCTCACAGTTTCAGAAGTCTCGCACAGTCCGTTGACGGGTAGCTGGCAACAGTGGGAGTACAGGGTAGAGGTCCAGTCAGAGAAAAGCTCTTGACGGCATGGCGGACAGAGAGCCACCTGAAGGAGGAGTGAGTCAGTGTCTGATGAGGTGAAGGCCAGAGCTTTCCCTACACGGTGCTCCGTTCTTCCTTTCATTTAGTTCAGGCTGCCAGTTGGGCCACCCACGTGAAAAGTGGGTGCTCTTTCCTCACTCCCTGTCCTGCAAGTCAGTACCACACACCTGAAAATTCTATCCTGAGCATTTCCCATGACATAATGCCTTCCTGTCAAATCCCAAACGTCCACCCTTTTCAGCCAGCGCCGCCTCTCATGAGCAGATGGCCCCATGGCTGCTCTGCAACATCTCCACATACATGAGGCTTTTGGGGACACTCCAGATCCAAACCACAACACTCACCAAGTGTATTTTCAATTAATAATTTAATATTCTAAGAAAATGTGGCTATTGCAAAGAAAAGCTATATGAAGATATATCAGTTATGTCTTGAAAGCTAAGCCTTTAAAAAATGAATTCTTGTTTTTAGTTACACACCCGTGAGAGAAATAATTGCTTACATTACTAAGATCATATTTCTGAAAGTAACTAAGTGAAGAGTTAAACCATGAACTATGGTTCTAATTTTGAATCATATTTTCTAATTTTCAAAGCTTTTATAAATGGCTTATGTTATCCTCATAATATATGCTTGCCCTAGGAATATTTTTTTCCTTTTTATAGTAAGTTGATTTAAGTTTAAGATTTAAGTTTAGGGACCAAAGTCACCAGTTTGGGAAGCTCAGATTCAATGACTCTGTATCTACTCTTTTTTAATACAAAAATGGATCAAATGTTTCATGAATTCCTTCCTTAAAAAACAAAATGACTCGAATCTTATAACATCTAATTTTGTTTACTCGTATAATCAAGGACTGGATAATGAGTGATTTACTAGTGTTGTGAAGTACTACAATATTTAATGCATGCATGAGTATAATTTAATTAAAGAAAAAATTTTAGTGTATTTAATTGATGATTTTAAAATGCTCTAAAATGGGAACAAGAATACATGAAATGAAAAAATTTATTTCACCAAGAACATAACAAGCCAGGAAGACTGACAATTATTTTTGTGGTTTTTTTCTTCCTATAGAAGGTATTGGATCATTTTATGAGAGTTTGTATTTCTGTTTCTGAATTTATTTTTCTGGATAATTTTGCATTTTCTTTTTGTTTTAATACCAACAGAGCACATGTGCTTGGATAGCTGGCTTCTAGGAGATTTTTGGTGATATGCCTTCTGCAAAACCCATCAGTCTGAAGACTTTTACAATTAATATTCTCAATCAACATGTAAAATTCCTGTCACTGTTCCCCTTTTTGACCATGACTGCCTTTTAATTAGAAAGAAAATAATGTAATTCCAAGCCAACACTAAATTAAATTAGCAAAATTCACATACACACACATTTTAATTGGGGAATACACTGTTGTGTGATCTATTCGAAAGGATGTGTATCATTTTTTACAAGACAAAGTTGGTCTTGTGATTGAGACTGTTATAATTTGTGTATGAACTTTAACATGCATGGTTAAATGGCAGTAAATGGTTATATGTGATATATGGCCAAAATAGTAAGTAACAATGACATAAATCACCCGTCCAGTAATTACTCCAAGTAACCTTGCAGGTGATTTGATTTGACCCTTGCAACAAATCTAAAATGTTGATGCGGTATTGCCTTCATTTTATAAGTGAGAAAAATAATAACGGAGAAGTGAAGCAGGCCAGCCAGGCCGCACGAGTTTTCAAATGTGCCTGTTCCACATTTCAAGTTCTTAACATACATAATATCATCACACCACATAATTGAAGAATAGAAGGCAAATTTCCAAGGGAAAAAAAGTAACATTCTTCACAAAGCGAGTGCAAAGCGCCTAGAGCACTAGCTGGTTCTACTGTCAAGTCGCCAGTTCTGTGGCCAAGGCAAGCTGTGCCAATACAATTCCCTTGGACTATAGTAGGTAATAATATAATGAATTTTAAAGACGTTGTTCCAGCTTAAAGTAGTCGCCGCTTTGTGAAGACAGAGAAATTTGGAAGAAATTTCTCTCAGCATTTCATGCGTTCTCCTTCACAGGTACTATGAGTCTCATAACTGGTCATGCTGGCGCAGGTTCTTGGCTGTCAAGAAGTTCCTAATGAAATGTGTAGCCCACCTGTGACTATTGTATAGGATTTTGGTATATATTTGTATTAATCATATCTTAGCTTTTATTTATTTCTGTTCTCCATTTTATATCTCTTCATTTCATTGTCTTATAAAAATTCCTTCACGGCTTTTCAGTTACAATATGAAATGTGCAGACTAGATGTGTAAAAAATTAAATGTGAAAGGTAAAAATGCAAAACATACAGTTTTATTTAAAAATAATTTTGGTAAATGTGCAATTTTATAACACTTACATTGAGAGGGCTGAGAGTGGTTTGGTTTTAGGAGCACAGTGTAGGTATGATAATAATACCATTGCATGAATCTTTGTTTTATGTGTTTTACTGTGAGAGTAAGTTTTGTTCTGCTTGTAGAAGCTATTTTTACAACATATATTTCCATGCCCAATTAGTTATGTGACACAGGGAAGAGATTTTTTTTTCTGCCTGATAACAAATGTTAAGGTTGAATGTCAAGATACTCTGCAGGGCTTGGGAAGTACAGTGTTATTAGCATGGATGACCTAGTAACTATGTAGCACCCAGGACTTGCAGCGACATTAGAATTCATTTTTGTAACATCATGATACTAGGAAAACAAGAGATGCCAGCTCCATGCCTGTTGTGAAGAGGAGGTTTAGGAGTTGAACTCTCCACCACATTGCCAAGCTCTGTTATGGCCGGTATCTGGGAGCCTCACGTTCAGTGTGACCAAGAGGGTGGCCCTCTTCTAGGCAGCTCACACCTATGGTTGCAAACTACAAAGTCTGTTCTTCCTTGCAAGAAAGAAAGGAGCAAAAAGAAGGATTGCTTACTTGCTTTCTAGGGACCATAGGGAGTAAAGACGGAAATCATAGAAAAGGATAGAAGAGAAGGGGGAACGTTGCTTCTGGATGAAAAAACGAGTGAGTGTAAGACGCAGGTGACTTAGATAATGCAGTGTGCAAAACCTGAGCTTCCTGACAGCCCGCCTTTGATCATTCCTGCAATGCATAATGTGCCACAGAGGGCATGGATCACCTTTCTCTTGTGAGAGTTCTCCTGTTAAATCCAGATGATGAACCCCCTTGATGAATTGAATTCTTGAGTGTGCGCTTGGAGGAGAGTCGAGGAGACTGTGTTTGGGCTCTAACTCCCTAGCAGCAACTGGCAGCAGACTTTTCCTGGCCAGCTCCTCGGACCTCAGAGATCTTTTGCGGCGCTGTCAGGTGCCAGAAACAACAGGCATGTCCAGTCACACCTCGGGGTTGAACAAAGTTATCTCTGTCCAGCACATTTCCAAATGCCATGAAAAAAAAAAAGTCCGAACAGATGGAGGAATTCACTTGTTCCATTTCCCTTTGGTGTCTCTTAGGGTCTCTTTTGCCCATGGTATGTTTGTTTTACAGACTTTTTAATTTTTTTCCCAGATATAAAATTCAATATTTGAAAGTTAGTTCTGGCCAAGTTAACCAAATAGCTCTTATGTTAATTCCACAGATGTGTTTATTTGTTCATGTCTGAAATACTTTCTTTCCTCAAATTACTGTTCTTTATAGCCAGGGCATTCCAATACTTAGCTATTCTTCCAGGACTTAAAGGTCACTCTTTTGTTAAAAAAGAGATAAAAATAAGAGGAGAAAAACATGATAATACAAAAGGAGTACTAGTATTTCATAATTTGAACTAGTCGAGGCACCAAATAACCTAGAGCTTTTGGGGGGATGAAAATTAATCCTTTTCTAAATGTCTGGTTTATGTTTTCAGTGAGTAGACAGTACTTTATGTTTTTATGTAAAAGTAAGAAATCCCCAGCACATCAGATGCAGGACCCCTGTATTTCTGTGTTTGTTTACTTGCAGATACAAGAGCCAGGCCAATGGGAGCCTCTGTTTCATAGATAGAGCTATGTAGCACCAGAATTATGGCATCTCCCTTGCACTTTAATTTGGAAAGAGCCAAAAAAAAAAAAAAAAAAAAAAGCGGTGCACATGCAACCCTTCCCTCTTCCTGGAGTAATGTGGTATCTGCTGGTATTTCCTGTGTAGTGTTGTCATACCGCATAGAACGGAACTATTATCCTGAAAGCTGGTAAAATTATCCATTACGGAAATAATCACGACATGCCAAGTATGATAGTGAGTACTAACTACACAGGGCCATTGACTCAAGCCAGGCACAAATGTTAAAACTTTACATGGGTGTGAATATAATGGCAACAAAATGAAATTAATATTGTCTGTTATTTTAACATAATGATCAATGGGTAAGATTCGCCAGTGCAACAACCATTCGGTGAATATTTGCTACATATGGAGAAATGCAGGAGGGAAAATACAGGCATGAAAGATGGCTGTCCAGATGTAACTCTCCTAACACAACCTGTGTGTCTATAAAATAGGCAACAGCTGGAATTTCAAGTTTGAGATAAAATGTGGTGAGTTGTTCAGTGAGTAGTAGTATGAGCCTGTCTCTGAAAGCAAGACTGTACTACATTTAAACAACAACGACAAAAAAAAAAAAACTTGTGATAATTGCAGGGTTTCATTTTCAAACGTTTTTTTTTAATTCTAACTTTAATAGTTCCCCCTCCCAGTAAAAATATCTTGGCACTGCCTTTGCTGCAGTTCAGTCCGTGACCCCACTGCCTGGCAAGGCTGCAGATCCACCTCGGTGGCGGGCAGCCTGAGGGTCTCTTTCTCATCCTTTCCAAGCTCATGGCTATTGTCCAAATGCTCTGATACCATGTGTTGTCTCTGACCTGGGGTGCTGAGTACTGTCCCTCCGTAGTGGCCAGCCACAAGTCAGGCCTTTATAACTCTGCTGTGGGTGCTACTTGCTGGTAAGCTTAATTTCTCTGATCTGTGTCCTCTTTTGAAAAACTGTGTATTATTGACAGAGTTCACAAACCAGTTCCTGTAAGTATCAAGTGAGGGAACAAGCTTGAAGTCCTCCCATGAGCTGTCCCAGAGCAGACATGGCGCCGCCCAGAGCCTTCCAGCGCTGTGCTCCTCCCATGAGTCCTCCCATGAGCTGTCCCAGAGCAGACATGGCGCCGCCCAGAGCCTTCCCGAACTGTGCTCCTCCACACATCCTTTGTCCTCTCTTACCTCCTCCCTCTACTTTCCTGCTTTCGTCCTTTCTTCTCTTTCCCTGTTTTTTTTTTTTTGGTTGTGTATTATAAAAGAAGGATTCATATGTATTCAGAAAATAGGTCTCTCACAACGGAAGGCATGAGAGAAATATTCAAGGACAGCATGTTCTGTAGACCTTGAGGTTTGAGTGGGCTTTCTGTGTGAGGAAAGTAGACAGAGCCCATATGGAGTAGAGGATCAGAAGGCCGACCACAGTGAGGGCTTGGATCAGGGTTGAGGGCATTTGTGCCTGATTGTGCTGTGTGGAGGCTTTGATGCTCTTTGTAAAAGTCATGTCCTAGGCATATTTCAAGGGATTTGTTCTAAAAAAAGAATTTTGTAGTTAATGAACTAGATAAATGTTTGGACAAAGCAAGACCCCAATGGAAACCAAAAGTAGCTGAAGTCTATTGCCTCCTGACTCTACACCTGGGCAGCAAGTGCAAGCACAAGGCCCCAATCTTATGCCTAGATGGAAGGTCCCGGCACAAGGCAAAGGCATTACGGGCATGAGGGCTTGATGTAAGACCAAAGGTATGGGGCAGAAGGGATGAAAGTTATGGGAGTAAACATAGCTTTTATGTAGTGTAGGCAGATCAGCTAACATGAAAATTGATTAGACTCTTTAGCTACCTGTGGGTCAAGGATTGGTCAGAAGAGGATAAAGTAGAGGCGCCTGATAGGTTGGGAGAACAGGTAGGTGGGATATAGGTTACCAAAGACAGGTCTCCTTCAGGAGTCGGGGTTGTTGTCATCAGCTGGCCAACTGCAAAGGCCAGTAAAGTTGTTGTGTCAGGGCTGGAGAAGTCATATCATGATGCCTGGGGAGGAATGAGGTTCTAGCTGTCTGTAAGCCCCAGTCACACATAGAGAGCTAAGCTGTGTGTGAGAGAATGGTGGAGAAGTTCAGCACATAAACCACAGCTTGGGACTCTGCAATGGAGGAGAGAGAAGGAGAAACTATTTCAGAGAGTTTGAGCCAAAGTCACAAGAAAGGAGGTGGAAGGGGCCGGTGAGGGCCACGGGGCAGGATCACCTGGGCTCACAGCTATTTCCATGTGGGGGCAGAAGAAAGATGACATGATTTGGGCTTAGTGACTGGAAGGAGCCAAATAACAAGATCATAGAGAAGAAACATGGAGGGGTGGATAGAAATTTGGGAAGTCTTTGTTAGAAAGTGATGGGAGATAAAAGCCTGGCATTTCCCAGCTGTGTGGGCCCTGCTTATGTGGATTTGAATGGAGGTTAACTGGGAGATGTCAAACGTGTCTGAGGATGAAGCAGGCCAGGAGATGGTCTTTTCAGGGATCTGAAGGACAGTGAGGTTTGTTCTGTGAGTGGTGAGTGATAACCCAGAGAAAGCAGAGTAGGAGCTGAGCTCTTGTTCAAAGACAAGACACGTGGGTGTTTTGAGTGCTGGAATGCACTGAGTTTAAGGAGGTTACAGAGTGAAAAGCCGTTGGGTTAATTAAGGTAAAGGGCACTGAGAGCTTTTGAGAAGTAGCTTCTTAAGGCAATAGATGGCCATGCCAGAGTGGGACAGAGGCCACACAGTAGGTAATAAAAGCCTTCACGTTTGATATTGATGGTTTCCAATCAAGGCTTCTTTCCTTTTAGTTGTTGCTGAGGTGAAAATTTGGTGCCTTTTGGATTGTTGCGTGTAAAGAAGAGATAATCTGCACTCTTGATGTTTTTAAGTCAATACTCAGTGTATTCAAGTTGAAAATTTAGAGACCTTGTTTTTCTTAATTTCTTTCGTTTAACTCAGAGTTGTTCTGTGTATAAGTCAGGACAGTTAGTAACTACTTTTGAGAGGACTTTTAAGAGTTTTTAATTAAATTCTATTAACTATTTAAATGTTAATAATTTTAAGCTTTTCATTAGCAAAACAAACTAGATTATCTGAAGTTCTGATATATATATATATATATACATATATATATATATATATAGCCACCCTTATATTCTCACAAAAATTAGAATATACTTTCATAGCCACTAAAAGTTCTTAGGTTTCAAATGGAAGCAACAGGCCCTAATAAATTATCCAGTCTTAAATTTAATAAATATATGATAGCATGTATGCACATATTATTTCTAAGCTCAAAAATAGTAAAACACTGAGCTTGTGTTTGCTCCATCATTTTTGTCCCATGCACTGCACTTGACTAGTTCCCACCCCCAAGAGCTATTGTCTTCATTAGTCGGTATTTGTGATATACGGTAGTTATATTAAACTTGAGAAATGTATGCACATACATCTTGGATCAAGATCACATTCACTTCCTGTCTGCCAATTTCCACTGTCCCACCCCCTTCTTGTCCTCCGTCTCCCTTTCCACTAATCCATCTCCCGGATTCCCGACGTGCACTGGTCGAGTATTAAGGACGCGTAAGCAAGCCTGGTCTTCTCAGCTGTCTGCTTTTGGCTTCTTCCATCTCATAAGCTGAAAAGTGACAAAATCTCAGCCTTGTTGAGAACAACACAATTCTGTCTCAGAGGATATAGACGGGGGCTCCCGTGTACTTGATTTGGAATACAATGTGAAATTGAATATCTATTATCATATAGAGTGGGACATGATATTTCTATAATCCTCACTGTGTTCTAAAGGCCACTACAGGCATGTGCCTCGCGCAGGTCACTGGCACCAGCCTTTGGAGCAGATCTGATGCCAGGTGGTCCACCCGTATGCATGTGGGTTATCAGGCTCCTGATTTTACAAGAGGCCACAGCATCACTTCTAAGCCTAAAAAGCAAACAGAGCACCCGTCCATTGCCCCACATTGCCTGAATGAAGAGATATCTCAGTGATGTAGTCCAGAATCCACAGAAGATCAGAAACAATGGACACCAGGCTGTGGTGCCCATTTGGAGGCAGAGAGCACTGCTGTTGGCCTTGGCTACACGGGACTGCACTGTGGTCCAAGTCATAATCAGGAAAGGAGGACGAGGATGCTACCCGCCTAAACCTTAGCACAGATAAGGTGATACGGACGCATGACTGAAGGGCATTAACCACAAAGCTCAGGATGTTTCCCAAACGACATGGTTTCTTCCTAACCCATTGTAAAATTAACAAAATACAGTTAATTTTTTTCTTCATGGTCTGACATATCTCTGGAATTAATGCAGTTCTAACACCAGTGCTTTGGTCACCATATAAAGTGACATTCTCTTTCTGGAGTAAAAGGTGTCTACCTATTTTATATAATTCATTTTAGATTTTAAGGAATATTTAGCATGCTGGCTTCTTGTTTAAAGCAAGACTATGTACGGCCTTCACAGTTTAATAGTTTTGCATATGGGGGTGTAGGATTGTGTCCCAGACCCTTACACTGAACTATAACCCTGGACTGTTTTTATTTTTGATTGAGACAGGGTCTTACAAAGTTTCTGAAATTTTTAGGCTGGACTAAAATTTGTGATACTCCTGTGGAATCAGGTGAGGAAAGGGAGAGGCAAAGAGGACTAGAACCACAGAGCTAGTGCTTAAATCTTAACTCCATCACTTACTGACTGTGACCCAGGAAAGTTAGTGCCTACTTTGTGCTAATATCTCCTCAACTATGATCATAGCTAACCCACAAAAAAATTAGAGACTTATTAATGTTACTCTTCTGGTAGTTAAGTGATTGTTTTCTCATAGATCGAGATTTTGCACACTAGCTTTATTGGAAGACTTAACATACGGGCACTTTGCCTTTCTGTTATCTACTAGAGGTTTGCAGAAATGTTGGCTCTTTTCTTCATATGCCATAGTGTGTTTATTTGAAGGAAAACAGGTCTCTGAAAATGTTCAGTTTTTATTCTAGAAACTCTGTCCTCCCCCAAAGATAATTCATTTTTTCCCTCCATTCTGAGTCAGTCTTCTCTATGTACTTTCTTCTTTGAACTCTGATGACAATTGTCATGAGACCAAACTTACCAGCTTTATCTAAAAGAGCAAATCTCACTTTCATTGCCTCCATCCATGGAGTCCTGATTTAGACAGGAAGCTGAGAAGTCCCTTTCCAGATCTGGCAAAAAAGAAAATCTTACACTTACCTTTGTGTTTTTTCCATAAATTACCATGCTATTATCTAGTATTTATCAGATGTCTGAATCAGACCTTCCGTAGAGAAAAAGAAAACTAGCCACACTCTGTTCAGGTCTGTGATCATTTCCTTGAGGAATACCACAGTGTGACCAGTGCCCAGACCTGCACACAGAACTGCTATGTGCCCACGGGGTCTGAAAGCCACAACAGAGGCTGACTAGAACTTAGCATGTCGGCCATAGGCCAGACACACCGTGTGTATTAGGAGGACATGTTAAGTTCCATTGTGTAGGGTCCATTTGATTTGAGTGAAATAACTTATAAAGCTGATCCTCTGTAACACGGATGTCCATCTCACGGGCAAATGCATCTCTATTTGCTCTCTTTATCTCCAAGTCCTTTCACAGCCCCCTAGCATCTGGGTGTGTCCCAGCTTCCTTCTAGGATGCCTACAGCCGTATCTCAGGGAAAGGATTTCAGGCCCTGTGTCCCACAGCCAGTTCTCCGTCTGCTGCTGCCCTCATCTCTGCTCCAGGAGGCCTCTTGCTCCATGTGGTTTTAACTGTCAACTGACATTTATTGCCCCAACCAGACTTGAAGCTACTCAGAAGTTTTTTTTTTTTTATAAAAGCTTTATTGAGATATAAAGCATAAGCCACACAGACCACCCACTGAAGTGTCATGGGCATTGGTGTATTCAGAATTGTACAGCCATCACCACAAACCAATGTTAAAATATTTTCACCAATCTGACAAGAAATCTCACATCCATTAGCTTTTATCTCCCATTTTCTATGAGTACCCTCCAGCCTTAGTTTACCTATAATCTTTTATTTTTATATATTTGCCTATTCTTAGCATTTTCATTTAAGAAGAATATTAGAGGCAGTGATGTTTTGTGATAGATTTCTTCCACTTAGCACAAGTTATCTTGAGTAACTTTATGTTGCTGGGTTTATTAATACTGAATATTTTTATTGTAAAATAATACTCTGTCATGGGCATACCATAATTTGCTTATCCATTCATTAATCAAGAACATGTGGATTGCTTCCATTTTAGGCTCTTATGAATCATACTCCTGTGACTATTCATGAACAAGTTTTTGAGTGAGCATGTCTTCATTTCCTTTATCAGAATTTTTGGTATATAATAGATACTTGGTAATTCTTTTCTTGTGTTTTGTTTGTTGGTTGTTTTGGTTTTTTTCGGTAGTGTTCCACCACCGAACTATACTCACAGCTCTGGTCATCCTGGTAATCAACATTTGGAGGGGCTGTCTCTCATAAAAGCTACCTATATTTTCCCATGAGCATTGTATAAAAGTTTATTTAAATGGTCTTGCTTTGGGACTTCCAAGTGGTTTTGAAAACTCTCTTATCAAGCTTGAGATGAGGAAAAAACACCCCACACACCCCAAACCCACTTTCATGGATCATGTGGATAAGGTGTTCACAGAAAAGCTGTTTCTAAAGAAAATAGTTTTGTAGACATGGTCTCGCTCTGTAATCCACGCTGGTACTAAACTCACTTTGTGGCCAAGACTGGCCTTGAACTCTCACCAATTGTGTCTTAGCCTCCTAAGTGCTAGAATTATAGACATGTACCACCACGCCCAGTCTATGTGGTACTGGGGCCTTGAACTTAGAGCCTTGCTCTAAGGCAAGCACTTTAACTGCTGAGTTGTTCCTCCAGGCCAACTTCTTATCAGGAAATTTTCTATTAGAAGGTAAAGGATTCATGAGTCACCCTCCTGGTGTCTCCCAGCTTGTTGGATCTGCCCCTCACCTGTACATAATTGTGTCTAGAAGTTCTAGAAATGTCCCTTCGATGTCTTACTACACAGGAATTTTGTGTGTTTATTTAGGTAGTTGGTTAATCAGTACCGGGGATCCAACCCAGGACCTCATCCATGGCGGGCAGGTGCTCTGCCACTGAGTTGTGCCCTCCACCCCTGATTGTCATTGAAACTATGCATCTTCCTTTTATGATCCATCTACCCATGGCAATTTCACTTGAACTCACTGCCCTCTTGTTTTCAACCTTAAAATTAAATGCATTTGGTGCATCTGGCTGCCTCAGAGAAAACAAGCAATAAATAAATAAATAAAAATAATGGTTCTTGCAAATGCTCTTGAATGACAAACGAAAATGTCTATGTAATGAGAAAGTATCTGCTGGCAAATGAGTGTGTTTTTTCCTCCCTTATTAAAATTTTCCTTTTTTATAAAATGATTTAAGCTGGCTAAGCACGATACATATGATAGAATAGATTAAAGTCAATAAAAAGGAAATTGGACAAAAGAAAGTAAGGAAAGAAAAGAAACTCAACAAGGGGACAAATACCATTCACCATTTTAGCATTAGTACAGCTGTCTGAGGGGATCACAGACTTCTCTGGATTTCCTGATTGTTCAAACAAAAGGAGCACAGTCAGTGTCACAATATTTGAGTGATGCAAAGAATGTAGCTGCTCAAAAGACAATCATTCACGTTCCTAAGAGAATTAACAACATCCCCTTTGTGTTTTCATGGTGGGGCTGCCGCCCGTTAACATAAAACAAAATGTTACCCATATAAACAGCATCCATCTTAATTCTCTTTTTTCAAGCATAACTCAGGGCAAACAAAGACGCAAAGCTAAAGATCTTTTTTATTGGATCAATTTTAAAGGCATTTTTATTGGCAGAAGTGTGATATTAATTGGCGTTCTTGCTTTATACAGGGCCTCCATTTGGGTGTGCAGGTGACACGGACACCCTTTGACTCTACAGTATGTATTTGAAATGTCAGGAACAGTTCTGTCTGAAAGAAAATGTAAGATCCCCTTTTGTTGATGACTTTTTCGTTATATAGATATGTAGGTTTAAGTATGGGTGTATATATCTGAAGCTACTTCTTCAGATAGTTCTCATGTGCAATTTCAACTTTAAAAAATTGAACTTTGTCATTACCCCCAAATTGTGCATTTATGGTTAGGGTGAAATTATATACTTGGGAAGCCGTGCTTTGGCATTCTCTCCATTTGTGGAAGATTGGAAGTCTTTTCCTTTCCTTATGCATGTCTTCTTTTTCTAAAAACCAGAACCAGTTGGCTGTAAAAAAAAAAAAAAGAGGTAAAGATTACAGATGTTTTTAAACACATCTGGTTTGTGTGTGTTTGGAGCTTGCTTGCTGAAACAGCCAGGCATGGGGCAGGAAAGAAAATATCAAATAGTCCAGTTAACTTAAGTTTTACAAGGAAAATGAAACTATTCTTAGAAGCTGTATCACCACTTGGCCAGAGACAGCATTTATTTTATCATCTGAGAAAAAAAAAAAGAATATCCAACTGGGGTAGGACTACCCCCATAGGGAAAGCAGATCCATTCTAGGTACAAGGGCACCATGGTCAAGCATCAGAGAATGAACGAAATCAAACTCCTTACTACATTTATGTTTGACTAAAAATCAGAGTTAATGATTTCACTGTAGCAGGAATGTTTTGGTGCAGACTCATAGTGGAGAAGATAAGTAAATTATTGACTCAGGGAACAGATTGTTTAAGTTCCCTTCTGCATAATGACACATTCTGCTGTTTTCCGACATGCTTTTGTACAAAACCTACTTGACGAGAATGGATTTATATATAAATATTCCCTGGTGAGAAATACAAATGGTTTTGTCCTTAATAAATCAAAATCTGAGAAGCACTTTCTAAATGTTTTCCTCCTGTGCTGTTGGAAGAGAATATATCTTCATTTTGAGGCTGTTCAGACATTTTAAAATATGGAGTCTGGGGAAAAGAGCAAACACGTCTTTAACGAGTAGGGTGCGAAAGCACCTTGAAGCCAATGAATTACAGAATTTGGCTTATGAAAATAGTTTCACTGCTTTTGAAAACAGATGCTTCAAAAAGCAGCTCAGGGAAGGAGTCTGCCCTCTTCCGTGTTAATGGCTGTATCATCCCTTCCTCGCCTCCTAGAATAGTGTCTGGCACACAGTAGGCACACAGTAGATACCTGTAAGAAGGACGAATGGGCAAGGCAAAGATGCTGTCCTCAGAACAAGGGTGACCTCTGCTGATGAGTAGATGATGCCCCACAATAATCAGCATTCGTGCATTTGTACTTGTATCATTTCTTCCCTGTTATCATGGTTGTCTTCCCTAAAAATGTTAAAGCATTTCCATCCAATGTTATATGTTGAATTTTCCATGACATTTGCTAAACAAAACTCAAACTGTTGTCACAAGTAAGAATAAGGTTAGTTTGAATTAAGATGTTTCTCCAAGTTCATATTTCTCAATCTAAATAGTTATTCCTAAGTATTTATTATTTGGAAGCCATGGGTCTGAGGATATGTAGCCTTTCAATATTGAAGGTATAAAATGGGTGAATGAGTGATAAGCTTAGTAGTAATTTTAATACACTAGTTTTACTAGATGCTGTATTCACAAATCTAAAGCAGTTCAAAGCACATATTTTAGGATTTCTGCTCTGTATCCAAAATTTTCTAGGTGAGGAATCAGTAAAGAAATCAAATTGATCCCCTCCTAGAGCTTATCATTTAGGGAAGGGTGGGAAAAAACTTGTGAAATTGTATTACAATGTTAGAGTGCACTGAAGTAAAATAAAGCGATAAATGTGGCATAGTACCAGTATCACTTGGAAAAATGTTCTCAAGGAAGCAAGGGAATAATTCTACCAAAGTCTGGGAATAAAAGATTTCAATCAGAGAGAAGCAAAAATCAAAAGTGCATGAGGCAGAAATGTGCTTTAGGTGTTCACAGAACCAGAGGAGGATGATGTGTTTGGTTCCCAGTGACTCAACAGGAGGATAATACCAAGTGAAGTCAGGACGATGGGAGATCATCTGTTGGGTCTGTAGTAGTAACACAGGCACACTCATGGCTACCAAGATTCATCACCGGGTCCTCTTGAGGTATGTGGCAAATTCAAAAAAAAAAAAAAAAAATAGGGAAGAGTGACTCCTCAGTGTTTAACCTGAAAATTGAGTGGGTACCTTTGAATGATCTGAGGACGTGTAGGAACGAACAAGATCAAGAAGCATAAAACAAGGCCTCTTTTCATGTCAGAACATACGAGTTTTGAGATGTGGTTGAGGAGTAGGTGCTTGAACATATGGGCTGGCACTTCCAGCTGATATCAAGGCTGCAGATGCACCATGGAGAGCTGGCAACGTATAGATGGCATTTGCCTTGTCCCATTCAGGTGTCATACACGATGTTATGCACTTGGAAGCTTGTAAAGAATGTAAATAGGTTTCTTAAGTTCTAGAGCATAGGAGTTCCACGGCCACGGCACCAGTGCATTTGGTGTTGGTGGGGGCCTTAATTCTTCACAGCTGGATGTTCCTTCTTTCTTTCCTCACATGGGAGAACATGAAGGAGAACTCTCTGGGGTCTCTTTTATGAGGGTGTGGATCCCATTCATGAGTTTTCTACTCTCCTGGACTAATTGCCTTACAACATTTGGGAGATTAGATTTTGATGTATGAATTGGGGATGCAAACATTAAGTCTCCAGTAGCATTTGAAGCTGTGGAACGAGATAGGATCCTCTACAGTGGTGGCTCTCAAGATGCCTGTGGCGGAGAATAACTGTTGTTGTTTTCTTTTTCTTTTAATTTTCTGTGGCCCAGTACTTTGTGTGGAACATAGTTAAAGGTATGAAAGGAAAAAAGAAAGGAAAAGTGAGATAAAAAAACATAAAAAAGAAAGCACCACTTTTTTTCTAACTAAACATGGAAATATTCTGTCCGCTGGCTATAAAATATTTTGAACACTTGCTCTTTCTGGACTTGTGTTGCTTTGACTGATAACAGATAGTTCACAGGCTGCTCTTGTTGGTGAACTCTGCTGGTGGCCACACCAAAGGGGAATGAGTGTAGAGGCAACAAGAGCCCTGGGCCTCAGCTTTGATCCCAAGGAAGATGAAGAAGAAGGAGGGAACTCGACAGACTGGTTTCTAGAATCTAGATGAAGACATTTAAAAAAAAAAACTGAGGCATGTAAATAGCATGTGCAAGATAGATATCTTCAGGCATCAACTTATAATGATGAAATACCAAATGAACACATAGGCATTCCATTGCTTCTAGTATTTTCCTTTCCCAACCTTTAATGGATGTCCAGTTGTACTATTCTGAAGCTTTTTTTAAAATTATTATTATTCATGGCCTGTTCTGGGATGGTTTGGGCATAGGCCTGAATACAGAAGAGCAACAGGATTGTGAAGATTAGAAATGCACCAGAGTTTTAAACTGTTTATTCTCACATAATAGGACTCCATTAACAAATTGGCTCAAATCTTAGATTAAAGACAGTATAGAGAGCAACTTGACCATTAAGACTGTTACTAAACAAGCCATAGAATTGTGTTAGAAAAGAAAGTCGTATTACCTAGGTTTCTTCTATGTAAATTATTCTCTCATTTATAAATTTGCTCCATGTTTTTTTGCTTAGTCTAGTGCTTGTTTCTGCTTCTCCCACTTCCTCCTTACTACCTGTGTTCACGCTGGGGCAGCTGAACTGGGACTGTTGCCTAGCTAGCTGTTACGGCTCAGGCCCATTCTAGTAATTGGCTAGTAATTCTTTTTAATTATCCATGGATGCTTAAATTCTCCTGGCTCTGCCTCAATCTCAACCTCTGGCAGCTGTTCCTATGCCAGTATTTTTCAATTGGGAGTGATTTTGCTCCCCAGAGAATTTTTGGAAGTCTGGAGACCTTGATTGGCATAACTAAGGGGTAAAATGTGACCGACACCTAGTAACTAGAGATCAGAGATGTTTTTCAACATATTGTGCACACGAAAGCCCTCAACAACAGAGATATTTGGTCTCAAATGCCAACATTGCCAACAGTGTTAAAAGCCGTGACCTCTGCTTCTCCATTAATTCATTCTACCTTGCTTTCCATGTGCGTATTTTGATCCTAAGACTTAAATGACCTTGCTGTTTTCATTTGCTAATTAATATAGGTTATGTATAAAAGGAAGTAAAACAATGATGATCCCACTGTCTCCAGTAACACACTGGACAGAGAATAATGATATTGCCTATTTTTAAAGTTTGAAGACTTCACATTCGCCTAAGGAGTTAAGTTTGTAAGGTGTTGATGAATTTTTTTAAAGGTGTATGTGCCCAATTACTGTTGCAGGAAGACTTTGGTAAGGAAAATCATTGATAAAACTTGCGCATTTCACAATGGCGTGATGAAACAAGTTGTGTTGGACAGCTCACGAAAACACCAGCTCAGCAAACTTCTTAACAGAACTCAGAGGACTTGGTTCAGAAAAAGACTCTTCTTTCCCAGGCATTGTGTAAGAAAACAGGTTTTCCTGGGCTGAACACTCATTGGCCAGGCTCAGGTTTCAGAGGGTACACATGGCTGGATTCCAGCTTTTCTTGCTTCCTGGGGCCAGGTACTTTCAGTTGGTCTCAACCCTTCCAACCAGATTCTCACTGGCAGTCAGTGAGCTTTGACCGTGGACTTGGGCTGCATCTTGCATTCTTCTTGTTCTGCAGCTTCCATCATCTTGTCTGGGCAGCTACTGGATCTCTGGGTCTCCAGAATTCAGGTGGTCATTCTGGACTCTCCCTTCTTACACCCAATGATAGCCTTCCTAGACGCTGTGCCTTGGAGCCTGTAAACAACTTAATAAATCCCCTTGCATAATTTCACATATATATTTTCTATTCTGATCCTCTAGAGAATGCTAGCCAATGCAATTTAGAAATAGCCATTAACAGTCACTGACTAATATATATATTTAGCCAGTGGGAACTAACCAACATATTTTATCAGCCAATCAGGATGATGTGAAGCATGATGAATATTTTATAAGATGTGAGAACTATTGCTGAAATAGACTGACAAAGCCTGAAGCCTGACACAAAAGACATCTGTTGCCTTCCAGTGCATGGCATGGAAAAAAATATTTTTTGTGTATCTCAGTTTCTGTAGCAGTTTAGGTGAGAGTGGAGGAGAGGGGAGAGAGAGAAAAAGACAGAGAAAGAGAGGAAGAGAAAGAGAGAGGGGATTTGCCAGTATTCCCTACCAGCTGAAATTGGGAGTTTCCTAGGATGTTGAGAACTTTTACAGTTCTGAAATTAGCTGTGTAACAGTCCATTCTAGCAGCTGATTTGCGTGTTTTTGAATCTTAAGGAATTTTTCTCAGATCTAGCTCAGACTTTTAAGACTTAGCTCAATTTTTTTTCCACCTGAGTCTAGGTAGTATTTTCAAATATTTCACTGTAAAGATGCAAACATCATACATGATATAAAACAAATCCTTATGTTGAGAAAAAGCAAAAGAGAGAGAGAGAAATCTCCTACGAGAAGAATGGCTTTTGTATTCCTTACTTCTCTCTGCCTCATAAATGGAACTATTTTACTTATATAACATATACATGCTTTTAAAAATCTTCCTTACCTTCTACTTTATAAGCCATTGTAGTGTGAGCTGGAGGCTAACTCTGCTATTCCTCCAGAGACTTCAGTTTTATTCAACAGTAGTGCTTCCAGGTGGCAAAAATATCAATAGCGAAAGGCTGATGATAATTAAAAGGACATCTTGACAGCATTTCTCCTCCCCATTTGAGCCAGATTATTTGCCATCCTCTGTTTTACCCAGAAAGAGATGAGTTCAAGTTAGGAAGTCGAGTCCCAGTAGCTCTGTCTTACTGTGGGTTATACCAGGGAGTGGCAGCATAAATCCAGCAAAGATCTTGAAATATATGGATCATTTTAAAATAATGGCTTAGAGTGTTGTTGATAATATAAAGACATATAACTGTGGCTTTATTAGTTGTGCTTTTCTTAACCTGTGAAAAGAAGGGCTTGGGAAATCAAGTCCACACAGCAGTGTCCAGGGTGCAAAAGGGTCATCTGCAGTCACTTGCCAGGAGCTACCTGTGAAACATAATTGAAGAGCTCAAGAGATTAGTTTCTTCTCTGCTTTTTCTTCTACGAACTCAGATTATCCTTTGTCACTGTCTATTACTAGAAGTAATGGACAAATACTAAGAAAGAAATGGGGGGAAATGGACCAAATTTAAAGAAAAATTGCCTACTTTTTATTTTTCATAAAATTGGGATCAACCAATTCAGCAGAAGAATAACCATGAGGATTTTGTAAGCATATTTTTGCCATTTTTAAGCGTTTTTCTGGAGGTGGAAGGTTCTAATTTATTCATCAGAAATGACTCCAAAGAATAGATTAGTGTTTATGAGCCTCAAAAAATGAATTCTTGTGTGGATGACAAAATTAGGGATAACGGAACAATGCCTTGTTATCTCAAATCCTGCCTCGTACCCTGGCTCCAGGGTCCTTTCCTAGGAGAGGGTATTGGGTTTTTTGTTTTGTTTTGTTTTTCCTTTAAAGGAACATTTTATGGTAAATAAAAGGTATAGAATGAAGCTGAAATAATTGAAAACCAGAGATGCCTCTGCTTCTGTTCAGAGACCGAGGGGAAGACGTTGACTTCTGCTGCGTGGATTCTGAGGCCTGGGCAAACTGCTTTCTTTCCAGTTTTGAAGAATGCTTGGGATTTTTGCTGTGTTCCCAGGAGGCCCTGGGACTTCAGGTACTAATCCCAAGGAGGGTTGCAAAGACCGGAAGACATAATTCCCGGTGACAAAAACAAAGCTGAACCCCTGCCAAAGCCCGGGAGAGATTTATTTTCTCAGAAATGTTCTGTGACCAGATGTTTTTAGGTTCTTGCAGCAGACAGAGGTAAGACACCTAAGCAGGCGGATTTTTTCTGCCTCCCAGCTGCACGATGGCCAGGGGCTGCTGAGCTGCTGCTCTCTCCTCGGTGTTCTGAAAGTGACTAGAGCTTGCTTGCAGGTTCTTTTGAGAATGCGAGTAAGTCACATCTGTGGCAGGGCCTGGTGTCCTTAGTGCACGCCACTTGTCTCTGGTGGCTTCTGGATGGCTCGGGGGAGTGGCTCAAGCCATGGGCATGTCAGCACCACGATGTAGTAGTGCACGTTCGCTTTCGCCCCACAGCCAGCTGGTTCCTACTTCCAAATTAACAGATAAGACAGAATGGTTTCTGTTGTTCTCCTGGGCCCTCCTCTTACGTTCTTTTGTCTTGTTGCTATGTAGTTCGCGATTAAATTATGATTATGATGAGAGAAATAGCAGGTGAAGCCCAGGAATCAGGGTCATGTGAAGCTGATACAGAGCAACACCTGATGATTACCAAGTCCAAGTTGCTCCACTGGTCCAAAGGTCAAGAGCACTCTCTTCAACACATTGTGTCGGTCGGAAGGAAGCACACTTGTAGTAAATCTCACAAAAGCACGAATGACAGGAGGCGGCGATCACCAAGAGCCATCTGAAAGTGCCACGTAGCACAGTCACTTTCTTAGCAAACTGCTTCAGTCTGGGTTCACTCAACGTAGGTTTCATATTCTGGATTTGTATTCTAGCTAGAATACTTAGGATTACTGCCTCTGTGGCATGGAGTGAAATACTGAACCTCCCTAAGCCTTCCTTTGTCTTTAAACATGAACCTGTGAATTAAGGATAAAGCCCAAAACTCCTGGTTGTGGTTGTGTTGAACGTTAATTAAAATGATTCTTGTGGAAAATTAGCACACTGCTTGAAGAATGAAGTATTGTAGACTGTTTAAGTTTTAGTTTAAGTTTTTTTCAGAGTGCTAAAAGACTTCCAAAGATACTTCGAAATGATATTTAATAGTTTTTTAAAGACATACCTAAAATGCATTGTATAGTGTTTCCCCAGCAAACTGTGGTGGGTAGAATCGAGTCTCAGTACCTTGGGACATGTATCTAAAACCTAATTGTTGCCTTGTACTGATACACAGTGAGGTACTAAGCGGCTACAGGTGGGTTGGAAGATACTGTCCTTTCACAGCCCCAAACGGCTCTAATCTTTGAGTGCTCCTGTCTGTTTCTGATTCTTTTTCTCTGTTGCCCTAATGCTCCTGCTTTCCTGTACTTTTTTTATTTCTGAGCTTCGAGTAGCAGCCCTGCCGTCTTACAGAATTTTGATTTCTAAGATTTCATGGACTTATAATGGAAGAGGAGCGTGTACAGTGTACTTAAGAGCCCAAGACAGTCGTACGTATGCATCCAAGGCCACTCACTACCTGTGGGTAGGATTTAACTAAGTACTTGCCTGAAAGTTCCGAACCTTCCCCTGTCTTAGTTTTATCATTCATAAAACATGATAAATATTGTGTTGTTAGCATTAAATTAGACCATGCATATGATGACTAATATAGAGTAAATGTATGATAACTTTAGTTATTGTTATCTCAGCAGTCATAAATAAATGTGTCAGAATTTTCTGAAATATAAGAACATGCAGGTTGCAAACTTGACCCTCTTTTTGGAACAAAGTAGACTAGCATCTGTAAAATTATTTGGAAAGTTTTCGGTCATTAATGTCTTGCTGTGGAATTGTATCTAATGTAATTTGTGTTTAGGCCCATAGGAATTCTTTGGTTGGCAGGAAACCATGCCACTCAGCTCAGATTGCCATGTAGGTCATGTGGAATGATGCTCTGTCTCCACATCAAAGCATCGTTGCGTCTTGGCCACATGGGTTTCTATTCTAAGAAAAGCATTCAGCTTCGCTTCTGAGTTGAAAGCATAGGACGTTTTATCTTCATTAAAAACAATGGCAAAATCTATTACCAAGCTCTCCAGAGGGACAAAGCAATAGGAAACGTAGACATATGGATATGGATTTATTACAGGAATTGTCTCCCATAATAACTAAGGCTACATACCGCATTATATTGTCTGGAAGCTGAGGAACCAGGGATGCCAGAGGTGCAATTTGGTGTAAACCAAGGGCCTGAAAACCAGGAAATGGTAGTTCTTAGAGGCCAGAGGCCTCAGAACTTGGGGTATTGTAGTGTAAGCCCCAGAGTCCAAAGGCTGGAGTACCTAGAGGCCTAAGGCAGCAGAAATGAATATCACAGCTCAAAAAGGAAGGAAGGAAGGAAGGAAGGAAGGAAGAAAGAAAGAAAGAAAGAAAGAAAAGAAAGAAAGAAAAGAGAAAAAGAAACAGCGAATTTACTTTCCCTCTGCTTTTCCATTCTATCTGAGCCCTCAGTGGCTAAGTTGGTGCTTATCCACATTGAGGGAGGGCAGATGCTTCTTATTTAGTTCACTGGTCCAAAGGGTAATTTCATCCCGCATCACCCTTAACCAACACACCCTTGCTTTCCCAGCATCTGTAGTCACACTGACTCCTAGCATTAGCCGTCATGTAAAGCTATAAGAATCAATATATTGCTGGAAGGTGTTTAACAGATTACAAGCATGACGTTGTGTTCCACAGTCCATGGATCAGAGGAGCATGGCATGATGTGGCTGAAAATGCTCTTTCAATTTCACCACAGGACCCCTGTCAATTAGAACAATGAAAGTACACAGTGTTGAGATTTCTCATCATTTTCTCATGAGATCCAGCGGCTCCTTTTGTCTAGGAGAGAAGTATGAGACATGAGCATTATGAGCAGGCATTGGTGTGGCGGAAGTGAGGCGGGAAAATGAAATGAAAGGGAGTAGAGATGGCGTCAGGAGCCACGACAGCCTGAGTGAACGCCCGGGGGAGGAGGGGCACAAGCCCGTGCCTTAGGCTCACAGAAGGCACAGCGACAAGCTTGATAGCGAACTTCAGAGACAGTGATTAGTTCTGTGACCTTCCTTCATCATTCATGAACGTGCGGGCTTGGCCAAGTGCCCCTGTTTGAATGTCCCCTCCAAAACTCACATAGAAATTCATGTGCCGTAGCAACACTGTTTGGGAGTACATCTTTTTAACGGCAGCGCTCTCATGAGTGAATGAAGGCATTTACTGAGGGAGTGGATAATTTAGCTCCAGGGAGTGGTTGACTCTTACCTGTGGTGCCTCGAGTCATGAACGCAGTGTGATCAAAATATACGGAGAATGATTGAACACAAAAACTTAATGAGAACAGAAGCCACTTTACAAATTAATCTCTCCCACCACGTTTCCCCTCACTCGAAACACACTTATCCTATTGTCCTTGCCACTTTCTGAAGCGCGTCTGGAAGTTTTCTTCTACAGGTGTCTTTACAAAATGGGATCAAAGAAGGAAGAAAGAGGAATGAAGAACTTTCTTGTCGATTTATTTTTGTCTCATTTGATTTTGACTTTACTTTAGTTGCATCAAACCAAAGAAATAATAGAGAGGAGATTGAAAGTTTCCTAGTTGTTCATCATGAATGAAGAAACTCAGTGTGCTTGAGAGCGAATGCAAGGAGCAGCGTAAGACGGTGCAGTCTGTCCTCAGTTGAGCTGATTAGCTCTACCGCGTGAACTGGAACAGCGTGAGAAGGGGGCAGATTTCCTCTGAGCATCATCTGATCTCCATTCACAAAGGTCTTAAGTGACTATGCAACTTTTTGATGACATTAGATATCAAACTCCAGAGTGCCCTACCATTGAGCAATGTCTCCAGCCCATTCTAATTTTTAAATTTTGAGAGAGTGTCTACCATGAAGCAAGTTAACGCTCGTTGTGCTTTCTGTGTGATATTCCTTGCAGACCGTGGGACCAGGGCGGGCTTCAATTTGCTCACCTGGGTTTCAGCCTTCCACTGGGGAGCACAGAATTTCCCGTGTGGGGAAAGGCTCATCTCCAGGAAGTTCCCTCACTAAATCAGCCACAACAAGATGCATATTGAGCGTGTATTTGCCTGTGTCTTGGTTGTAAATAAGTAGAGATACTCTAGAAATAAGGAGAGATGGAATCAGCAGAGCGAGCAAGTGCATCTAGAAATGCAGGATGAAAATAAACGTTTAGAGGAGGCTTGTTATAGCCAAACAAGGTAAGCCATTTCCTGGGAAAGCTGTTTCGTCGTTCCAAGCTGCTTGTCTTTTTGAGCCAGGTTGCCATTGTTGTCAACATTGCTCTGTTAGTTATAGGCACGATAATGAGGCGCCAACATCTTACTCCCAGAAATAGAAATGTTTGACAACAAAAGCAAATGCTGCTTCAAAAGTACGCAGACTGTAGTTAAATAAACTGTCATCAGTAATTTTAATCTAAAGGAGTGCTGGAGTCAAATGGCAAGAAATTTTGTGACATTTTTGTTTTCAGATAACTTTATATTTGCCTTGAGATAAATTATTTTTTCATTATTTTTGACCTTTCCACTGATATTTGAAACATCGGGAATGTCTCATTACTTTGGTCAGCAAAAGGTACATTGTAAATATTATCAGAATCGTAAGTCTGTGAGGTTGTTTTTTGAATTATACTAATGAAGAAAGGAATAAATACCTTTAAATTATTTGCTGTTGTTTTGTTTATACATTACTCAGCAGATACTGTGATTTCTAAAGGTGAATACTTACCATTTGCCTAAAGAGTGACATTGTCTCAAGGTTGCAAACTCCCAACCTCTAAAATAGAATTAGAAGTCTGTGGGAGAGCCACCTGTGGGAAGCAAAGAAGGCCACGTGGATTGAGAATTTCAGCTGATGGTACCCTGCACTCTTCCGAGACCCCATCATATGTCATGAATGCACACGTAATGAGTGTAGCATGGTCCCCTAGTGCCAGGCCACGTGATACTCCAGTCAGTTCTGCTCCTGGACACTGTGCCTTTGACAGTGCTCAGACATCGGGTGGAGGATGCTGGTGTAGACTAAACTGCAGAGATATGAATACACGTCAAAGCCCAGGCACACGGACATGTTGATGCATTTGGCTTCTGTCTCAGGACATTCAAGTCTCAACTTATCAATCAAAAGAATGAACAGTCAAAGAGTCAATAAGATGCATAGGTTAGGGAAATGCTCCCAGATATTGATCCAAAATATTGGCATAATATTTAGTTATGTTTGCCAAAATCATAAATCATTCCAATTTCCAGATCAGGAAGCAGCAGGGTGCAGAGGCAGGATGCTGTTGAGAGCACGCTTGTGGCATCCTCTGCTGCCTTGCCACATGGCCTTGGAACACTGCTTGCTCTGCCGCCAGCTGCCGCTTCACAGGCGACGTCAAGAAGGCTGCGATGCCTGGGACTGCCAGCAACTTCCAAGTTCTCTGCATTGGAATTCTGTAGCAAAGGATCTGCCTTGTATCAGCTAATTACTGCTACGCAAGCATATATGTTGAGTGCATCCATCTGGAGCCTTCAAAACCGGCCCACTATGGTATGATGAATGCGTGTGCCATGGGCAGGAAAGTCCTCCCAGAGACAAATTTAGTATTTCCCAGAGAGCATGCAGAAATTCTTCATGAGTCCAGGCTCTACTCATCTGTAACTTCCTCCTCTGTTCTTTCCCATCTGAAATATACATTTGTTCTTGGGTAAATGACAACTAAGTGGGTCCACAGTTGCATATCAACAGTTGAATCCACCAGGCACCAAACTGTATTCTTTTTAGTAATTTTTCACATCAATATGGTACACTCAAGATTGGTAAAACTAATGGCTTTGTTGTAACTACATCAGGATAGTAAATTATTTGAGCTTTAAAAATATTTCATACTCTATCTGGTAAGATGGACTTGGAGAAGAACAGAAGAGAGCAACGATCACTAAAGACAGGGACGAAGACGGATAGAATCAGGTCAGGACCCCACAATGCAGTGCAGTGAACAAATTAGGGTCAATGTAGGCCAGACTATCTGTGACATATCTCAAAATGACTATAAAAGAAAGGATACAAAGTTCCTGACATAAAAAATAATTCCTGTGTAGAAATGGTCATTATATCATTTGATATCTACATATTGTATCCATTATTGAATTACTCCAATGTACTCTGTCTATAAAGATGTACTGACACTTTGTCTCAATAAAATTTTTTCTCACATATGTGTTTCTCTTTCTCATGTCCAAATGGGAGGAGATCAAGGACATGTGACAAACAGGTGCAGTACAATCCTGGATTGAATTTTGGACAAAGAAAAAATACTGAGCCACCAATGAAATTTTATCAAGTTTTGTGGATTCATGAGTAATACTGTATTCAGGTTATATATCAAATTTTGAGAGCTATACTTTCCTTATATAATATGTTCCCAACACTCTGGAGGCTGAGACATAAAATAAGAAGTCGGAGCCCACTTTGGGCCACTTAGCAGGTGATGCTCTATCTCAAAATTAAAAATAAAATAATAGACTTGGGGCATAGGTCAGGTAGAAGCTCTGGGCTCAATCCCTACTACCCCTAAAAAAACTGGGAGAACAAGGTGCAAGATTTATGACATCCGATTGTGCTGTGTTTGCAATTCATTTTTGTAACTCAGAAATTATCTCAAAGATATAAAAATATTTCATGAGACAGATTTTTCCACTATTGTATTCATCATCTGTTGCGCAGTTAAGAGAACTGGTGTTATAATATCAACTTCTGATTATAATTTAATGGTCCATATGGAATCACAGGCTATGAAATCTGGCTGAAGTTACTGGATTTATTGGTGGAGGAAGGAAGAGAGAAGCAGTAGTGCGTGCTTAGTCCAGGGCAGAAGGCTGGTGCCAACTCCCCCAGCTGCCTCCCCTGTGCACGTTCATTCAAGCCATCTCAAGAGCACAGTGGGCCAAGCTTAGGTGATGGGCCATCCTGGTCCCTGGCATCAGTCTATATTCCTTGCAGCTGGACAGCCTGTGCAAGCGGTGGCCAATAAGATGACATGGGGGTGGGCCATAGGTGCTTCTGGCAAACCTCTGCTTTCTTGGTACAGGAACCAAGTTGGTGCCTTGTCTTTTCCCCGCTTCTGTCTACTCTCCAGCTGTGGTATAGGGAATCCTGGCAGTTGACTTGTCACCTTGAATATCGGCTTTGAGAGACACCAACACTGAAGTGATAAGCCAACCAATACCTCCCCACCTGAAGACATTCGCAAAAGGGAAGAATACAAACGTTTACTAGCTTATGCCAGGGTTATTTTTTAACTTAAAGGTGATATGTTTCAGATTTATCCAAAAGTTTCCTCTAAATAGTTCCGCTTCATTTTTATAGATTGTTAGCATTGCCCCATCATACAAGTTGAAACCTGGATGTTTATGGAGATAAACATCAGCAGTGGGTAGCTGGGAAGGCACCTGACGTGTGCCGGCTCTGTGCCCGTCCTTTTGCCTCTCCGAGGTTGCTAGCGCCTACCATGAGGCACGTGCAGTGCCGGGTTAGGAATCCTGTCCAGAGTCACCAGGTGGCTGGAGTAGTGCCATGACCATACTCCAGTCTCATTTCTCAGTAGCTCAGGGCTTGTAAGGGAATTTGAACCTCTTATCATCCAACACTCCAATGGGACAGTTAGAATGAGCTTTCTTCCCCATCGTTTATCATAAAGCCTTTAGGCCATTGGCACCACAGGAGCAGCCTCAGGTCATGTGGTTTGTCCTCAGTTGAGCTGATTAAGAATATCTGCTTGTCCTCACCATGCCAGTCTGCTTCAATATGCAGCATCTGCTTCTACCTTCTCATACCAAATCAATAAAGCTTATTGACACTTTTGCTCTTCACTTCTTTGATAAATATGGCCTCCCTGGCCTGGAGTGGCAATCCTGTAACTCCAAACAGTGGAAGAATAGAGGTCTGGTATTTCTAACTGGACTCTGGTTTTTATATTCTTTATGGTTAGAAAAATATTGCCCAGCATATCCTTGTGTATGACATCATTTTATTCAGTGCATCCTAAGTCCTTAGTACCACAGGACGCATCGTAGGACCACAAGATGTGGTCTTCGCTACCCTGGGATTTATTGTGGGATTTGGATCAGGATGCTGTACATGGGGGCAGTCTGCCTGGGAAACAAAACAGCTGGATTCCAGGCCAGCTCTGCTTCTGAAGGGTTGAATACTGTATGTGCCACAAGAATTTTAAAGCCCCTCTTCGAATATTTGCTCTCCTTTCTGACCAGACCTTCTCTCATTCCAAAAATACTGTCACCTGCACTAATGGAAGGCTGAACGTTAGCTTTTATTTTTTAGAGAAACTATCCATACATTAACTGAAAGCACCGGGTAATTGATAAGTATATGCGTGAAAACGTGCGAGAGCAGTGTTAGCACTTGTCGCCTTGTACTTAGCAGCTTTCATGTTGTCTGCTGTCTCGCTGAATGGCAGAATCTAGTTCAGCCTGGGGAAGGTGTTAAATGTACAAGTTTACAAGACTAGATTTGCAGTTCGTTGACCGAGCTTGTGTTCTACACAGGAAAGCATTGGCAGTGAACACAAGTATAATGGCAGAAAGGGCTCCAGCAGGCTGCACTGCACAACAGTGATGTAACCACGAGAAGGTGGCTGGCAAGGTGAGGGGACAGGTAGAGCCCTGTCGTCCCCCAGCCTGCAAGGTGAAATGAAAAGGCTTCGTGTGCTCTCACTGATGAGAAATGTGATTGAAAAAACACGGCTTTGGCCTCAGATGCTCTTAAACGAGACCCCTGGCTCAGCCACACCAGCTACGTCAACTTAGTCCAGTCACTTAGTTCTTTAAGTCCATGAAAATGAGAGGAATAATATTGTCTTCGTGGTGTGATCGCAAGAAGTTTTTTTAAATGTGTGTTGGCATAGAGAACAGTGCAGACTGGGCCAAACTCAATAAACGATTAGAATTGGAGGAAGAGAGGGCTCTTCTCACTATTCGCTTCACTCCTCCTCTCCAAAGGAAAAACCATATGCCCTCTGGCCTTCCCTCCTCAGGCCTGAATGTGGGCCTTGTCTCTCTGCTCTGACACACAGTCCTTTAATGCCTCTTAAGTTCTCTAGAGACTCAGTAGTGACCCGGGCTGGGGAAGACATGGGACTTTTCAAAGTCTCAGATGCCAAACATTTAAACAGAAAGAAAAAGCCAGACAAATTTTTAAAATCATTTCTTTACTTACATTATAATCGCTCAGTTCCACCCAACCTTATTGAGTTGGACTTCACTTGAATTATTTCACTTTAAGAATATTTTTTCCAAATCTCTGGGAATTTTTAAGTAAGAAAAGAAATTTACTTCAGTCTAGATTACAGTCCACTGAATTCTGTACTTCCTGTTGTCTTCACGTGGTTGGATATAAGACAAGGAATATGTATATCTCTGTAAGCCTAGTACATGGCATGTATACAGTTAGAACGGTCCTGTAGCATATAACTTTAAAAGGAGATAAGTGAAGAATAACCTATCCCGGATGTCCTTGTCGATTTAAGGAAATGGATGGAAGCTTGCCGTGATTTGGAACTCCCCTGGTTGGTGTCCTCTCTTGTCTCTGAATATATTGCGTTCACAAGGAAAAAGCCTTCCCTGTAGTATCCTACTTTGATGTACACTTTTTTTAACCATGTAAAGAAACATATGCACAAGGTCCAGTGATTAGTAGGACTTGGAAACCTTTGGGGCAGACCATTATTCAGCCTCTTATATATCTGGACCTAGATATAGACTTCGCTGAATCTTATTGTATGCCTGTCCTGTGAGTTCCTGTTTTCCAGTGCACCTTTATGCTTTCAGCCTTTGAGTTTGACATGCCCGTGCCATAACATAACAATAAATTATTCCATATTTCTGTCTTAATGTTGATCAGTTTGGCGAACCCTTTGTTTTTCAGTTCTAGGAGTTTTTCTAAGGGTATGACTTGAACTCATGTTAACTTGATCATAGGAACGATTTCGACCTAGCCCAAAAATAATAATACCCATGACAACTTAAAATGATCACTGGCTAATTAAAACAAAAGCCTTATCCTTCTCTCATCCTCATTCTAGAATGTAGAGGCGGAAGCGGGGACATTGTCCATGGTCCTGAAATATCCCAGTCACTATGGTTCAGTTGTTTCTCTTGACCCTTCAGGCACAGGGCACATTTGTCCAGTTTCTGTCTCTCCAAGAAATTTTGCAGTAGGTGAGGAAAGAAGTGGTCATATCTGCGAGAAAAACTCAGTGACAGAGATTAAAATGGGCAGGAACCAGTGGGTACATAAAAGCCATGCAGATTGAAGAGTAGAAAATTGAAATTCATTTTTGACTTAGTTCTTGAATAATTAAAATTAAGAAGATTATACTGCAGTTCACCATCATATAAATAACAGCTAAAATCGAACAGAGCACGTGTGCATCGAGTGATGCGCCAGTTGACCTACGCATGCACATGTGTGGTGCAAGAGACATAGGGACAATGTACTGATGGATGGGTAATTATTAGCATAAAGAATTGAAATAGAAAGTACTGAGGAACACGAAAGGAACCATTATTAGTTGAGTAGCATAGAAGTTCTTAGAGTTTGTAGTTTGCAATGTGACGGGAAACCCTATCTTGTGAATTTATTCAATATATATTTTCTGTGGTCATACTTCCCGACAGCTTTGTCATATCTTTGGAAGTTACTGTGTACTGCTGTCTTTGCTCCTTCCCCTCCACACAGCTGTGCACACACTATCACCATACTGTGGGAAACTGGTGATGTGCATTATTTTATGAATTCTTCCCACTTTCCACTTTACTCTATTAGACACAAAGCTCCTTTGGATGTTAGATCTTACCTGTGATGTTCATCATGCGCCAGGCCTTCCTTCTCTCGAATCTACATTCTTCAGGGAAAGGACAGGATTTGCATCATGAACCAACAGTAGGTACTAGACGATAGTGGTTATAATTATTTGGTAGGAGTGGGAAAAAAATCCTGCAGATATCTAAAGTACCAGTGATTTGCATGTTTCTTTTGGCTACTTCAGAATTTTTGGGATGCACGAGCTTGAAATATGAGCTTACCATGTCCACTGCAGATGATTTTTAAAAGTAAAAGCAACAACATAGTTGTTTCACATTTTTATAAGTCCAGTCACTGTAACCTCATTAACAATCACATTGTCAAGGTGTCTGGTGGTTCTCCCACACTCCACATAGACAATGACTGGCACACACCAGAAATCCTCGATTGGTCGGTGTACTATAATAGTGTGCTGAGTTTTATACAAAGAAAGCTTAAAACAAATATGATTTTTTATTATTTCTCAGGATATCTGCAACCTGTCACTTGTGCAAAATGTAACCCAATGTTTTGATTTCATATTTAAAAAATAATAGTAACAGTCATTAACTGATGAAGTAAGTAATCTGAATCCAAAGGCTTTTGGTCAGCAAACCAGGGTGGACACCCAGCCGCACTTGGATGAGTAAATGATTAGTCTATTACCCATGCTTGCAGCATCAGCGTTATACAAATATGCATGGTCAGTCTTACCCTAATTATTGTTACCCCCGAATTCTCATTTTTCTCAGGGCACACCTCTATTTTATAAATAGTTAATAAAGAAGACTAGGGTTTCAAGTTCATGTTTCCGTGGTAACAACCAATTATAAGTGCAATCCGAAAAGATGGAAGACAGCTGCCAGAACTCTCAGGGAAAGAAAAAAAAGATCTGGATTGGCAACCTCCTAGAAATGTTGCCTGCTCAAGGCTTTTGCCAGTTTCCCCTAGCGCTGGCCTGCCGTGTCTGTATCAGAACAAACATCTTGCACCCATTTGCTAGGACCTGCATCTGTAATACATTCTAAAAGGGTAATTGTGTCTGGGGCTCAGCATATGTGATGGGGAGGCAGGAAAAAATTCTCACATTTTTTTGTGTAATTTCTCTCATATGTTTTTTATAACTTCATGGCACCAACATCAACCCAAGAGAGACAGAAGAAAAAGCTAGCATGGGCTCGCTCTTTTTAGAAGTGTATTCAGAAGACTTATTTTAAATGTTCCTGTGTTTATTGTTTATTCATAACAATGGATTGTACTAATATTTATGAAGATAATAATTATAAACTTAAATAAGTGTGTGAGTCCTCAGTTTAGAGGCTGGGTGCTTGGTCCATATATACTCTGGCACTCTGCCTGTGTATCTTAATATCTTCTTGCTCCTTCCTGTGTCTTCAGGAAGCCCAGTATGCCACCATAATGCATTTCCAAAATACATGAGTTAAACAGAAGATAATTTATGTTAAAATTTATTCTACATACAATATTCCACTCGTTTAGATGAAGCCTAGTGAGTCCAGATATTTTCTTTTCTATTTTGTATATAAAGAAACTGAGATATATGAACGTGAAGAATTAGATGAAAATCACAGCTAGTGGTTAGTACTGAACTAGGAACGAACACCTCCCCCATTACCTGTAGACTCAGGACCACTGTTACGAACACCTCCCCCATTACCTGTAGACTCAGGACCACTGTTACGAACACCTCCCCCATTACCTGTAGACTCAGGACCACTGTTACTCAACCATATGGTTTCTTTCCTAGCTTAAATGAAATGCACCTGGATATCAGCCTTTATTATAGCAAGTAATGGATTTTTTGAATCTTAATTCCAAAAAAGTGTTTATGCTGGAGAGTCATCAATTGGTAACACAGGAATAACATACTCCCTGCTGCCTACCTGTATCTTTGCCTTATTTGTAGTTAAGTGATTGGAAGGCAAGAGAGTGAAAAGGGTAATGCTGAAAATCACATTCACTTAGCGTGAAATGGTAAACAGCTGCTGTGCTCAATTCTTGTTATGAGATTGTCAGAATTACAAAATTGCTCTCCACGTGGCCCAGTTTGAGCGGTGAAGGAAAAGTTGAATCAAAATGTAAGAGCTTGGTACAAAGAGCTTCTGGGTCCTAGGAGACTCGGAAGAATTTCCCTATTAAGTCAGTTAGCTATATATAGTTTGAAAAAACCTACTGTGGTTTTTAACGAAAAAATAAATTCCAATTCCAAGGTTGAATAACTTTTTTTTTACATTGGAATGGGACTCATTTGTGCAAGAGGCTTGCATTTAATCTGTGAAAACACTAATTTTCTTCTCTTTTGCCATGCTGGAGAAAAATAGGGGAAAAATCACCCGCTTACTCGAATACCAGCAATGAAACAAACCAGATTAACCCCATGAGAATATTTATATATCTTGAAATTTAATTATTTTTAAATGTGTCTTTTTGGTAAAGATACATATTTTGGTTAAACCCTTTTATTCCAGATTAACTAACATTCACTAGAGCAGTCAGCACATAACTTAAATACCCTTTAAATACCCTTTCCTCTGTTACGTACTTAATAATTAGGAAATCATCATAGTGTAAACTTGTGTGTATGGGAGAGGCTTAGAAAACGTCGTTCTTTACAACAGAGTCATCAAAGGATATTTCTAGTTAAAATATTGCTGCATTTTGATATGCCTCTTTCAGATATTTTTTGTTTCCTTCAAACCTTGAATCGTGTTTCTATACAAAGACAAGTTCATCTTTCAATGTATGGAGAAAACAGATCCTTCTTTATCTCATAGTCTTTGCTTTTCATCCCCCCTCCCCCCATGGTCTGACTTTTCTTTGACTCTTTGTTTTCAGTCCATTAGTTCTCAACTCTGTGTGTACGTGAAATTCCAAACTCAGAGAGCCTGGGTGCCTGCTAGAATCTGACTTGAGAACTGCTGGTCTCTTCCTTACTCTACAGAATACCCTTCCTGTGGTCAAGTCTCAGGCAACCTCTGTGGTCAGGGTAGCTGAGTAACCACTCCCTCTCTCTTCAGCCTGCCTGTTTTCCAATTCCCCTCATACCGTCAAGGAGCTCAGTTCTTCCAGTCTTAAAAATTACTCCGAGAAGGGTCTTTCATGAGAGAGAGAATTCTTCTCCTTAGGATGTATGAGTAAAGGCCAAAAGTTACTCCACAGAAAGTCTTCAGTAGAAGGGAAAATTCCTCTCTGCAGGTTGTATTGATTATATGACTATGGGGAAGCTCATGTCAGCTTTAAAATTCGCATGAAGAAACCAGAAGAAACATTGGCCAGAAATAAGAATTGATTATTTCTTAAGGCAAATGAAGGGGTGGATATTTTACAATTGCAGAGCTCCCCTACTCAGAATTAAAAATCCTTGTTAACAGATAGTTTTGGTTGACTTTTTTTTTTTTTGCTTTATTCCCACTATTTTATTAATACATATATATACATTTATATATATACACACGCACATATATATGCTATACATAATGTTTACAATGAACTTGAGTATTTTTGTATACGTACATATCACATCAATATTCTGATCCCTTTTTCTCCCCTTTTCTGGCCCTTCAATATCCTCTCCATCCCCTTGTAACTCCCACTATCACGCTCATTTGGTTCTATAGAAGGCCTGTATTCTGGGTTTCCCAAATCACAGAAACCATGTAATATTTTAATCTTCAACATCTGACACACCACTCAAATCATCACTTACTAGTTCAGTTTCCCAACCCTAGAATAGGCTGCAGTGGCCATACGTTGATGCCTCTTCTCTGGGTACAACAGGGCCCTTTATTGGTATAATTTGCCAACAGTTCTTTTTTTTTCTGTATCTTACTATATCTTTAACTTCTCTCTTTCTCTTCCTCATGTTTTCTAGCCTTATGAATTTCATTGGTATAATTCTGACCTTATGTAGACTGCGGAGTGAAGCTACATTAAAGAATCTCAACAAAGATATAGTAAGATACAGAAAAAAGAACTTTTTTGCTTTTTTAAGCTAGTAGGCTAACTACTTACTTGCTAATAGTCGCTAAGGCACACATCCTCGCGGTTGGTGTTATTGTGGTGTCTTGAGCAGAGTAGACAGGCTGTATTATTAGGAATAGAAGCATGTTGCTTTGGAGATCTTATTCTCAGGTCTCTCCAAGGAGCACCTTTGAAGAGATGTGGTTCCCAATCATCAGCTTCCATGCCTTCATCAGGGCTAAGGACATCCAATCATAGCCCATAAGTGTTTCACGTCACGTAAATAAAATTTTACATGATTTTTAAAAATTAAGTATATTTTAAGCATATTAAATTCTCTTAGATATAGCCTGTAAACTTACGGCAAAACAGTAATTTTAGAGCCTAGAAAGCTGCATGGTCTTACTCAAAAGTGCGTTAGCTATTGATTCATATCTTTCCCCTAGGAATCATGAAAAACCTACTAATTCCTTTAAAAAATCAGTGTGCATTTTCTTATTTCAAGAGCTATTTCATTTTGTAGATAGAACCATTTACTTTTGTAATACTTGTTATTCAGTTAAGATTTTAGAAATTTCCATTTGTCACTGAAATCTTTGTAAACCTAATTGCCCCTAGCCCATTCCACATGTCCTACTTATATTTGTCTAAAGTGAATTTGATCATTTATCATATTGGGTGGGTACTGAATAAATTAAATGATTTCTCATTGGTGAATTGTCTTTGAATCATGAAGGATCACTGGACATGTGGGTCTGCAAAGGGATGAAGGGAAAGAGTACCTGTTCACAGTTTTATTTACTATGTTTGTATTTCTATGTTGAAAAGAAGGCAAATGTTGATAGTTTTCAAAAGTAAAGAGCAAGAAATATTCAGTAAAGAATAACTCACATGGCATGAAAAGCTAAAAGTTGGGCCATGGTAACTAACCTATTATTATTACTGACTTGAAGGAGGTGATGTGTGTGCTACTGAAAGGAACCTCAGGTTGTACTTGGGGTTGGGCATGAGGACGACACTGGACATGTTTTGCGCTGCAAGTTGCTTAAAATCTGCTAATTCAGACTAGGCCATAATTTGAATTGCAATGTTCAAAGATGACTTGTTTTATTTTCTGGGCAAAAAAAAAACATATGAGTTCATTAACCCCATAAACTAGTTTCAAGATTATTAAGAATTAGGTGTAGATTTACAAGATTTGACATACCTTTGTCGTTCATTCAAGAAGCGTCTAAAACAAGAAATCAGTGAGTGTTGTGGCTTATACTGGAAATATACCTTTGAAATCTCTTGTGTTCAGAGCTGACTGGATCCTGGGAGCTCCGTGTTCATCAGTGGTATGGCCTGGTTGCACAGACGGTCACTAGGAGGATGACTTGGGAAGGTATATCCTTGTCTGCAGCTCGTCTCTTCTCTCTTCACTTCCTGGGTGCCACTCCCTGAACAGTGCCCTCCTACCCAGGCTTTCCGCCATTGCCTCTGGTTTCTTGAAGCTGACCCACCATGCATGACCCACCATGCGTGGACTGAGACCCCTGAAATGTGAACAGAAGTAAACCTGCTCTCTCTCATGTTGTGGGTATCCAGCCGTGTGCCCCAGAGCCTAGAAAGTGACTGAGACAGTGAATCCTGTGTTTATCAAAGTAAGTTGAGTGGATGCTGGGAATTGTGGCTGGAATTACTCTATAAAAAAATTTGGAGGATTTGCACTTAAACCTTTCAGTATGATTTGTCTTTTAATTAAGTTAATATAGCGTAAATATTCTGAAAAACTTCCTATAGAAATGGACGTTCTGGATTTTATTTTCCAAGTCAAAGATCCAGAACAATCTTTTAATCAAATATTTATCTTTGCCTCTGCCATGCCACACCTGAGAGTCAGGAAAATTTTGCTCTTTCTTTCGAGTGCGTTCTTTTAGGTTGTAATGAAAAGCAGCACTCGCTCCATTTATTCTTACAACGGTTGCTTTGCTTTGGGGTAGATTTCATACTCATTACCTTAAACATCTTGGCCAGGACCTATTTCTAAGAGGCATCACGTGTGCAGCTTTGTTGATGATTCTCAGGCCCCTTGTTGGTGTCACCATGGTCGAGTTTAAGGTAGATGATAGAGAATTTCCGGAAGGATATGTCCAATAGGAATCAGAATTGATGGCTTACCTGTTAGTTATGGTTGAATATATTAAAAGAAAGCTCATAGCTCTAAAGGCAACTGAGTTCTTGACACATAGGGTAAGCATCAGGAAATGAAAGCAACTGGTAACATATAAAAATTTAAAAGTTGTTCATAAAATAAAATGCAGTCATGATACATAGCAGTCTTATTTCTGAGTAGAATTTTCATATCATTAGATACTGGTTTCATAAAAGTTTATACAGATACATTGGGAAGATAAGTAGAAAAGGGGTGTGTGTGTGTGTGTGTGTGTGTGTGTGTGTGTGTATGCTGTATATTTAGAGAATAAAGTGACATTCTCTAGTAAGAAGCCAATCTATATCTCTAATAATGGGAAGTAGAGACATTTATGAGGCCTTTGATTAGAGGTGAACCAGAGAAACATCAGTGAAAGTGTTAAATAATTGCCTGAGGAGAACGTATTAGACTTTTTAAAACACAAAAATACCTTACATTGATTTACATTTTTTATTCAATATAAATGAGTGTTATGATTGGGATCTGGAATGTCTCCCAAAAGCCTCCTGTATTTGGATGTTGGGTTTCACATGCTTTTTGGAGGTTAATTCTGGTTGGGAGGGCCAGAGGGTGTGATGGATCACTGAGGGTGTGGCCTACAAGAATATAATTTTTTTTGTGTGTGTGTGAGACAGTCTGGCTCTGTAGTCCAGCTGGTCCTGAACTTACTATATATCTCAGGCTGGCCTCAAACTCATGGCAACCCTCCTGCCTCTTTCTACCAAGTGATGAGATTACAGGTGGGCACTGCCATGCTCCGGCTAATTCTTATGTGGTGCTGAGGAATCGAAACCAGAGCCCCAAGCACGTTAGGCAAATGCCCCAGCCTGTGAACGATGCCCCCGTGCCTGGAAGGGTATACTCTTACCCAGCTTGCCCAGCCTACTGGACCCCTCCTGCCATTGCCAGCCACCCAAGAATTGCCTGAGACCTCCTGTAACTGTGAGCTAAAATAAACCTTTCCTTCTGTAAGTTGTGAGTGTGTGCTACTGTGTCCAGCAACAAAAAAGTGATAAAGACAGTGATAAACCAGGCAGCGGAGCCAACATATGTAGACACTCTGCATAAGCAAGCGTTGCCGTGAAGGACAGCAGAGAACGTGTGAGAACCCTTCCTGTAAGTGGGGAGACTGGCGATGGGACTGGAGATGTGACATGTCAGGCGAAACAGGGAAATGAAGAGGAGAATCTCCTGGGAAAGTTGGGATGAGAACACCTGCCTACATGAAGTCATTTTCTCGCAAAGGGTTACGTGATATTTTCTCCATTCTAATGACATAGTTTGGGTTGGAGAAGCGGCCAGAGGGCGAGAGTTGCTTGAGAAGAAATGATACCTGAAGTTAAAAAGTGAGTTTAGGAAGGAAACATGGCCGGGTTCCCGAACAGTATTGAGTCTTTATTTGACACTTGTAATAATAAATGTAAAGTGAAACCAAACATCTGCTTGGTTTTCTCCAGCCGCGTAAATCAGCTAATAGGCAGGCAGAGAGAGAGGAAAGCTGAGTGATGAAATTCAGAGTTCTAACAGGTGAAGTCGCTGCAGAAGGGAGGTGCAAGGAGGCTGACAGGTGTGGCATGATGGCAACTGTGGAGGTCAGTGTGGGATTTAGGCCGGAAGAAGAGGAAATGGAAACAGAAGGGGGTGGGACTAGAATGTGAGGGGGTAGACAAAGAGTCAGAGTCATGAAACTGTCAGCATTTCAGCAAGGGCACCGGACATGTATGCACTGCTAGTGAAGTTCCTGGGTGTGATAGGGTTATGGGTGTGACACAGGGTGGAGGTAAGTAAAGTGGTGGAGCAGGTGGGGTTAAAGGCAGCCCTGCCCCGTAGGCGCTTTCAGGTTTGAACTTTTGTTCTTATGACAATAAATATGATAAGATATAGTTCAGACCTTTGAGAGATCAAAGAGTGATGAGTATAAGTCATCAGTAAATGATGTCGCCAGATGACATTAATGAGGAGGGAAGATGTTGGCTTAGCTGGTCATTCTGGGCTTCCAAGGAGAAGGGCTTTGCCAGAACAAGGGGGATACAAGGTCAGAAGGGGTATCAGGGAGACACACTGAAGGTATTTACAACAGCTCCAACCGCTGAGGTTCAGAGGACTCTGGAGAATGCATCATTCACAAGAGAAGGCTGTAGCGCAGAGGAAGGAGTGTGTGTGGTGGACTGGTCTTGGTTAAGGTATAAACTGAAGGAAATTCAGGGAAGTAGTTAAGGAAATAGGATGTGTTCTGGGTTATTGCTTAAGAGTACCAAGCAGCAAAGTGGGAAAGCTTACCAGAGAAGGGAAGGTGGAAGTTTGGGTCATGATGCAGTAGGCAGAAATATGGAAATGGGGATGAGGATGATTATAAATTTCACCCGAAGCTTAAACTTTTGGCAGTGGGATAAGCTGCCAAGTGAACGAGGGCAAAGTGCCTTTAAAGATTTTCTTAACAGTAGATGGCTACTCAGGTCTAGCACGGTGCCCCAGTCAGCTTAGTTGTGTATGACAGTTATGGTATCACTGGCAGTCTGCTTCATTATACGGTGGCCACATTCTCCACCTCTCTCAGTAGTCATTGCCATGGCTTTGGTGAAGTTTTCCCTTAAAATCAGCAGATGATGCTGCAAGGACACAAGAGGAAGGGCTGAGAGTAGCAAGTCTGGCTGTGTCACCGCCCTCAGGGGCAGCCGGAGGCACGTTAGACGCCATCTTAGAATCTCAGCATACACCATCAGATGCACCGTCAGGGAAGAAAACTAAGCAGCCCCACAGGCGCTCTCAGGTTTGAACTTTTGTTCTTATGACAATAAATATGGTAAGATATAGTTCAGACCCTTGAGAGATCAAAGATTCGAGCCTACATGATCAATGAAGATTCTCAAGGATATTTGTTTGTTAGTTTACTATAGTTCTGAGGAGGAAACACAGAACCTTTGCACTATGCTACATACCCAGCCCATTTTTTGGGTTTTCTTTCTTCCTTCCTTCCTTCCTTCCTTCCTTCCTTCCTTCCTTCCTTTCTTTCTTTCTTTAAATTTGTTTTGGATAGAGTTCTCACTAAGTCACTAAATTGCTCCATTGGACCCCAATTTGCAATCTTGCTTCCTCAGCCTCGCAAGTGCTGGGGTTAAGGCCCGTGCCACCAGGCACAAGCACATAGGACTTATACAGAAGGACACTTGCTAGGCTTTCTTTTTAGATGAGTATATTGAAAGAATCTACGAGAATGTGTGTGTGTGTGTGTGTGTGTGTGTGTGTGTGTGTGTGTGTGTGTACATTCCTGAGTCATCTGAGAGAATTTAAGTCAGTGACAGACTATATATATATGATGGTCCCATAAGATCGTATTTTCCAGTGATTCACATGTCCACCTTGGTTTGTGTAGTACTCTCTAATGTTCTCACAGTGAGGAAATTAACAGTTCGCTTCTCAGAATCTCTGTGTATCAGTGCCATTGTTTTTTAAATACTCCTGTTCATTATTCCTCCATTCATCTGAGGTTCCGTGTCCTTATTTCCGTGAATCCAGCTCATCCTGCAGTCTTGGCCATGATGAACCAAACCGCTGTCTCCCGAGCACAAGATTCTATGCAATTAACCAGCATTTCAGAAAATCAGCTAGTGATTATAGGGTAAGAAAGAACCACTGCTTGGCCTTCATCACTAGCCACCACCACATGTTTCCAGACACTTGGATGCTCCAAATTGTTCTGACCGAACAGCTGTGAAAACAACATGGGATGGAACAGGGAAACTGTGAGCCAACTTCTGCAGCAGGTCTTCAGAGATGTTTTTTTCTGGTAGGTTTCAAGGACATTGGAGAATCACATCATAAAGTACATCACATGCACACACGCACACACACACACACACACACACACACACACACACACACACACTCACCACTGTAAATTTCTCAGACAGTAAATGAACTTCCAGCACCAAAAGGGCCACTTTGGCATTCAGTGCGTTATAAACTCAGAGGTGTTTCACACACACTGAGAAGCAGTTGTAGGCGGGTGGAGCTTTCATCTTTCCTGAGCATCCAAGTGTACTAAGCCAATCCCAGTTCTTCCACTGCCAGTTAAAGGGATGTAATAAACCCCACACATGGAATTTGAACCCTCCTAACATTATTTCCCAGCCTGCATGGAAAGAAGATGGAAGTAGTGTGGATTACTACATTGGAAATGGAGGTGAACCAGCCGCTGCTGGCGTTACCATATCAAACAGCTTACTGTCCCCTTGATAGTTCTCTGACAGAGTAGATTTGGGACGTTTTTCGTCAAATCCCTTTCAGCCCCATCACGGCTCAGCTGCATCTAGTATATACTGCAGCCTGTTGTCTGTTCTCACTTTGCAACCGTGTGAACTCCGCAGCATTGGCCGAAGTAACACATGGGCTCTGGGTGGCACCTGAAAAGCAGCGACACTTCTTAGTTTTCATAACAAACATAAAATGTGTTATGAAAAAAACTATTCACTATTGGAAAGACTCCACTTACCTGACTAATTGCGATAGACTGTCAGCATGAAGTTGAGCCTTTGAGAAGAATGAAGCGACACGCTACAATAGCTTCTGCTGGTCACCTGACTAACGCTTGTCTTCTCCCCCCACAAGTGCTACTAAATGGGACTCATCACAGATTGCTCACTCTGGGACAGTTGTTGCCATGGGTGGGTTATCAGAAGACGGTGTTTGTGTGGCGCAACTTTGTGCTGCTATAAGGAAACATTTGAGATAATCTATTTAGAAAACCCAATCCAGTTCAGGAGTGGTTGGCCCCTTTGCTGTGGGCCTGTAGCAAGACAGCATATGACGACAGAGCAGAGTTGATCATCTCAAGAACTAGGAGCAAAAGAAAGAACAGGCTGGAGCCCTACAGTCCACTTCAAGGTCATCTTCAGTGTCCTTCCGCTGGGCGCTAGCTCGCAAGGATTCCATCACATCACCACACTGCAATAGAGCCTCCCTAGGGACCAAGTTTTAAACATGTAGATGTGTTTTTGGGGGACATTCAGTATCCAGACAGTATCAGGCAGCAATAGGTATTTTGTTTGGTTTTGTTTATTTTTGGTGTGTAATGGTGCTACGTACTTTCTTCCCCTTTCCTTCTCTCTCTCCTCCTGAGATTGAAACGAAAAGCAAAATACTATAGAACTTGCAATGGTTAGAAGCCTAATAAGCAAACCTAGAATTCAAACAAGTCTTTTCCCTGCTTGCATTTCACTTGGGAAGCTTTTGGGTGTCATTGTTAGTTATGTTTTCCTTCTTTATCGTAATTTCCTCTTCATTTCCTGCTGGATTATTATGTTCTATAAATGTGACAGTATTTTGCAAAACGTCTTTAATCCTTGATAAACTTACAGTGACAACTGTCTCTTCAAAGTGCAATAAAGTTATTGAATATAAAAGAAAGCCACTTGGTAGAAATGGCACATATACAAGGATGGGATTTGTGGTCATTTGTAGGTACTTAATGTTATGCCCCAATTTTTTGTTTGGTTCAATTTAATGAATAAAATCATTGTAGAGTGCATATTACATATAAACCATAAATATAGGGGATGCAAAGATAAGTATAAAGAGTTGAGTGATATCCCCATCCACACGAGCCCAAATCTGTGTCCATGTTTGAACCACTAAAACTCATGAACGTGACACTACTTGGAAAATATCTTTGAAGAAGCGATTAAGTTAAGGTCCCAAAATGAGCCTCCTGGTTTATTCAGGTGGGCCCAAACCTAATGGCATGTGTCCTTAGGAGACACTTGCAGAGGAAAATACACAGAAGAGAAGACCACATGGGGACACAGGCAGAGATCTGACCTGGGCAGCCACAGAGAAAGAGCACCATTAGGTCACGCAATGGGAAGAAACCATCAAAGATTCTCTGGAACCTTCTAAGGGAGTACAGCTCTGCCAAAACCTTGGCTGCACACTTCTTACCTCTTGAAAGTATAGCAGTATAGCAGAGTGAGTTTCTGCTTTTTTAAGATATCATGTTGGGTGCCATTTAGCATGGCAGCCTTAGAAAACTAATAAAATAAGTAAAAATCATTCTCACTGGAAGGGCTCATGATATACAACACATGACCGTGTGTACACTCGCTAAAATTAAAGGTACTACTAAAAGTGTGAGCGCAAAGGGGACTTTGTTTGAAATAAAGCCAGCGAGAAAGGCCCTTTGAAGGTGGCACAATCAAGATAGACTAGTGCCAGCAGTAGTTCAGCTGTGTGCAAAAATACAAGACCAAATTTGGTCAAATTAAGATTCACTCTGTCATTAGACTTAAGTATGGAGAAACCTGCTTTTCTTATCTTCTTCCATCTAAAATAAAATTTGCTTCAAGAAATAGATTCCTAAAGAACCACAAGTAGGAAAATAAATTAAAGTTACAGAGGCAAAACATTATGCCAGAGGTTTTTCTGAAAGCTCTGAAATGACTTGGACATGCACTTATTACAGCCTGTTACACATAGTAATTTCTGTTACATAACTGTCCCCTTCATTCATAGTGGCTCACCTGAGAGGGAAATACATTTTGTCTTAGTTTTCTAAGGCAGCCACCATGCGTTACCACAAATTGAGTCATTTACAATAACGGAGATGTGTTTGTTAGAGTTCAGGGGACTAGGATTCTGAAATAAGGTACTTAGCAAGGTCACATTCTCTCTGAAGTCTCCGGGAAAGAATCCTATGCAAATTCTCCAGTTCTTCTCTTCACCCCAGAAATCCATGGGTTTGTAGACCCAATCCTATCTCTGCCTCACTGCCTTCGTCTTCTTCCAGCTTTCTTTTCCATGTATGGTTCTGTCTTTTCTTCTTTTTATAAGGACACTGGCTGCTAAGAATCCGAACTGTTCTACCATGATGCCGTCTTAGCTTAACAAGTTACATCCACAGAGACCCTCTTCCCAAAAGGTCACAGCCTGAAGTTCCAGGCAGACATGGATTTGGGGGAATAACACTCTTCAACATGTAATGCACTGACAGTTCGACATAAAATTGGTAATCACTAAATTCATGCTGAGTAGAGAAGCAAGCCTGCAGTGCCCATAAATTATATGGCATGGCTAACAGTATAAAACAGGAGACAAGGGAGGAAAAGGAGAGTTGAAAGGCAGAAAAACAATTTTAAGTGTTGCTTGGAAAGATAATCTAAATTTTGTAGCAAGGTGTATGAAGGCTACTAGAATTTGGTCACAGCTGGCCCTCTCCTCCTAGGACCCTCCAGCTCTTGGGGCTCCTGCCCCCTTTAGTTGAGACATCCCTCCCCGGACCCTCCAACTGCCTCTCTCCACATGCTGCAGCCTTTGACTTCCGCAATCTATCTTCAAACAGATTTCATCTCTGTAAATATTCTTTAGCAACGTCCCCGACCTTTTTGGCACCAGGAGCTGGTTTCGTGGAAGTTGGTTGTTTCATGGATAGAAGTGTGGAGGTGGAGACTAGGGACAGTACTGACATCTCATCCTCAGGCCATCAGTCATTAGATTTTCATAAGGAGCACGCAATCTCTGTGTCTCATGTGAGCAGTTCAGCCAGCACCGCACGACGATGTCCAACCTAAGGCTTCCTCCACTTGAACAATCCACCTGCCCCTTAAGGCTCCCATTTCCCTTCTGGGCACCATCTATGCTGAGCAGGAAGAGGAGGCACAAACACAAGGTGTGATGGCCAAGCAGCCTCTCAGGACCTCCCAGCTCCTTCCAGGCTACTTATGCCCTGATTTTCATCTCTGAGGAGCAACTACGTTGATGTCTCTGTCTTCTGCTGACAGGTGTTGCCTTCTTGCTGCTTTCTACATCACGTGAGTCTCGCCGGCCCTCTGCAGGGCCCAGGATCACACGCTTCTTTGGCTCCCAGCCTTCCCCTTTCACTTTGGTTTGAAGCCAGCTCCCTGGCTCTGGTCCCTTGGCTTGTGGCCAGCTCTTAGGGAGAAAGAATGGGAGCCCAGGAGAACCAGTGCTGCTGTGGCCAGATTGTAAGATGAGGCTGTGAGCTGCTGGACTGTGCCGGTGGCTTACTGCCAGCAGAGGTCTTCCGAAGTGTCATGCTTACCATACAATGTACATGGATGCCTGGGAGAAAGAGTGATGGGCTAATGTTAGGTGTGGAATTTGCTCAGGTGCTGCAGGATCCCATGGCTAGCGTCCTGACACTGCCTGTCCCTGCTTAGATGACCTTTCATCAAGCCTCCAGCTCGCTTACCCACCAGTACTTCTCTGAGTGTCTCTGGTACAGACACTTTTCAGTGGCCCTTGAGTAACAGTAATCCACGTGAGATCTACCCAAGATCTTTGTGTTTATTTACACCTCTGAAGACCCTTTTCTCAAATAATGTCACATTTACTGGTTCAAATGGTTAGAACATGGGCATTCACCATTCATTCCACTACAAATAGGAGTCCAAAAATCCCAGGTGTAGAGGTGTTTTAAGAATTTCATATACCAAAGAATAATTTTTCAAAGTTCAGATCTAACCAGGGGTGTTTTTATGTTGAAAATATGGTTTCAACCATTATTCATTTACACAATAAATATTTCAGTACCTCTCTGAAGCCAGATTCTACTAGACAGTGGACAGAGAAGGAGGAATAACAAAAACTTGATCTTTTCCCTGAGTGTAGCTGAATGAGAGTCTTCAACCTAAAGTATTGTATTAGAAAAACAGACAAATACAAAATTATAACATTAACACCTAGCAGCTTTAAATCCAGAGCCTTGCGGAGTAGATCCTGTTATTCCGCCCAAACTCTTTTCACCTCAGTGACAATACATTTTTTATAAACAAATCCCTCTTCATTTTATGTCCCCCAAACCTTTACACACCCAGATGATCAGTCACTGTGTCTACGATGTATTTCATTCACATAGATTTCATTTCAGCAAGCAGCAAGGAAGAATAGTATAAGAAAATGAGCATTCTTTTTCTTGAATGTTACAAATGTTCTGTTTTCTAAAAGTAGAAGAAGATAAACAGACCTGGATTCCAGAATGTCTTACTGTGCATTTGCAACCTTTCATAAAACATTTTAAACACTGAGACTCTTTACAGAATGGCTCAAATTATTCAGTTAATCATTTAATCCAACTACAGTGACGTCTCCTGGCTGAGAGGAAAGGTAACTGGCAGAGGTTCTCTAAGGAAACAGGAAATTGCCAATATCTCAAGGAAATAACAGAAAATTATGTTTGTAAATGTTTTGCTTTCAAACCTTCAACGTGAGTTCCTATTCTAATTACCCCCTTGTTCAAAGCAATGAAAAACTGAAACTTTAAAAATAGTACCCTTGACTAAAGATGAGTCAATAAAGCAAGAAAAAGTGTTTTTAAATGGGAAATCCTCGTGGGAAACTTTGCCAGAACCTCATACATTAAACAGTCACAGGGTTTTTTAGCTCACAGACAATTGAGCTCTCCCTAATCTTTGGGTATGAGTTGGATGACAGGCTTTGTGAAGACTTTATCTTTTATTTATTCATTTGTTTTTACAACTTTGGGATTCAAGGTTAGGCAGTGATCACACAATTGTGTGCTGACTTTAGGCTCCTTTATTCCTGCCGTACAACAGAAAAGCTATTGTTTTCCACCTAATAATAAGGTAAGAGAGGAGAAGGGGGAAACAGTGCAAAAGGTCTTTTCTCTATAGATAGAAATTTGGCTTCAGTACAAACCAGAGAGAGCAAGCAAAGTGCATTTCCTGTGGGAAGTAGTAGTGTGTGTGTGTGGGGGGGGGGGGGGGGGGGGGCTAACTTAACAGAAATTACTCATTACAGTTTTGAAGACATTTGCAGATTTAGGCTTGTGGATAACAAGTCTGGCCAGTGGACATCTTCCGTGTGAGTCTTTGGCTCTTCTTCCCTGGTTCCATCTCATGCCCAGACAGATTTTGTTTGTGGGTTTTGTTTGCCCATGGTTTTTGCTCTTCTAGGAATATCTGAAGAACAGCTGAGGGGGAGAGGAATTTGCTTGCTCTTCCATGAATAACAAAAAAGTTCTCTGAGAACTAAGGAGGTGCAGTTAAGAAGTGGCAACATTCAGGGAACTCGAAAGATTCTGTTCTTACGGTGTAGTTTGACGAGCACTTTTCCAGATATGTGATTTCTTGAGCTTCAGAGGAATGATCATGTTTTGAATGAAGAGGATTCATTCATTTTCACCCTTGAATTTTGGTGGTGTGTCAGTTGTGGAAGGCTAATATAACTCTAAAGAACCGATACAATCTGGAAGCCTGAAAGTATAAAGAATTCCAGGGAACACATGCTGAAAAACAGTGTTACAGTTGTCACCCATGTAACTTTTTATAAAGGAAATCTGAAAATAGTACAACTAATTTGCAAAACAAAAAAGGCTTCCTTAAGGATTATTCACAAAGTCATCTACAGTCAAATGATGTGTGCAATCATTAAAATCAGCTCAAGTATTTACTTCTTGGGTTTGGTTTAAGAGGCCAGTGTGTATCTTCAAGTGAGGAAGCTGGGTAAAATAAAGAATACTTTTTTCCAATTTTAATTTAGAAGGAAATAACTGTGTACGTTAATAAATTTGCCTTATCTGAGATACAGGTTTACCTGAGTAATTCATTGATTTCAAGGCATAATCTTGAAATTGCTATCATACTTATATAGACCAAGAAAAAAGAAAGCTACATCTTAAAATGAAAATAATCGTGAGGCAATGGTACCAAGTTGTATATTCTCAAATATTTTATGTTTAAACTGTTCATGACTTTATAGCATATCTCTGAGGTAAACTGCTCTAATGGCGTATCTTCTTATGAACGTGGATACCATTTGGAATCAAGCCATTGTATTGATCCGCAATATTTCAGTTCCCTACATTCATCCTTGAATGGATTTCCTGAAGAATCAAATTATGAATAAATTTTCAGGTTTGATATAATTCTCAAAATTGGTTCCATTTCCATGGTTTTCTGCTATAGAGGGTTTGCCATAATTCCTAATGATGATAAAGGCATATTTTTTCAGTAAATAATCAATGAGTAAGGCCAGAGGCAAGCAAACCCTCTATCTGACAGGATTAGCATAGTACAGCCCACATCCGAATCTGGCTTGCCATTTGCTGTAATAGATGAAATGTTATTGGAGCTTAACCATGCTCATTTGTTTATACATTTTTCTATGACTGTGTCTGCCCTACATAACCAGAGTTGAATAGTTACAGTGAGACTATTTGACCTGTAAAGCCTCAGTTATTTTCTCCCTGTTCCTAGGTGGAAGAAATTGACCAAGTCTTACTCACCCTATCTGATGGGTCAAATCAGGTACTGACCCAAAAACTGCTAAAATGGAAACACTATCCCAGATATAGAAACAACTGGTTGTATTGCAGAGAAACAGCTTGGTGACCATCTTAGCTAGTGTTGTTTGTGTGTCTTTGAAAAAGATTCAGTTATTCAGTTTTCCTTGTGGATTAATCTCTTTATTATAAGAACAGAGATAAGACAGAGCACCTAAGACGAATATGAGTTTGTGATCAATGTAACAGACCATCCAGACTCAGATATTGTGTAGAATCAAAGTGGCATTGGTAATCAGTACCCCAAGCCAACAGCTATAATGTAGCACTATCCTGGATTAACCCAGTGTCTGATCTCTCTCTGTACACATGGCTACTGATGGCCTCGTATGCTGTCAGAAGTTTGAAAGTGCTTGACTTGAGAACTCTGCTGGAGCATTAAGGTCACATTATGAAAATTACACCACTTTCTGCAGGTCAGTTGAAAATAGGGCCCTGTATTCTCAAGGCTGATGCATCCCTGCCCATAGAGCACCTCACAGTGAGAGACAGGCCGAGGCTCAGCGCCGCAGTTGGTCCCCATGGCACGGTATCTGTAAAGCACAGCTCTATGTCATGATTCAGAGTGGCCCAAACAATGGTAGCTGGTGATAAAAAGAAGCTTTTGATACATGTCTTACTCAACATACACAACATTTCTGGCTTTGAACCATGATATTTTCTACACTTGTAAGAAGAATAGATTTCCATAAAAACAAATTAAGACAAAACTCAAGAATAGCCTACAATTTAGAAAAAAATTGTCGTGTCTGTACTTTTAAAAATGTAACTTTAGGCTCCTAAAAGAAATTATATGTTCTGAAAATTTGAAGTCCTCTCAATCATAGGAAATATTGGCTTTTAGATTTGCCCAAACCTTTCAGGAGAAAGTAATTTGGATTCTTTTTCCACTTAATTTTCCAGATCATTGCAGTGGTTCCTCCCCATTTCTCCATTAATACAGCCCAGATGACAGAAGCGAGGTAGCGGGGAAAATGGAGTTGGGGAAATAAAACAAACTGGCCTTCATATTAAAAGCCTTGGTGCCATTTCATGCAATTCTTCTGACCACAAACTGTAGCAAACCACTCGGGCTGCTATTGTTCTTCGTGTTCCTGGCAGACCTTAAACTTTTTATTTGGAAAGACTGATGACCAAACAGTACTGTCGTGAACCACGCAGACAGCGCAGTCCTGCCAAGCTCGCTCACCGCTCAACTGCACGGATCTACTCTACTCTCCCCTTGCTAAAGAGCCATGGAAAAGCCAGTACAATCCACTTAAGCATGCGGTGCTTTCTTCCTTGTTAGTTTGGGCTAATTTAATCTCTTGTTTATAAATCTGCCTGCCAGGTTCTCCATATTGTTATGAAATTCCTTCTACAGAGATAATATTTTTGTAATTAAGTAATATTTTGCAGAAGAGGCAAGTAATTGCATGCTCATCTATGTAAAAACATCTCTAGTGCACACATAGATGAGGTTAGAAAGTTTGCTAAGCAGATAAAAGACAGAGTTGGAAGAAGACTTTAAACTGTGGAGATTCTTTTTGTGTGTGCGTGAGTGCGTGGTATTAGGGATCAAGCCCAGGGCCTTCACATTGAGCTACACTCTCAGCATGTGTTTTGGCTTTGATTTTGAGACAGGATCTTGCTAACATACTAAATTGCCCAGACTGGGCTTAAGCTTAAGATCCTTCTGAACAGCTTAGGTAGATTAGTGACTTAGCGAGACCTTGTCTCAAAACCAAAACTAAAAAATGGATTGGTGATGTAGCTCAGTATGCAGAGTCAAGGCTTAATCTGCACTACCAAGAAAAGGGAACAAGAAAAGAGGGAGAAAGGAGGAGAGGAGAATGGAGGGGAAGAAAGAGCAGAACAGGAGAGGAGTAAAGAAAGAGGAGACGAGAGGAGGGGAGAGGAGGGAGAGCAGACAAAGCAGAGAAGTCCTTGCCACAGACTTCCAGGGGGCTGAGGTTACATGTCTGTAGCACTAGGCATGGCTTAGTTTTATTTATGAACTATTCTTGTGTTACCCATTCTCAAAACAGACTTAACATATGTAAAAATGAAAAAAAAAGCAGCAACTTGAAGGAGGGCTTCATTCACCTTTCCTGCCACAGTAGCACCTTAGAGATAGCACATACCCACTTTTCCGAGAGAAAACGACTGACATCGTTGGACGGGAAGCTCCAAGTACATTTTCACCTGTAACTGTGCGTGCTTGACTTTGAGGGAGATGGAATGATCTATCTGCAAATGAGGAGTCTGACTTAGACTGAAAATTCTTTGTAATGAGACACGGACCATGGGGGGGAAACACAGTGCTCTGGTACAAGCCCTTTTCCAGAAAGGATTGCACATAATCACACATTTTCCCATGTATTAACAATCAAGTGTTCTTGGGACTCATTCATAAAAGAGGGAGGGAGTAGATGAGGACACCTGCTCATCACTGGGCAACTGGTTCAGTATCAAAGCAGACAGGATTTGCTCGCGCCTGGCAGCGCTGTCCGTGTGATCAAGGTTTCAGCCCTCTGAATTTTCCTCAGTGCGCTGCCCCTTGAGGAATGCATGGTGCAGCCCAGGGGCAGCTCCCTGGTGTTCTGTGTCCTGTGGGAGGACAGGAGAGGAAGAGTGTGTGCCTATAGTTTATTCCTCCTGGAACTGCTCTAAAAGGTCTTTAACATGCCAACCGCCTTAGCAAACAGAAACAAAGCTTAAAAATTACTTCTCTTGAGGCTTAGGGTGCCTCAAATTCAAAGGCTTGGGGAAAAGAACCATTGCATCGTGAAACACTGCACAGACTGCCCCACGTTCTCAGAATTTCCATTCCATTGCTGTGGCAAACGCACCTCTTAGAGCTTCTCATTTCTCGGTCACGAGTGTTGACTTTCCTCCCAAGGCAAAATACACACACCCAAATATCACTGTCAGCAATTGAAAACACAGACTGTCATAACGTTCTTTGGGGTTTGTTGCTGCCTGGGGTAATTACTAAACCATGATTCAGTAGTGTTTGAGCAAGCTTGTCTTTGGGTCATCTGAGAGACAAATTTTGAAAGAGGTTCTGCCTGGCAGTGAGCAAAAGAGGAAAAATTTTTGTAACAATTCCTTAAGCATTTTAAGAACAAGGAGAGGAACATACAAAACATAAAGTCATGTCAGCTTCTAGGTAAGTGCTGTCATACTGACTCTTTAGAGTGGGAAAATTGGTTTTGTTCATGGCAGAAGGAGTGCTGTGAAAGCAGGTGGCTGGTAAATCGCAGGAGTTCGTGCCTGTTGCAGGGGACTTTGTGTCTTAAGGCTCTTTTTCATCTCATCACATGATGAAGGGAACACAGGTCAGAGGCACAAAGGAGTGCGGAGTTGCTGAAGGGGAAGCTGCGTGTACTGCAGGTCTTCATGCACCGAAAGAGAAGAAAGGAAAAGTACCCCCTTCTGTTAGGTGAATGAGAGACCTACGCTTAGGAAGCTCGTGGAAGAAACAAGCCAACCTGTTCTAGTTACTTTTTCATTGCTGTGACTCAATACTTGACATCCACAAATATAGGGGAGGAAAGGTTTATTTTCGCTCACAGTTTCAGAAGGTCACAGTCCATTCAGGGGCGGCCAGCAACAGTGGAAGTACATGGCAGAGGCAGAGGTGGAGGCGGCTTCTCACGACATCACATACAGGAAACCAGGTTAAGGCAAGTTGAGTCTAGCCTCTCAAGGGAGGCAGGAAACAGCTCATGTATCCTTTCAGATCTCATCCCAGGGATCAGGCCCTCCTGGATCCAGGTGTGGAAGGTGTGGTGAGCCCCCAAGACATGACTGTAATCCAATTTACATGCCTGTAATCCACTCCTACAGACCAGGCCCCAATTTCTCAACAGCACATGGTTCCATAAAAACCAAATACATGAGACTTTTGGGGGACATTCTAGATCCAAACCACCATACAACCCTAAAATAAAATAGAGTAGAAAAGAAACAGTCATTGATACTGCTGAGTAGAGAATTTGGCATAAATCATTTCATTGTATTTAGCAACCTAAAGAAGCAAGTATTTGATTTTTATTTTGCAGATAAGAAAATGCCAGCTCAGTAAAAGATAATTTTATAAGTAGAAATTATGGCAAATGGACCACGGAGGCCATCTGAACACACTCGGTGCTCTGTGGATAGCATGTGTGAGGGTGGGCATTGAATGCTGCCACTGAGCTCTCTGAAGGCCGTGGGCCATTCATTTCCTACAGCAGAGCCTGCACCCAAGTGTTATGGTACATATCTGTCCAGAGAGGCCTTATCAGAAGGTGCACATCAAAGCAACTGTGTACAAATGCGTCAATCGTGATTCTCCAGAGAAGCAAATACAGGAGAGCTTTGATTACTTCACACAGATGATCAGTGGAAATTTTCTAAAGACTGACAAGTCTGAAACCCACAGGACAGACCAACAGGCTCCAAATTCAGGTGGGAATTGCCACCATAGTTTTATACTTTCGCTTTTAAAGCCTTCAACTGTTGGGACAAGGCACACACATATTACTGAGGGCAATTTTTACTTAAGTCCAACTCATTGCATTTGTTAACCACAAGCAAAATATCATCACAGAAATACCCTGATTAGTGTTTGGTTAGATAACTGTGTACTGTAGCCTGGCCAAGGAAACACTCAAAACTAATCATCACAAGAAATATGAGGCATTAATATTTAACTAGCAAAAAGGATAACTAGTAATAACTTTCGGTTTCAGGCTTGAGAACAATTATGTTTAAAAGAATTACAAAAGTGAATCACACATTGTTTTGGCCACTTTCTCTTCTCTGGGACGCAGTTCCTGACACCCACAATTACAGGGGCAGAGTTTTATTTTGGCTCCTGTTTCAGAGGTCTCAGTCCACTGATGGGCGGCTAATGGTGGCGGAAGGGCATGGCAGAGAGTCTAGCCAGAGAAAAGCTGTCCGTGGCATGGCAAGGCAGGAAGAGAGGAAGTGAAAAAAAGTGGAGAAAAGAATACATCCCCTTCCATGTTACACTCCCAGTGACCCATGCCTCCAGTGAGGCCATGCACCCCAACAGCGTGTGGAATCGCCAGTGGGTTAATCTACTTTATCCATTTAACTCCCAGAATCTGGTCATCTTCCAAGGACTTGATTGAGTCTTTTAGGGGACATTCCATATCCAAACCATAAAACCTACATAGACAACTTTTAATGGAAGATTCATTGTAAATAATGTGTAATAAGGAAAATCACTGCCTGAAGCTGTAACTCATTTTGATAAGAAAAGATAATCTAGTATCATTTATAGAACAGTTTAGAGGATGTCTTTCATATAGGTCTCTGCTTATTAACTATCACAGAATCCTCCCATCTTGGTATCTGGAAAAATAAGAAGTCCAGAATTTTGAGATGTTCTTTCCTCACATTAGATACACTCTTTGATGGAGAATCCTGGGTGTGTGTGAACCAAACAAGGACAGAAAGTGCTCTCCTGTGTTTAGCTGCCAGCGTCTCCTTAGCAATACAGCAAGCTCTAAACTCAAGCAGTCATCTTAGCTGCACTGCATGTTTCTGTGGAGGAGGTTAGTCTGGTGATGTGAGTACTGATAGTTTGTTGAGTTTGAGCTTTTTGAGAAATTGGATTTATCTTCCTTTTATGAATGAAAATCAGAGATGATGAGGGCATCCAGTTAACAAGGCTTAATCTGGCGGGTTATTCTTCATCTCAACAAAACACGAATGCTTCCAGTGGATGAGAGAAACCTACACACGTGGATGAGTCTCAAGTGTTCCCTTTTCCCTCACTTTTCTCATACAGTGTATCTACAAGTCCACATGGTTCTACCTTCAGAGTCTAGCGTGTGTTTGTTTTTTCCTCTCCAACGATGATTCTTAAACCATCACCTTACCCTCTTTTAGTATCTCTTTGACTTATCCAAAAAGAAAAAAAAAGTCCCTTCCACCAGTTAGCCAGTGATCCTTTATGAGCATGACCCCAGATCATCAGACACGTTTCTGCTTAAAAATTTAACTCAGTTAGTTAAAATCTTTGCTTCTCTGGATGTCCAAGATCGATCTGCAGGTCTCACCCAGCTCTCTGATTCCATATTTTCACACTGAATTTGTCTTCCTTGTTCACTACTGTTCGTTCGGGCGACCATATCTCTGTCCCTCCCTCCATCTTTCTGTCACTTGCTAAGAGGAAGCAGAGATTGAAAAGAAACCATGGACAGAATATATATCCTTCCATGTTATACCCTCAGTAGTCTGCCCATCCTAACCCGGCCCTGCCTCTGAACAACACAGGGACCATCAGTGGACTGACCTGCTGGAACGGTGAGGCCCTGTGATCCAGTCAACTTCCATATATGTGAAGCCTTGGGGGTCATGCCTCATCCAAACCGTAACACTTAGCCATCTTTTTCTCATCTCAGATGAATGTCATCTTAGACTTTTGAGTATCTTCCTCAACCTCCCTTCATAAACTCACACTGCTATCTCCCATCGTCACATAGTGATGTTTCGCCAAACCACCTTGCTGTTTTCCTCATTGATTGATAGTTTTATATCAGTTTATATCACTTCTTGAAGGAAAGTGAAACCCTGGAAGACCAACCAACATCTAGGTTTTCACTCTTAGTGCCTTGGGCTGCTCGTAACCCACAGTCACATTGATGAGCATATGTGGGCCAGCTGATTTCTGGCAGGTTTTAGCTTAGATTTTGAAGTCAGCCACAAAAAAATACTTGACCAACATTTTGTTCCCAAATATGCCACAAGTGTAACCTTGACTGCATAGTCTCATAGATACTTATCTGAATTTGATATTACCCATAATTGACTTTGGCATAATACATAAATATCACATTCCCTTCTCTATGCATTAAAATAAAACAAAGAGAAAAAGAAAAAAATCTTTAGCAAATGAACGGTTGAAGGAAACTCAGTCAGTTTGCATGAAATAAAGCATAGATGATCTGACTCTCAATTCATATTGAACGTGGGGATTGTTAGTACCTATTACGCCAATTTAAATTACCTCTTCTTATGTTTTCTGCCTCCTTGTCGGCTTCCCTTCTCCATTTCTCTTGCTCTCTACATCCCCTTCCCAGCGTTTCAGGCTAGATAACATGTCACCCAGCTCTAGGTGGGTAAAATGACTGAATGATCTACTTAGACTTTTCTGCCAAAGTCTTCATTACCTCTCTCAGAAATGAACAGCAATGGTGAATATTTTCTTAGAAGTAAATAGTGCTGTTGAATTCTAGTAGCATTAGTTTCTCCTTCATCTGTATTTGTCTGCCAGCTGCATTCACAAGTTTATCCCTTTTTTACTGCCAGGATACTGTGGGAGTAAGAAAGTTGCTCACTTCAGTCGATGTATGAAGAGATCACAGACGTGAGAATACAACTTTTTGCATTTTATTTTCACTGACGTGTTCTTATTCTGCTCCTTCATATTTAAAATATAGTTTGAAAAGGCGACCATTATCTTAGTTTGCTAGGCTGGCATCACAAAGTGGCGCAGACTAGGTGACGTAAATGACAGAAAGGTGTTTTCTCACAATCCTGGATGGTAGGTTCACGATCAACACGTTGGCAGGGTTGGCCTAGTTGGGGACTCACCTCACTCTTTAGTTTGCAGGTGGTCTTCTTCTCTCTGTGGCTTTTCTCATTTGATTTCTTGTGTTACAAGGACATGAGTCAGGTTCCACTAGGGCTCATTCTAATGCCTGCCCTTCCCATTCTGATTGTGTTTACAAATGCTCTTCCATTTGGAGGTATTTGGAGTTGGGTCTCCGGTGTCTGAATTTAAATGGGGCACAATTCAGTCCATAGCAAATCCATAGGAACTGGACTAGAGGACAATTTTATCCTCAATTCTGACCTAACATCTGTGTACCACTGAGTAAATCTTAAAATTTCACTGTTCTCAAACAGAAATGGACATTCTTGAGTCTTGATGACTTCAAATGCCCTGTGCTCTGGAGCCCTAGAAAATATCCTTAGAAATACCTTTTGAGTTAGCGAAAACTTTTAAATTTTTGTGGATTTAGCCAAAAATCTACCTGAGGGTTATATAGTCACCAAGGATATCTAATTGTGATGTCTGATTACAGAGTTATGTGAGAAAATGTGTTACCATTGCCATTGAAAAGTCTGTAGAAACTTTCTACTTTTATAAATAGTAAGAGTAGGACTCTAAAAGCACTATTCAGTTCCTCAAATTACTGAATATTAACCATAATAAAATCCCAGAGAACAGTAATCCACTTAGAACAAAAATGTATATTAATCATTGCATTTTAAAAGAAAATTGGGTTCTTTATGGTAATTTAAGTAATTAATAGAATTTACTTAAGAGTCTGTTTACAACAATAATTCAATTTGAATAGATATAAAATGTTTCTTTTCTTCACTTATAATAAAATTTCAATATGATGGGACATTGAAAAAGTTAGAAGGCTCATCACCATGGTTTCAGACCATGAGTAAAATAAGGAAAAAAAATGAAGACTGACTTTTTTGTGTGCAGCTCTTACATTTTTAAGGTAACTGCTTAAAAAAAAAACCTCATAACCATAGAATCATATTATCCTATTGATCGAATTCTTTGGGATCACTGGAGCCAAGTCCCTTGTGTATAGATGTGGCAAATAAATCTCAAGAAAGACAACATAAATACACAATACACAATACACATTGAGCAATTTAAAAGGTATATTTAAAACAATATCTGCTTCGTATGTTGGGTCTTTGGTTCACTTGTTCACAGGCTACCCAAACTAGTTGTTTTTATTCTCAAAACTTGTATGAAGCCTGGTTTCTTCAGTTATAGCAGGAAAATTAACATCCCAAATGCATAATATCTCTTAATGCATGGATTTGTACATGATTCATCATAAAAGTCTCTTCCCACGCGTCTCCTTCTATTAGCTTTGACAAATATAGAAAAGAAAACAAAATGAAATCTCTTGCATAACCTAAAGAAAGGTATTAACAATGTTTTTTAAAAATAAAATTTGGAAGACTCAGATAATGTGGCATGAGGGCAGCAACGTAGATTTCTCTTCTACTCTGTGGCATGAGTAGTCTGTGGATGCCCAAGTCCTGACAACAGGTGGAAACAGGACTGTTCCTAACAAAGATGGTCATGTGACCTGTTTCTTGGCACATTTAACCCAAAAAGAGTGATCAAAAAATAAAGTGAGTTTTTAAATATTGTTTTTGTTTATTTATTTATTTTTACTGGAGATCAAGCCCAGAGCCTTCACACTTACCTATATACTCAGCCAAAGAAGAACTTACTACAATAAAAGACACACTGCAAAGAACGATGGGATAAGTGTATTTGAAGCAAGGGGTGGGTGTTTTGAAAGGGATTAATGGAAATGTGTCTTTTATTGTAATTTTTAAATTTTAAGTACTCACTGTATTTTGGATTACCCTTGGTATAAGACAGGCTGGACCGATCATGGACTAATGGAAACGCAAACTTAGGAGAGAGGAATTATTGTCTGAAGGTCTGTGAAAAATCTCATTGGTATTTATTAGGCATTACATTGAATCTGTTCATCAGTTTTGGCAGTAGAGGCAATTTGGCAATATTGATTCTACCTACCCATAAAAAGGGATGCCTGTCTGTTTTCCAGTGTGCTCAATCTCTTTTCCACAGCATGAGGCTTTCAAAGCCTCAGATACCATTTCTAGAAATAGCTGTCACGTATTCCTTATAGTCACAGTAGTTTGGGTTATAGAGGTCCTTCACTTCCTTCGTTAGATTTATTCCTGGGTATTTAATTTTTTGAGAATGGGATTATTCTTCTCATCTCTTAGTGAGATCATTGTTAGGATGGAAGAATGCTGTTGTTTTTTGTATTAATTTGATATCCTGTATCGTGGCTGAATTTGTATATTAGTTTTCAGAGCCTCTTGGTGAAGTTTTGTAGGGAACCACGGCTTCTGCCAGGATAGTTCGAGCTCTTCCCTCCTGTATCCATTCATTCCCTTATTCCATCCTCTTGCCTGATTGCTCTGGCTAGGATGTCAAGGACCCAGAGTGTAAACCAATAATGGAGTCAAAAAAGTGAGGTGTTAGAGAGTCGGCGAGAAGGAAGGAGTGGGGGAGGGAAAGAAAGGAGATGAGGAAGTTTAATGGAACCATTGTGTGTCACTGGTATACTTATAAATAGTAGAGAAAATTATATATTCAAGAGAGAGAGAGACAATGTACATACGACCAGAAACAGATTTTGCCTTGGGAAAGTGGCAGACAAGCCGGAGAGGTCAACTCCTGAGCTCCGAGTCTCCTCTCCTGATTTGAAATGTGGCTTTCTCGGGCTGTCAGAACCACAGCTGCCCTCCCAGCAAGTGCGCACTCTGCCCCGTGGCAGCTTCTGTTTCTGTAGTCATGATTCCATTTCTGAGCGGTTACTGGAGCTGGCTTAAAGCTGCCCCCATACACATTTTAATTTTGACAGAGTTGGACCGTGCTGCCCCCTAGAAAGCTACCTAGTGCTTCAGCCAGCCCACTCTCTTGTTTGCACTGAAAGGGAGATAACTAGTCATGGTAAAGTACTCCGCTCCTCGACATCCCAGAGACCCGGAAGTAGTCTCTGCTGGTGAGAGAGGTCACCATGGGAAAAGCCCTGAATCTTCTGATCAAATTTAGGTCAGAATGCTGTAAGTTGAGTTTTCTGACAATAATAACATTCCTAATCAGAGAGTTAAATTGCAAACTGATTCCAAACATATTTACCCTAATTACTGGTAAGTTTAGCCTTAACATTTGCTTTTCTTTTACATTTCTGAAGAAGCAGTCATAAATGGAGCTTTCAAAGCCTCAAATACCATTTCTAGAAATAGCTGCTACTTATTCCTTATAATCACAAAATCTCTAGCAGCGAGGCATCTTCAGGAGCAGTTCAGGATGGGTATTTTTACCAACAGATTGAAGTAACACCCAGCTCTGGCTAAGCAAAGCACCTCTGAATTCACAGATTTTCCGGAGCTGGAAGTTGCGTACCTGCTCAGTCCCAGTGAAGGCTCAGTTCTTTGGCGGACAGAGCATTCACTGTCTTCTGTGTGACCGTAGCCTGGAGTCGGGCAATTGAACAACACAGCTTATACGGGTTTGTCTACTGCAAGGGGCACAGCTGTGCTGAAAATTATTCATATACTCATGAAATCCATATAATGTATTGTTTTCCCTTTCTTCCACATGAGCTCAACTATGTATATGAAAGTGTTCTGACCTCTAGCCTGCGTCCTGCTGGGTCTTCTATGGACATTTTTCTTTAGGTTTCTTTTCTTGTCTTTCTGCAGGTAGTATCAAATTCTAGAGCACTTCCCTAGGCCAGGGGTTTTATTTGTACTGATCTGCCTTCATATTGAAGTAGGATAAGACGTTACAGGATTTGAAGGAATTCATTTGCAGCTGCAGATCAGTTCCCTTGGCCATGGGCTTCTGAAAGCTCATGGTGGCATTTTCCCAGAACCTGTTCCTCGTGGTTAGCCAGGTGTTGCCTCCTCTTCTGGTGGCACCACGGGCATGGCTATGTGTTTCCTACTGTAGCGCTCATCATCTCAGTCCATCTTGAGAGCAAGAACAGACATGCAGTCGCCTCTGCTCCTTTCTTTTTCCTAACCAGAACCGAATACATGAAGAAGCAACCACAACTTGATAAATTACGATGTAGGAGACATTTGTCCCACGTGACCGCTTTGTGGTGATGACCTCCCTCACTAGTTTTCCCTTTAAGTTCAAAGCTTGTGTGATACACTCAGCAAGGGCTTTTGCTGTGCTGTACAGCCGTGCTTGGGAAGTCCCTCACGTACAGCAGGGACGTAGGACACAGAATCTAATCACTACCGACCGAACTTGCAAGCTTATGTACAAGTATCTGTTGGTTTTTTTTTTTTTTTGGGGGGGGGAGTTGTAGACAACTTCTTTCCAAATCCACTTGTGATGAACATATCATTTTCCCTATCATGAATTTCTGAGCACGAATGGCTGTTATTTCCACCTGATACACATCCCACTCCCAGCCATTTTCCTTAAATGAACTCAACCAAAAAAAAAAAAAAATAATAAGTGTTCTTTGTAGATAGTAAACCACCAATATGAATTTAATTAAGGAGATTTACATTCCTACTAGTGGTTTTCCCCCAGTCACTCTTGTAAAAAGTTGCTAAACTTAACACAAAGGTCGTGCATCGATGTCTCCATGTCACAGGCATCTGTGTAATTGTATAGTCTACCGCAGCATGATGTTAATTTGAAGGCTGATTGCCTGGGGGGAGACCCTCAGCACTGAGAGCTTTCAGACCGCCCATGGTTGTCCCCCCACTTGCTGCGTCAAGGTGAGTGACAGGCAGGATCGGGGCCTCCACTACCTGCGCGGGAATCTTCCTTGCTTGCTTTTCTTAAAATGCATTTCTTTTTATCAGAAAGGAAAATGAGAATAAAGTTCCCAATAATTAAATTAATTTCGTAAGGCTGACAGGATATGTGAAGATTTTAGCACCGGGCTTAATGGGGAGTTCACGTTCAACACTGATTAGCCATTATGATAATCACTAGGGTCCAAAAGAACTGCTATTTGAATAATCGTTTTTGTATATCAATGCTTTATACTCCTAGAAGGCATAAATCATTTTTAAGAAGCTTTTTACATTAAAATACAAGAGCAGTAGCCAGACTACAACAAAAAAGAATGCAATTTTTTGGTTAAGTAGTGAATAGTATTCAAACATATATAAAGTATGGGAAAAATAACTTTCGTATAACTAAAAAAATTACTACTATGCTAATTTTAACACAGCGTCCAAGTGTTGTGGTATTTCATGAAGCGAAGCAGCACACCCTGACCTTTCTCCCCTAAGGCGTAAGTCTCCATTGTTATTTGCATGTGCAATATATAGATATGAATCTGGATTGTCGGAAGTTTCTTGGAAGCACAAATATTTTGTTGATTAATTTAGCAAATATAATTCTAGTGGATTTTGATGTTATAATTACTTATTTAAAATTAAATTATACAAAAATAGTAAGATCAGACAGTACTGATCTTTTTGTCTCTACATAAAAGATTAACAATATTATTAAAATATTTGACAATATGATTAAAATACTTCACAATATTTAAAATTGAAATGCACTTTCTGTTTCTTAACTTTTTTCTAGATCTCTCTCTCCACAACTAATATTAAGAAGGTGAATAGAGACATGTCACTGAAGAAGGAAGCATATTTAATATTAAAAAGTATAATACCTGAAATACCAATCTCAACATATTAATATGAACAATAGCAGGCTCTACTTGCATAATTGTTTTATCTGCCTTAAATTCATTTGGTAAAAGCTCTTACACTGGAAGTTATGGTTCCGCTGCCACTATATTTTTCTTTTATAATACTAATCAAAACTGGAATAGAATAATACATCATAACAGTGTTTGTCAGATGTATTCGTCTCTCCTCCCAACCCTGAGATCCATGGGACAGATGTATCTTGTTCACTTTGCATTTTCATTATTAGCATAGACTAATACTGGGCTCCTCACAGGCATTTAACAAACACTTCTCAAATAATCAAATATGTAAGCATTACCTCTGCATGTTTATTCTTTCCATCTTCCTCAACAACGAAAACGCACATACATTGATAGTTGGAAAACTCAAATTGCAGAAATATCTGTGGAGGTAGCATCCATTAGCCTACAGGAAATGATGACCCTCTCAGTTATCAACCCAACCTTTGGGCAGAGCCTCTCCTGTGATCAGATGCGGAGGCGGATGGGCTTCCTGCCCTTTTTTGTTGTTGTTGTTCTTTCTTATTGTATTATAGATATTTTATCCTGTAAGATCATTTTCTGCCCTCATGACTTTAAAGTATGTTGTTTGTCCATACGGACTGCCACAGCAGAGCAGCACAGACTGGGAAGTTTAAACAGTGGAAATGCATTTTTCACACTTTTTGGAGAGTAGAAGTCAAACATCAAAGCAGCGTTGGTTTCTTCTGAGACCTGTGTCCTCCGCTTGTAGGTGGTCATCTTTGCTACCACCGCCTCCTTCTTCTCCTCTTCCCTTCTTCCTGCCTTCTCTGATGGCCCTGGGGATTGAACCCAGGGCCTTCACACTGAGCTATATCCCCAGCCTGGTTTTTATTTCTATCTTTTTATTCTTTTTTGAAACAAGGCCTCTCTAAGTTGCTCAGCTTCCCAGGCTCTACTTACAGTCCTCCTGCCTCAGCCTCCCAGGATGGTAGTCCTGAGCCACCCAGGTCTGTCCCACCAGGTCAGGCTTTCCCTATGTATTTACAATGTCTTCTCTCCGTGTATGTCAATGACTTAATCTCATTTGCTTAAGAAAACATCAATATATTGGCTTAAAGTTAACCCGAAAATCTCATTTTAACTTAATTACCTCCATAAATACTCCATCTCCTAATGCGGTAACATTTTGAGATACTAGCAGTTAAAATTTTAATATAGAAATTTTAGGGGGGTTATAGTTCAGCCTGTACCATCCTTTTATGAAAAATCTCATGACCAGATTGGTTTGGAAAATGCTCAGTGAGATGAAATTGGACTGAAGATTACAGGATCCCGACTCTGAAGTAGAATCCTGAAAACAAACAAACATAAAGAAATAAATACCCTCTCTCACGCCAGTAATGCTCACCCTTAGCACCCCAGCAGATCTAGCTCTTCCTGGGTGAGCCCCGTCCCGTGCCGGCGTCATCTTTGAGGCCTGATGATCAGCCTCTGCCTGCTTCTAACCAACCTCTCTGGCGAGTCTTACCTCCAGTAAGCACCTGTTTCCAACTCTGTATCGTCTCCAAAATGCACTCTTAGTTTGGCGCAGGATTTTTCTTTAGATGTTTAATGACTGTCTCTTCATTCAGTAATGGCTGCCTTTTCGCATTCTGCCAACCACCTGGTACAGATTTTATCCAACAATCTCTATACTCCAGTCTGAAAGATACTGTTGGAAGCTCTTTCTGTAACAGTTGGTATTTGGTAACATTTTTTGCAGTCACTTATCCATTGTTTAAAATGAATAAAGAGAAAAGGGGGATTGCAATGAGATGCCTGTTTGACATAAGGAAATATAAATTTCTAATTTCGAATAGGGTGTCCGTGTAGAATAGCTGTCCAGCCTCCCTGGAAACAGGACTCTGACAGGACTCCTTATTCAGGCAAACTTGCTAAGCTCTTGAGGACGTTAGTGCCTTTACTAGCGTTTCAGCAACTTTCCCTGAACTATTGCATATTTACAGTGGGCCCTTCGCAGAGCAGAAGCCTCGTGAATTAATCCTTATTTAATGAGAAATATTTGAAGGTGACGAGAGTTATCTGCTCCTGATGGGACAAGCTCAGCTTGGATAGGTTATTTTTGGAGCATTAGTGTCTCCTCAATCGAGATACTTGGCTATTTAGGACAGGATAATTTTGTGGGTGATTGAAATCAAATATAGGGTTTATACTCAATTATTTTCATCACCTATAAAATGTTCTGTATTTGCTTTAAGGAGTTTTAAATTTCACACTTTCCTGCTTTCATCAAGCCTCTGTAGCCTGCACTAAATCAGTTGGCTAGATACTGAGTTTGGCTGATGGGTGTTTTTAGTAATATGCCAGCCAATAGCTGCATTTGAGAAAATGTAATTTATTCTAGATTAATTTGTAATATATGCTTCATTTCAAACTATCTGGAGAGGACTATGAAAATATGTTTAAATGCACAAAGTATTATTGGTTTCTCACTGGTGTGCTACCAATTTTCCTGTCTATGTCATAACTTAGATATAAAAGTATAATTAAGATATATTAAGTATCTGGAAATGTTTGGAAACACAAAAATAAATTATCACCATAAAAATAATGGCTATCATTTCTCTATGCTTGATGCCATCAATCTGTTAGAACGTACTCCCAAATCAACTGGCAAAATACATGTCCAAACTGGCTTTTTCCTCTTAACTCATTTACTTCATGCTGTTATTAGGTACATGAATAAAATGTATTTAATCTCTTAGTTCATGTTTTAAGTGCAAACTTGAAAAAAAAGAGTCGTGTTTGGGTACCGAAGGTGAAACCCATCAACAGAAAGATCTTTTCATTTTGGAAGCAGGCAGCCCTTCTCATCCTGTGGTATGGGTGCTCCTGAAAGTGTGTTGACAAGACACTTAATTCGGTAGCTAAATCCTAAAACAAGGCAATAAAACAGGATGATTTCATGGCAAAATTGTTGGATCTGGTATTAGCTAGCAAACAGTAATGCCCAGTCTCTGCTGGTTACATTTTTCTTGCTTATGAAATGAAGGGTCTTCAGCTTCTTTACTGTGTTTCGTTGCACCCAGTCAAAGGAATACATTTAGTTGTTCTTAGGACTGACACGCATTTTTGATGCTGCACTTAAACTCAAAATAGACTTGAACTTCTTGCATTGCAGGTGTTCTTTTTTATGGCAAAGGCACAAAGGTTGACAATCTGTACATGGGATGAAAGTCATGTTAAAGATCTGATCACAACATAAAATGTAATTCCATAACAAACTTAAAAAACTGTCAAAAACGAAAGATTAATGGAACAAATGAACATGCCCTATTTTCGGCATAGGTTGTTTTTCATTCTTTAGGTTACTAGAAGCTTGTGAATGCCTGTGAGGTAATAGTAAGTTATTGGACTTCAAACCCAGAGGCCCAGTTCTGCTGTTAACTTAAGCAGGTCACCTGCTTTAACCAAACCTGGGCATTTTCTTCTGCAAGAAAAAGAAATGATTTCCCTTGTAGCAACCAAAAGTTGGGGGGACAAAGCATCTGAGACTTTGCTTGTGGCAGATTGCTGCATCCCCAGGAATAGACAGGCTTTTAAAAGACAAATAATATGATAATGACCTTCTTTCCTAAACGCATGACTTTGCAGGCTTAAAAAAAAAGATATTTTTATTTTGTCCTCACCATTTGGCAAAATGTTGTAGCCTAGTAATGGATAAAAGAGAATTAGAATCTGCATGAAAAAGTGAAGATTATATAGATAAGAAATTTTAGAGGTGGGAACTTAGCCAACTCAACCCAAGGAGCAAAGGTAAAAGAGGACAAGCGTCTCTGGCCCACCTTCAGTGTGAGTCTTTTCAAGTAATTCCATGCCACAGAGGTCTCGTAGCCCGCAGGAGTCATGGCATGAGTCAGTGGGATGAGATCCAGGCCAGGGTACATCACGTTCTATCATTCGTATCTCTGCTCCCTCTGAGGTGCTCTGTTGCCCATCTATAAAATGTTAGCATCTCGTACCTAGAAAATAGCATGAGGCATGTACATATGCATGCCTTTTGTGTTTGCATAACTGCATGTGCACATATTTGGCACACATGGTCATGTGTGTGCAGTAAGACCTCACAAAACACTTCCGTTACTAGAGTCCCAACTCATATTCAAATCAGAATAATAGAATTTGTAGACAATAGATACATCATGATTTGTTTTCCTCTCATTTTTCAAACTGGTGGAAACACCCACTTTGAACTTTTTTTCATAGATGGATATTAAAATAGAAGAGACATATGCTGTTTGGCCCTCTTATCAACTATAGCTTGCTGGGAAAACCCATTTCTAAGGTTTCTGACAAATATTTACAATTCACATTTGTTAGCCAAATTAATCCTTTCTTATGAAAATCATTAGATCCTAGATGAAAAAGGTAAATCTGTAGAAATGTTTTAAGTTATGTACTAAAAGAGTAAGAATTATTTTAAATGACCTCTCTGTAATTTCACTTTCTATATATTAGTTTAACATTAAATGAGCTTATCAGTAGTAATTCTTTCATAATAGATTTGGTGTAACAAATCTGTATATTGAAGTGAATTTGAATCTTCCATTATTTCATGCGTGTGACACTTAAAATTTCTGCAAGACAAAGTAGTAAAATATACACTGTCAGAAACATTCTAGCAATTCATTTACCTGTGTGTCTGAAGGTTCGATTTACCCTAAAAATTATAATAATAATAGCAATGATTTCCACAGTGAAGAGCAGCTAACCCAGTGGCTTCCCAAGCATTAATCTCCATTAAAATCTCTGCTGAGACAATCGTTAGTGTATCTTCTCAAATTATTTTTCCATTCATGTCCACATGAAGTAACTGATTTACTCTAATTTCCAAAAGACAGTCACAGAGAGTCCAATTAGCTGAGGAGAGGAGAGGAGCTACTTAAGAGACTGGCCAGCTTTCCTCCTCCCAGGGCCAAGTAGCACAAATTTTCTGCCTTGCAGGCCATGAGGTCTCTGTGGCAGCTGCTCAGCTCTGCCTTCCAGTGTGGAAGCAGCCAGACAGTAGAGAAAGAGATGGCCAGGGCTGCATTTGGCTGGTAAGCCAGAATTTGCTCACCAAGGTCCTGCACGATAGGAGAATAATTTTGATTTGTGATTACACTGTCGTAACTAAGGTTTGCGGCTCCATCAAAACCTGTAGCTGTATGAAAACTGAAAATGTGTAATCAGTCACCTGGATTCTGTCAGCAAAGGCCAAACATCTGGGGGCCTGGAAATCTAAACTCAAATTTAAAAAAAAAAAAGCACCTATTACGTTATCATTCTGATTACTACTGAACATTGTGTACTTCATTCCAAGAGTGAGCTCAACACATTTTAAAAGCTGGAAACAATGTAAAATAAGACTTTTTTTCCTTTTCACTTTGAATCCTGTACTGTAAAACTTAGGCCACTGGAGGAAAAAGAAAATGCTTCTAATAAAAGAATATATCTTCTTAAAATCATCATACTGAAAGCCACAATAGCATGGAATTTGCTTTATATCAACAGGTTTGCAAATTAAATACCCTGCTAGGAGATCTGACCCGCCCCAAGCAGGCACGCGTACAGCCCCTATCCTCAGCCTTCCCAGCCTGGTGTGGACTCCGTGTCTGAGTTCTCATGCTGGAAAGGAAACCTTCTACCTACCATACCAGCCACTTCTTGAGACCCAGAGTTAGTGTAGACAGTTGGTGGAGATCCACACCTCCTGGTTTGGGTTAGTAAAATCTGGAAGCTCCATCCTGTTGCTAAGCTCTTTCTACGAGTCCTCCTTTTTGAAATACAGTTGAGAAATAAAGCTGATCCCCGTACTGAGTTCCAGAATGAAAACAGAGCAGCTCTGTTACTCTGAGTCCAGTGAAAAAGAGTATTTGGGTTGGCTTGTGTTCCTTGAAAAATGCAAGAATGCAAAGTCTTTGTTTGTGGAATGAACTAGAAGCCTACATCCAGAAGGACACTCGCATTAATATTAGAAGCACTTAAGTGGAATATGTAATTAATATATGCATTGAAACCATATAGGTCTCACCTGTGCTAATCCTCACCTGCCTCAGGTGCACTCAGCAAGAGACACATCTTCTTACCTGAGGAGGCTCCTCCTGGCCCTGGGTACCAGGTACTGGATGCCATCCCTCCTTGTCCTCCCTAGAGCGTCCCTTTGCTCTCCTCAGCCCTACCATCATTATGGCTTATCTTTACCACTTTTTTGCTTGATCATGAAAACCTAGTCAAGCCTCTTCCATCTTCAGTTCTTACTTTCTCTCCCATTCCTCCTTCCCTTGCTTGTTCTCCCTCCTTTTCTCACTCCCCCTTGTCTCCTACAGCGCAGTGCTAATTTTCTCCCTTCTTTCCTTTTGACCAACGTCTTTACAAGAAATCTCCTCCAGACCTAGTCTCCTGGACATTTCTGGGTCTCCATCAAAGCTTCTAGTTTCTATTTTTCTATTTTCTATCAATTGCATTTGCTCCTCTCTAGCTTATCCTTCCTTCCTCTTTTCTTTCTTTCTTTCTTTCATAGTGCTAGAAGTACCCAAGGCCTCCACACATTCCCAGTCCATTATAAATATATAAATACACACACACACACACACACACACACACACACACACACACGTGCACACACACATACATGTATCACACATTAACATTGCAATCCCTTCCCCTGCCCCTTTTTGGCTCTCCGGCACTCTTCCCATCACACGATTTGGTTCTATAGAATGCGGGCATTCTGGGTTTCTCATATTAGAGAAACCATGCGATTTTTAACCTTGTGTGTTTGACTGACTTCACTAAGCATGATGGTCTCAAGTTGCATTCACAAAAGCCTCAAATCTGTCTTTACAATACCTCTTCTGGATATCTTTCCCAAAGAGTTAAAAGCAGTGTATAACAGAAATGAATGTATACCCGTATTTATAGCAGCACAACTAGCAGTAACTAAAATGTGGAAGACGCCAAAATACCCACAAACAAACGAATGGATAAAAAAAAAAATTGTGACATATATACACACGGAGGAGTACTATTCTTCTATAAAAACAGATTGATTTGTAGCTCTTGTAGGTAAGCAAATGCAACCTGAGACCCAGTCCACTTTTGGTCTTTATTTTTCAGTCAGCCTTTTGCTGAGCTCAAAATTGCAATCCTCCTGCATCAGCCCCAAAGTTGTAGGATTACAAGCCTGCACCACTGGGCCTGACTCTAATTTATGTTTTTACTTTTGAGTACTTGATTTCAAGTGATAGATCTGATTATTCTTCATCAGGCACAATGATTGGGTAGAAAAGTAGGCACTTGTCCCTACGTGGGTCAGTGAAGAGAAAATGAATCCCAGAACATGGCTGGGGTCCCTGATAAAGTAAGCTATCTTCTGCTCTCATGGCTCCCAGTCCTGCCAGGGCCTTCATATTATTTAAGAAGGTTTTTGGAACTATCAGCTCTGGTCCTCCCTGCCCATCTTCCTGATATTCTGACACAATTAGTCCGGGATAGCAAATACTGTTATAGAAATGAACTGCTATACTATGAGAATGCTGTCTTTCTGGTGACAAGGGTACCTCTTATTTAACATTCCCATCTGCTTCTATTCTAGGAGGTGCATCCTCCATAAGTAGATTTTTGATTGACCACTTTTGTTGGGAATGAATTTCCAAAGATAAGAAATCATTGGCAATTTCATTAATTAGAATCAAAATTATTTATTACTGCCAGCTGAAAGTAGCTTTCCCTGAGACAGTTTTTGGATTATAAGCATCAAATATCTAGAGATATTAGACCACACTTGCATATTGCTAGCATGTACCACACTCTGTTGTAATTACTGTAAATGTGCAGTAATTCATGCATTCCACACAGTAACCCTATTGGCCCCCACTTGACAGTTGAGGAAACGGAGGCATATACACACAGAGCAGGGGTTCTCAGATATTATGTATATGAGAAGTCGGCTAGAGCAGGGGCCTCCAACCTCGGGGCTGAAGGCTGATACCCTTCCTTAGCCTTGGGAGAAGCAAGCCACTGAGACAGATGATCAGCCGGCAGGAGGTGAGCAAGAGCAAAGCTCCGCCTCCTGTCCACACACTCCTATTAGGTTCTATTGCCTCTGCTGATTGACAGGAGGCAGAGCTTCTGTCTCCTCTTTGCTCTTAAGCTGCTTGCTGTTCAAAGCTATCCTCCAGCCAACTCCCACATAACAAGTCCCCCTCCCTAATTGTTGGGAGGACGATATTCAACTAAACTGGTCCCTGGTGTCAAAAAGTTAGGATCACTGAGCTAGAGGGCTTGGCAAAATTAATTCTGGGTCCCATTGCCAGAGTTTCTGAATTGGAAACGATGTAGTAAGGCCTATGAATTTGCATTAAAAATATGATGATAAGGTAACGTGTATGTCCACTGATTCCTCAAGTCAAATGGAATTGTTATGTATCACAAACATATAATAATAAAAATCGTGATTAAGGGGGAAATAAAGTTTTTTAAGTTCTTAGAAACATAAAAAAGACTGCCTGTCAAGCAAGTTTTCTGACGATGCTGACAATGTTACAACATTTCCAGGAACGACTTGACAGCCATTAATAAAGAATAGGTTGCCTAGGGCTACACAGCTCATCAGGAAGAGGCTAGACCCAAACCCAGGGGATCCAGCCTCAGAAGTCTTTGAGGTGCTCTGTGTATGACTAGACAGGGCAATATGCCTTCACAGGAAGGATGCTGTAACCATATAAGGCAATCTCTACTTTTCTGTATATAGATGTGTAAGTCTGTGTTTATGCATGGATGAATAGACACATGTATGTAGTAATCTGACACTCCACTTAGTCCCATGTGTGTCAATGGGGAATAACTGTTAGCAAATTCTTTAATCATTCTTGTGCTTGTTTAAACAATTATGATCATTAGTCTCTTTCAATAACAGATCTCTGAGCTCATCTTAGACCCTGTAACCTGTCATTTGAAAATAATAGGCTTGTGTTTCAAAAGCCTATGTAATCCCACACTTATTTCCTGGAAGGAAATCAGCCTTACTACGATTTGACATAATGACAAGTATAATTAATGCATTAGAATTATAGATTCTCAGTCATCATCTTCAACCTCTCATCAAATTCATAAATCTGAGATCTGTAAATGAAGTTCAGGTAGCCATTTCTTGGAGGTCCCAGTTTGGCTGGTTCAGTTGCTTGTGGCTCTGCTGTCTTAAAGGCCATTCCCATGGTCACCTGAAATCTGCCTTCCTGAGAGTTCCACCAGTCCTAGATATGTGCCCTCCCGTGACACGAAATCCTGCTCCACGTCTCAGAGACCATCTCAAGTGTATGAAGACGCCACCTCGAGGATCCCAGCTTGCAGGCTGCACCCTGCCCTTTCTCTCCTGTCCTTCCACTAGATCCAAACCCACCTCCCTCCTGCGCCACTTGACCTGAACTCATTCCAACTGGACACTGTCTCTTCTTCCAAGTGAATGACAGGTTTCAGAAAGTGCCAAGGCTGAGAATCACAGCCCTCGATCGTGGAATGGATGCTGGGATGAAATGCAAACCATTTTTCTTGGCAGTTTCCCAAATACATGTTGGAAATACGCTGTTCCCACCTGCCTATGACTCGTTCTCGCGATGCGTTCCCATGGAGCCACCGGCCAGAGCTTGAGACCGAGGTTTCTGGTTGCTTTGCTTGTGGTTGCGGCGCCCTCTGCTGTTCGTCAGAGCTCGTGACGTGCAGTTTCTCAAAAAATTGCTGTTTGAAAACTCAGTTACAGAGAGGCCAAGAGAGACCAAGAGAGGGCAAAGGGCAAAGGATTTGTGTGGCTGAAATCAGTTATGTAAATAATAAGTGCGATTCAAAGGAGAACATATAATCTGTTGATTTCAGACAATGGCAGTTTTCTTCCTCTTGGCAAATAAACCCTGCAATCCCCTTCTGACAGTTCTGTATGGTCTAAATCAACGGTCCCCAATCTTTTGACACCAAGGACCATTCTCCCAAGGATGGGGTATCCTTGCAGCTCCACCTCCTGTCAGATAAGCTGCAGTATGGGAACCCAATAGGAGCTCGCTGGCAGGAGGTGGAGCTTCATTCCCTGCGCCCTCGTCCTTCCAGGGCCACCAGTCATTGGGGAGCCCTCCATTAAGTAGATACCCAGTATAAGGAAATAGAGCTGGATCTCGTGGTGTGGGCCTGTAATCTTGGTACTCTGGAAGGAGAAATGGGAGCATTGCAAGTTTGACCTGGGCAACCTGGGGAGACTGTCTCAAAACCAAAAGTAAAGATGGACTAAAATTGTAGCTCTGTGTGAAGGCCCTCAGATTGATCCTCAGTGCTGCGCATGCACACACATGTACAAACACACACACACACACACACTTCAAAGGGCGTGAAGCCATGGGTGCAGCACAGAGAAGCCTGTCTGGCTCTTTGCAATGTCTGGACATTGCTAGAAGAAACACCATCTTTCTATTATTTCAAGAGTTTCATAACTTTAACAATAGTTTTTCCTGATGTGGAAACAGCCTGTCTCAACACAGGATGAGGTCACAGTGCATGTTCAGTGCATGTTTAATGGGACAAAGAGAAGGTCACAGCCAGTGCTGGGGCTACCTGTCCTTAGTATGTACTTAAATGTGAAATCTATACTCCACAAGCACAGCTTACAGTAAGCACTGTTGTCCACGTGTGGTGTCCTTCTTTTAAGAATTTCTTAATATTAGATGTTCAGTACTAGAGAAGAAATCTTTAAAATATTAAAGTACAGTGATTAATATACGACAGGTATATGTATCAATTCCCCAAATTGAGTGTAATTTTTATGTTTCGTGAACACATGCAAGAATATGGAAAGCAGGCTGTCGCTAGCATTTTTCAACTATGTTAACGTAGGTAAAGATTCAAACTGTAGACTTATCACAGAATTGGTACTGATGCTAGCCAGACATTCCCAGAAGGTCACAGAAACATTGCCTTTGTTACTGTTAATTTTTGCTGTCTGGAAACGTCTTCTTTTCTTCTATGAGTATTTTGTGCACATCTATATATCGTGTCAGTATTACAATCATGGCCCCTCCCCCGTTTGGCCCTCCCACACCCCCCTCATCCCTCTGAGTCCCACTATCACACCCATTTGTTCTATAGAAAACCTTTAATCTGGGTTTCTCATTAGAAAAACCATGAGATAGTTAATCTTCTGCATTTGACTGACTTCACTGAGCATGATGGTCTCAAGCTATATCCATTTACCTACAAAAGCCTCAAATCTACCTGTCTGTATGGAATAATAGTTCTCCATTGTGTACATGTAACACAGTTTTTGTATCCATTTGTCTGTTGATGGATATTTCAGCATCTTTCTCGTTCTATTCTAAGTTGTGCTGCTGTAAACATGCATGTACATGTATCTCTGGCATACTTTCCTTTTCACTCTTTAGGAAAGAAGAGGCATCACTATATCAAGTGAAATATTTTCAGCCTTTTGGGAAATCTCCATATTGCTTTCCATAGTAGTTGTATTACAGTCCCACTAGGAATTTTAAAGGGTTCCTTTTCCCCACAATCTCGATTGCTATTTGAGTTCTTGATATCCACCCATTCTCACGGGGTCAGATGGTACCTTAGTGATGTTTTGATTTGCATTTCCCTAATGGCTGAGGATGTTGAACATCTTTTCATGCAGTTGTTGGCCATTTGAACTTCTTTGTCTGAGAACTGTGGATTCATTTCCATTGCTCATTTTTAAATTGGGTCTTCGATTTTGAATGTCATACTAAGCCTCATGCTAATTAACTAGAGAAGGAACCTGGACCATGTGATCAAGATTCTGACTTGTCTTTTGTGAGAGAGGCTTAGATGGTGGGCTTCTGGCATAATGCAATGAGCACTGGACCAAGAGTCAAGAGAGTCTACCTCTGCATTTGGTTTTGCTACATACTTGGGCATGTCATCAAACCCTAGCTCTCTCCTTTGCTTCTTTTCTAAAAGGAGACAATTACAGCCAACAATTGCTCTCAAGAATCCTAATTCTATAGCTTAAGCTGTTAGATGGAATTACTTTTGCCTATTTGCATTTCAAATCTTCAATAATTTAGAAAAATATTGCATGCGACCTGGGAACATATCCAGAAAAGAGATGATAATGTCTCCCACGAACCTGAATGTGTGTGAATTCAGATATTAAGAGACATTTATGCTAAAACTTCACAGCGTCATATTCCATGATAGGACTGGAGTAATTTGTCCTTCTGATCTGAGTATGGCAGGCCTGCTGGCTTCAGAGGCACGTGCGATCTTTCTGTTGGCTCCAAGCCAGGGCCAACCTCAAACATTGCTAAGTGAATAAATTGCAAAGTTGCTCTTGTGATGAGTTGTAAGATCTAACTGGGATTCTGCAACATGTGCAGTGTTTTGTTGGACTGCGATCTTGAATCTCCTATAAAGTCTTTCTTTTTAACAAAGATGATTTTATTGGAGCAAATTCAGATAATATTAAAATTGGTGGACAAATTCCAGAATTCCTTCAGTTTCTAGTAATCATATAGGAATAAGAGTGACTACAATAGTTCTATTAATACACTTACTTTGGTCAGAAGCCGTATTAGCAAGCATAACAAAAAAACATAAGAAAATAAACATTGAAAATTGGACTTTTAATGCATCTGTCATAGCTTATGGGTTTTATTAAATAAATGCCAAAATAATTAAATTACTGCAAGTTTTTAACTACATGTTTATTATTTATTTTGGCTTAAAATAAAAATCCCAGAAAGTTTATAATATCACATGTTCCAAAAATTAATATATTTGATTTTCTAAAATAAAAACATATCACAATGAATTAGATTCACATCTGAAACTCACAGACAAGCTTGGAAACTCTTCTCGCTTTTCAGAACTTTGGTTTCAGATTGTAAAAAAGACCAGCAGGGCTATCTGTAAAGTGTCTTCAAGCTCTGAAAGTTTGTCATTCAGAAAAAAATCTTTTTAAAAGTATAAACAGGACCTTTACATTGCTTTACTAAATCAGTTCCAAACATCCAGGATAAAAAAGAAGAAGAAGAAGAAGTCCAGTGTCTTCCACTGGAAGTCATAACTGGGTTATGATGAGCCCAACTCCCAGGCCACGGATACCGGTACATGGCCTTAGGAGGACCTGGTCACTGGGACAGATGAGCTGAGAGCAGTAATGAGTTTGGGGCAAAGCTCCGCCTCCTCTCAGCGTGCTCCTGTTAGGCTCTCGTGCCACTGCTAATCTGACCGGAGGTGGGACTTGGCTCCTCCCACCCTGTCCTTGGGAGAATGATCTTTAACTAAGCTGCTCACCGATTTCACAAAGGTTGGGGACCACTGACTATGAGCTGTCCAATGCAGCTGCCACGAAAAGGAGAGAGGCAAGGTCCTCTCCGTCACCGTCTGTCCCTTTCGGTTACACCCCCCTTCCCAGGTCCTGCCCTGTGGACACGTCCTCACTGCTCATTGACCAGCACGTACTCACTCCTTATCAGCCAACATTACTTCTCAGCTGCTCGGAGAGACTGAGAGCATCTGCTCCTCTTGAGCTGGACGTCGGTGCGTGGCCCTGTATTGCTGTATGATACCACATGTGTCTCCATGTCACGTGCAAGGTGTGGCAGTTCAGGGATCTCAGTGTCTGTCTTTTCCTTCACCTCTGTCAGATGTATCTTTGAATCTCTTCTATCTGACACGTGTGCACAACAAATGGAGTTGTGTCATGGCAGAAATCTTCACTTTGACCAGAGTTAGTCCTCGTTTACAAAGCATATATCAAATAAATAGCAGGTGAGACCGTTTGGCTGCTGCCTGAGTCCACTGTATGCTTTGATGACAGAACCCCTGAGACTACTTTACAGTGAAAAGAGATTTCATTGTAATTTATTGGCTCATATTTCTGGAGGCAGGGAAGTTCAAAATCTTAGGTGCTGGCCTCTGGTGCCACACCTTGTGGTGTCATTACATAGATGGAGACAGAGGGTAAAGGTAAGCGGCCTGAACTCTCCCTTTTATCAGCCCTGCCATAAAGGCATTAATTTATTAATTTCTTCACAAAGGCAGAGCCCATACAACACAGTCACCTGGCAAAGGCCCCGCCTTCTAATACTGTCGTAGTGGCCATCAGATTTCGTGGTGAGCTTTCGAGGGAACAAGCATTTGAACCGTAGCAGCTACTAAGAGGCATGTATTGTCAGTTTACCTTGGAAGACTCATCCGAATTTAATTGCCTAAAATTCAATATTCTGTGAGGGCAATTGGTAACACCTGCTGTGCATACTTTGCAGACTAAAATTATATAGCAATATTCCATGCCAAAGATTGAGAAGGACCTTGATTGAGCATTTGTCCTCACACTCAAACAGTTTGGGAGTCTTTTTCTTAATGGGAATTCTGGGTCCCACACTTCTCCCATAAGAGAAGTGACCATCAAAGCTTTCCCATCCAAGCTTCCAATGTTTTGTTCCTAAGACAGTGTTTACTTCTCCCATTCTCTGTGCTTCCATGGAGCTCAAAAGACATGGGGGAAACTCTTGCCTCCTGAGTTTATTTCAAAAGTTTAAATTGCTGTGATGGGGTGCAGGCATTGGTATTGCTATTATTAGTAAAGATTGGGTTAGAGCTGTTGGAATTTAGCAAATAAATATGAGACGCTCAGTTAAATTTGAGTTGAGGGAGAACAGAACATCATTTTTAGCATAGATATGTTTCATAAATTATTTGGGACACACTTACACTAAAAATTGTATGAAATTTAGATTTAATTGCCTGGGCTGTAATTTTCTGGCACCTTTAGGTTGAATAAGTGAATCAGTCTCAGATGAAGTCTTTAAAAATGTAGGCTTAAATGATTGTTTTCATCAGCTGAGCAGAGTGCATGAAACCCTTTCAACAAGGAGCTTTCTCTAGTTAACAGAGCATCTTGCTGTACAATTTCTCTATCTACTCAACTATAGGCCCAGGTAATGAGGTGGGAGCCACCTACATGAATCTGGATTTCTGGGTGGCCCAAGATTTTGAAGTTCTGGGGATGGTGACTTCATTGATATTTAGTCTCACTCTGATTTGCTGTGGTAGATTAGAAACATAATCCAAATATGTAGTCAAAATCATCGTGCTGCCATCCCAAGTATAGTCAGTGTAGGCAGGATGTGTACACGATGCTACCAGGGACCAGGACAGTAACTTCAGTGGCTCAGAGAAACAGGTGGAAGGCAGTGCAACAGGTAACACCTGGAATCGAACCATTCAGGTCTTCCTCCCTAGCCTGCTGCTTTCTGATTTCTGAAAGGTTATCTGGCTTTTGAGGTCTGAGCATTTTTAGGTAAGTAGTAGAAGTGAAGGGACCTTAATAAGAATTGGGGGAAATTCATGACCTCCAGAAGCCCAGGCCACCGTTGTGCATGGTTAGAATTTTAATATAGCTTGCTTTCTCAAGTTGCAATAGTCAACTAATTAAATAATAGTGAACGTTCACATCATTATGTAATCGTGGCCCTACATGAGCCTGTCAAAATTTACTGCCACCTGAAGCCTTTCTTTTCATCCTTGTCATCTATACTGAGTTCTAATTTGAGTTTTAAAATAACAGCTCAGCTCATTAATTTCAACATCCTTTGATTTTGTTTCTCTTTGTTTGCTAAACCATTCATCTTAGAAAATTTCTAGGTGTGAAAATTACTAAAAGTTGTAGAATTTTTATGCTTTTTATAATTTGGGAAAGCTGCAGCTGCTGTTCCTGTGTGTTTAAATATCATATTTCAATGCCATCTCAAAAATAAATGGTTAAAAATGAAACATGGATTTATTTTCCATTCCAGTTTTTTTTCTCATGTAGGGAATCAAGTCACCCAAGTAGCATATGGTAATGATTTAAGATTCAAAATCATATATAATTATTTTCATCTTATTAGCATTGACTCTCTTTGCTTTAAATTTCCCCAGTTGGCATATAGGTTTGCCAGTTCTCACTCGATTCGTATTTTCCTAGAAGTGCTCTTGAAAGTAAAAGCATTAGCTATTACTCTGCAGTGAGACCACAACTTTGAAAAGTCCAACATCAAGATTTGCTTCTAAAATGTTGTCATTTTATTAGTAAAATAATACTGTGTATGACTTGGATGTTTCCTTGTGAAGACCCTAAAAATGATGGTCTGAAGATTTCTGTTTTGTTTGCACAATATAGTTACTTTGGCTGTTTGAAATAAAAGTGGAATCTGGATCACTTGTATCTTGAGATATACCCAGGGAATTGATTGTTTTGATGATAAATGAATGAAAGTATACATGCTTAGCATATTTCTTGGCTACATGTCCCCTTATTTAAAGTTAACTTAGTGTAAGGACCTTCAAAATTTTGAAAGATTTCCACTGTGTTAGTCACTTTCCTGTCAGTGAGACAAAATGCCCAGCAACCGTGACTTAAAGGAGAGATTTATTTTAGCTCACAATTTCAATTCACGGTAGGCTGGCTGCAGGGAAGAAGCAGCATGGTGACGGGCCATGGCAGAAGAGAGCTGTTCAACCCAGGGAAGTCAGGGAGCAGGGGGAGGAGCCATGGGTAAGAATATACCCTTCCAGTTCATGCTCCCCAGTGACCCTCCTCCAACCAGGCCTCAGCTTCTAAAATCACATTCAGCTTCTGACTTCCATGGATAAATTCACTGATGGATATAGTGCTCCTCATGAGTCATTTACCATCCAAACAGATAAGGCTCTTAGAAGCCATTTAAGATCTAAATCATAACACCTACCTAGAAATACGTTCGTACGTAATTTTGAAACTTTTGCAAGAGCAAAATATTTTGCCACAGTTTGGTAAGACAATATCTTTCTACACATAATCTTTTTCCTCCCGAAATTTGAAGAGGACCCCCAAATTTACACCACGGTGTAAATTCTATGGCACAGCAGATATGAGAGAGTAGCAGGACATGGGATAAGGAGAGAGATATCTAGGATATCTTTTCGAGAGAAATAAAGTAGGTATTCATCCGTACGGTCAGCAGCCCTGTGCTTAGGCTCTTTTCTCTACAAAGCTATCACACTTTGATGGGGCCTGTGGTCTTGTCTTGCTGAGTCACATGGCCTTGCCCCACTGGGGCCGGGGCCCTGGCTCTGTCCACAGCCCTTGAGAAACTCTCCCAGTGCTGTTCCAACCACTGGTCCCTGGTCTTCAGGAAAAAAAAAAAAAGTGGCAGTTGTTAGTCTCAAAATAGACCTTCACATTCCAGGATTTATGGTATAAAATCTCTACTCTAAATACTCCAGGCTCTGGTTAATAGCCTACACACTGTCTTTCTTCCTGGAAAGTCGGAGGCCTTCCTTGTGAATTTACATGATCTTGTCTTTGGGTCTGCTGTCTCTGCTATGAATTTCAACAGCTTGTTTTGAAGCTCTTCTTGTCTTACTCGTCCCTGCGGGTAGCACGTGGAGGAAGCTGCTTTGCCACCTCCACCAAGGGCGGGGAAGATAAGAGAAGCCAGTGACCTCCAAGAATAGCAGCGCGGTAATGTCCTAAAATATTATTAGGTTACGTCTGTTTAAAGCTTGTTGTGCAAACTAGAAATCGCAGTTACCAGGGAATAAAACAAGCAAGACAATTATTTGTATCTTAATAAATATCCGTTTGTTACACCTCCGTGTGAAGCTGCATATTCCAGAGTAATAGAGTTTTGAATAATTTTCAGAAGTGTGCTCCAAGAATCTTTATTGAACTCATGAGTCTTTTCTTTTTGGAGGGGGGAGGTTCTAGTAAGATATTTACTAGGGTTTAAGTTACCCAAAACTTGGAAGTAAGTCAGAGAGAGAGAGCAGTGTGTCATTTCAGTGTCGCTCAGGAGCTGTAGTGAACAAGACCACCCAAGATTGTGTACTTTGATAGGGAATATAAATTTGTTTGGCTTGCCAAGTACAATGACTAAAAGCCGGGTTCTCTGATGTAATGTGTTATCATGCAGGTTTTTGTACAGTAAAGTTCAAATGATTTCTGTCCACAAAGAATAATGATCTTCCCAGTGAGACCTTGCCCAGTGCCTCAGCCTACTCGGGAATCTTTTTCCAAAGGTTTTCTTTTTTTCAATCAACATATCCATTGTGCTGGTTCTTTCATTAAGGAGGATACTTATACTTTTTCATGTTATACTTATGAGTCACATTCTTCAATTATCAGAAATTGTGCTTTGGCTTGAGTGTATACATTTATTTGCAGCGGGATCTTTGTTTCCCAGGAAGAACACTTACATAAAACAGACCCCAGGATTGCTGTCCTGATCATGATGGAAGGGAAGCGTGCAGGACACCCTGAACTTGGCGGTCTCCTTGACTGTAAATCGGTGCCCTTCACTGGACCTGTCTGAGACCTCAGCTCTGCCACTGGTGCACCATGATCCTGAGAAACATCTCCCTCCTTTGATGCTTCTACTTCCTTCTCTCATAACATTGGGTGTGTTCTATAGCCATGAAAACCTGGGCTCCTGAGAGCGCACATTTTATCATTTTCAATGACATTTACATCATATGCACAGTACTGTGGAGTACTTGAATAAGAAACAGGGAAAAGGTTAGCAAATCCACTGATGACAGTTTCCTTATTCTCTAATTCCAGAAGCTAACTATTAATCACAATTCAACAAGAAATTCTCCCCATAATAATAAAGCTAGGCTGCTTATGATACACTACAGAGTTTCATATTTTAATGGTCACTTCTGCTAGGTAATCAAGACATAACTTATCAAGGAGCTATACACACCATTAGCTCCTTTCAAATATAAATATTGAGTTATTTGTGAAGCATTGCCCTTTTAGTAAATATTCTCATGGAAAGTATATTTTTTAGGAATTCAGCATTAATAACTACTCATGGTTATTACCTGCTAGATTACCACTGAGGACAAATTGAAATGGCGTGTACTTTAATTCCATTTTTGTCACATTTTTCTACTGCATAGTGCCAGTGTAAATGCAAGAAGAAATTACAGACGGAAAGGGGGTCTAATAGTTCGACCTTGAGTGAGAAAATGCAATTTTATTTAGAGTTACTGTATGTATTTATGCATCATTATGTAATTATAACATGCAGTACAATCATCATAGCCAATATCAGGATCGCACTACAAGAACCAGGCACACAGAGCACATAGGAGCAAAAAGCTGCTTCCTGGGATGTCTAATAAGCGCCTCGCCGGCTACACCTTCTTAGCTTTACACACACAAAAAAAGAAATGTGACTATTATTTTAAAATATGAGAAATAGGAACTGAGGCAAAATGCCTTTCTGAGTTCTGCAGCCTGGGTGTGATGCGAAGGATATGTGATGCTAGTCCGTTGGACTCCAAAGCCCAGCATCTCCGTTACAACACACAAAAGTAACACTGAACATAGAAGGCTCATATTCTAGGGTAGTTCTGTACATATCTGTCACAGGACAAATTAGTTTCACGTACTTTCACTTTGCGTAAAAGTTACTTTGTTCCTTGCCAGAACTTTCTTTTAAATTGCAGCCTTTTGGGAGTCTCAAGTAACTTTACAAAAGCGATCCTTTGTGACATCCTGAGTAATTTTATAGTCTGCATACAGCTAAAAAATTCCAGGATGGATGTTCCCCAAGCTTGGAAAAAATAATTTATTTTTTATTAGTACAGTAGTCTTCCGTTACCCATCAATACATTCCACTGCCTCTGGAGGATACCTAAAACCATAGGTTTCATCAAACCCAATACACTAGCTTTTTCAGTATATATATATATATATATATATATATATATATATATATATATGTATGTATATGTATATATAATTCAATAAAATTAAATTATAAATAAGCTATAAATTAAATTAATAAAGTTTAACTTATCAATTGGGCACACACAGCAAGAACTATTAATGAAATACAATTTAAACAATACATTGTAATAAAAGTTATTTAAAACTTAAGAATTGTCTGTTTCTGGAACACTCCCATTTAATATTTTGGACCACAGTTGGCCTTGGTAACAAAACCACAAAGGATAAAGCTACAGATAAGGGGGAAATGGCTATATTTGTAATAGTTATACCAGGCGCATCTAACCTTGAGCTTGTTGGGTTTTTTTTTTTTCTTTTTTGCCTTCTTAAAAATATTCTAATGAAAATTTTTTGAAATGAAGTTTTATTATTTTTTATTTTTTATGCACGTGTCTTATTTATATACTTTGTATATTTCCTCTTCACTGAACATAAAGGGAAAAAAATGATTGTCTGCAAGTTGAACACAGCATAAACTATACAGCCCACCTCAGTCCACAGTAATGTTCGTTCGTTCTCACTCATTTCGCACAGTAGGTAAGTGGATACTGTCCTAGGTGCTGAGGACAGGGACATGTGCGGTGGACAAAATCCCGTTAGTCTCTGCTTTTGATGGTTTTCGTAGCTTTTCATTGTATGGTATTCAACTAAGTCTATTCAGTAGTTCATTTATTTATTAAATATTTATGCACGTTTATTATGTTCCAGGAATTGTTTTCAGAACCCTGAGATACATTAGTGAACAAAACAGTAGTTCTTTTTCTTCTGGAACATACATTCTGACACAGGAATACAGATAAAGAGATAAACATGAAAAATTAGAAAATGTAATTAGAAAACCAGTAAGCATTTTCCTGAGAAAGAAAAAGGAAACAAGAACTAGATCCTGTTAAGAAAGATATAGAAAGGCCTAGTGGCAGGGTAAGTGTAGGGTTCCCGTGCAGTGGCTCCCGTGCTGGACTTGGCTGTTCCCACTCACAGAGCTTGGCTTTCTGTGTATTACCCTGGCTTACAGATAGCCACCCCCTCATTCCTTCCCAGTCACAGTAACCTGACTTCTCCAGCATCAACATAACAGCTCCCCTGGCCCCGGTACTAGGTCAACCAGTGATATCAGCTCTGACTTCCACCATGGACCAATCTTGCACAAACCCCTAGCCCACCTGCCTGCTCTCCCAGCCTATCACACAATCCTGTTTTGTAATTTTCTTTCCAATCCTCATCCCCCACACCAGCGAAACAGTCCAGTCTTCCACTATCATGATGGCTCATCCACCTGCACTAAATAACAGCTCTGTTCACCCCCAAATCAATGCCTGAAACCCGGGCTCGCTACCCAGACATCAAGTCATGGAGGAAATAAATTTTCACTTCAAGTTCTTTCAGTTTTACCTCGATCTTTCTTTGACCTAACAGTAATAGGTTGTCACCTGAAGTAAGATGACTAGGTACCAGTTCATCAAAGGATAGTACAAGGTAAGGAAACAAGTCGTATGTTTTATCATTTGCAGAATTCAGGGCCTCCTGCATGCCAGTGCTCTACCACTGAGCTACACCCCTGGCCCTGAGTCATCATGTAAGCATCACAAGGATGTTCCGTGATAGGTGGCACCTGGCTTCTAAGAGGGAGTGCACCTTGCTGGTTGGAAGAACAGAGAGGAGCAGTACACAGAAGTGAAGTGGACAAGAAGAACCTTTGCAAGAACTGGATCCTAGAAGTTATGAGAGGCCAGATCATGTGTAATATGCCCCCCTAGTCTGGGGAGCCCGAAATAGCTAGGAGCAGAGGGTGACATGACTCAGGTTTCAACCAGATTTGTAGCCCCCCATATCCTGCATGGTGGTGGAATCTTTGGGAGGGACCTTATCGGGACACACAGGACGAAGTAGCGGTCAACTGTCTCTTCCCCCTTTGTCCAGCCACTATGCTTCTTGTGAGTTCTTGGTGTCTTCTGCTGCTTTGCTTATAACAAGGTACTAAGGCGTTCAGACCTGGGGGTTTAGATCCCTGTCTTGAGTCCAGCAGATGACTACTCAGAATTACGTAGGATCAGATAGAACTTCATAAAATTAGGTAGCTATGGCAAAAATTGAGTTGATTAATGAGTTGCCACTCATTAATTCAAAATGGCAAAATCCCCGCTGCTTTTATAATAAGTCTGATACACTTGCCGAATTTGGACTGAAGCCATTATAACATTCAAATATAAAACTTCAACATCAATCGAAATATTGTAAATGGAAATCTCTTATGAAGTTAATTGCCTCATGTTAGGAACTTAATATCCTAATCCTTCAGGGACTTGTGGTACAGGCCTATAGCCACAGTACTTTGGAAGGCAGAGGCAGGAGGATCAAACCTACCCTGAGAAAATTGGAAAGACTCTAACTTGAAATTTTAAAAAACAAAACAACAACAAAAACAAACTTAAAGTATAACCTGGGGATGTAGTTCACTGCGGAGACCTTGGGCTCGGTCCTCATTACCAGAGGGATAAAAAAAACCAAAACCTGATCCTTCATAAACCAAGTAAATATACTTGTCTTTAGATGAATGTGCTAGATAAAATCATGTATGAACCTGTCCCTTCAAACTTTTCAGAAGAAATTTTAGGACATGTTAAGGGATCTGAGATATATAAATTTCCTATCTAGAGCTGACTGTCATACTGTCAGGAAGAAAAGCAACCATACGTATGCTTCATTTAAATTCCAGAGAGTTAATCAGGGGCTGCAGTTGAATTCAATGGCGATAAACTTGTTTGAATAAGACAGTTATGTTTGGTTACAACTGACATTTAAGACAAGCATGTTTAGATTGAATCCAGCAAAAGACAAAATGAGCCAAGTCTAGATAGAGTTAGTTTAGACCACCCCGTGTAGATAATCTATTATCTAATCGCTTCCTATTTTACATTATTATTCTTCTTGGAGTTAAGATAATGGGAGAGCCAAGGATGGCTGGACGTCAAGTTAGTCAGAGGCCGAAAACACAATACATTTTCCTTGAAACTGACATGGCATTAATCAGTGACTGGTTGTCTGCATCTGAACAATTCAGTTCTCAGGACTCGTGTTCGCAGGTTTTGTGCTCAGTGGCTGTTTGTATTTCTCCTAAATCAGCAGTACCATAGCAACATTTTTTGAGAAGAAACAAAATTAAAACGTAATCACTAAGCACAAAAAGATGTAGAAGGAGATGGGTAAGTTCGATGGAAGAGCAGAAGAGATACACCGTCTCTCTTGACATTTCTAAGCCGCTTGTGTGAAGTAATGTTGGCGAGCCATCCGGAGGAGGACTGAGCCCAGCCTGCTGCCAGTCTGCAGCACTGATGTCATACATGTTGGAGACCAAGTCCCCCATGTTCAAGACCAGTGACACATGTGGATGGGTGTGGCTCCGTAAGGCCCAGCCAGTTGTGTCTCCGTTCATTCATATTGGTACAGCAAATTACCATAGACTTATAAACAGCAGAAGCTTATTTCTTAGAGTTCTGGAGGCTGGATGTCCTGGATCAAAGCGCCAGCAGAATCGCTGGTAATGACACCACTTGTCACAGATAGCCGTGGTCTTCTCAGTGTCCTTACCTAACAGAAGGGGAGAGGTAGCTGTAAGCAGCATTCCCATTTGGGAAGGCTCCACCCGAATGTCGTAATCACCTCGCTTGGGCCCAGCTCCTATTACTATCACCCTGGAAATTAGGATTTCAGCACGTAACTGTGGGGACTGAAATATTCTGACCACAGTACATTAGAGAATTAGACTACTACACTGTGGGTGAGTGTTCAGACTCTTCTCCAAGCCACGTTTTATAATCTGCAAGCATTTCTGTCTTTATGTTGGTGTCTGCTACATTTGACACTGGCAATGAACTGCCTCATTATACACTTCACCCATTTTTGTGTTATGTTTTTAATTTGTAGGAATTTGTATTTTTTTTAATCTGAATGATTCTAATGACTAATCCTTTAATGACTGTATTGTTAAATGAATCCTCTGACCTCTTTATAATTTCTCTTTCATTCATGGTACGTTTGTCCAACAGAGGCTTTAATTTTGATGTAGCCGAGTTTATCTACTACTTAGGGCTTTCTACTTTATGAGTCCTTTAAAAAAATTCTCTTCCCAGATACCAAAAGATGTTCTTCTATTCTAAGAGGTATGAAATTTTGTTCTTCCCATTTAGATCTTCAGTCTTTCTAGAGTTTATATATTCTGTGGTATAATGTAGAGATCTGAGTATTTTCCTTTTAAGAAGCTAGTTTTGTGAATATTCATTTTGACTAGGACTGTTTTCCTCATTTATTTATAATAAAAGCAATGAATTTGATCATTAAATTTGACCTCTGCTACTACTAGGACTAAATCTCTTGGTACAAATGGCCTTCTATTTATAGTTTACCAGGAATTCCTATAGTAAATAAGTTTTGAATTTTTAAATCATCTTTCATCATCCAGAATTATACTCATAGTTTTTGCTCCTTTAATCTGATGACGTGGTAAATCACAGTGGTACATTTTTTGATACTGAATCGTCTTTGCATTTCCAGAGTAAGTCCTTATGCCATCGCAGCGTATTGAAGCTTTTGTCAACTGTATGTGCTGTCATGAACTTCACACATAAGGTCACCAATTTTCTTATCGTTTGCCCTCTCTTCATCGTGCCATCAGCTGATGGGTCTACTTGCACGGTTTCTCCTTCTGGGAGCATGTTCTCCCAGTCCCATCTCCTCCCCTTCCTACTCTGGCTGATTTCTTTGGAATATTCAAGATTTGACTTGGAACTCATAGCCAGGAAATTCAGTGACCCTGCCAGGGGAAACTAAGTATCCATTCTTCTCCTTTTATAGTTACACACACAGGCACACAGGTAATCACATATACCCCACAGCCTCTACTTCAAACAAGGACTATTTTTTCAAATCCTATGGAATACAGAGATGCTTACGGAGTTGTATATATTTGCACATTTGTGTTTGTATTTGCACATGTGTGCAGAGCGTTATAACACATAAACAACACGCAGTGTGGGTGGGCGTCCCCCTTCAGAGGACCCCTTCCGGTCAATGGAATATTCTATTTCTTTGTTCTTATTTCCCTCTGTTTTCATATTTACAAATAAGCTACATACTTTGCGACTTTAAAAAATAATATTAAAGAATGCTTAGGGAGCAAAAATGTATTTTATTTTCTAGCTAACTTACAGATAGACATACTTTAAAATAAAACATTTGAATGCCCTTTTGATCAGAATTAAGTTTTTGTAAATATCCCTGGTTAGACACTTACTGGGGATACCCATACATACTTGGGGTATTGAGAAGAGTATAAAAGCCCAGAAGACTCAAGTATATTAATTTTCCATGGGGTTTATGTTAATCCATGGTTTCCTAAAATATTTTGATAGGATATTTGTCTTCAAGTGAATCTGTGCTTCAAGAATCTTGGAAAATTCTGCTATGGTAGTTTGCAATAACATTAGCATATGAAAATAGTCTGTCCCAAAGGGCAGTGTACTGTTGAGTCATTTTTTTAATGAAATTGCTGTCATCGCCTTAAAGAAATAGAATAACCCAGTAGCTCTGCTGAAATCAACCAGATTTGCTAAATGGAGATTTAGATGGAGTGTGAATGAAAAGATCTTCTTCTAGAGGGAACAGCCGCCCTGGCTTCATGAAGCCAGTGGGAAGAGCTTAAGTTTCCGTAATGTTTCCAAGTGATGTTGTGGTAAAGTCATCGAGTGATGATCTAATTGTGACTTTTCTAGGTCATTTTATAAATAGGTGTTTCTTTTTAAAGTAAGGAAAATATATTAACTACTTTAAAGTGTACTGTATTTTACTGGTTTTGACTGTTAACAAGCTTTCAAGTGTGCTACAAATATAACATTATATATAAGACTATGTACAAGTACTGAACATGGTAGAAATATCAAGTTGTGTTTTGAACCATCTTTATGTAACCCTTCTTTTGTTGATGATTCTTTAAGCTTCCAGAAACATCTGGATTACCCAGTTCTTCAGATTTTCTACTGAAAATACTGATTTTTACAAAGCCACCTCATTTTTCTGTTTGAAGAATGTAGCATCATATGAATATAGCTCAACGTATTCAACATGTTGCTGGATATTTTCCACAATAATACATTTATTTTTAAAAATCTCTTCAGGGGCAAAAAATGCACATAAGCTAACATTATCTGTTGAAAGGGAAGTCTGAGGCACAATAAAACTTTAAGTTTACTGTGGTGGTGATTCATGAATCTGGTAATTTCAAGAGAAGTGACTTAGAAGCTCCACTGAGGGAGCACATGAGGGACGCTTCGTAGGACAGACTCAGAAAGCAGATCTCCGATTGGTGCTGTTATAGAGCTGCCTTACTCCCTTCTGCTGAAAAGTCCCTAGTAAGATGATTATAATCTCTTTGGTTGCTTATGATTGGTCGAGCTTAAATTCTGCTTTTCTTTAAAATGGCCATTTAAAAGAAAACATTGAGATCAAGATTTGCTTATGTTTTCAAATTAAGCAAAATGACGGTCACTTATGAGGACGAATTGGTGGTGTCTGCTCTGGGGTTCTTCAGGCCAAGCCTCTTTAAATTTACTATAAAAGTTCAAAGTCAAGTAAATTAATAAATAAAAAGAAGAGAATAGTTGCAATATAGCAAAACATAAAAAATGTTGTGACCCATAAATCTAGAATTAACCTTTTTAAGTTAATATGGAAAGTAAATAATTCTTGATAAGAGAGTGCTGGGCCTGGTGCCCGAGGGCCTGTAATCCCAGCACTCTGAGTAAGGCAGGGAGATAACAAGTTCAAGTCTAGCCTGGAGAAATTAATGATGTAGCAAGAACGTGTCTCAAAATAGAAATAAAAAAAAATGACCTGGGGGTGTAGCTCAGTGTGAAGACCCTGGGATCAGTTCCTAACAGCATAAATAAAGACGTATTTAAAAATTTAGGGCAAAGCAAAGAGCATAGAATAATGAGTCACAGATGAACTCATGAGATTGTCCTCAACATCCTTGTCAATAAAGTAGAAATTAAAACCACAGTAGTATATTTTCACTATCATACAGGTTCATGCACTCTTGGTGAACCTGTACTCATCCCAGTCTCTTTGGAAGATAATCTGGACAAATAACTCACATTTTTAAATACTCTTCACCTCTGTGTGCTAAGCAGAATCCTCAAATGGTCTCCAGGATTCTTGTCCCCTCTGTGCATCCTCTGTGTCTCATTTTAGTATGAGCAAGACTTCTGTACATGATGGGATTTTATTCATGTGATTGGGTTGCATTCCATAGCTAAGATGAAGGGATATTGCTGATATAATTAAGTTCCCTTGCTAGGTGGTTTTGATTTAATCTAATGAACAGTTATCATAGGTGGGCCTAACCTAATCAGATGAATGCTCTTAGAAGAAGGACCAGGACCTTCCTGAAGACAGACTCTTCTGCTGGCCTTGAAGAAATGTACTACCTTGTTGGAGGAGGACCTAGAAAGGGCCCATGGGGTGAGGGGCTGTGGTGGGTTTCTAAGAGCTGACAGTGGTCAGCTGGGGAACTAATGAGAAAGCAGGGGCCTCAGGTCTACTGCCACAGAACTGAATTCTTTAACCATGTACATTTGGAAGAGGATTCTAAGCTCTTAGAAGAAACACATCCCACAAAATATTGTGACCACAGCTTTGTGAGACTCTGAGCCTAGAACTTCAGCCAGACTCCTGTCCCCCAAAAACTAAGATAATAAATTCCATTACATAGAGATGTTAAGTTTGTGATAATTTGTTAATAGGAGACTAATATAGCCAGTAACTGCTTCTACAAATACACCAAACAAAAATAGTTTGACAACTGTATAGTGTCACGTGTTCCTTCTTGAAAAACAATTTATAGTAACCTGATCTTTCGGTGATATTTTGGAAGGATTTTCCAAGTCTTTATGTTGTCAGGACTGGCTTCAATTACCTAGTTCTTCCTTTCTTCAGGGACCCACAGTATGAGAGACAGAACACTGAAACTAAAATGGTTTGCGTGTGTATATACACATGCACATTGTGATATGTTGTGATGAATTGTTTAACTAAAAAACACAACAGGAAAGCATTCTACTGCAAAAGTAGCTGCAGAACTTCATTGTGATTGGAAGTCCAAAATTGTTTCATAAAAAAGAAAAAAACTTGTTTTCTGAAGCAACTTTTGGGTCTTCACTGTTATTTTAAGCTATTACTTATGGGAGCACCAATTCCTTGTCAGTTTAAAAAGAAAACAAGTCAGTGAGGGCATAATGTTTTCATATGTAATTGCCTGAAATTTTTCATTCTCTGGAATAATAACTCCAAGATGGCAGCTGCTAAGACTAAATGTGTTTTGGGGAATTTGTGAATTATTGATCTATTAATGTCCAGTTTAAAGAAGTTTATTCATAGATGATTTATGCAAATGACTCTTCTGTGCACTAAAGTCCCTTTATCTCTTTCTCCTCCTGAATTTTATCCTTGGATTTTTTTATTTAATATTTGCCAATTAAAAGCCAAATTTTAGTTACGAGAGTCCCACCTTATGCACAGAGGATATCTTTCTAGAGCTCATTGAGTGCTTAGAATCGCAGAGAGTACCAAATCCAATAAGTAATCACTCTGACACTGCAGTAGTCACTCTGACCACTAGGACAGCCCCTGATAAACTCATGAGTGGGTAGTGTATGTGGTGTGCACATGCAGCCAGGTAGGAAGGGTAGCAGGATTTCATCACACTACTCAGAATGGTAGTGTGATGAAAAGATGCAGTATTTATCATGGGATTTTTCCATTGCTATAAAGGAATCATGGATCAGGGGAAATATTATAAAGCTAGTTGTACAGTGGACACCGTCTTTACTCTTCTTGGTCTGCCTACTAATGTCCGCTGTCAATTTTTCTTGTCTGTGTTGTGACGGAGAGGGATCTTGGAGTAGAGGCTAATGACCCTTCAGTGAGTGAATGAAGGATCAGGGCATGAATTAGAAGCGAATGACCACTAAGGCAAAATGCAAACTTTTTAAATGTTAATTTTGTTTGTAATCTCGTGAAATGAAAGTAGAAATACTGTCGTGACAATTTAGCTGGATCTGCTTTACCTGAAAAGCCATGAAGTCCATGAAAATATTCCTATTTCTGCTTCACATTCTCAGACCTGTAGAGGGATTGACTCTTTCAGTCCTCCTGCAAGGGCAGTGCTCTCTTTGTCCCCGTAACACAAAAGGGAAAACTGAGACACAGAGCAGTGATTGGTCAGCTTGCCTGTCTTGCCAAGTAGGTAGAGGCAGAGCAAGGGTTTGAACTAGGCAGGCCTGCCCTCCTACGCACCAGCAGTTCTGCTGGGATCCATTGAGGCTTAGGTGCTCACACTGTAGCTTCAAGGAAATGTGCCATCTTCAGTTAAAGCTGGTGAGAGATTTTAAAATAAAATAAGGGTGATTACTTTTCCATGTAGGAAAACTTGTTAAAAGTAGAGGGGGTGAGAAATGTTGGGAAAGAAGTCGCCAATACATACCAGCAACAACCGGGAAGCAGCTTTGGGTTTTTTCTCTTATTGCTGTATGTTTGCAATACATAACCACTCTTTTCATTTGCGGAAATGGCATATGGATATAATATAAAGACATGCAAAGTGTTTGCTCAGAAAAGAAAAAGAGAAGGATTGATAGATTCAGGAGAGAATTACAGTTGTAATTCCGGTTTGGAAAGCAATAAATTTGACAACAAACTAAATGATAACCTTCTTCAGCTCAACTCCACTTGCGAAGCTTGTGTTCTGTTACTCGTACACCCTCTGTCGCAGGGAAGAAAGAGCCGGACTCAGGGGCCCTTGAACCATGGCTTCTGTGGAGGTCAGGGACATCTTCATTCCCAGGTGTTCCTATAAGCAACAGCTGTAAAAACTGGCAATTTCCACCTCTTCCCCAGGATGATGGAGTGGGTGAGGCCTCTTGAAATCTAGGCAGTTATTATGATGATGACTAGTAATTTCATTAGGAATTAGAGCTTCGTCGAAGCACTCATTGCTGAGCATCAGAGCAAGTGCTTTCAAGCGTTAGTTGACGGCCATCTAGGGCAGCAGCCAGCTAATTCCCACGAGCGGTTCCTGTGACTACTGGGGCTCAGATACCCTACTTGTGACAGAAGATCTAAGCGCCTCTCTTGTTCCACAGATCTCAGGAACGACACGGCAAAGAGCTAGACTTCCCACATTTTGATCTGTACTTTGGATGCTTGATTTTCCTGAATCTCTTTTTTGAAAATTCTGTAGCAGGAAGAATCAACGCTGGATTTTCCTCAGGGACACATGCCGTGCGTACTCTGCGCACCTCTCCCTCTCAGGCCACGGCGAGCCATGGCAACCCCCACCCCTCCTTCTCTCTGAAAACTGCTTTCCGTCTTTACAGAAGGACTCGGTGAGAGTGCTGCTTCTTTTTCCTTTTGAAAACACGGCTTTGAAACTCAGCCTCTCTTGATACAGACCACTTCTTGTGAAGCTATTATATGTGTAGTCAGTAAGTACATACACGCCCAGCCATTTCCTAAGGAGCACACTGCCAGGGCAGCTCACAATCACTCTCTTTATTTGGCATCCGCCTGTCCATTTGGAGAGCCTTAACCACTGTTCAGAGAATTGTTTGGCCATCAAGTACTTTCCGTTTGAAAATGATGCATAAACGGCTCCTTTTCCTGCCTGAGCCTGTTGGCGAAATGGAGTCCAAGCTGAAAGCAGACGTTGTCTTGGTGAGAATCGCTAACACAGCGGCGTGAGCTTCAGATGCCCCAGCACCAAGTTAGAAGAATGCTGCCCCCTATAATTACATCTGTAATCCCCTGGCCTGCCACAGGTTTGACTCATTTTATTAACAACATAAGCCTACCAGAACTAATGAAGTAGCGGGGCACCCTTGTGGCTGTAGGTGAGAGCTTTGGTCGTTCTGAGTCTCTAGCCTACAAGACCAAATCCATGTGGACCGAGTAAGTTCTACCTGTCATGTCTCGTTCCTTATAGCTACAATTCCTGCATAATACTTGATGATAGGTGATTAATGTAGTTGTGGCAGGCTACAGATATCTAAAGATAAATGTGAATCCATGCATTGTTTTATTCTTGGAAACACGAGTGAAGTGACATGAGTTTTCAAATTGTAATATGTATATAAATAAGCTACATGCGGGACTCATAGCTTCTCATGAAAACAGGCTCTCGATTCATGAAAATACATATAACTAGTATACTTCATACTAGTGAATGGTGCCTGCAATATTATAAAGTTACTTAGAGGACGAACCCATCCCCTGTCCTTCACATGCCCTGTCAGTTTCATCAAGGTCAAAGCCAGCTACAGCTCAAGCAAGCAGGCAGCCAACATCCTGATGAAAAGCCCCTATGGGTGTGCTAGATTGCAGCTCCCTCAGTACTGTCCTTGCAGTCTTCCAAACATCTCTCTGGTGTGGGGTTGGTCATTAGAAGGATTCTAATCATATATAATAAAAATTTTCATTTGTGAGCTCAACTGTTGGATCTGTCATCATTCATCAGCAGAAAAATTGGGGGAAATCAAATACTTTGTTTTGTTTTAACCACCCAGCAAAAGAAATAAAGGAGAGTGTGGGAAATTAATGTGTCTGACTCAGCCCAGAACCCCTTCTCGGGTGTGTGAGTGATCAGGTCGGGCCAAGTACTTCTCCATCATATTTAGCTCCAAACTCCCTCAGTGAAGGAGGGAGAGGGAATCACTTGATAAGGTTTCGAAAATCGCATCTGTTTTTCTTAGCATTTCTGCATGGATTTGTTAGGCATCCTATAATTTACACTTTCTGCTAACTCTATCCATGTGCATACGAGGCCTTCCGGTGTTAGTCAGGAGCCATGTGTCACTTGTGCCATTAGAAGGGACCGTGTTTGCATTGCAGGATAGACTTGTCTAAAATACGCGCTTGTTTTCTCCGTTGAAATGAAGGATATACAAAAATCTGCAACATCTTCTCCAAAAAATGAAAAATAAATCCTGACATCAGAGCGAGGAGCAAATCCGAGTAAGCACTTAATAGCTGAGGCTTGCTGCTGGGAACATTAAGGGTGTTGGTTTATCTGATCTTCTCTGTAAAGTGGGTTCTCCACTGTGAAGACTCTGAGGCAGGTCACATGCCTCCTGTAATCCTGCAGATATGTGAGGGTCAGAATTTGCACGCAGTGTCATGATTCCTGAGTTCATGGCTATCATCACTGTGCCATAATGGGATAACACAGGGAAGACAGTGACTCCTGTGTACCGTGGAGCACAGAGCAGACTCACCTCTGAGCCCATGGCAGGCATGGGGAAGAGGATTTGAGATAGAGCGGATTGTGAGCAGGAACTAGCCATGAGTCTGACTTTTCAAGGAGGTAACATCATGACGGCAGGGTAAAGGATGAGAAAGTGATGAGTTGTCGATGAAGGAAACGTGAGAAGCCTCCCAAGGAGAGAGCACAGCTCAGCAGAGACCTGGCATTGAGAAGTGGTGCTTGGACAGGCAGGAGGGGAGGGAAGGGGAGTTCTGCTCCTGGGACCTGAGTGGTGAGCCTCAATCCTGGCCAATGATCATGTCACTAAAGTTGGTTGCTGTGTAGTAACTGCGGGGCGCCTCATGGAGGGATATAGCACTGTCTTTCCACAACTGAGGCTCTTGCCACCCAAAGATTCAACCAGATGCCTACTCTTACTTCATAGAACAGGCATTCAGGGGAATGATCATTAAGTATCTGGCAGGAAGGGGCAGGGTGTAAAGGCAAACCTTTGAGCAGGGTGCAGTGAAAAAATAAGGCTTATATTTATGACCAGCAATATGAATTTTCCTCACAGGATGATTTTAGAAAAAAAAATATTGCAACAGCTCCGTGCAGCTTGGTTTTGTTAGGACCCAATATTTAGCCTCTCATTTATAATACCCGCTATCTTCTGGAATGACAAATAGATATTTGATCTTTTCCCATCTCTTAATGAACAGTGACAGAGATGTAACAGATTGTTTTCATCAACATTTACGAAGGTTCTCTCTGCCAAGCTATTGGATCAAAATATTCAGTAAAGTGGACCACTTGGGAGATTCTTTACTACAGTCTCGGCTCTGCTCTAGAGAGAAATGGTTCTGGCACCAGAAAATGCAGCAAAGGAGTGGCAGAATCCATATGGTAAATAACCATCTGTTAATAATTTATCCGACAAATATACCAGGCCTAACCATGGTGGGTTCATGTGAAAACACAGCACTAACAAGTGCTTTTCACCAGAAGGTTGTACGTGGAACAGTACTATATCCTTAACAGGACAGGTGAAAGGTGTAAACAGGCTCCAAAAATGGTTGTTAAACACGTGCCCTGTTACCTATCATATTATTGATTCTATCTTTCAATAGGCTTTGGTTTCTGCATACGTAATCTTCAACTTGTTCACCATGTGGCCACACCTGAGTGATAATTATATCTGTATGCTTTAGTGGAAAGAAAGATGGAAGGAATTTAAGACCGCAAGTTTGAGTTCTACAGTTAACTCAAGTTCAAATCGTATTAAATCAAAGGCTTTCCTATAAAAGAAGAAATTAAACTGGATGATTTTTAATGATTTTTTTTAACTTGAGCATCCTGCAAATGTGAGACTTCATGTTTTCCTGCACGTTCCACCACCTGCTGTCGATTTGGGGCTACAGCTTGGAGCAGGTCATTCTGACTAAAATGAGCCACAAACAGCCCCCAGCATTGGACAGTAATTTCCTGTTACTTTAACTGACACGAGATTTTGGATTTTGAGGCAGGTCATATGTACAGTAGGCCCTGTGATAGTGAGTGCCTTCTCACAAGAACATAAACTGCTCAGTCATAACAGACTCAGACTAACTAGAAAAAAGAAAATTTATTCCCATAAATTTTTTAACTAATGTTTTGTTGACTTGTTTACAATAAAGCAAGCGTAACAGACCACTGTTGTAAATGATAAGCCCAGTGTATTTCCTTGTTAGAAACAAGCCTGGACCTACTGTTATCGCTTCCTGTGCAGAGTGTAGTTGACCTCCTCTAAATGAAGGAGAACACTTCGGTACAAAGCTCACCCTGGTGATTCTGACAGAAAATAAAAACAAAATGATTTGGAAAGACCTGTTTACTTTTCAGCATTGCTTAACTTGGCATATTTTAGAGGCAAGTAAATAAAGTTTTATAGCATTTATGGTGTATTTTGAATTCAAAGTGAAAAATACTTGGATCATTTAAAATCCATAATTTAAAAAAGTACTAAAAAAGAGAGAAATATACATGTAATTTAAACCTTAAAGATAGCCACTGCTAATGCAGCAGAGGATCCTCCCCTTCCAGGTGATTTTCTAAGTGTGTACGAATTTATAATGAAGTGCCGTCATAGTTCACTGTGCAGTGTTTCACTGGATCACTGGTGGGTTGGAACACAAAGGAGAGAGAGAGAGAGAGAGAGAGAGAGAGAGATTTGTCCTGATGGGCCATGGGAAACTACTTCTACATGTTAACCATTGAGTTGTCACCTCGTTTGACTCACTGTCTCGTGTCCTGTAACAATAAAAGTGACATTGAGAGGCTGAGGGTGTAGCTCAGTGTTCAGAGGACTTGCATAGGAAGCTCTAGGCCCTGGATTTGAACCCCAAGCACTACAAACTCACTGTGTAGTGGCACGTGCATGTGACCCTAGCACTCCCGAGGCTGAGGCAAGACAATTGCCTTAAGTTCCAGCCCAACCTAGTCTCTGTAGTGAGTTCAGGACCAGCCTGAACTACAGAGCAATACCGTGTCTCAAAAACAAAGAGAGAGAGAGAAAGAAATTGACACGTTAAGCTAACATTTTTTTACAAACTTGATTAATGAAATTTATGTCACTTGCAGAGCCAAATAAAATACTTAAAGGAATCTTTCTTATTTTTAAGAGAACACGTGCAATAATTAATTGATATTGTGTAATTAACAAGGAAATAGAGGGTAAAGCACGGACATTTCTGGAACCTTTACAGTTTGCCAAGCCCTCTGAAAGGGAGGTAAAGGTGCTTTTTAAATTAATGCTTGCATATGACAGACATTTCAATATTATCAACTTTATAGCTTAGAAGCTAAGATTCAATTTCATTAGGCCTACAATCACCCCGCTGCAATGCTGGGAGATACCATTTGAACTAAGGCTTCGTTCCATGGTGTTTGTTTTGAGCAAAATTGTTTAATAGTTTTGCTTTCCTCATGACCAAAGTCATGTTTACTCATGGCTAAAATAATTAGAGAATTTAAAAATCTATGAACTGAAATACAAAGCTATCAATAATTCCCATTCCAAAATAATAACTATTACTATCCTATGTGTGCATGTGTGTATGTGTGTGTAAGATATATGTATGTATAATATATACATGTGTGTGTATATTATAGATATATGCCACACATGTGGTTGAAAGGTATATATGTATGTACATATTATGTATATATATATAAACACATACACATATATATGAAAAATATATATATATTCTGCCATTTTCTCTTCCCCTTTTCTTCCTTCTTTCTGTTAATGAAGCCATAATATCTACACTATATTGCAACTTATTTTCTTCCTATCTTGGTTTTTTTACTTTCATAAGTATAAATCTTCTTGCCAATGGCTGTAAAACAATGTCGTATTATTCGTCATACTTAATGATTCCCCAAGAAATGCATATGTGTGGTGTAAACAGTGCGCCCATACAGATTCTAGTGCATTTGTGTGTGTGTATATATATATATATATATATATATATATATATATATATATATGCAGACATTTTGTGAGCTAAATTACCAAAGTTAAAAACTTCGTGAGTAAAATTATGAACACCTGAAATTATAAGTGGTAGTACAACTCTGCTTTAAAAATCATTTTACCAGTTTGTTCTTCGTGGCATTGAATGAGAGTTCTCTTTTTTCTCACTGTGAAACCTTGTCAATGAACCCAAAGCAAAACAGAAGAACTGATCACACTGATTTTACTAACTATCATAGAGACTGAGAGGACTGTTTGTTTTCCTAGCTCAATGATAGTATTAAATATGCTAATAACAATGGTAAGAATAGCTAATACTTTAAATGCAAAGCACTCTTCTAACCAATTTTAAATTTATTCAATCTTTATAGCAATTCTGTGATTTAGATATAGTTATGACCTCCAGCCAAGTGACTTCCCCAAGTCAACACGTGCAGTGGAAGACAAAACCACAATTAGGATAGGATAAAATCACCCCAGAAATCATGCTTTTACCTTGAATTCTGTCCTTCTAATTTGTTTTCTACAACCTAAGTTGTGTGTGAGAAGTATTCTGACTAAGACACCAGCAAAGTCCTCTGAAATGTAATGAACAGAAGAATTCTATATGTACCAGCAAAGGTAAAGAGATAACTGACCTAGAGTTTTCAAAATTCACAGCCCATGGGCCACACGCAGCCCTGGAGGCTTTCAATGAGGCTCAACATACATTTGTAAACTTTTTGAAACATTATCGTTTTGTGATTTGTTTTGTATCTTGATTATATTAACAATATTAGATATTTTATATCTGATTTCTCTTCACTCAATGCGTCCCAAGCAAGCCAAAAGTTTGGACACCCATGTTAAAGAGAACTCAAAGCATTCATTAATCTGATGTGTATGTGTTGTGTTGTGTGTTCGTGTATATGTGTGTGAGTTTGGAAGAGATCGTGGAGCTTGGGATAAGGCTCTCCTCTCAGCATGACACCTGTGTGACAGGTGAAGCTATTTTCCTGCACATTACCCAACATAAATTATCTGGTTTTGGCCGTGTGCTCGCAGAATTCAGTTGTTCAGTCTCCTTTGCAGATAGGATTGATGATGGGAGAGTTCTGAGCAGTGACATGTAGTGGGGCTCAGCTGGGGAATGACACAGGGACCACAGCCTCCCTACTATGTGCAAGCTATGGTAGCTATAAACGTACCAGGTAGCAAGAGTTTTGAGTTCAGTGTGAAAGTGCGACACAAACCAAGCCACACAAGTCTCAATGAGAAAGACTGAAAAGTGACGTATTATTTAAGGATGCTTGTCATGATTCAGTAAAGAAATTACGGTTAATAACAGTTCTTGGGGACAACATTCTAAGATTATACCTCCGTAAGAGGAGAATCTCCTTTCCAGTTGATTGCACGCCTCAGTGTTCTGTAGGAAGAGGAACCTGCGGGGCTGTGGGGCTCTCGTTCTGTCAAAGCTCTCTTAGGATTTGTGGACCATAAGAATTCAGATAGACGTTATCTGCCTGGAGACATCATCACACCGTACTTCTTGTGTTACCAGAACCCTCTTCCCTCCATACCCCCCAGCCGTCTGCCACCTGCATCTTCATTGCAATGCCCATGACATCGCTGAGATGCGCTCCTCTCCCTGAACGGCCTCTTGGGAACTTGGCCACCCCCACTGCTTGGCTACTTCGGGACTTCTTTTTCTAGTATTCCGTGATACCCTGGAATGTCTACAGTTCTTATGCTCCACAAGTGTCAGCCGCAAGTGGCCCACTAGGCGTCGTGAATTCCCTTTCCTCTTGTACTTCCTGTACTCATCCTTCCTTTTCTTTGCCTGCCTTCTCTCCTCTTTTCAAAAAAAAAGACCATTTGGCCCCAGACTGAGATCATTTTGATGCAATAAGCTCACCTTTTGTTCTCCACACTGTCGTTCCACAGAGCTTTGGAAACTTACAGTGGCATTTGGTTCAAGTGGTAAGTCCTTTGAAATCAAAATTCAAAGAGTAGATATAGTCCATGTATTAGGCAGATTGAATTGAAGCTGTGCTAGGTTGGAGGGACTGGAGCACAACTCCAAGCCCACCTCACTTGCCCTAGTTTGCTAGGCAGCTCCTGATAAAAGAAAACTGTGGAGTCCTAGCCTTTCCGAGAACAGAGTTTGAAAACCACTGTTATAGATATGAGGTGCTACTCAAGATTATCATTAAGAGAGTAAGTTAGTAAAAGCGATAAATATTTCCTTGTGGTCTTGGTGAAATAAAAAAAAAAACATAATTGGATTGTCTTCAGAAAACATATTTGAATGTAGCTTAATTATACAGAAATAGATGATTTCCTTTCTCCTGCAATAAAGCTCTAAATATTTATAACTACTACCAGACACATGGAAAGATAATTTGCAAAGGGTGGTTTTCCGTGGAAGGCACACAGCTTCTGATATATGTGGGGGAATGTGCGTGAGTATAATTACTCTATACATATGTTCAATGTCTCTGGTTCAAGGACCAACAGCCATAAATTGAGGAAATAGAAACAGACAAGTTAAACAATTGTTCCGAGTTGGCACACAAGAAAATGTAGTGTTCATCAGTATAGCAGTTGGGTTTCTTTCCAAGTTCATGGCTTAGTATGTTGGTCTTATTCTGTTCTTCGCTTCATGTTGAAATTCTGCAGCGCACTAATTTAAGAGAGCTACAGCGAGTTCTAGCCCTAGCTGTCAGAGGATGGAAAGTGGAGGGGGATATATGTATGTGTATATAATACATGTGTATATAAAACTTATGTAACATGTGTCAGACATTCAAACAGCTCATCATGTGACAAATAGCCACAAATGACATATCATCATTGACAGCTAAGAGAAGGAATTATTCTACACAAAACTATTAGCCTGTGTTTTATTCAAGAAAGAAGTTCTTTTTGGTATTCTTGGGTTGAAAGGAAGATTTTCAGAAGAAAGCCAAGGGTTTTTAGTAGAAGGCCATCCAGAGGGATGTGAGAAACGTAGAATTCCTTGAGGGTATTTAAACGCTGTGTTTATAAAGCCAGGCAATAAATACCTTATGTGCCTATACATTTTCTGTTCAGATAGGTACCTTGGTTGGGAGTTATCTAATGTGCACGTTTGTTCTGCTATGTCTTCTGTATCTCTAGCCATAAATTCATAGGGAGAAAGCAACCTCAAACAGATGTTAGGTTTTTGTTCATTTTTTCTTGCCTTTCTTTTGTGAAAGAGCCAAATCATTTTGATATTTTACTTTGATTTAAGTTGTTTCTCTTCTTTAGTCAAAGCCAAAAGAAAGCCACCTTGCATATTTTATTCACTTTTAAATGATCTAAGGAGTTGGTTTTTAAATGCCCCTTTCTGTACTTCTAGATATACAGTAAGTCATCAGAAACTTAATATAACAAGATATCGTTTTATGGCTAAATAATAGAATGTATTAATACACAATATGGTCTGGAAACATTTTTACTATTATAGTGTGATACATATTTCCAAATATAATGTTCATCCTAATATTCTAGAATTTTTGTCAAAATGCCTTACATCTTTTTCCTCTTCTTCCTCATATCATTTAAAATTGGATTTTCAAAAGTAGTCCCCAAAGACAAGTGCTAAGAGAGATCAGCTGCCCATGCCCCAGAGTTGGGTAGATGATGTGGTGACCCGGCAAGGTCATGAAGGGAGTCTTGGCAGGTCCATGACGTTTCCACCAAAACTGGAGCAAAAACAGAAGGTGAATTGGTGACTTCTGAGCCCAGGATGTACCAGGAGGTTTTTAGCCATCATTGACCCTATCTTCCCGGTGACAAGATGGTACTTGAAGTACCATTGACCAATCGATGGAGACATTGTTGGGCATCATAGCTGCAGGTACACACCTGGCATCTGCCGGATGGAGACAAGAATGTTTCTCAATTGTCCCATTCAAGAAGTTAATAGTTCTGAGAATGAAACACTTTGCCCCATTTTACAAACAAGGAAAGTAGGGGCGTAAAAGATTGAATAAATTGACCAAGATTCACCATTTGTGAATGGTGTAGCTAGCTAAAGTCCAACTCAGAATTGACTGATAAGTTGCCTCTTTTTGTCAATAACACTAATTTCTTTTCCAGTAATAAGGAGTAAAATTTTTAAGTGCAGGTGAATGTAAAAGACTGTATCTTTATACAGAGATTGTGGAGATCCCTATTGAAGATTTATATCTGAAAGTAGCAAGAAAAAAAAAAGAAAAGAAAAGAAGAGAAAGTACTTCTAGAAAATCAAAGCCTAACCAAGAGGGCTTAGGCAAAGCAACAACAACAACACATAGAGCTCCTATTTTATAGTAATTTACTGGTCACAAAACTTCATTATAAATGCTTCCCTGTGTCCATAAACACATACTTTCCTGACAACCTAGAGTTACTAAGATTCAACGACTGTGACAAATTCTTGACAAAAATCAAATCAGATATTACTATTTCAAAAAGTCTTCATTTCTGGTATATAAATGTGGAGAAATGTTTTCTAGTTTTTTGACTTCCTTCATTTGCTTCTTAATATTCCTTGTCAAAATTCAGGCTACCAATTAGGAATTTTGACCCAAGCCTTGAGCATCATGTTGAGAGAACCCAGTGGCAGAGGTGGTATCTAGCTCTTTAGCAACTTGGATTTACTTTACTTTCTCATAAGCTTATATAATCTCAAGGCCTTGAGGCTCACCTTGGAAAACTATTTCCACTTTGTCATCTTCTTACGTTTGTCTCTTCGTGCATTATTTTTCATTAACCTGGCTTATTACCTAGTTTATTTTCACTGTCACTATCAACTAATCTATGCATTCTTTAACCAATTAAATACTCAAGATGTTCTTTCTATTGGACTCCTCTTGAATAATTACTGGATATAGCCCCGAATGACTACAGTGGGTAGAGCTTCCTGGGGGAAATTGTCTAGGAGTAACCCTGCATCAGAGCTTCTTGTAACCCCTGGGAGAATTTTGCCAGAATGACTGACACATTATCACCATGTCAACACAGCAAAAATAACTATTCAGAGTACGAAACAGTAAGCGGATTCTTGAGATGTTCTTTCGCGCTGCCATCTGCAGGGTAAGGACAAGTGGCATGTTTGTGTACAGCACAGAGTGACCGGGCACCAGGAGGGGGCAGTCGCAGGGACACTCTAATTGCGGACATTTGGGGGAGTGAGTCGGTGGAGAAAAGCGTAGCATGTGGTGATGTTCAGAACCACTGAGTGTGAAGTACTGGATGGGATAATCCCTGTTCCTCACACCGTCCAACTTTGGGTTTTAAGTTTGTCCTTTTCTAGAATATAGCAGCCAGACTATGAGCGAAGAAGGAGAGAGCTGGTCCCATGGTACCAGCCCCACTGGCATTCCCAAAGAGCTTGTTATTGACCACAGAACAGCAGCCACCCCCTGCACTGGGCGCATTGTTGGGAGCTCCCACTCAGCAGCTGTGGCACATGCCCACCTGGTCATGGTCACTATGTTCCAGCTCTTCTTATATAAAGAGCCAGGTTGCATTCAGCTTCTACAAAGACTAATTATGAATATACAATCAGATTTTATTTAGTTAGTCATTAAACAAGTGTATGAAACATCTGTGGGCAAAGAATAGCTAGTGACATAAGGTAACACGGTGAATTGGTAAGCTTAATGGTAAGCTTATCTCACTTACCATATGGTGGCAAGAGGCATCCCTTTTCCTATAAATAACCCAATTTTATCTTTCTTTATGGCAGAGTAGTACTCCTTTGTGTACATACACCACTGCATTATTTCTCTTATATAAAAAGCCCGAAATACAAGTATTGAAAATAGCAGAATAAAAGAAACATGTTAGAAACTCGGGAAGCAGACTATGTGAGGATGGCAAAGTATGTGGCGAATGGAGAGATGAGAGTAGAAAGGGAGAGGAAGTAGAAATGGGTAAAACGTGATATGTATATGCACCAGTGCCCCAAGTGAAACGGAACGTTCTGTGTCACAAAACGTATACCAATGAAGGTAGTAATTATGGTAAAAATAAATAAATAAAACTTATGGTAGACTTAATAATTATTCTCTTTGCAAATGGAAGGGGAAAATGGAGGACTAATGTTTACTGAGCATCTGTTAAAAGCAGGTATTTCACAAATATTGTTGCATGGAGTCCTCACACAAGACTCCTGCCATGTTAGGTAGTTATTATTATTCACAATTTCAAATCAAGAAGGGGATTTAAGGACACAGAGCAGGTCCAGGTCGTCCCACCAGGGAGCGGGGTCCAGAGAGGAGCTGGCATTGGCCTTTGCCTACTTCAGTGACCTCAGTGAGGAGGGTGCAGCTAAGGGCCACCCTGACACACTCACGGATTGAGTCTCAGAAGCAGCCAGATACAGCAACAGGAAAACAATCAAATTTGAGGTGGAAGTGGGAGGTGCTGACCTGACACAGGAAGAGAGTCAGCCACACTCCCTTCCTGACCTGGAGGAGGGACTGTGCCCCATAATCTCCACCTTGGACCACTTCTGTCTCAGAAAGCATAATCCTAGCTAAGTGCAATAGATCAGTCACAGAAGGCCCAGTATTGCACGGTCTCTCTCATATGAGAATCCCAAATATGAGTAATTTAAGGGACAAAACAAAGGGAGATGGTAGCAACCAGGGAGGCACACTTTTTGGAAAAGGGGAGGATATCTGTGGAAGAGGGGAAAGGAGAAGAAGGGACTAAAAATGATCAAGATGTCATATGTACCAATTCCTGAGGGAATGTGATTAGTATATATTGCTAACACATGCTAGGAAGTTTTTTCAAGGTCACCACTCGGGAGCTCAAGGACTTGAGAGTAAGTGAGTGTGTGTGTGTGTGTGTGTGTGTGTGTGTGTGTGTGTGTTAAAAGAATATTCATATGTGTGGGGGGTGTGCACTCCACATAGAAATATCTAGGTTAATTGTAATTCCCATAAGTGGAATGTAGCAAAAAGTTTAAACAGTGACCAGTTCTACTAAAATTTCCCAAGGTCACTGCCAGGTGGCACATTGTGCACTCTAAATTAGATCTTATTTTATCTGCTCTCTCATACAGGTTCCAGTAAGTAATAAAAATCCAGGAATGAAAAGCCAAAAAGAGAAACTATAAAAGGACTAACAAAACCCGTAATAATTAAATATATTCAGGATTAATCTTTCTCCCTTACAACTTGTGATTTGTGGGCATTACTTTCTTTTTAAGAACCCATTTTTTAAACTAGGGAACACAGAGTACTGTCCCCATCAATCAAGGCATGAACTAGGTATCTATTCATAAAGGGGCCTGGGAGCCTGGTAGATGTGACCTCACTTTGACGACAGTCCCTTCTCTACCACCTGACACATCTCTGTGCTGCTATTAACATCTCCGCAACTTCTGCTGTTGGTCTTCCAAGGCTGAGGTCGGGCTGGTGTCCTGCTGATTGAGTGTCCCCCAAGGCTTACCGTGTGGAAATTTATTCCCCATTGAAAGATATTAAAAGGGGAAAACCTAGCCCAACTGTGATGTATAGAGGTAGGCTTTCAGAAAGTGATTAGGAAAGATATGGCCACAGCGTGGAGACCCCATGACTGAGTTGTGGTAGCTTTTTAAGGAGTGGGATATACTCAAAGAGACATACATACCCACTTCCTGTCTTTTGCCTTATGACACTCTGGCACATCAGGAGTTTGCTAGCAAGAAGACTGTCACTATATGGGCCCCTAGACCTTGCACCTCCAGAACCATGACTTAAGGCAACCTCTTTTCTTTATAAGCTAGGCCACCTCTAATATTTTGTTATCATAACAAGAAATAGACATGATGTATTACTGCTGCTCTGCTGGATAGATATTGAGGACTGTGAGGTCCTGGAAATAGTTGAAAACAGAGGGATTGCCTTCAGTTCTCCATAAGGGAAGGGATGATTCTTAGTTGTTAATAATAATAATAATAATAATTTGACACAACTGTCACAAAGCAAGCTAGAGAAATTCAGTGGCAGAAGTCAGAGGAGTAATGAGGATTTGTTACTGCTGAATTTTAGCCAAGACACATGGTTTGGGTTTCAGTGGAACAAATCAGTAGAATCAGCAAAATCAGTACATTCTGATTTCTATCAAAATCAGGCTTCAGAAAGCATTAAAGTAATACTAAGTTCTCGCAAACTTTTTTTCCCATTGCAAGGAGTAGAAAACAGGCTCAAACTAGCCTTCAGTTAAAATGAAATCTATTGTTCTCTGCAAGCAAAAAGTTCTGGTGTTTTCTTGCTTTGGGCTGGATAAATTTAGATGTTCTAGGAATAGTCTCAGAGAACTGATTCTCCCTCTAGGTTTTGGCTCTGATTTCTGCAGTGTCGTTGCTTTTATTTGCTGAAGAATTCTCTTGACATGATTGGAAAGATTATGTTTTACAGTTAAATGCTCCTTAAAAGTCAAGATTTCATAAGGAAATGTACTAGTGACTTTTTTGTCACTGTGACTCGATAGCCAACATACACAAATTTGGGGAGAAAAGATTTATTTTAGCTCACAGTTTCAGAAAGTCTCATTCCATTCACAGGTGGGTGGCTGGAAAAATGATGGAGTCACATGATGGGGCCACAGCCAGGCTCTGAGTCAGTGCTCCAGAGACAGAGATCCTCACAGCAGCATGTCAGGACTGGGAGAAATCTGGGAGGGTGGAACTAGCACAAGCCCTTCTGGGTCAAGCAGCCAGGCCCCACCTCCCAACAGTACAGAGTATCCGTAGGTCCATGATGCTTTTGGGGGACACTCCAGATCCAAACCACAACAGGAAGTGGCTATCTTATGGCTCCAAGCATTTGTTCCAACCCCTAAGAGACCTTGATGGGTACAGAGGCACTGCTTGTCCAGCTTCCGTAGGGGAGGAGGAAGCCTCTAACCGGACAACTCCATCTACCCCGGCTGAGGCTGGCCCCAAAAGACAGACTGTAAGGAGGCTGTCCACTGCCAGACTGCAGGAGGTATTGGTCACGTAGGAGGAAGAATGCCTAGAAAGAACACTGGAGCATACCTGGATGTAGGAAGAGGGCATTAGAGGAAAGGTAGACTCTCCAAGAACTAAAGCAGAAAAGGTGAAAATTGCGAATCGATCTGTGAGGAAACCAGGTGCAAAGATGCCTCTGTGACTTGGACTTCACGCCTGCTCCTCTTCAAACTGCACTGTGTGCCTCACAGCAGGTCTCTCTCCGCGCCTCTGCACCCCTTCCCAATCCCTCCGCCTGCTCCTTAGGCAGCCTTTGCCTGCTCTGTTGCTGGTCTCCCATCTCCTGCCTGATGTCACTTCCCGCCCGCCCTCTCCCTCCTCCTGGCTCTCTCCCGACTCCCTTGCCTTCCTCCACAATAGCTCTTTGAGAACCAAATACAATAGTACAGTTTTGTGGAGACAATCCACTTTTACTTGGAGCTGTTTTCACTCTAATTGTTGCTGAGATGAAATACTGACCTTTCCATATTGAGAAAATTTAAAAAGTGCTTAAAGGTCACGGAAAACAATCCCCTAAATACTCGCTGCAGGGAAAGCACTCGCATAAAGTAACTGCTCCCTTCCTGACACCAGAACATGTAATTCGCTCATTTTCCCTGGAGAATAGATCTCTTACCATTCCTATTATCATCAGAGATGCCAGCAATGGGGGCGCTCGGCCCGGGAGGCCTGCTGTGGCCAAACAATAAGCACAAATAAACAATTGTGTGAATTTTTCTTCCAAGCCAAAATCTACAAGACTAAATCTGATATTGGGGAAAATGTCACCTTCCCATATATGGTGTGCAAATGGGACCGATACAGATTTTGCCTTCAGTTGTGCAAAGAGTGGATGCTTCTGCACCTTGTCATACATAAGCACAACAGTGAGTCAAGAAGCTGAAAAATTAAGTAGGCAAAGTTGATAAATGGTTTTGGGAGAAGATGGGCCCCTAATTACATCTAGAATATGCTAGCATCAGTGTCAGTACATACATGCCTATCAAAGGAAACCACTGAAACATTTATATGTAATAAAGGAGAGAAATAAGTATATGTATATCCATGCACATAGCCACTGTGACCAGAAGTTTCCAGATGTTGCTGATTCTCTCTCTCTCTCTCTCTCCCTCTCTCTCTCTCTCTCTCTCCCCCTTTCTCCCCCCCACCCCCGTGGCCATACTTACGTGGAGTGGCCTAGGATGATCCAACTTTTGTCCATCCCTAACACTAGAATAAGGTAGAAATATTAAAAGGATACATTGTGGTTTAAAATAAATTTAGGGTATATTAAGCCATAGAAGAGCACACATGTAAATCACTCACATGTAAATCATGATATGTATGTCTTTCCTAATCAGGGGAGCTTGTACATTCAAGTCCATACGTTTCAGGATAAAGTTCTAATCCCAGCTTGCCGCTAAAACACCTTGCTGTCTCTCGGACTTTGAATCATCCCGACCCTCCTCGTCCCTAAAGCAGGTGGTGTGAGGGGTTGGCTCACAGCTCTATCAGCCAGACAGGCTGGTCACCGACTTAGTGATTTTGCTCAGGGCTTCCCTCTCGCCGGAAGACACTGCCCATCCACTCTGCCCTTCTCAAAAGTGTCCCTCAAGATTCAGTTTTAAGCACTTTCCTACCAAAGCCCACTCAGCAGCTCCCAGCCTACGGAAGGCGGCGTCTCATGCTGTAGATGACATCTGCTACGTGGACGAGTCGCAGCTGTGTTGGGTGTGCCCGTGACTCAGTCCCAGCGAACATCAGTGTATCTGCACCTGTTGCGCAGGCGTTTCCTCAAAGTGCTCTTCCGAGCAGAGCAGTGGCCCTCAGGTCCTCCTGCTAATCCCCAGAACTTGTGATTATACTAAATCCATAACATGGCAAAAGGAACTTTGTGGGTAAAATTAAGACTATGGGACTTAATGCATTCAGTGGAACCTGCAGCGGAACCTTCTCGGTGAGGCCTTGTGCAGTCGCGTCATTTACCGTGTCAGCCCCTGACCTCCTCCATTGCATTAGTTTTCTCCCCCGCTTTCATTTCCACTGTGACATTTGTCCCTCGAGGGACTAGATGTATTAGTTATCTATGCTGTGGAACAAGCAAGTGACTCCAAAACGTAGGGACTCCAAACAATATGTACTTCTCACTCCCTTTGTAATCAGGAATGCAGGCACAGGTTAGCTAGGAGGACTGTGGTCCTGTTGTCTCAAAGTTCAGATCAAGAAGTATCCACTTCCCACCTTCCACGTGTGCCTGGAAGCTGGCTGTTTCTATTCATGGTGGATTAGAAGGTTTTCTGGCTCTTGGCTGGAGGCTGACTGCATTTCCAAGCCATGTGTGCTTCTCACTACAGCAATCATACCTAGAAGCAAGAGAGAGTGCTACCAAGACAGGAGTCCCTGGCACAGGGAGACTGATCGTGAAAGTGACATGCCATCGCCTTCCCCATATTCTCCTTAATGAAGGATGCCACTAAGGACAGCCTGTAATCAAAAGGAGGTGATTGTACAGAGTGTGACTACCAGGAAATAGCCTCTGGGCCATGTCAGAGGACACCTCCTACACCGCACTTTCTGAGTTACATGGGACATCCCATGTTGCCCTGGTGGTGTTGTTGTGATATTTTCTTCACTCTAACTGTGTTCCCATTTAGACAGTAAATTGCATGGTCTCCCTCTTTACAGTGTTCTAATATAACACTGAGCTAACTCACTTAAGTCTTTAAATATTTTTGTAAAAAGTTTTATCTGTTTATTTTAATGCTACATCTGCAGTACCCAAAATAGCTGATTCTCACAACATATTTGCTGAGTATATATTTTGTTATGAAATATCATATTACAAGTTACTACAACTGAAATTGGTGTTCAGGAAATATACATTGTTGCTGTATAGACACAATTCTTAATGTTTAGTCAGCATGTGTATGTGAGGGGATGTATGTATGTGGGTGGGTGTGTGGGTGGGTGTGAGTGTATGTGTATGTTTTTGTGAGTTGGTATAAGGAGAAATAAAGCAAGAAAAAGATAATGCTAGTTTTTCTGAACATCAAAATTGTATAAATTACTTCTTTCTGTACATTTTATAATGTAGCCATGTCTCCTGCAAAATTAACTAAGTCATATTAAAAGGTACTGACAATTTAGACCAGATCAGCTTGGAAATGCACTTATTTTATTAAATTTAGTAGATTAACTCATATCAAATGTGTGAAATTTGCACTCAATAGGTGCACCTCTCCTAAGCTCTGGGGTCCAGCATTTGAATAGTCATCACCTCAAACTTAGAAACTCTACCAGTTTCTGCAAATGAACCTTGAACAAATTTACTTCTTAAAGTAATGAACCATTATCCAGTGTCAGTTTTTTAATCACTGTGCTTTGTAGTTAGATATATTTGTAGTCTAAACTCTGTTACTTTGATAAATGGGTGCTTTGGTTTCAATTTCTTTAAAATAAATAATCAGAAAATTAACTTTGGGTAGTGCTTTTTGGAAAATATTTTCACTGTGTGATGCATAATGGCTTCCCAGAAGGAAACAAACTCATTAGAGCACTATCTGTGGGGAATAGGCAGGATTTCGTGGATTGATGAATGAAATCTTGAAAGGACATTGTGAAATTAGGTTCATTCTTGTAAATTTTTACATTGCAAACAACAGAGATTTTAAATATTTAATACCTGTGAATTTGCTCCAATAGAGATTAATAGAATTTCTCAGATAGCTGGAATTTTCAACCCTGTTTTTCTATGCAGGAAAGTCAGTTAGTCTGTCTCTGATCACCCAACTGGCCAGTACCAAAGCCAAATCCACTCTCCAGCTTATAGCATCTATGGCGTCTTCGACCGGCAAAGACGCCACACTGACTCTCATTATTCCGCAAAGCCCAAGCTTAAATACCCTTCCATACCCACATTAACATGCAATCAATCTAATAGGCTACACGTTAGCGTACAAGCAATCCAATAGGCTAATATTAGCATACAAGCAATCTAATAGGCCAACAAACTCTCCAGACCCATCACCCCACCCCGGGACCTCCTCCTTAGAACAGTCCCGTGGTTCAATACCTGATCCAAATTTCAAGCAGAAGAACACCTGACTTAAATTCCAGACAGTAAATGCTTCTTCGTGGAAAGCAACGTGGCCAGGTCTGCAATGCTGAGGCTCTCGGGCCCTGAGGGCCCCAACAGCATCTTTTTACTCCTAAAAAGTCGCCACTTGTGCCCACAACACAGCTGTGACCACTGAGATGTGCAGTCATTTTCTTTTTAGCAATGTGTAGACATTTTTGCAAGTATCCAAAATCTTCCCCCACTTAGTTCATATGTCTTAGTGATGGAAAAAAAATGAGTCCCATGTGAGAATTTGAAGGGAAGACTTCTACTTGGCCCCTTTGTATAGTCCCTGTGGACTTTGTGATGTGACAGTCAAGGAAAAGTTATACAGCTATGAATAGTAACAGAGATGGTAATTTCCTTCATTGTGGCCTCTTAATTTATGTGAAGGCTCCATTTCATCATATTTCCATTCCACAGAGATTGAAGAGAGGCAACAAGGAAAATAGTGAAAAATGTCTTTGTCATTCTCTTTCCCTGATGTTTAGATGTGCACAGGTAAACAATACCTGAATAAGGAAATAATTGCAAGCTATTATTTAGAGTGCTTTCTCCACAGATCCTGAAATAGAGGAAATTGAAAAGTCAAACAGAGAAAATTAGGGGTAACATTAATTTGGAGTCTGCTATTATTTCTGCATTGCTGAGCCCATCTGTGGTGCTGATTTCTTCCTTGAAAATAATTTGTAATGCCTTCTCAATAGCTGCTGCTCTGATCATTCCGTTTTTACAGAAATTACTATTCTCCAATATTGCTGCAAAATCGGGCAGGTGCAGTGCTTATCACGCTAACCCTTTGAAGGAATGGTAATCATCTACTCTGTCTCCGTTCATCTTTCGAGTTCATTCTGCCCTGTGTCTCTTCCATCGAGTTTCTTCACTAATCTAGTGGCTCTGCTAGATTTTCAGGAATCTCCTAAAGAGGTGCTGGGTTTCAGCCCCTTGGCACTGTCACTTGGCTCCACCAGGGCTGTATGAATTAGATTTTCATCACTGTAAAAAAAAAGATATCTGACTCTGGCTGCTTATAAAGAAAAAGAAGTTTCTTTAGCTCACAGTTGTCAAGACCCTGCATCAGCTCAGTTTTGATTAAGATGCCAGGGCAGATGCCACACTGTGGTTAGCATCAGGGGAGGCAGTCACATGCCAAGCCAGGGCAGAAGAAGGTAGTTACAGCAGAGGTCATGCTGTTGTAACAACCCTCTTCTGATAATTCTGAAGGGGTCATATGTAGATCACATCCACATAAACTGAGGCCTTCTCACAAGGCCCCCACCTATTAAAGGCTTCTTAGAACTTCCCAGTGACAACACCATGGACCAAGCCTGCAATCCCATGAGCCTTTGGGAGAACATAGACCTTATATAAACCATAGCGGCCTCAGACCAGCTCACAGGCTAACTCACAAAACCCCTAAAGACAACAAGCATAGGAAAGGAAATCCTCAGTTGTCTGGCAGATAGTTAACAAACACCCCACCCTCAAGGTTAGCCACATCTTTTTGAATAAAAATTAGCACACAAAGTTCAGGAAGTCTGCCTCCTTAGGGCTTAGGAGAGACTGAGGTCTCACACACAGTACCTCTCATGGAACCTCTCTATGAAGATACCATTATTTCTCTTCCTAAATTCCCTGTAAATGTAGGGATATGGGATAAACTCGAATGTGACATCTTACAAAAAGAGTGTCAATTTTAGCACTTTCCCAGGTGTCCACTGATGGCCCTTTTGGCACAAGTGTCCTCAGCAACTCTGCCCAGAGATGAAGAGAAGAGATCTAGAAGTTACTTGGGTTCTGAATTTAATCTCCACTGTGGCAGTAAGCTTAGTATGTCAACTTGATTGGCTTTAGGATTCACCCTGAGGCCTGGAGGAGCACATCTCCAGGTGTATGTGCATGGGTCAAGAAGGTGTGGCCTTACATTCTCTGTGTGGTCCCCTGCCCCTTCCCCCCTGGTATCACTGCCCTGTTCCACTTCAGAGAACATGAACTGAGCATCTGTGCTCCCTCACCCTCACCCACGATGATATTCCTGCTGTGGGGCTAAACTATCATGGACTGAACCCCAAGGAACCATGAGCCAAATTGAACCTCTCCTTCTAGTACCTGGAGGTGATCTTCAAATGATTTGCAATTTACTCTCAGATTAAGATCTGATTTCTTCATGTCCAAATCCTTAATTTTTATTTAATAATTAGACCTACTTATTGCCTTCGGGACACCTTGACTCCGTCCTTCCGATGGTCCTTTGTCTTCCACCAGACCATCTTTTGTCTATACCTACCATGACCCACACATTCATCTGAAAGAAAAATGGAAGGAGGAGAGAGACAGTGGAGAAGTGGCCTGGCCAAGATTTTCTGTCCTAAAACTGTATTTTGGAAAAGGTGAACTATGACTCCCCTTACACTGTTTTCTTTTTAACCAATAGCCTTACCACCCCCTTTCTCTTTTTCCAAACCAACCATGGTTATACAGACTTCATCTTCCCCAACACATGAAAACATAACCAAGGGCCTCACCAGGAGCCAAGAAGAAAAGGTCCTTAGTCTTGGCTTCACATTCAAACTACCTAGGAAGCTTTTAAAATATTGGTGTTCGGACTCTGCCAAGATTATTTATCGCAGCTTCTTAAAACAGCGTCATTTTTTAAGATTCATGTATAACAATTTCACACATTGTCTCAATAAATAATATTTGCATCTAGATAATAAAAAACCTACACAACTAGTGAAACTACCTCACTGATTGTTATTATAGTACTTTATTGTGATTAAATCCTTTTGCCTCCCTGCAGAGGTCATGCACAATGCCCTAGCTCATTGAACAAGAAGCTCAGTACTCATGAGGGACAGAAGAAATTCTTCAGGACAGCGACAGGGTTATCAAAGTTTAGGAAACAAAATAAATCCTTAGGCCTAACCTATCCCAGGGCACCATTCCTGACCTCTCTGGAAGATGACAAGTCCTTTAGCAACTGAGCGACTCTGTCACCCATTAAATGATAGATTTTTTTTGCTTCAGCAGTGTCCTGCATGGGTAATCTATTTTGGGGATGAGATCTTTGTTTTACACCACAAAAGAAATTTACCCAGTGTAGAAAGGACATCTTGGATAGACCAGTTACTTTCGTAATTGTGACAGATGGCTTACCTACGAGCCTATGTCACTTAAACTTGTCAGAGATCATATAAAATGTTCACTGATTTTCAGTTTGATTTCAGAACTCAATTGAAGCATGTCTTTAGGATACTATAAAGCAGGGATTTTTCAACCCCTGAGGCCACATAGCTGTTAGGATCAAGGGCCACACGGAAGGAAGTGAGCAGTGGGCCAGAACGGGACGCCTCCTCTGTACTTAGGGCTGCTCCCCATTGCCGGTATTGTCACCTGACTCTAGTCCCTTCAGATCTGTGGGGACAGTAGATTCTCATAGGAGTGCAAATCCTGCTGGGATCTGTGCATTCGGAGATCTGGGTTGCATGTTCCTTAGGAGCATCTACTGCCCGACTATCTGAAGTAGAGCTGTTGCAATAATGCTAGTGCCATCACACACACACACACACACACACACACACACGTATGTTGATGGAATCGTCTTCCACAAAACCTGTGTCAAAAATGGTTGAAGACCACTGCTGTAAGGGATAATATCGAAAACAAAGTCAGTAGAGATAGAGCTACTAAATGAAAGAATAATGTAGCTACACAGTGTCCTGAGCATCCACAGGATAAACAGATACAATGAAGGATCATGTGCCAGTATAGTTTTCTAAACCCATGTAGTTTACACGTGGTACATAGTTCCAATCCATGCAAATCTGGCTGCTTTAAGCTGAATATATATATGTGTGTTGAAGATGTTGTCAATGCATCGCCTCTTGAGAAGGAGACCAGAGGCGCTCTCCCTCAGTAGAGCAGTCACGGCAGCGCGTAGCAGGTCGCTCACTTCACGCATCTCCCCGCAGCCGTTGCCTCTGCAAGGACAGGGCGCGGCTTTTGCAGTCTCTTCTGCTCACTGAGGTGGAGCCTGCGCTCTTCCTGCTTCCTCTCGTGGCTGGCTTTCCTTCTCAGTCTGTGCAGATCTGATTGGTCCAGGTGAGGATAGGGCTGGTCTAGCTGTGAGAGAGCCTGTGAGTGGGAACTTCTACCGTTTTTAATGTCTGTACGCAGAACCAAGCTCCGCCTCTGGAGGAGGGGCATATTCGTCCGTATAGAAAAAGGCGCAGGTGCAGAACCGGTGCGTAGGAAGGCTGCTGCCCTCTACCCCTGTGCGGTTTCACTGTGGGGTCCGAGGGCCCGCAGACAGATGTCCAGGGGTGAGCTGTGCAGCTCAACAGCAAAGAGGAAAATACAGGCATCTAGAAGATGTCTTTAGAATCATTTCTATAGTGGTGTAGGCTTAGGTTTTGTGTACTCTTTCGTTTTATTTTTAATTCATTTGCAAGTAATCCATTTGTGCTAAGTTTTGCAAAATTATATCTGCAGTGGGTAAGAAGCAAAGTTGGTCTTTTAACTGTAAGAGTTTGAAAAGGCTGCTTGTCATGCCAGTAGTTTGGTTTCTAATTTGTACTTAGCAATGTAAATTCTAGTCACATAAGTTAAGGGAAGCCTTAGTTTTCATCTAGTAATAAAAGTAACATATTGAGTACATATTAAATAATACTTTGAAAGCTTTTGTCTGGCTGTCTTGTATACTTATGTAAGCCTTGCTACTCTGTGAGATGACGTAATTTTCATTTACATTTTGGAGATAAGAAAACTGAGTCATGAAATGATTAAGTAACTTTCCCAAGCAGTCTAGCTTAATAAATTTCACTCTTTTCCACAGAACCACCCAACATCTTCCTTATAAGGACCCCCTGACATTAGGGAAAACAGAGAGAACTCAGTTACAGTAGTAAGTGATTTAAAAGTGGGTAATCTTTAAAAGGCAATTTATCTGTCACATGCACCGGCCTCATTGTGAGTAGACTTCTGTGATGTCCGAAGCAATCTACTAGCCCTCAGACTTCAAAAGATACTCGCAAGAAGTGCTGCATCCAGGCCACCTTGGGCTTTCTGGTCACGGTAACCACCCTGAGGTGAGTGTTTTAACACCTAAGGGGGCAGGTAATCTCCTGGAACCAGGACTAGGCTTGTGGTAAGATGCATCTGAGGGCATTTTGTCTGAGATGGTGTTGCCTAAGGCAGGAAATATCTGTTCACAATAAGCAGGATTCAATCCAGCTCCTCTATTCTTCTTAGCCAGCCATGATTTCTATAAAAATCACATTTCAGACTTGGCAGAAGGCACTAGACTAAAGAACACATCAGTGTTCTGAGAAAAAGAATATTAGCAATCAGTCCTTAGAAGCCAAATGGCCTTTAATGCAATAAACACAATCTCTTCTCAGTCATTCTTCTTAGAAGACAATTGGACCATGTGGGTACAAAACTGGTTCTTTCTCCTTGGAAAAACCCCCGAAAGCTAGATTGAGGTCAAACTATTCAGTTTGCAGAAAAGAAATCACATGGCTGTAGTTGAAGTATTTCTCCCAAGATCTAATATGGCTCTAATGTCAGAGCTGTACACAGTGAAGAGTAATATACAACATTTTTAATACACAATTATAAGTCAAATGTACATTCTAGTATTTCAGTCCAGCCATTTTAGAAAAATTAACAAAATGAAGGCTCACCTGCTGTCTGACTTTCAGACCCATTATCACAAATGATCACCTCTTTCAAAATGGCAGACAATTCCCAATATTTTAAAATGTCTTCATTATACTAAGTGATCTTTGTTATATACGGAGTATTCTTCAAGTAGCTGGAGTAAGATAAGAGTTTTAGCTTTCCATTGCTGTGACAAAACACACCTCGGAGAAACAACCTAAAGGAGGAAATACTTGTTTTGGTTCACGGTTCCCAGGGCCTCAGTCCAGGGCCATTTGGCTGCATTGTGTCTCGGCCTATGACAATCCAGAACATCCTTGTGGGCAGCTGCGGAGTAGCAAAGCTGCTTCATCTCATGACCGCTGGGAAGCAAAGAGAGAGAGAAAAAGAGGAAGGAGGAGCCTGGGGTCTCAATATGTCTCTCAAGGCCACAAACTCGGTGATTCACTTTGTCCAGCCAAACCCTCCCCTGCTACTCTCCACACCTTCCAGTGGTGCCGCCGGATGGAAACCAAGCATTCCGTACCGGAGACAGAGCACGGGATTGGGAGCAGTGCACACCTCCTGTGCTTTATCTTGGACATGGGAGTTGTGAGTTTTGTTTTTGCTTAGTTCTTAGTTTTTCTCAGAAGGGAAAAGATGTAATTGGCCCCACTTGTTTTGACAATAGATTATGAAATTCTTAGTGGTTTCTAAACCCAAATGTAGAAAAATTACTGCTTACCAGACTGCCTTTCTCGTGCATTGCTTTTCAATCTGAACAAGTTTTATGCATAATAATGTATGGATTTTATAATCTCAAGACCCAAGACAGGACAACATAATGTCACTCACCACTCTACAGGTGATGAGACAGGCATAATTTTTGTTAAAAAAAATTGGCAGCAAATCTGAGATGTGGTTGTGTGTATATTAAATTCCAGACCACTTCTGGTCAAGGTGACACTTCTGTTGGTCACTCAGCTTTGCAGAATGTCTGAAGGTATGTTCAGTGGGTGACATTGATCAAGAGTATATGGTTAGGCCCTTCAAACTATTTAATTCCTATGATGACTCATCTATTAATATTTTTGACAGGTGAGTCCAATTAAAGATAATCTGATTATAAATGTCAAGCTATCCCCCAGATTGTATAAAATGGATCGAACAGATCAAACATGAATAATGCCTAATAAATGTTGATGGAATTAATTTTGCTTATTAATGGCAGTAATCCTTCCTCCATCTATGTCTATCTTATGTATTATTGTGTTACTGACATAAACAAATAAAACTAAACTATGAGAGCATATTAGTAAGCTCTGCCTGCCATAATAAAGTACTGATTAGGAGGCCTAAACAATGAAACTGAATTCTTCACAGTTCTGAAGTCTAGAAGTTCAAGGTCAAGGTAGAGCCAAGGTTGCTTTCACTCTGAAGCCACTTCCTCTAGTGTGTAGGAAGCTGCTGTCTCCCTGTCCCCTTTCATGGCCTCTGTCTTATGTGCTCTCACTACTTGGACACGAATTCTAATACCCACAACTTGAGAACAGGTTGTTTAGCTCACACTTCGAGAAGTTCTAAATTTTTGCATGGTTGGTCTGCAGTGGTAGAAAGGCACAGGGGAGAAAGTTGTTCATGGCAAGACCTCTGGGAGTCGAGAGGCTGGGGAGGTGAAGGGGGCAAGAGTATATCCGACTAAGCCATGCCCCCAATGATGTGCCCCTCCTAGCCTCCCACCTCTAAATACCCATGAAATGATCAGTCAACCCACTGATGAGTATAGCACCCCTAGAGTCGAGTCTCTTTCCAAATATCAGAGACTCTCGGGGGGAACTTTCCAGATTCAAACCGTAACAGCCTCTTCCCTGTAAACCCACAGGAAGAGAGTGAGCACAGACTCTCTGGTGTCAGCTGGTGTAAGGACACCAGATTAGTTTTCAAAACTAATCCTAACTGATCTTATAACCTAACATCACCTCAAATACTTCCTTAGAGTCTCCACCCCCAAATAAGGCCACCCTGGAGATTAGAGTTTTATCATATTAATTTTAGGGACACTCATTCAGTAAATAATACCTGGAAAAGTCATTTATGTACAAAAGAATCCAATATATTAATGTAGATTGCTAGAAATGCCAAGCTCAAGATGATAACAGAGAAAATACAGTTTTCCAAGTAAAGAATTCAGGTGACATAAAGTCTTATTTCACAGGCAAAATTTTTACCATTAGGCTTGCAGTGATACTAATACTTTTTTGTAGACCAGGAAAAGTCATACGATCCAAAGTAAATCAGAAAGGGGAAAAAATTGGAAATGATATGTAATAAATTAAATCGTCTATAGGTGTGCCTATCTTTTTTAACATTCAAAGTCTGTTAATGATGGAAGATATTTCTAGATTTGGGGTATTGACTAGTATCACTCTGTAACAAGCGACCAGAAAATCTGGTGGCTTAAAACAATGGTATTTATCACTCACTGTTTTGAGAGCCAGTAATTGGCACAGCTTGGCCTCTGCACCCTCTTGCCCTACAGACATCACCAGGCAGTGATCAAGGTGATGCCTGCAGCCCTATTCATTTCAAGGCTTGCTTGTTCGGGACCAGAACAGAATCTGGTCCAGTCTGGGTCATGTTGCAGGAGGCAGTTCCTCGGAGGCTCCATTTCTTCGTGAGCTAGTGGATAGAGGCTGCCCCGGGCTTCTTGTAACGTGGGCATGACCATGAAAGAGCTCCTAATACACCATCTGCATTCATCAGGTTCAGCCAGGAAGCAGACAAGTCAGGCCAAGCAAGGAAAAGTCATGTTCTTCTATAAAACAATCTTGGGAGCGATGTACCACTTTTCCCAAATTTCATTTTTTGGCAGCATATCACAAAATCTATGCCACGCTCAAGGAGAGGTGGAAATATCAAGGAGGAATTCACTGAGACCTTTGTGGAAAATCACCTGTTACCAATGGCTACTGGCTTCCATCTCGATAGAAGATCAAGGCAACATTGGCGCTCCTAACATGATTCTCCTCTTAAATGCTGGAAAGGGTACACATACTTTTACTTCTGACACCTGGTTCTATTTCTATGACCACATGTAAAATCACATTCAGCCCATGTCCTTAGTCACTTTTGTTAAAATGGCATTTTATTGTTTAACGTTTGTGAGGAAATTCCCAAAGGAGAGCAAACAGAAGAGTGAAGGAAATCAACTCAGACACACAGCGGAAAATTCTGTGCCCAATAAATCCTGATGACATTGTGTTCTAGCCTTCATTTGTACTAATCAATTGAAAGAAGCAACAGGAAATAATGTGTGTGTGTGTGTGTGTGTGTGTGTGTGTGTGTGTGTGCGTGCATGTGTGTATGTGTGGACACAAATGCATCAGTGCATGTGTGTGGGTGGGTGGGAGAATGTGGCCATGTGTATTTTCATGGTGAGGTCACACACAGGGCAAATGATCTGTGTCCCAGTGGGTGGTCATCTGTATTTACCTTGGTCCTTTCTCACTATGGCCATAAAACTGGGCAGAGGGACTTTTTTGGGTTGGAGAGGCCTAAATTAGTCCTGTCTCCAAAAGGCATTTCCTTTCTCAAAAGTATGTTATTTTCTTTCTTGTATAAACAGCAACCAGTGTATGTTACTGAATATGTCCACAGAGTTATATTTTATCTTCAATTAGAGGCTAATTTCAATTATCCCTTCTTTGCCCCTTCATTATGCCAGTTTATAGACGATCATCATGCCAGTAGGGTTCTTCACCCCGTAAACCAGGGATCTTCCACGTCTCTTAATTAGCAAGGTGCGACAGAGCCAAAGAGAAAATCTTTCTCTAATCAAATGTGACAAAACTTTGGAAGCTGCCTAAGCATTCGCCCAAGCATACACATGTGCCCGTGTGTGTGTCTGAGTTTCATGAGTACACATTTTTCCAAGAGTCGCAGCTCACAAAGCAACACTGTTAGTGTAACAACCACACTGCCCGCAAAAAGATGTCAAGTTCCATGAAAGTTTCTTTACATGAAGAAGCTCATGGTGACTCACCCTCAATTAAAAGACCAAGCAATGCTTTGTTTTGCTTTGAGCTGGAGAGAGGAAAGAGAAAAAGCTTACCAATTTAAGAGGCAGATAAATTGCTTTTTTTTTTCTAAAAGGAGACTCATTGCACTTTTAAATGTAGGCCTCTCATAATTTTAAAAAATCGTTTATATAGGGGGATGAGCCTTATAAACAGTGCAGCCTAGTCAAGGCCATGGTTTTAGCCAATCCAAGGCCTGGACTTGACAAGACCACCAATTGTTCTGTTGTGTTTTAGATGCTCGGTCCAAGTTTACATTTCCAGCCAGTGTTTCACTCCTTGTGTTTATGACAGCACAAAACAGCAAGCTCTGGGAATGTCTCGAGGGAGAGTCACAGCAGTTAGCATTGTCACCAAAAAGGAAAGCGAGACAGGAAAACGTGGGGGAAAAGCAGAGGGGACTGTCCCTCTTGGGTTGATGCTTAAGTCCTCAGTCAGGCTCTCCTACATAAATATCAAAAGTGAACATGTTTCCAGTGTTTGCACATCTGTAGGAATTGCCAAATGGAGATTTAAGCCTGAGAAAGCACCACAGCGTCAACCATTTGCACAGCTGTTGTTGGAAAGGGCTCCAAACCGTCCTGATGTGTCTAGTGTAAATATAGGCCATGTGCATTTGTAGGCTTTGTGAAGGGACGTCCCTGATGAGATCATGCTAGTGAGAGCCTTAGTGTGCACGCGTATCGGAACACGAGCGCTGCTGCCCACGGCAGTTGTCACACGGCAACCTATGGATAGCCATGCACAAAATAGCTCTTTGGTGGAAAATGAAAAGTATCCCACGCGGCTGTTTTGGTAAACTCAAGATGCCTGCCTGTGTGCTAGTGTTTGGGCATGATTCTAAATGCATACTGTGGTTTTTCCATAGAGAAGAGAACAGATGCCAGGGCTTAAAAATGGTGACTTGGTCTGGTATCCGTGGCTGTCTGCTCACCCTCTGCCCATCTTCCTGCTCTTCCAGTACCAACACACCTGACTCATGTTGCGCCTCCTGTCTGGCCTTGCACGCACGCCCTAAGTTCTAAAAGTCTTGAATAGTTTCTCTCAAAAAATGCCCCTGGCTGAGCAATCTGAGAGACCAATAGAAATTGATGATTTTATAAAGTGTTTTCATTGTAACTAAAATTAATAGTACATGATCGCCAAAGAAATAATCTATAGTTATTCATTACACCCTCCAGAATTCTCATCCCAGTAAGTCCCACTTTTAATGCTTATACAAATGCCTTTGAGAAGGTACTGAGAGGTTTTTTTTCTCCCTGATTTTAATCTTAGTTTGTTGATTTTTTTTATCCCATGTAAGTACTTACAGGGAACCATTTGCTCGGGTCAGGTGGGAAAAATCTGCCCAAGAGGTGAGGCTTAAAGCAAATTACCTTCCACATCTTATTTTTGCTGCCCACTCTGCATGCAGAGTTCCCTGTACTTCGTGAAGAATGGCAGAAGAATGGAAGATTTGGTCTTTATCTGCATGAGTCAATAGTAGAATTCAGACAACACTGTAACACATGCACACACACGCGCGCACATGCACGCCATTGAGATTTTCTTTTTTGTTCATTCTTCTTTGTTCATGGCTTTGGGAATGTCTGGTGCTTGGTCTGTCCACATCACAGATCATCATGATCAACCTAACTAGACAATTAAGCAAACAGAGAAAGAGGGAGGAGGGGATATTAATGACCTTCCGGACAGTGAGTAGTGGGAAACCACCATGAAGAAAACCAATGTGTGCCTGAAGTTTGACCACAGTTGTTTACAAGCCAATGAAAAGCCTCCCTTTGGTCCTCAGAGGTTTAAAATTAACACATTGTGAGTTTCTTCTCCTCATCAGGAAGTGGCCCCTCATCCTTCCTGCTCTTCCCCAACAGCCATATTTGGGATTAAGGTGAGATGAGTCTTAGTGTGACTTATCAGGACACTGGTGTGGGAAGTCTGAGCGTCCTCTTCATGAAAAGGCAAAAGCCCGTATTTCTTAGAAAAACGGAGCAACAGAGATTTTCCCTAATGAGCCAATGTGAGGGAATGCAGCAGGACCTTGGGAATTGAAACAGCAAAAGCTACTTGTACTAGAATAAGCTGAAATCTGCAGTAAAGACATACGAGGGAAGCTGATTCTCGATAGACCAGATTCTCCACTGACCACATTAGAATCCTCAGGAGTTTCAAAAAACTCCAGTGCTCATGATGTACCTCACATACCAATTGAATGATAATCCCTGGAGGAAAAGCCAAGCATCCGTGTTGTTTTAAAACCCCCTAGCTTATTCAACACGCAGTCAAATCCGGGAATCAGTGCATTTGTAAATGTCTGCAGGTGCACAGTTCTGTGTTTTGAACATTTCTGTCCCCAGGGTCCCTTCATTCTCTCCCTCCACAAACATATGATTATTTAACAGCTACTCCCAGCTGAAAACTAGGACAAAAGCCTTGTAAAATCAAACAACAAACAACCCAAAACACAACCAGGTGTTGTAGCTCTGGCCAGTTTAGGAAGTGAGGTGAGAGGGAGGTGGGCCGTGCAAAGCCTGAGGCCATTTCTCAGGGTACTGACTTTAAAATAGACAAAATGTTCCTCAGAACATCCGGCTCCAATCTCTCCTTTCAAATAAAGAGAACAACATAGACAGAACTCGACTTTGGTGTTCTCTAACAATCTGAAAATGAAAATCTACGTGAAGCTAGGCCTGGAGGCAGAGACTTGTAATCCCAACATTCAGAGAGTCCGAGGCAGGAGAATTTTAAGTTCAAACACAGTTTTAAAAATTTAAGAACTTAGAGAGACCTTGTCTCAGAATCAAAACTTAAAAAAAAAAAAAAAAAACGGCCGGGATGAAAGGCTGGGGATGTAGCTCAGTGCACACACCTTGGGTTGGATCTCCACTTCTGCAAAACAAAACAAGAAAATCTGTATGGAATTCCAATAAGAATTTTGGTTTACTATTGTTAGCCCTCCCTCTGACTATGTAGACTCTATGTAAACAAATTCAAAAAGAAATCCGGGGCTTATGATCGATTCTTGATAGTAAATTTGGTGATAACATTTTTAATAAATAGAGTGACTTTAATATGGTATAATATGGTTTTAATGAAACTTTATCTTAAAACGTTAAGATCATCACCTGTGCAAAGAGCTCCAACTTAATTATACTTTTATTATCCTTCGTGTTTTCCTCCAAATAATTTACCTTGTTTGTACTATCATTGCCATTAGGTGATGCTATTTGGATACTGAAGGTAAAAAATATTGAACTACCACAGTTTTTAAAGGCGTCTATGAGGCTAACTAGTTATCACTTCCTGTTCGACCTAATGTTCTGTTGGATATGTCAGGAAAGTAGAATCTTCGAGCATCCTCAAGTTATTGTTCAGGTCAGATACCACAAACTTACTTCAAGCCTAATGTATGGATAGTCCTATGTCCAACAATTTTATGTCCTACCATCTCTTTAAGTTCTACTCTGCACAGATCAGAGCAGATTCTTTTTATATTAAGTTATTGCCTTTACTAGTTAAATTTTGGGGAAAATGTCCTTCCCAAAATTCTTATATTTGACCATTCATCTACTCCAGAAACATTTGGGAAGCCCACATTTTGTGCATGATAGACTCTGTGTAGGAACTGGAAACACGTCAGGAGACAAGACATGAAGTACTTCCAGCTCACAATCTAGTTGAGGGAGACACATTATTCAAAAATAAGCCAGGTGCAATGGCACATTCCTGCAATCCCATCTGCTTAGGGTGCTGAGGTGATAGAAACCAAGTTCTAGGCCAACCTGGGCAACCTAGTGAGACTCGGTCTCAGAAAATGAAATAAAATGGATTAACTAAGGATGTCACTCAGCAGTAGAGTGCTTGCCCCATATGTGGGAAGCCTGAGTCCCAGCTCAGGTATCACAAAATAAGTATATTAGTATGTTTTACAGCAGGCAAGGGGTAAGTACCAGGGAGGCAGATAGAATTCAATAAGGGAATAAAAGGATTACCTCAGGAGGGCATTGGAAAAGCAATAACCTCTTGATTAGGAGGTCACCCAGAGGTGATCCTGGAGCCCTTTAATCTCAGGAGATACAGAGGGAAAATTCAAAGAAGTAACTGAACACAAGCGCTGTGTGCACAGCTGTAGAGAGCACAGGGGACAAGTTCCGTGGAACCCGTTGCTACCACAAGCCCACGGGATCTGAGGGCGCGTGGTGATGGTAGGGCCCCAGCACAAGCTGCGACCCAGAGAAAGGGACTGCTTCACAGCCATGGACCAGCGCATCCAGCAGGAAGGAAATGGCAGCGAGTTGCAGAAGGAGATAAAACTTCCCTGCCTCCTGTTCTCCATTCCCCTGACAGGGCTTCCGGCCAAAAGCCACAGGACAAAGGAGGCAGAAAGCAGCAGTTCCTGGAGCTCAGGCTCCTCTCTGGAGTGCAGACAGCTGGGACCAAAAAGAAAAAAAAAAAAACGCTTTGGGAGAACAAGTGAAGTGAGCCATGCTAGGTTCTGAGGACAACACGCCAACCATAGGGATAGTACGAAGAAGGTAAATTATTCAGCAGAAAATACTAAGGATAGAAGGACAATAATTAAGCTGGAACTCTGCACAGGTGGTTGATCTTAACTTTTTTAAGATAACATGGACACAGTCTTGCAACAGCAAGAAAGTCTGTAAGGTCAGTGAGCAAGGGAAGCAATCACAGAGAGCCACAAAGAAGGGGTAGATCCTGTGGGGGAGTGGTGGTTCAAAGCCGCAGCTTCCGTTGTAGGCAGGGTGATGGAAGGTGCTGCTGGAGACTTTGAGAGGAGGAAGAACATGGCTGATGGCCGGGGAGCAGCTCCGCAAAGGGCTGGAAATGGCTGCAGGAACTCAAGGAAGACAGTGGGTCATGTGAGAAATGGCAGTCCAAATAAGACGGCAGCAACAGAGATTATCTCAAAGCTGTCATAGTATTTTGTCCAATTTATAGACTTCTGTTATGTAACTGTTTAGTGCAAAGGTAAGAATTTGGGTGGTTATTAGCTCAAGGGAAAGAGGGTAGAAATACCTATTGAACTTCAATTCTGTTCCAAATTTTTTCATACTTACCCTGGGCTCATTTCTAACAAAGCTATGAGGTAGGTACTATTTCCCTTACTTTAAAGATTATCTAAGGCCTTAAAGAATTGAAGGTGATGTCCCCAAGGAGCCTCAGCTGAGCAGAGGCAGGGTTGAAATCAGTCTATCTGATCTCAAATCAGCATACTCTCACTAACAACCGTGCTCCCGGTAAGTAGGGACAGACATGGAAGATATAGTTATTTCGTGACAATTGACAAACTCTTCTGAAGTAGCGTCTCTTTCAAAGGCTGCTTTGAAATTATGAAAAAAAACAAATGACCAAGGTTTACTTGTATTCACCTTCCTAACCAGAAATGAACACCCTGCTTGGGGTGTAACAACTCAGTTCTTAGTTTGTGCACACAAAATGAGACCTGTGGGGCCCACATACTCATGCCCTAGACAGCGAAGTCCACCTACATCAGAGAGGTAACATGGTGGGAAGTGGAGAACCTACTGTCCAAAAGCAAGACCTCAATTCCATGATTTTTATTTTGATGCTTAATATGCTTCTGTCTACATGGTCCAATTTAAACTGATGTAATCCATTCTTTTTACATTCCCAGTGCAGCATTAAGCAAAACTGGCCTTGCAGTCCTGAGGAAAATAACTTACAGTGAAATACTTCAGATTCCAAATGCTGTTTGGGCACAGAATACTGTAGAATGAATTAGATTATTTCTCTCCATTGTACTTGTACCGAGGAGGCAAATAGGCCCAATGGAAAAAAATTCAATCAACAGCTATGTGCAGCCATGATCAAAATGGCAATCTGTTGGGTCGGGGTAGAGAAAGTACTGACATTCAGAAGGGCCAGTGCATGAGCTAGCGAGATTCACACAACACTAGTCACAGTAACAGATGTGTCAAAGGGGTTTCTGGAATATCCAGCTGGTCACTGTACTACATCACTATCTTAAACAGAATGTTCTAAAACAAAAGTAAGCCTTAATAACATTTTTATTTCAAAACGTATTGAAATATGAGTCATGTCTAGCTACCTACCGATGAGAGCACAAGCAGTAAATATCAGTGACAGGTGACAAAAATGCTATAAAAAGTATGTGTTGTAGAAGTTCTTGATTGATAGTTGAGACTTATTTTCTAAAGGCTATGGGAATTACCTAAAAAAAAAAATCCTTCCAAGGAAAAGATTTGGTCACATGTCCCACAGGTGTGTGATCTTGTCGTATCTTGACACAAGACTTATGAGATGGTTTTTGTTGTTATTAATCCACATGAAAAGGTAGATTCACAGTAAGACACATCTGGATTCTGTCCAACCTCTCTCAAGTCAGTTCTGCTTGTGCCAGCAGGTCTTGGAGTAAATTTCAACTTTACAAAGTTTTTCTTCTTAGATTAGCCCAGGATGAATATTAATTTTAAAAAACGCAATAGCAGGCTGTTTCACAGAATAAAATAAAATGAGCTCTCAAGACAATTCAATGGAAAGTTGAAGGACCTGGATATCACTGTGCTGTGTTTTAGGGATTGAACCATTCATGTCTATAAGTGCATTGCCAAGCTCTGAAAATAAAGATATTTATGTTTCAGAAACAGCTCAAAACTACTGACATTTCAATATAAGACTGACCTATCTGTTCTCCTAATCTACCTGCCCAGATGCAGAAAGATACACATTAAATGTTAAAGTGGTAACCTGTGACTGAGGAAATTATAGTCATTTTCCTCTTTATGATATTCTATGTTTTTTTAAAAAATTTTAGCACTGAGCATATATATATATATATACATATATATATATATATTATTTATATCACTGGTATTCTGTGAATCTATTTAAAATGTTTAAAATTTAGTTAATTTCAAAGGCAAGGAAATTAAATAGCAAACCGAGCATAAAGCATATGGAAAGGGATATAATTGAAACGCTTGAAAGCCTTAAAAATACTTTGATTTTTTTCAAGAAAAGGTGTGAAATTAAAATATTATAAGAAAAAGATCTCATGAACATTTGTCTTTCTTTTGCATATGTTGCAACTTGAAGATCTCTGTGTCCTCTGAATTTCAACTTCTATAGGAGTGATCACCCACATCTGTTAATAGGGGATTTTTTACCATATTTATTTATGCGATTTTTTTCAACAGATATTTAGACATTTAGGACAAGAGAGGTAAGAGATTAGGTGGAGAGGCGCAGGACACTAGGCTCTGTCATCTCTCCCTCACTCCTGAAACCCATTCCAAGCAAATAGGCTCTTGGAGCAAAGAGCCTCTGACATGACTCAGCCCTCTGTTCCACTTACACAGTGGAACCAACCTCTCATCCTGTGAAGATTTTGCTTGTGCTAGTCAGCTTCCAGCCAATGCGACAAAATATCTGGGAAAATCAGTTTAAAGGAAAAAAGATGTACTTTGGTTCATGGTTTCAGAGGTTTCAGTCCACGGTGGTCTACGCAGCTTCATTGTTTCCAAAACCATGTTGTGTCAGAGCATAAGGCAGAAAGCAGGGTGGAACCAAGCTGCTTCCGGCCTTATGGCAGTCAGAAAACATAGAAGGGAGGAGGAGAGGGGGCCGGGGGAGAAGAGAAATGCAGGAACGATATGCCTGTAGATGCAGGCCTCCCAAATTCCTAAGATTACCAGTATTTCCCAGTGGCACCACTAGCTGTGGAATAAATCTTGTGCACTTGAGTCTTCAAAGGGACATTCCAGATCCCAGCTACGATAACCAATGGTCTTTAAGCCAATCTGTGTGTCATGGCCATCATGGATTTGGAGGACCAAGGAAGGTATAGGCCACAGTTGTCCACCTGGTATGCCCACATCACAAACAGGTAGCAAGAATTCCTTCCAGGGGCTTTTTACTTTCACTGACTGAAATGGAAATTACCTGGGCAGCTCACTCAAGCATCTGTTGTTGACAAACACCAGAAGACCAGCACTATCATCCCAGGGCTCCTCTTTACTGTTTATGTACCACAAAATTCAACCCGAAAAATGAGGGGATGAGGGAAGTGCCTGACTTGCCCACCTTGAGGCATTAAATCTGAGGAAAAATAACAGGGGCTGTATAAATTATAGTGGAAAACACAGGTTTTCTAGTTCAACACAAGTTTTGTGGGATCTTCTAAAGTCAAAATATTTATTGGATCCTCTGTGTGATCATTCAGGTGCTGTGGGATACAAAGAGAAAGCTCTTATGACATTAAAGCCTTTATATCATTTTAATAGCTACTTAAGATATTTGCTTCTTAAGTGGTAGATGCTGAGAAAACAGCCATAAGTGACATAACCTGGACACTTATCACCATGGAGCTGATGTTTTACTGAGTAGAACAATGAGTTTCTCCTAAGATAGAAAAGTTTGTGATGGTTGGCATGGGTGCATGCCCATCCCTTTCTTGATGAAATCAGAAAATAGTTCGTGAAGGAGACAATGTTAGTGTCAGACCTGAAAAGAGCTAACGAACTAAAAGGACATTAATTCACAAGAAATATGAGATGGAGAATGTGAGAACCTGGGTTTGTCTCAAGGTTAGACCACACCGAGGGAGGCACTAGAAGAGGACGGTCAAATATCGTGTTGACATCTAAGCAAAGGGGGCAAGAAGCTTTTTCCAAATTCAGGCAATAGAGGGAAAGTCAAGGGGAGGTACTGAGTCAGAGAGTGGATGGGTAGTGAGGATGTTTTAATATTGCCCTGCTGTGACATCGGCCTGTGATCCTAGCACTTTGAGAGGCTGAAGCAGGAGGATCACAAGTTCAAGCCCAGCTCAGTGTGGAAGCTCTGGTCTTGATCCCCAGTAACACACACACACACACACACACACACACACACACACACACACACACACACACGCACATTAAAGTTTAAATGGATGAGAGTTAGAAGAGAGTAAAAGGGGAGGAAATCAATGAGAGGTCATTACTGTGTGCACGTGTGCGTGTACGTGTGTGTGTGTGTGTGGTGTGGTGCTGAAGATCTAACCCCAGGGCTTCACACACAGCAGGTGAGCACTCCACCATTGAACAACATTCCCAGGTAAATATTTCTTAATGCCACTGTGACTCACAGGAGCAGCAGTGATGCACACGGTGAGGCCAGAACGCAGATGGGATACATCCACCCAGGGACATGCGGAAGATATAGAAAACAATGATATCTGACAGAGATTTTCGTTCCCATTCATCTCTCCCCAAATAAACCCATGAGTCACATGAGGGAGGTGCCCTGCCTCCCGGTGTAAAACGAGAGAAACCAGGAGTCTGATACGCTCACTCGTTCTGGCGGAGACTTGGGCATTGATTCTGATAAAATGCCCTTACGCACAAAAATGTGAAAACTAGTTCTATGGTGAAAATGTAGACGTTGGCCTCAAGCTAGGAATATGTATCCGAGGACCCAACCGTCCACCTGCAGTGGGTGCTGTAGGCAGGTGGGCAGGACTCGTGTAGTGTTGCCCCAGCCAATCCACTGCCACCGGGAGCACTGCCACAGAGCCCTGTTGTGAGTGCGCTCAGTATCCCACGCACTTGCGGTGCTGTTTCCGCTGTTTTCCTTTCCAGCTGGGAAGCTGCTGCAGGGCACCTGCTTGTCTCCTGCCGAGTGTTTATGGGCTGGCCAGCAGTTCCTGTTTCTTACATGAGATTGTTTTTCCTCATTTTTTTAAAAAGAGAACTCAATAATTCGTAGAGCTTTGCAAAGCTAAGATTTTTACATGCATACATACATAAGATAAATGTATGGCAAGATTAGGGGAAATTGAAACCTGGGCACCTCACAATAATGGAGACCAAACTTCAGAAACGTGCGCATCCTTTTTGAAAAAGGGCAAAATTCTTGCATATCACCTGTGCACATCTTTCTGTATGCTTTGAAATATCATGAGGTTACTTATCTTTAAAAAAGAAAACCCTGTGTAAGTTGTTATTATGGATTATTTAGGGATTCATGATAAGGAAAAACTGTCTGTAGATGTTCATTCAAGATAGGTTTTTTTTTTTTCCAAATATTTTCAAACAGTTGATTGGATTCATAGGTGTGGAACCCATGAGCAGAGGATCAGCTGTTTATAATATACACACACAGGCTATCAATCATTACAGGGTTTTTGACTCTTAACTTTAATGTTCTGAAACACTGTTCTGCCCCAAAGGTTCCACGGATGGAAATGATAGGCCAAGAGATCATTTACATGGAAAGGATGTTGTCACTGAGATGAATGGTCCTGAACAGGCAGCCTTTTATAAGCTTCAATTCTGCTCTGAAGCACTTGAGAAAAGAAAGTTAGAAACAAAAGAGTGTAAAACCCCTAGTTTTTCTCAGTAATTCTTAAGATACAGGGAAGAGCCGTATCAAAGGGTTAGGCAAAGCAGGAAGGGTGAAGCTGTGAAACCTGGGGCAACCAGAAACTACTCAAAGCCCTGGAGTTGAGACCTGAACAGAAATCTCATAAAATAAATCATTAATTAAGAGAAAATGTAGTCAAAGCCCATGAGAATCTTCCTATAGATAGAACTGAGATAGAAAGGCACTTATTAATAGGCATATGGAGACTATTGACAGGAACAGTCAAAGGTACGAAACTAATCTTTGCTATTTCAAAGATACATACTGAAAATGACACTAAGTCTCTTCTCTCTCTCTCTCTCTCTCTCTCTCTCTCTCTCTCTCTCTCTCTCTCTCCTCTCTTCATCTTTTTATTCTTCTTCGGTTTCTTCTGCTTCCTCCTATCTCTGTCTTTCTTTCTTTCTCTTCTCCTGTCCCCTGGGAAATAGCCCCGGCCTCATAATATATGCCAGGCAAGCACAACTAAGCTCCATCCCAAACCCAACACGTATTTTTATGTAGAAATTTGCTGCTGGCACTGAGAATAATACATTTGGCTGTTAGATGATCTACTTGCGAAGCTCACCAAGTAACCTTACTGTGATCGAACTCAGGCCCTCAGCCTGGTCTGCTCAGATTAATGATTTTTACCCAAGTATTCAAAGCATGATCCTGCTTGCAGCAACCCCAAGTGGTTTAATGACCGCAAAATAGCACCAATTTATTCATACTGTGAAGTGAATGATCATTAGTACTTTCCATTCACTGGTTCCAGAGACATCCTGTTTTTAAACTGAGTCCACAGGTGGTCTGTCTTCTTTCCCAAAACTTAGTTTTGTACTGGTATTTATTTGTGACACATAATAATTGCATTCAACTTGGGAATTTTCGAATCGTATCATATCTTAATTGTTCTCACTTCCTGCCGTTCTGTCTTCCCCCTTCCCTCACTTCCTGTTCCTCTCTCCACAAAGTTGGCCTTCCTGTTCCCCACCTTCACTCTTTGATTTAGCTCTTCTACTTATTTTACACTTTGGCGTTCTCCCATGAGAGAAGCCGTGAGATATTTAGCTATTCTGCTAAACATAATGTTCCAGCTGTGCCTCTTTTAGGTATTTTCCCAGAAGAGCAAAAGACATCGTGTTACCACGATAGGTGCAGACCCATGTTTGTATCAGCACTTCTAAGCTAAGTCTTTGAAGCAGCCAGTATCTCCATGAGCAAAAGGATGGACAAAGGCAGCATGGTAATATATATACAGTGAAGCACTACTCTGACATGAAGAGGGATGGCCTTGCCACAAACAAAAGTCCATTCCTTGGGAAAAGAAAAGAAGTCATCCTTTTGCACTTCCTGACCCTTTACCACTCTGTTACAGTCAATTTACGTGAAAGCGTTGCAAAAAAAATACCTGCGTTTCTTGGTGCTCAGGTCTGTAGGAAGTATTTCTGTCAAGCTAGTAGTAATGAGTGACAGTTGTAGGCATTAAGCAAGAGAATCACTTTCCTTGGTTAGGGAAACATCGTAGCCTTCTGAAGGAAGTACTTTACGATTCCTAGGAAACTTACTATGGATTCCCCATATGAGTCAAAGCAGTATATGAAACAAATCAAGTGAATAAACTCTAGGAGCCTATGAGAGAGCACTGGAGTCTATAACATAATATGTATTCCCAATAAAATAATAAAGGAATCCATAAAGCTGACGAATGGGACTGTAAAAACTGAAGGAGTATGGATTGACTTAGATGGAAACAATTTGCTCCAAGGAAAAGAAAATCAATGCGACTCTAGCTTCCCATATTTATAAGCATAGGCACCATTGGCCCAATGAACAGATCTCTGAAAGTTTTACTTCAGAAGCTGAAGATAAATTAGATGAATCACTTATTTGAAAAAGGCTTATTAAGAATCTTTAGGGGTAAATCACTTTGAACTCCTATATGCTTCAGAAAAAATATTAAATGGAAACTTACTGAACTTTCAAATCAGGTAAAGAAATTATAAGCCAGAAGTGGTGACTTCAGGAACAGGTACTTCAACATCCACTCCGATTTCTGTTAGCAGCGGATCTGGCTCTCACAGCCTACTGAATGTGTCGGTCTGCTCAAACTACTGTATCACAAACACTGCAGAATGTGCGTTCTGCGCACAACAAAAATGTTACTTCTTTTCTTATTTAATATTCATTTTATATCCATGAATTGCAGATTCAATAACATTAGAAACATGTCTTGGGGACTCAGTGACCATCTAGACCAATTTTGGCTTCTCTTTTCTTCCCTTTTACCCTTGCCCTGTATCTTCCCACTCAACACTCTCAGAGATCCATCCCTTTCCTAGCAGTCCCTTGCACCTCTTATTAACCTGTCTCTCGTGTTGGGTCCTTTCTATGCAGTTATTTTTGTGAATTTCCTAAGAAGGACACCCATCAATAGTCTCTTATGTTTGGTCGATTTCGGTGAACACTGTTGACTCAAGGTGGCCCCATTGTCCTTCAAACACTTCATATCTGCCTTTCTTTCTGGCTGCATAATATTCATTTGTATGTAGGTGCCATGTCTTCTTTATCCATCCCTCTGTTGATGCGCAAGCAGGTTGTTTCCAGAACTTGACTATTACGAATTGCACTGCTATAAACACGGATATGCATGTGTCTTTGTGGTATGCTAACTTTTTGCTTTTTGGAAAATATCCAGTAAAGCAGTGGCTAGATCAAATGGGACTTTTATTCTCAGCTTTCTAAGGAATCTCCAGACTGCTTCTCAAAATGACTGAACCAGATTGCAATCCCACCAACAGTGTAGAAATGTTCCTTCAAACAATTCACTGGATAAAATATAGCATCTTCAACAAAGGTGCTGGGAAAACTAAATTACCACATTCAAGAGAATGAAACTAGATCCATATCTGTCACCACACACTAAAATTAGATGAAAATGGATCAAAGAACTAGATATCACAACAGAAATAATGAACCTACTGGAAGACAAAATAGGTAAAACCCTAGAAGACATAGGGATAGGAAAGGATTTTCTGAACAGAACATCAGCTGCACAAGAATCAACAAATGGGATTACATTAAACTAAAAAGTTTTTGTGCAACAAAGAAAGCAATCAACAAGGTAAAGAGACGACCCACGGAGTGGGAGAAAGTCACCACCAGCAGTACGTAGACAGAAGATTAGTATCTAGAATATATAAAAAAACTCAAAATAAATAAATAAAATAAAATAATGGCCCCATCAAGAAACAGGCAGCTGAAATGAAGCTTCTCAGAAGAGGAAGTACAATTGGTTACTAAGCACATGAAAAAGTGTTCAGTGTCACTGGTCATCAGAGAAATGCAATAAAAACAAGGTTGAGATTTCACCTCACCGTAGTGAGAATGCCCTATATTAAGAACTTGAAAAAAAAAAAAACAATTGTTGGCCAGCCTATGGAATAAAAGGAATTTACTCTTACAGTTCTGGAGCCTAGGAAATTCGAGATCAAGGGGCAGCAGTTTCTAATGAGGACCCACATGCTGGCTCTAGTGTCTCTCTCCTCATTGTGTCTTCACAGGTAGAAGGAGGTGAGAGACTTCATTCCATTTATGAAGGCTGCACCCTCGTGAATTAACTACCTCTCAAAAAATCTCACCTCCGAATACCCTCATCTTGAGGATAAGATTTCTACATATGAATTTTTTAGACATTCGATCTTTTGCACTGGATGATGCATGTTGGAAGAAGCAAATATTCCTTCCTTTTTGGTTGTGTATGTTTTAAATTAATGAGATGCAATTTATTGCTTTGCAAGATTCCACCTGAAAGAATCACAGGTCATTAAAGCAAGAGAAATATGATAATGCCAAAGTTACATTGTATCACCAAATTTCTGTTACCCTTCGGAGTAGGACCAAGGCCTGGAAAATTCTCCCACTTCAAAAGGACGTTTGGCTCATACCCCACACCATACGCTAAGCACTTGGACGTGAGTGTAAATCACTGAATTTTCATTCTTAATGAGTTTTAACCTGAATATGATTACCATATCTTGCTATGTATTTTACAGTTCTCTTTTTTCAGGTCAATACCTGTTTTAGGATGTAAATGTCTAGGGAATTTAACTACAACTTTCAACAATGAATTGGCGTTGTTGAGACTATCAAAACTGATGTAGTGATAGTTCAGACAGGTAGCTGCATTTAATATGACCCATTAACATTCCAATCCAGTAACCCACTGCCACATTCCCTGCCTAACTTCCAAAAGGCAAGGTCCCTCGTGGCGACACCCGTCCCTGCTGACCTCTCTGCCTGCAGAGTGCCCGGCAACAATTTTATATGAGTTGTCTTGCTTCCATATGGCTGGCTTTTTCTCACCCTAACAGCATATGTCTGATATTTGGGATAGAACAGGATGTTTAATATGAACTTGTTTTCCTTAGAAGGCACAAATGGCCAGGCATACGAAGCTCAAGAGTTTTTAACCATTCCATCAAAAAGTGCCCAACATGACATCTATGTATATACACTTATTATTATCATCATTATCTAACTGCTTTTGTGTTCTAAGCCAGCATGTTTTTGCCATTTGCCGCCATGATGTTGGCTGAAGATAACTGAATAACACACAAGGAACAAGTCAGATGTTTAATGAAAAAAACCTGTCCACATGACTTGAGGAAGTTGGTACTACTCTGCTCCCCATAAATCATACTTCCATCTGCTCTTGGAATCCCAAGTGGCATATTCAGATGGCTTGCTCGCCCGTGTGTGTATTGAGCACTTGTGCTCTTAGGAGAGCATTCACTAGCTTCCTTCGAGGGCTTCTTTACCAGCTTTCAGATCGGCACTGCACAGACCAGGAGGCAATAATTACAGTTCCTTCCCCAGAGATCTTTAAATGGAGAGAAACAAGGGAACTGTCCTCAGAAATCCAACACCTTGTTGTCATTGTCTGTCCCCCAGGGTGGATTGAAGATCTCTCCCCCTTTGAATTCTAGGCAAGCAAGGCACAGCCTCCTGGAAACGTTGTGACAAGTACTAAGGGTGAAAGTGCCACCCGCATCACAGGTCTGAACTGTATGAGAGGGACAAGCACCATTTTCTCTTACTACTTGATAATATAGAAAAATTAAAATATACCTATGCTATTTGTTCATTGCATTTTCCATGTGTTTAAAGATATGAATAGGAATATTGATTTCATATTTGTACAGCACTTAGAGCAGCACCTTGCATATAATAAATGCAATTTCTGTATAATTTCCTATCAGAGGAAATTGTCTTAAAATTTTCAACAGTAGAAGTGCATATTTTGAAATGATTCAGAAAATTCAGGGCTTTGCTTCAGAAACATTGCAATTAATTATTGATCTTCTAACACGGTATTATATTTAATGGAAATCTCTCTTTTTAATTTGAAAGCTGAATTTTTGAGCTAGATGCTTCCCCTCTTATGGGGCTTGTTTTCTGCTGTGAAGAGGAAATGTGCTAAGCATTTCTATACCAGAATGTGAACTCTGCAGTGTGCCATCTCTTGAACTGTATAAGATGCAAACATTGGAATCCTACAACTATTTGTGAGAAAATGAGACAGAGCGGTATCTGACAGTTGAAGGGAGAAACGCTGAGGGCTGCCCTTTTATGTACAGACCTGAGGGTTGACAATTATGGGCTCCAAGTCTTTTTCATGGAGTTCTATGATTTCTTCTGTTTTCGGGACAAGAATTAGTTCATGGCCGGTTTGCAGAGCTGTCTGAGAGTTCTCTGGAGGACAGGGACTAGGAGAATGCTGGTTGTCTCTCACTGGAGGAAATTATTAGTTGATATGAAAAATCCACTAGAGGGCTGGGAGGAGGAGAGTTCTTATTCTATAATAGCTAATCATCAGTAGAATACATCTTGAAATTCTGGGCCAATGTAAAAGTGATGTCCCTCTTTATTGTGAGTTTTCCCCATTTCTTTCATGAGAAGTGAGCAGCACTGTGGGTAATCTACAACAGCAGGTGCTACGAAGAGAAAGTCACTACTCACTTGGCTCTGACACATATTGTGCTATATATGTAGAGTGAGGTTGTTGTTGTGTGTGCAAGTGTCCTTTTAAATGTCTTCTGGAATTATTAAACAAATTGTGTGTGCTTCTTCAGCCTAGATTAAGTAAAGGGGCAAAGAGAAAGACCCTATAAATGAGATGTTAATAAATCACAGAGGTGGTCAGGCTTCTTCGGTCTGAAACATCTGGGTCCTTCGAGTATTTCAGGTAAATATTTCCAAGTGTGACCAAGAGGAAACTGGAAGAGATTTGTTGTAGGACTAAGTAAAGTCCCTTACCTTCATTGCGTTGGTTGAGCACCTTCTGGGGAGGCTGAGACCAGGTCAGAACCTGGGCGGCTGGGAGGCTGGTGGGGCCTCTCTCCACTTCTGGTGCTTGGACTCTACTGAGGTGAGAAGCACTTTGTGTAAAGCACAGGGATACAGATACATTTCAGCTCGAGAAAATAATTAAAGATGGCTTGTAAGGATGAATTTAGCCTGGCTGGCTCAGGAAGGCTTCACGGCCTTAGAGCTGACCTGCTGCCAGAGACTAGAGGGAGAGAGAGAATTCACCACTTGGCTTGGGCACTTGACTTACTGGGCTTGGAAAACGTAAGCATGTACTTGGGTATAATTTTTAGAAGAACCTTATACACAAACTCCAAAGAGTTGGACTCTTTCCCTTAATAACACATGGCATTCAGTTAAAAAAATGAAAATAGCTATATTCGCTTCCTGAGGCTGCTGTAACACAGTGCCAGAAACCAAGTGACTTTGAACTTTAGACTTCACTGTCTCATAGTTCTAGAGGCTAGAAGTCCTAAATCAAGTTGTTGGCAGATAAATGGGGGAAGATCCTTCCTTTCCTCTTACAGGACTAGCTAGCCCAAGGGGTGAATGACTTGTCCCAGACCGACTCAGATGCCTGCCTCCGTCTGTATGTGTGCTGCTGCTGTCCCTCTATTACTGCTCTTCCTGAGTCAACGCGCTCTGTTTGATTTCACATGAGGACACCAGTCATGCTGAAGTAGAGTTTGCCCTAACCAAATCTGCTCCTGTGTTAATGTGGTCACATCTATAAGGCTCCTCCTTGAAAACAAAGTCCATTCACAGAATTTGGGACTGAGGAGCTCAAAATATCTCTTAGAAGAAAACAGCTGAGCTTGTAAGAGAAGAGAGAAGGAACTCAGTGTGCTGCTTCTGGGGAAACTGGTCTATATTTTAGAAAGGTAATTCTAAATGCAGAGTGGAAACTCTGTCCGACGGACTGAGCGTCCAAAGGAAGACCGAAGTCAGGAATGTCACGTACAGAGTTGTTGAAAGGAGATAAGACATGAAGAGAATCGGAGCTAATGGGGGAGCTGTGGGCAGAGGGAGGGAGAGGCGAGACCCCTAGCTAAGCGGAGAGAAGAATTTGGCAGCAGATAGAGGGGATGGAAGGTCCCAGGGAGCTTAAGGTGCTCCCATGAGTGGTGGTGCCATGTACAACAGGGCAGGGTGCAGGGGAATAGTTTCTTTTCCAAAAATAGTTGATCCTTGCTCAGCTTGCCCTGGATATACACCCGATCCATCTGCGTGAAGAAGGCTAGTACCGCGTTCTTCATAGAACATTCCTCAGGGACACGGTTGTCCTATGCCTGTACTGTGTGAAGTAGCCACCGGCCACATATGGCTCCTGAATTCATAAAATGTGGCTGATGTGCCTGGGGGGCTGAATTTTCAATGTTAGGAGATAGCTCGTAGCTATCAGATTAGACACGTGTTTAGCAGATGAGAAAGACAAAGAGGTAGAGAGAGTTTGGTCTGGATGAACACTGAATTTTAGGAGTCCTTAGTCCCTAGCCACCTGCCAGGGCCAGGTGACCTTTGGGGAGCTCTGACACTTAAAGGGCCCACTGCAGAAGAGGACATGCACACAGGTGCCAAAGAAAACAGCAGAAAAGAGAAGTATGAAGCACACGTATGGGAGACATTGCAGGGAGAAGGCTGCATGTTGGGTTGAAAGGAAATGTGTTTTATTAAATAAACCCAGAGAAAAGATGTGCTCACTTGCAATATTCTTTTCCCCAATAAACACACTGCCCATATTTTTGTTAACTAAGAGTAAGGACATCGTGCTCTAGCCATAAATTTTTATGTTTCTCTTCCTTTCACCCCGAGACATGAAAGATATTTCCAAGGTTTGTGGAGTCAAGAGTAAAGAATTTACTAAGTGATGATTCCAAGGAATCTAGAATAATGTGCCTCTAAAAAGAGCCCATAGCAGGAGCGCCCAGAAATTCTTTCCCATAAAGTCCTTAGTAGAGGTTTTATCATTTTGTAAATGCCTCTGCTGATGATGATATCACTTTTCAGAGATTTTGGATAACTGCTCTGTGAAGTGGGTGAAATTATTTCCAGTCTTACACACAAGGAATGTATGGCACACGCACTTCCAGCAACTACCTCAGATGCTATAAGCTGCACACAGCACAGAAGAGACTGCGTTTCTTGGGAATCCAGGTTTATCTGCCCCGGGGCTCTTGCACTTCAGGAGTCTGTCCTAAACTGAAAGCATTCACACTCTGTTCTCATAATTTTGCTCTCTCTGACCAACATCTTTATGGTTATTTGCTTAATACTTTAAGTAAGCTTAATTACTTTAAAGTAAGTCACTTTAGCTAACTTGAAAACCCGGTAATCACTTATCAGAAATAGATGATTTTAAACTAAAAATAAATTTAAGATAAACTAATTAAAGCCAATGCTACAATGTAAAATTTAAAAGAAGAGATAAGTAAATGTTAAAGAGAGTCTAAAAACATGTTCTTCTCAGGAGAGCGTCTTCTTGTGGGAAAGATAGATTTTAGTAGCTACCGTACTTACTTAGCCTACTTTCCAGCAAGGAATAGATAGCCTATTGTCATCTCTCTTTGCGTTTTATGGATAAGAAAAATAAAGGTTCTAAGAATTTATTATTTCACCCAAAAATGAAGCCTCGAGGAGTCTGGGGATATGCAATCTAAGACTCAGTTCCTCAGGATACCTGGTCTTTCTTGAAGCATTCGTTTCCTGAAAGATCTTCACTAGATACTTCACAGGCAAAATCCAAAGAAACCACTCAGTTCCTTTCCCTGATTTTGTGACTTTTAGAGCAACATGGCTTTTGAAAAGCTTCATCGCTGTGTTCCCTTCTGGAGGAGATGAAGGCAAAAGAGAACTCAAGCATAGTTCAGATTAGGATGAGACACTGGGTCACACTGAGAAGCTGGTGTCCAGGCAGGGAGAAAGGACTGGACAAGACCAGACCATATGCACTGAGCCTGGAGAAGTCCCACTGTACTCTTCAGGACTCCACACATCAGCCATCACAGTGCTGCCCATAGGGTGCTGGTCCAAGTGACCGACAAAGCAGGTGGTTTGTTCCTGGGCTCCCGTCTTAGCCATCACCTGATCGTACAGACATTACCATCAAAAACCGTGAGTCTGAAAGGTAACTCCTTCCAGGTAGAATGCAAAACTAACCTTCTGTGTAACATGTTCCACTCTATGGCAGCTAGTGAGTTCTCAGTTGCCTGAAACATCATCTGAAACACAGTAGAGAACATACTTCGAAATGAGAAAGAAGATACGAGATCAATCAGAGCCTATTATTTTTTCACTAGCTGAGTTTAATTGATCCATTTCTGTAAAGTTCAAGCTAACAAAAGAGCCCTTGCTTTCATGGTGATAGTTCTTGAGAGAGACAGCTCACAGTGGAAAGCATCTTACAGGAAAGCTTGAGTGATCTGAAGGGGGAAGCAGGGTAGCTTTGTAAATTTTAACTTTGAAAGCCTAGGGTAATGTAAGCAGATTTCCTAGAGCGTAAACAGCAGCAGTGAGTTGGAAACAAAAACTTATAGGAAACAGGCAGCTCACTAGTTATAAGGAAATGCGGCCAGTGAGCCTGTGTATAAGAGATCTCTTGAATATTTTTTAACACTGTAATATAATTACTAAAGATGTAAAATGTTCATGACCTTTGAAACCATGAGAATTTTGTTAATTTATGGAGTTATTCTCTTTGGCATTCTTCATACATTTGAAATAACTTAAAAACAAAAACTATATTTTCCCATACAAATTACATACTTGAAAGTATTTACAATTATTAATGGAACTGGGATTTCTTTTTAAAGAATTCGTTATCCCTCAGTTCAGAGAACGTAACAGTATAAAAAATGTGCAACTATATTTATTTGACTGAAAGCTCACCATTGTGTCGACGAAAGATTACATTCATTTTGAGGAAATCCAAATGCCTCCGAAAAAATATTGTTTAATTAAAAAGTTTGTGCCCTATTGGGGAGACTCTATACTGATTGCCTCCATGTTGCCCTTTTGAAAACTGACTCCATTTTTCAGACTTAGACAAACTTTTCTACCTTTACTGAGCTGGTTTTGTGTGATTTGGAGGCTTCCCCAGCAAAGTCATTTTTCTCTCTCCCCATAGGACTACAAGAAATTGGAGATGTCAGAGTCTATGCTCTGGAGATAAGCGAATGGGGCTGGAGTGCAGAAAGGGAGACTGACTAGGGATATTTGCTTTATGATCTAGTCAAATGCAATGACTCCTTTCCTAACCCTCAGCTTAGCTGAAGTAACAGGGTGTGTTAAATCATTCAGTCAAGGACTGAATCCTCTCTTCTCTGCCTAGAACCTGGCAATCCAAGAATTTGCAGCAGTACAATTTTATATCAGGTGTTTATTCCTCCCCCTGTCCACAATATTTCTTTCAGTCTATTCTGTATACTTCTTCTAGAACTCAGTGTGTTTTGTCATCTTTCTGTCTTTTGAATATTCCTAGCTCCCTGATGTCACTGGGAGACACAGCTCGTCCACCACATACACCTCTTATTCCAAGAGTATATGGTCATTCTCCTTTAGAGCATGTGGTCATTTCTCATTCCAGTTCCCCCAATTCTTCTTTTGTGACATTTGCTTATTCACCTCTGTATTTCTCTGGGCCTGAGATATTTATAACAGACAGTGTCATTTTCAGTCCTTTTATGTGATATTAACCAGAACTGTCCTTTTTGCAGATTTTATAATTTTTCCCCTGATAGATTTCTGTGTCTATCCATTCATCCATCCAGCCAACTAAAAAGTATAATCATGCACCTAACCACAGGGCTAAGGTCTGAGATATGTGTCGTTTGGGAATTTCATCAATGTGAGAACACACACAATATTTACACAAGTTAACGTGGCTACAGCCTCGCTTGGTGACACAGTCTCATGGGAGCACATCATTCATGCTCGTCGTCATTGACCACAATACTTTTTATGGGAGGTACACGATCGTGACTCACTGGTTCTACCTTGTACAGATTCCATTTGTCGATTTATATATTTATTCATGGAAAAATAGTATGCAAAGACTGTTGGCGGAAGAGTTACCTTGGTGGATTTTAAAAGGCCACCCGCCTTATGCACATTCTGGAAGTTTTTAATATATTATGAAAATGTACTGCTCTCTTAAGGGTTTGACTGTTCTCTTTCCTGAGATCTCAGGCAACAACCTTGCTTCAAATAAAATGATCAAGAGCCTCTTGTGTATACTATAATTTAAAGACTCTTGATTCAGGCAGAAATTAATTTGAGTCTTGATAGAAGTTTTTGGTCATGTATATTTTATTGGGCACTTTTCACAGATCCCATTTTCCCTACTTAAAGCCATCCCTGGCGGGGTGGAGTTTTTCACGAACTGTTCATGAATCTCATCATCTTGCTGAGGGGAATGGTAAAGAAAGATGAAGTATGATGGCTAATTTTATATAAATTTATATAGGTGCATACAGTATATTAAAATTAGCAGCAATGTCCTCGCAGGTTTATTGTTGAACTGTGTTGTAGCCCAGTGCCTGCTGCCTTCCTGCAAAGATAGTGTGGTCCTCTTCTAAAGCATTGGGTGGAAAGAAATTCACATGGAGTACCTGTGTGGATCTGCACATCGGTTTATGATGACAAAAAAAAATTCCAAGGTCAAACATGGTTAGTTCCCTTTCCTCTGTGTATACCTGCCATAGGGCCTGGAGAAGGGGCAAAAGGTGGGCAGGGGTCTGGATGCCAAGACCAACTGAAGGCAGAGACAATAAATGTTCTCCATGCCCACTCACTCATCTTCCTGTCTTCTGAAACTCATTGTAGATGCAACACAATTATCCTTCTAACCAAAATATCATTAAGGAAGTAAATCGGTCTGTGTACCTAACAGATATGATTTCTCCCCAGAAGAGAAACCAACAAACTTTGAGACTGCAGCAGGAGGACGCCCTGTCAGGAGGATCAGCAAGCCATGGGCCTAGTGGGTGCCGTGTGGACAGGGAGCTGCCCGCCTGGTCTGCTTTTATACAAGGACTTGTGTTGAAACAGCCACTCCTGTTCATTTATGGCGAATTTTGCATGACTGAATTTTTGCATGACGGTGGTAGGGTTGAGTCGCTGCACCGAGCCAGAGCCCTCCTGGCCTGCGCCTCTCAAAATGCGCATTGCAGTGTGTGCATCTCTGGGGATGGAAGGCAGGACGTGAGTGCTGCCCGGGGAGCGTCCGCTCTGAGAACTCCTCACGTGCCCTTCCTCTCCAAGGCTCGGTGGACGCCATGTCCCTAACCCCTTGTTCTCTTCCTTTGCCAGACTCCGACCTGAGCATGCGCACACTGAGCACGCCCAGCCCAGCCTTGATATGCCCACCGACTCTACCGGGATTTCAGAATGGACGGGGCTCGTCCACCTCCTCGTCCTCCGTCACCGGGGAGACGGTGGCCATGGTCCACTCCCCGCCCCCGACCCGCCTCACCCACCCGCTCATCCGGCTTGCCTCCAGACCCCAGAAGGAGCAAGCCAGCATAGACCGGCTCCCCGACCACTCCCTGGTGCAGGTCTTCTCCTTCCTGCCCACCAACCAGCTGTGCCGCTGCGCGCGCGTGTGTCGCCGCTGGTACAACCTGGCCTGGGACCCGCGCCTCTGGAGGACTATCCGCCTGACGGGCGAAACCGTCCACGTGGATCGCGCCCTCAAGGTGCTGACCCGCAGGCTCTGCCAGGACACCCCCAACGTCTGTCTCATGCTAGAAACTGTCATTGTCAGTGGCTGCCGGCGGCTCACAGACCGAGGGCTTTACACCATTGCCCAGTGCTGCCCCGAGCTGAGGCGCCTGGAGGTGTCCGGCTGTTACAACATCTCCAACGAGGCCGTCTTCGACGTGGTGTCCCTCTGTCCCAACCTGGAGCACCTGGACGTGTCAGGTGAGTGGCAACTGGCCTCTGAGCCTGGGCTTTCCCATGCACCCTTCCCAAGGGGTGGAAACACTGCCACCCCAGGGGCTTCCCCTGCTGGCTGGCTCCCAGAGACGGGCAGTGGGCGGGAGGCTGACAGGCCCTTTCAGGACCGTGCAGCCTGGACGCTGGAGATCAGCAGTGTTCGTTTTGTCCGATTATGTCACCCTAGAGGAGTTACAGTCAACCGGCGCCTGGCAGTTCAGGCCAGCGTGACTCACCTGTTGCTTTCTACAGCCAGATGAAGAAACACTTTCTAACGTTGATCAAGACTTGTCTGGAATTGTAGGAAGCAGCCGGGTGCTGAGTATTTTAAGGGTTATGTAAGCAAAACAGAGCTATAAATCTGCATCCAGAAGTCTGCCTGACACTGTGGAATGGGTGCGAGACTATTCGTGGGGGAGAATGTGGATGTGATTAACGGGTCTTTTGTGGCCCTCCAATCTCTCCTGTCTGGAAGTTTTTGAACGGTGGAAAGATGATTTTGTGGCATTGCCCTGCTCTTGTTTTTAAAAAGAACAAAAATCTCAAGCTTTGCAAATGGTTTATATTGAAATGTTACATTTGAATTAGACTATAAAGCCAGAAAAAAGAATGTGCACCTGCCCCCATCCTTCTCAGTTACTTCAGAGCAGCCAGAGATAATGGGAACCAAGGATCTCATTCCCCCCGGAGGAACCAAACAGCCAACTCAAACGTAGCCTAGAAACGACCCTCTTTCTTCTGTTATCAGCCAGAGTCAGAAGGCTACCCTTGAGCCATAGCAGTGACCCGCAGTGACCCTGCCTGTCTGTTCCTGTGCTGTGCGTCTTGCCACTCTCAAGGTGGAGGACAAAATACTCAGTTGTAGGCTGTGATCACCGTGGTTTCCAGGTCATAGACTTGGGGGAACCCATCAAGGAAAAGAGCTCCTGCTGTGGTGTCCCTACTCTTCCTACCTCTGGGTTAATTTTGTGCCATTTCCTAACCAAAATTCTCAATTGCGTAGCCCAAGAACAAGACGCACGAAATCAGGCCTTCGGTCTTTTCAAAAATGGAAGGAAATCCCAGCGTGGTGCCTTTGCTTGGCATTTTCTCTCAGGCATAAAGAACTAAGGCTGGAGTCAAACCTTGGCGCCGACTCCCAGCCCTCTGTATCGCATCCTCTGCTGAGTCGGCAAGCCAACACTCTAGAGACTAAAGCGTGTAAGATGCATCAGGGAGTCAGAGAAATGACCGACCGTGAGGTGAACAGCAGGAGCCTGGGCCTCAGAGGCTGTGGGGAGGAGTCAAAAAGCAAACCCCACCGTGCAGGGCAAATGCACAGAATTTGGGATTTACACGCATCCGAGGTAAATCATGCCCTGTAGCAAAATCTGAGGCAAATCCGGCTCATAGCTTACTCTCTCTTTTGAAAGCCGACATCTGAAAACATCTCACATGACAGCCCATTATTTCTGGCAGATTCTTTCTCTCGCTGGAAGCAGCTTGCTGCTGCTTTCCTCCAGCTGGCTTCAGGACAAAACCATAGTAGCTGTATGTTCAGTTAGTCATGAGCAGCCATCGGCATAAAGAAGCAGGAAATGAGGTTTTCTTACATTTTTTAACTCCAAGGAATTCGGGAAAGAGAAAACATTGTTATGCGGTAGAATCTAGTTTCAGAACTTTGTGATTTGAGACGACTCACAGCTTTCTGTAAATACATTTTCTCTTTGGTTAAAAAAAAATTGAGGGTGATGTTCTCCGACATTCTGATTGTTTGAGCATTTTATAAACACCTCATTTTAATTTTTCAGATTAGAAAATGATTCATTTTTAAAGTCTGTCTTTGTTAAAGTGGATTTTTATGCATTCTTCACACAGACTGCAAGTGCTTGTGCTGTCTCTGTGGGGTCCTTTTGGGATTCCAAAACGCTAACACTGCTTGGGCTATTTGGGAATGAAAATTCTTCAGCTGCTTGCCCGAGTAATCCTGCTTAGTCCCTTGACCAGCTATTGTTCAGTCTTGATAGCCCTTCTTCACATCTGACTAATTTCAGGTTCAAATACATTTGTGTAGCCTCCTTGCATGTCTCCACGAAGCCCAGCACTCTGTGTGGGCAAGGGCTAAACCAAGGGGAATCTGTAGGTCACCAAGTTAAGAACACAGAATCCCAGCCAGAGTTGGTGGCGCAGGCCTGTAATGCCAGCACTCTGGGAAGCTAAGGAAGGAGGATTGGAAGGAGGATAAGATTGCAAGGCGGAGCCCAGCCTGAGCCATTTCGCAAATTAGAGAGACCTTATCTCAAAATCAAAATAGGAAGAGTCTGAGCTCAATTCCCAGTACTACCACCATCACCACCACCAACAACAAAATAAAACAGAATCCCGGATATGGAGGGACTTGCAGGTAGAAAGACGTGGAAAGTCCAGCAGGCTGTAAGGATGACTTGCTATTAGTAGCTTCTACTGTCCCCTCCAGTTCTGAGGAATTTAGTAATGGTTATGGTGATGCAGAGAAAGGTCAGAGGACTGCCAAGGGTGACTTGTAAAAGCCCTCCTGTAGTTCTTTGTGGTGGGTAGACAAGACTTGTAATCCCTGAGACCCCAGCACCTAGCATGGTGCCTGGCTCAGATCAAGTGCCTCATTTATTAAATAAATGAATGAGAGAGAAAATAAAATGAGAGGAAGAAAACAAGCACTTCAACTGGAAAAGCCAGGAAAGTTTATACAAGGTGAGATTTTAAAATACCATGAATGTTTAAATTTTTAAAAATACAACAAAGGACACGTAGCCACTAATCCCATTGTCCTTAGTTGTGCTGTCATGACTGCCTCTTGGTCCTAAATCAATACAAAACATTTCCCTTTCATGGTCATTTTGACTTTGAAGAAGAGCCATAGGTCAAATGGTGCCAGTGCCCGTGAATAACGTGGATGAAGACATTCTCTTGTGTTTTTAAGACCCTGCCTTTCTCTTGGACATCACTCAGAAGCAGCCTCGCCCTATTTTTGCTCAGCCGTCATCAAGATACTTACAAAAGAGGACTTCCAGAATTGTCACCAAAAGGGGCAAGGACAGTGACATAGATGTGCTTAAGGCCATGGAGAATGTTTTGAAGGGAATTAATTGCAATGTGTCTCTTACATAAGACATTTTACAAAATTTCAACATCCACTGTGTAAGTTGACCACCCCCTTGTAAGTACAGAACAAACAAAGCTTGATGCGTTACCTTCCATAAAGGTACTTGCTACCTCAGCGATGGGCAGAGTAGTGCAAAGATGACAGCATCCTCATCCCTGGGCTTGTGAATATGCTGCCTTACGTGGTAAAAGGAACATTGGAGGAGAGGTTGGGTTAAGGACCTTGGGAAGGACAGGTGGTCCGGGATGACTTAGAGCTGGTGGAACAAGGGGGTCTTCGTGAGAAGAAAGCAGGACAGTCAGAAGAAGAGCGATGAGGCAGGAGGGTGAGAGCAGACCGGCATACTGTGTTTTGAAAGTTGAGGGAGGGGCCATGAGCTCAGGAACACGGGAAGCCTCTAGAAGCTAGAAGAAGCCAGGAAATAGATTCGCAGCTCTGCTGACCCCTTAATTTTTGCCTGAAAGACTCCTGTTTCAGCCTTCTGATGTCTAAAACTACAGCATAAAAAAATTTGTTGATTTAAGCCACTGAAAATTACTACTACTAGCTCTAGTGCTTTGTCTAGTATTACATCTCCATCTTTTATTAATGTCTTTGAACCACATTAAATGATATTAAAACCAACCAATTTTCAAAGCATAAAATGTTGTAACTATTGCAAATAAAATTGTTTTCAAGTGGGTCATCCCCAATAGGAGACCTGGGAGTCAACACTTTCTCTCTCTCTCTCTCTCTCTCTCTCTCTCTCTCTCTCTCTCTCTCTCTCTCTGTCTCTGTCTCTCTGTCTCTGTCTCTCTTTCTCTCTCTCTCTCCTCACATATCTAATCAGTAGAGTTCTGTTTAGGTGATTTCATTGTTCCAGGGCCTTGAGTGTGTCCCTGTCCTCTGCCTGCCTACCTAGAGGCACACTTCACTAACCACTCTTTACATATTCATCACAGTCCCTCATCCCACCCCCACATAACCAAGAGAATAATTTTTCAAGCTATACTTTCCTTCATGAAATCTCCCATGAATTACAGGAAAAATTCAAGTTCCTCAGTAGTGCACATTTGTCCCAGAAGTTAAGCCTCAGATCTCATGTGTTTCTGTGCACCCGCCATGTTCCCTTCTATAGGACCATCTGCATGTTCCTCCCACGTCACATCTCGGCACATGGTGATGTCTGGCTCCCTCTTTAGTTTGCTTGCCTGTCCCTTCTCTGCCCCGACCATCCGATAACTTTTTCGTGTGAGTGGTACTGAGAACTGAATCTAAGACCTTCACCCTGAGCTACATCTCCAGCCTCTTTATTGTTTCATTCTTGCTAAGTCACTTAGTTGCCAAAGCTGCCTTGAACTCCTGTGTCAGCCTCCCGGAATGGCAGGTTTATAGGCCTGCACCACCATACCTGGCTCCAACAGCCATTATAGCAGAATGCTCATGACCAGGCCCCAGTCACGCCTCCTCTATATAAAGTTTCCCTGCCTTCCACCTGTAGGCTGAGAGTTTCCTTCCGAGTATGGGCAGGTGGAGCGTGGCTGAGGTTTGCAGTCAGGAAGGTATTTTCCAGCTTCCTGTCTCTCAACTGAAGATGGGCAGGAATGAGGCATTTTACCTGTATACTTGTGGCAGTATAATTAAATACACAGAAGAGTGTTGAAGGTCCTAAATATTCATCTTGACCTCTAAAAGACTCAACATTTCTATAGACCAATTCTCTAGAAGTAAGTACCATACAGGAAGCTGCACTATGGCAGTTAAAATTTTCTCCGCACTACGCGTGGGGTTGGGTGGATGAAGTGGGTTAACAGCGCGAAGGACACGAATATGCTCTGCTGGGAACCATCTCGCAAGGCTTGGGGCAAGGGGCAGGTGTAGCCTGTGAGTCGCGGCGTCCGCTCTCATATCTGCTATACAGTCCTTGTTAGTGAGATGCTTAGACGTCCGTACTTGGTTTTTGCTGACTTAGCCATCTGACACCCCAGAGGAAAGAGAGACCCCTTAATGTGAGGAAAGAGCAGTGAAGAGAAAACTTGGGAGCTGAATGGAATCTGGTGCTGCTGGGAGAATCCCCGCAGATTTGCTCGACCCATGTTGAACAACACTTTGGGGCAATATTCATGCACCTTGCTATGGGTGTTGAGCAGGTCCTAGAGACGGATGCCAGTAAGTCACGCCTGTTTTGGTTCCATTCGGCCCTCTCAGGCATCTGAAATCCCACCCTTTGGTGCTGCTCCCTCCTGCAGAGGCATATTCTGTGGTTTCTTGTCTCTCGGGTATGCCTTGTCTTTATTTCTTTACCAGGACTCCATATCTGTGTAACCAAAATGCTTCTCTCTTTGGAAGATCCTGTTGATATCACCACTTCCAAGAATAGATTCTCCAGCATCTAAATGTTCATCTCAGGCTGATACCTTTACTGGGTCATCTATTTCTCTGGTACATCCTGCTTGTTTCTCCCTCCCTTCCTCTGATCAAAACTATGAATCAACCGGCAAGAAACTGACCCTAGCTGCAGATGTGGCTTGATGGTACAATTCACCCTTAGCATTCATGACACTCAGGACAAGAGGGAGAGAGGGAAGGAAAGGAGGAGGAAGATGGAAGAGAGAGATGGAATACAGAAAAGAAGGAAAGAAAACAAGGAAGAAAAGGAAGAAGGAGAAAGAAAGAAAGAAAGAAAGAAAGAAAGAAAGAAAGAAAGAAAGAAAGAGAGAGAGAGAGAGAGAGAGAGAGAAAGTTTCTGTTCTTGGCACACACATCACATAATCTCACTGAGCCTGTCATGCTTCATCTTTTCAAATTGAATTTTAATTTTGTAATATAGATCCTCTCTATATCTGCAATACATAAATATATAAACTACCCATAAACATTATTTACTGAGTTATGAACCAGTTACATTCTTTTTCATCCAAACTTAACAAATCCGTAAGAAGTAGGGCTAAACATAACATTAAAAGTGATGCGTCTAAAGTAATACCAGCATATCAAAGTAATGTGCCGACTAGTATTTAATTAAATTTGAAATTAATTCTATAAAACAAGTTATATATCCCCCTTGATCAGATATTGTATCCACCCTGGAGTGCAGTAGATTTTATAATTTTTTTAAAAGGAAAAGAAGCTGGTGCTGAAAGGTAGGAGTAAAGTTTATTGCCAGTATCTGAATTTAAAGCGTGCCTCTTCCAGCCTCCCAGATGTACAAATAAACTCCACATAAGCAGGATGACAGTGGCCCAAAGAAAGCGCTCAGAGCAAAGGGGAGCCAGTGCTGCCCTGGCTGAGGGAGTGGCGACCTGCCCCAGCCCACAGATCCTGTTGGAGGGGCAGCACCAGCCTCTGAGAGTCACAGCTCTGTTGTGTGCCTCACTTCTTCTGGAAATTCCTGGTTTGGTAGCACCCGACATTTGAACCCTTTTGTTCACAGAACCTGTGTCTTATAAGGTTCCTGGGCAGCGTGCCAGGAGGTGGGAGAGGGACCCCAGTGGCATCATTTTGCAGCTGCTGGAAAGCCTCAAGTAGTGCATTGAGCAGCCAGGGCGCAAAGGCACTTGAGGTGAGGCAGTGGCTTAGACCTGCCAGGGAGTTCAAAAAGAAAAAAAAATGAAAAATACATACATATGGTCTGAGTAGAGGAACAATAGCTACACAGGTGGGTAGACATATTTTCATATTACATTGACTATAGATAGTTATTATGTACATTCATATATTAATACTACAGATTTACTATATGTATTTCATAAGGTAATATTTACTGAGTTAAAATATGTAATGGAGTTTCATATAGTCTATGTAATTATAATACATATTGTAAGTATATTTATACGCACAGATGGACATATGTACCATATTATATACATATATGCACACATTTACACACACACACACACATACACACACACACACGCACACACACACACACGTGTATAATCATTTTTTGATGGCTGCCTTGCAGGGCATGTGATTGTCCTCGTCTTAGGACAAAGCAAAAAGGAAAGAATAGTTTAGCCCGTGTGGAGCAACTAGTGGGGTGATGGATGAGAAATTGATGGGGGTCAGTTCTGCTCCAGAATTTCTCTGGTCGTTTAGGTTCCAAAGACAGTGACTCCTTTTAAGCACAAATAATAAAATATCCAACCCATGAAAAGAACACAGGAACCCTTTGTGCCTTTTGCGTGTCGGTTATTTATTTATTTGGGATTTTTTATTTGCTAGCTTTTGTATGTGAGTCTGCCGAGGCCGAGGAGGGGAAGAACCCCTCAACTGAATAGGAGCGTGCAGCGGAATCCCCGAGGACAGTGGCGCCGCCCCGGGCGACGCTGCCACCCACCCTGGCTGCTCTGAGCCTGTGTTCTGTGTCTCTGTGTAGGGTGCTCCAAGGTGACCTGCATCAGCCTGACCCGGGAGGCGTCCATTAAACTGTCCCCCTTGCACGGCAAACAGATCTCTATCCGCTACCTGGACATGACGGACTGCTTCGTGCTGGAGGACGAGGGCCTGCACACCATCGCGGCGCACTGCACGCAGCTCACGCACCTGTACCTGCGGCGCTGCGTGCGCCTCACCGACGAGGGCCTCCGCTGCCTGGTCATCTACTGCACGGCCATCAAGGAGCTCAGCGTCAGCGACTGCCGCTTCGTCAGCGACTTCGGCCTGCGGGAGATCGCCAAGCTGGAGTCCCGCCTGCGGTACCTCAGCATCGCCCACTGCGGCCGCGTCACCGACGTGGGCGTCCGCTACGTGGCCAAGTACTGCGGCAAGCTGCGCTACCTCAACGCGCGGGGCTGCGAGGGCATCACGGACCACGGCGTGGAGTACCTGGCCAAGAACTGCTCCAAGCTCAAGTCCCTGGACATCGGCAAGTGCCCCCTGGTCTCCGACACGGGCCTGGAGTGCCTGGCCCTGAACTGCTTCAACCTCAAGCGGCTGAGCCTCAAGTCGTGCGAGAGCATCACGGGCCAGGGCCTGCAGATCGTGGCCGCCAACTGCTTCGACCTGCAGATGCTGAACGTGCAGGACTGCGAGGTGTCCGTGGAGGCGCTGCGGTTCGTGAAGCGCCACTGCAGGCGCTGCGTCATCGAGCACACCAACCCCGCCTTCTTCTGAAGGGACAGCTTCTGCTTGGGGCGCGGTTTGCGTGCACACGCGAACCGGGCCACCTGTTCCGTAACAGCAGCCGGTGGAGAGCACCCACTCCCGCTCTTCGCGGCTAGGTCTTCCAGGAAGGGTCTTGGGCCTCGGGCTTTTCTTTCTCCTGGCTTCTCATGGGCTACAGAGGTCAGAGAGACCTCGGGGGTCAGGGCAGATTTCGGTTACAGCGCGCCGTAGCGGCTTTTGAAGCTCTTTCTTCCCCTCATGACAGATGTACCTCCGCAGGCTGACTGCGGCGTCCTTAAGCCCCACTTACGTTTTACCCCTACCCACTCCTGGGCAGGGCCACGCCCCCCAAGATTGCCCACCTCCATCTGGCCCACCCCGACAGCAGCAGCAAGAAGCATCTTCCAACTGTTAACACCCTAAACTCTGCACGGTGCTGGATTGGCCCAAACCCCACTCCGCCCACCCTGGGCAGTGTCATAACCTTTGAGTACACAAAGAGCTTCCCAAACGTTTCATTTTGTTTTGTTTTTTCCAAAATCCCTGGTGGGCAAACATCTCGGTGAAAAAAGAATCCTGTACTCTTCTCTCCCTCGCCCGCTCTGGCCCTAACGAGCTGCGTGGTGCTGCCCAAAGCCCAGTTCTCCAGGTTCCGCACCGAATTGGAGTCCATCCAGCTGGGGGATTAGATTCCAGAGAGAATCGAGAGAACAGAGATAGCGACAAACAGAAAAACGCTGACGTGAAGGTCGTGGGTGTCTGTTCTAGGAGAGCTGGTTCTGTGGATGGGCTGAGCTCTGCCCTCAGGGTCTTCTGCGGTTCTGACGTCTGTGTGCAGGGAGCGTCCTAGATGGCCTTTGCCCCGTGCTCCCGTTTGTTTTGGTGGGTGGGTGAGTGACATGCCTTTCCCGGCCTCCTCTGGAGGCTGTGGTTTCTGTATACGGGCACCTTGGGTGCCCCACATGCCGCACCCTCTGGGCACATCACCAGAACACCGCATCACGACAAAGCCCAGATCCCCCCGTCAGGTTGCATCTTGCAAGCGTTCTCAACTAAGAGCAAAGACCCTCACAATTTTTAATTAACAGGCAAGGCCCAAGGGAACACGTGTCCTCCAAGGTCTCGCCGGTCCCTCTGAGGGCACCTGTGGAATGCATCAGGCACTTCTGCCCTGCAGCTGCGGGGACAGAAGCTGTGGTTCTGTCACTCAGATCGTGTTTCGACTTTCACATCTACTTGTTTCTTTGAGCACATGAAGCCTTTTGCGGTTAAGTCTGTAAGTGTTCAGTGGTGCAGGTTGTCACCTTGTGGGGCTTCCCTGTGGTCGTCTGCATGTTTCCCGTTAAAGGATATGAAGCAGACTTCCAAGTGCTTAGAACCCGTTCCCTCAAAAATGCCTGACCCCCCCCCCCAAAAAAAAAAGCAGAGAACTTAAGAGACACTAGTCTACCATCTGAGTCCTTAGAATAAAACATTAAAATTATACCAAGATATGACCTTCAGATTGGTAGAATTTAAAATGGTCCTATTGATAGAAATCAATTTGCCAGCCTCATCTGTGCGATGTCATGTAGCCAGAAGAAATTCTAAGGCTCGTTTTCATGAAATTCAGTTGTCTTGTTAGGAAACCCGGCCTTTCCCAAAGTCGTCTCCAGCCACGCCCCTCCTTCACTGCTGTTGAAAGAGTGCAGCTATTTCCTTCTCAGAGGGTTCAGTAGCCCATCCCAGAACCTCTGTGCCTCCAGGCCAGGTGTGCTAGATTCGGGTCAGGCTGAGCGTCCACACTGTTCGACAACTGCACTCCCACTGTAGGCTCCCGTGTGTACTGTCATCTTGCGATGGGAAGAAAATAGGGTGATAAGGTGGCATCTGTCCAGGACGTTTCTTCCGTATATCATATGAAATGCAGCTTCCTGTCCAAGTAACATGATCACCAACACATGTGCAACCAAGACGTGGGCCATGGGGAAAGTGGATTGTCTGGCTGAGGACAGTGTCTAGTGATAGCCACAGAGTTCAGAACCATAGTAGACGTGGTAGCAGGTAGCATTCCCTCACTCTGTGTCTTGTGATGCTATTTAAAGTTTCTGAATTAGAGAGTGACAAAGGATTATTCCTCATCTTTGGCACTGGGGTTTCCAAGTAAACTGATTTAACATTCCTAGAATGGGCAAGAAAATCCAGCATAACTGCCTGTACCAAGACTCCTATCCCTGTGACACACCACCTGACCACATCACCCAATCCACTTTCCATTCACAAGACCACGCCCCACTTCACCTAACTGCCCGGCACATACCGACCCTGGCAGGCTCTCCCCTCTTCCAGTCTTTGTTCATGCTGCCCTCCCTTGAGGTATTCGACTCTGTGACGGATGTTACCGGAGAAACAGCTCAGCAGATTTTTAGAGACCAAGCAAAAGGCCTGCCTAGGAAACTGACTTGTTTTAAAACATTGCTTCCTTCCTGGCTCTGCTAAATTGAATGCTCATTGTTTTCTTTTTTTTTATCTTAATTCTAATGTTCAAATCACTTTGTGCTGTATGACTCTAGAAAGCCTTAATTTACTACCACCAAGAAATAAAGCAATATGTTGGTAATCAGGCTTGGCTTTATTTTCACTATTCTAGTGAGAGAGAGTGGCCTTCAGATGGGGACACTCAGAAGTAAACAAGGTACTCGCTGTATGTCTGAAGGCAGAGTCAGACAGGTGACAGCTGTCCCTTTAAAGTCAGATCCATGGTTTTTGTCATCCTCCTTGACCTAATGACTTTAGCTAAAAATTGGCAAGACAATTAAAAGAAATTGACTCAGGTTAAAAATTAGTTCAGGTTTTCAGTTCTCTAACCCAAAGTCTTGGTGCCAGGTTATAAAGTTCATAATTTTGTATATTTTAGGCAGCTATATGCAGTATACTTTGTAACACCCACAGCACAGTCTGGGACAGCACCTTATAGCAGATATATTAGTATTTCTGTAGCATCAGATACGAGTGTTCACACCATGTGAGCGTTACAGACCACAAATATCCTTGCATTAATTCAGGCCCAGTTTTGTTGCCAAATTAGTTTGTGCAACAAATAATGTGAGTCTTTTTTTCCAGATCTTTCTTGATTTCAGAAATTATGGACTTGAATATACTTTGGTATGGGTGACAGATATTGGAGGAATCTTCAAAATTAATTTGCCCAGTAGTTACACCCTTTAAAAAAGATGTAGTTTAGATCATTAGAGCCTCCAAGGAGAATATGGCAACTTGATCTGTAAGGAAGAATTGTCATCAGTTGGAAAAAACTGAATTCCCAGATCCTTCAGTCTCCATGTAAACCCATAGATCTGAGAAATCATGGTAGGAACAAAGGCTGATAGATAAACTTGACAAGTGGAATGGCTCCAACAGTATAAATTATAAATGTGTTTGTCCTCAACTTTCCCATGTTTAACAACTCTCACATAATCCAGTAAGACTGCCAATTACCTTGGGACATTTATTTCAGGTGGCTCAATGCAATTCTTGTCAAGATCTCAGAAAAAAGCAAACAGTAAGTCTAATTCATTCCCCTTTGAGGTTGTGACATCTCAAGTTGACATTTGCTCACAATGAGGAAAATTCTTCAAGAAGTTTGATACCTAAGAGCATAAAAGGTGAAAATGAAAAGTTTGAATGTTTTCAAAGGGGAAAGTAGTACAATAAAATGATAAAGAAGTAACGAAAATTGATGCATTTATTTAATAGCTAGTAATCAAAGAGAAGTTAGTTGGAGGAAATGTTGGGTAGAGACTAGGAAGAAAGAACAAACTAGAAAAACTAGTTAAGTATTGCAGTGAAAGTGCTCACACAGAAACTGTGAAGGGCAGGCGGCTTCCCTCCTGTTTGTGATTAGTCCATTGGCTCTTTCTTTTGATCTGTACAATTAGACATCCTTCTGCAGATAAGAGGAATACAGCAAGGCCCACAGAGTGCTCATCATCATTGGAAGTGGCTGCTGTTGCTGTCACTAGGACTTGCTAAAACACAACTCCAGTTGTGTTGCTAAAGAGCCTCTTGAGCAAGTGTCATTGACATGACCACCAAAGCCATTTTCATGAGGTAAGAAATATTGTCATGGATGTTTAGATTTGGGACCCTAAATCCAGCAATGCACCCTAATGTGGTTATTCCTCTTTGTCTCTGTTAGTACGTCATTATCTTCTATCTTCCACAGGTCTGTCCCTTCGGCCCTTTCTACCCGCTCAAGCCAGCATCAGTTTGCCTTTTCAGCTACCCAAGGTAAAAGGACATTTCCATTTGGGAGCTGTGCCGGGCACGATCCCAGCCTGTCAAAAGAACAGGCATAGCATCTTCTACAGGGCTAGCCCAAGAAGTAGCTGCATCTGAGATGCCAATTTTATGGAGAACTCAGGAAATCTAGCTTTAAGCCCTGATTGCTGTTCAGATGTTTAGCAGTGAACATAATCCAGGTATCCAAGGATGGCCTTGAAGGACCACATTTCAGAATTCCTTGACCTTGGGCTGGGGGCATAGCACAGGTAGAGTGCTTGCCTACAATACACAAACCTGTGGGTTCAATTTCCCAGCACTATATAAGAAAAAGTTATCAGGGTATGTTGGTACACACCTGTAATCCAGCCCTTGGGAGGCCAAGGCTGGAGGGTTGCTGTGAGTTTCATGCCAGCCTGAGCTACATAGTGAGTCAGGACCAATCTGAACTACATAGCAAGACCTTATTTCAAAAAATAAAGTCTTTGATTGTCTCATGTTGGGTCAAAGGTATCGAAGACTTGTGATTACTTAGAGTTTAGGAATTCAGAAATCTCCGCAGGGAATGCACAGGCTCACTACCTCAAGGAGTGGGCAAGTGGGCCATGCTGCTGGAGCAAAGACCCCTGTTCATACTTACTTGGGCCAAGGAGAGGCACAATGAGGGCCTGTAGCGCACAGGGCAGTGCTCATTTACACAGACTGCTACAAGCTGACGGAAACGAGTACAATGCTTAGTTAAAATCACAGAGCGAACAGGTCAGAGGAGCAACTGAAATAACAGCCAGGATGTAATGTCATCGATCTCCCAGATTAGAGGCAGGCAAACATTGGGCATGTTCCACAAGCGTGGGGTGGAGGATTTCGCAGCTGTCTGGGAAGTAAGCCATCTTCACGAAGTTCACAGGTAAATTTTACCCAGCAGAGGCAGGGGCAGATAAAGACCGAGGCTTTCACAGCAGGCACTTTCCAATCTAAGGCAGGAAGTTAACATTTAGGATTTTTGAGAGGGTCTTTACATTTATAAATTATTGAAAGGGTCTAAATTAATCTAAATATTTCTGACTAATCATTTCTGTGTTGTGGAATATTTGTCTTTACAGTTGCCCAGCTACTGAATTTTACTCTGATGAGCTCAGTGTGTCTAAATTTTACCCTAGCCCATGTAATGAAATACATATGACAAAGATTGGAGATTACAATTATCTGTCTCTGTGAACCAAGAATGTCTAGAAAGTACCAATCACAAAAAATAATAAATAAGCTTTAAATAAATATTTATTGACCATCTGCTGTGTCAGGTACTGTGGCAGGCTCTATAGGAGGTTGTGGCAGAATAACGATAATATCCTTTCCCACAAGGTACTCAGATCGAATAACAAAAATATCATGTAATAAGGTGGTGTAATAAACTACAAAAAGCATGAAAACACTCATTCCTCAGCCCAACGAGTCTTTGTTAGGAACCAAATACGAGCCAGGTGTTGTTCTGTTGCTGGAAGCTCTGTTTGAGGAAATTTATTAAAGTAATAATCTAAAGATAAGGGCAAGGCTAGGATCACCTCTTAGGGACAAAGCCCCTTGGGTTGCATTCTATATACTCTGACAAGGTGGGCACTGAGCAGTCACCAATCACAAAGCTCCCATACATCAAGAACAGCCTATGAGGCATGACTGCAAAATAAAATGAATGCTTTAAAAAGGAATTAAAGTAAAAGACACATTTACATTAAATTCCCCCCAATATGGGAAACACTCCATCATTCTTGCTACTTTCTGAGCTCATCAAAGTAAAATTCAGTAGCTGGGCAGCTGCAAAGAAACATATTCCACAACACAGAAATGATTGGTTAGAAATATTTAGATTAAGCATGGGGACCCTGTCAATAATTCATAAATGTGAAGACCCTCTCAAAAATCTGTAAGTTAAAATACAGGCTTTCTGCCTCAAATAGCTCAGGAAATCTTTTCCTCAGTGTCTTTAGTCGTAGGGTCACTGCTGCCTCCGTGACCTTGATCAATTTGAAACTTTTACCATTCGTTGTTACTTTGATTTGGGGAAGAGGCAGAAATTGCTTAGTGCCAAACCTGGTGAAGAAAATGGCTGAGGACGCCCCACGATCTTATGAACCGGAGTCTTATGGTACAGCACTGGGCAGGCGCAGGCACTGTATTTTTTTATCACACGTCATAAAGTCACTCACAAAAGAGGACTTTCAGAACTGCTGCAGAAAAGAAAGGCAGAATGAGTGTGCTCATGTGAGGCGATGAGGCGGGGGGTGGTGGTTTGACGGGAACTAATGGCGTCATGACTTACTGTAAATATTCACTGTATACTCTGTTCACTTCTCACACATAGAGCCCATGCAAGGAGAAAATACTTGTTAAGGTCAATGAAACGGTTTCTCTCGACTGTAAGTTAATATTATCAAAACATTAACTACACTAGCAATAGGTTAGCCTTGTCACTGCCTTAGAGCGGCCAATACAGCAGGGTCCCTTTTTGTAGACTCACACACACACACACACACACACACACACACACATACATTTTGAAGGATGGAAACATTGTGAGAAAACAACACTGAAACATAATTTCTTTGACAAACTGTCTATAAACTTTAAGCAACTTGCCTGTCCTCCCAAACAGCGTATGTCATACCAGTCCAAACAGCCATATGCCTGCCAACCTGCAGTCAGGGCTCCCCAGAATCTAGCTGAGGGAGAGAGTGGGCTGCTTCCTCAGCGATCCCCAGATTTTTCAGCCAGCATGGGTGCTTTTGGGAGTCACTCTCCATAGATGTCTCTATGGTGAGAACACCGAATAACCAAAGTTTCTGCATTTACCATGGCCCTCCGCTGACAGCGACACTATGTCGGTAACTTTCACAAGAGAGAATGATCCAGTGAGATTGATTGAATTGCCCTAAAATTGCCAAGAAATGGATTTTACTTGTAAATTCACCAAGGATGATTTCTTTAAAACCTCAAATTCTACCCGTTTTGCAAATGTAAATTTATCTGCCCACGGTAATCAGGGTTTACACAGTAAAAGCCATGAGAAATGCGAGAGCAATGGGAAGGCTTTAGAAACTCATTTCTCTGCAAACAGAATCTGCAGAAGTCATCCTGGCTCCTCAAAGCCCAAGTGTCTCCCAGAATCTGAGCAGGCTTCTTAAACCCACATCCAGATAGGCAGGCAAAGATATTGGACAGAGATTTCTAATTACAAAAATTAACCACTAATTGGTATTTCTTTTCTTTAGTCTCCTTCCAACCACTAATGATTACAGCCCTCCTCTGTCAAAAGTAAATAAATAAATAAACTTAAAAACAACCCAGGTTTCCTATCATAAATGTGTTCCTAGTGCATATTTACATTTGAATTCAGACAAACATGTCACGACCTTTTTCATTTATGAGAAAGCAGATAAAAAGACTAAACTCTCACCACTGATAAATAGCCTCTTCCTTTCATCTGAAAGTCTTGCTTTTTTCTTTTTAGAAAGAGAGATGGAAGCCAGAGTGGATATAATTACTTTGGTACAATTGCACATTTTTTCACTTTTGAAGAATAAGTGCAGAAATGCACTGATTTCAATTGTGTAATTCCTCACTTAGCAATCCCTCTCAATGGAGAAACGTTAGGTGTTCCCACGCTCCGCTGCCCCTTCGTAAAGTGCCTACAGAGATCCTCGTGCCCCATCACATCCCGCCTCAGTAGAAGAACCAGAGAGGGAGAATTCACGCCAATGCTCCTGATGTCTGCATCCACGCAGGCAAGTATGGGATTATGACAGAGCTGATGTATGGAAGGGCATCCAGGTGGTAAAATCTTTCCGTTAGCCAGTCAGGGCTGTGAGACTCTTGAATGTACTGGAAACTAAGCTGTAGATCAAGAGGCTGTGAATTTGAGAGAGGAGAGAGAAAGAGAGAGAGAGAAAGGAGAGAGAGGGGCTCAAGTAATGACCTCTCACTCACATAATGAAAAACAGTCTCCTCCCGGGTTCCTGGCGCTGTTTCACTAGTCCCATTGCCTTGAGGCTCCTGTGTGCAGCAGTGTTTTTTAAAACAGCACACACAAGAAAGCAATGGGAATTGCAAACACTGCCACGGGACAGCCGTGAGTCTCCCTTCCTTTTAAAACCTGTGCTCCGGCCTGAGCTCAAGAGGCAAGATAACCCTAAAGGGGGTCCTGCGCTAGAACGGCTCCTTTGGCTTGTACAGAAGACAAAGTTGTGCATTCTAGGGTCCTTAGAGTGTCTGTTTCTTTAGCTTCCTCCCCCCAACTCATGGTCCTTGAGGTCCTAGGGCTCCAATGACTAGTTCTTCATAGCCACCAGCTTGCTCAGGCCAAGGAGAAAAGTGGTCTTTCTAATCAGATGCTCTGAATGATGCAGACGTATCATCTGAGCAGTCTTGCAGCCAAGCCCCTCTCCAGGGGATGGGACCCAGGGCCACACCTTGGGGTAGCTGGGATGCAAACAAGACCTAATATTTTCTTTTCAAGGAAGGTAAGAAATAAGACTAAGCAATATAACAGTGTGTTGTGTGTGTGTTCCTGGGTGTGTACATGGGAGGGTGTGTATGGCTTAGAATGTGCCTGACGTGGCTGCGGGTGAGCAGTTCTGTGATGCAGACTGAAGCAGAGCAGTGGAGAGCAAGAGCAACTGAAGTGTTTTCAACTTTTAAAATTCAGAAATTTTTTATGGAAAAAGTCAATGCTAGAGAAAAGACAGTAGTAAAGGATTATGCACGTATTATAAGAAACAGCATTCTTCCCAGTGACTGTAACAAAGGCAAAGGCAGGAGCAGAAGTCCTCCTGGAGTGTTCCGGAGACTGCAAAGGGGCCAACCTCATTGAAGCGGAGAGAACAGAAATTAGAGTCTCAGAGGAAAAGGCTGTAGCTGGTGAGAAGCTGGGGCCATTGCAAAGAATGTAACTTATTCGCAGTGAACACAGAAGATTTAAAACCAGAAGGCTTTGTGTTAAAACCTACTTAGGTGACACTAGGACAAAAAGCAAGGGACTCACTACAAAGCTATTGCAACAGTTAAAATGAGGAATCAAAAGTGATTAAAACGGAGCCAGTGATGGAGATGGGAGTGGTGAGGAGTCGTCAGGTTCTGGGTATTCCCTAAGGGAACACCAAAGGGATTCACCCACAGATTAGCAGAGAAAGAGAACAGCCACCAGGACTCCAACCTCGCTGGCACATGCTCTGAATTTATGGGCAAGGACTGCAAAACAAGCCACGCACTATTTCCTGCGCTATCTCGTGACAGAAGCTTCAAGGCTCTGTCCTGTTTTCATCTTTCCACAGTGATACTCTGAGTGGATAATTTATAGAAGGGATGCAGCCAGTCCTCCCTCAAATGCTTTCTTTGATACGGCCACTTGAGCTTTTCTCAGTCTTTCATAAGAGGTGATAGAAACTCATCTTCAGCCAGATTGCTTTCCAACTGAACCTTGTGCCAATCCTGCAGTCCTCACTGGCTGTCTTGTCTTTAACCAAGGAAGTTCCTGGGAAGCATCCGAGAGGCTGCTTGACACCTCCCTCTGCCACAATTCTGCGCCCACCAGATCCCTCTGGCTCACTCCTGACTGGCTTCTCCTGCACACTCTGTGTTGTAGCTCAGATCTGAAATGTTTCCCAAGAGTTTCATGTGTTAGGAGATGCCTGGAAGGGGAGGGTCGCGAGGGGCCAGAACCCGGAAAGGTGTGTTTCTTTCCTGGCGCCTCCCTTTTCCTTTCTGCCTCCTGGCTGCATGGGTCAAGCACCTTTTCTCCCGCAAGCCTTCTGCCCCATCGTTCTACCTTGGAAGCCTACCATGGGCTAACCCACTAACACCTTGAGACAAAGTGAACCTTGCCCACACCTCCTTCGCCTCCTCCTGCTCCTCTTCCTCGTTTGCAGTACTGAAGATAAAACCCAGGATGTTCACAGAGAGCTATATCCCACCCATGTTCAGTTTTTGATTTTTGAGGAAGGGTCTTGCTAAGTCACTAAACTGCCAAGCTCATGATCCTGCTGCTTCTACCTCCCCAAATGCTAGGATTCCCGGCCTGTACCACAGAGCCCGGCTAAATTTCTCCTTCTTTAAGTTTTGGAGGTTGGGGTATTTTGTCCCAGTGACTAATAAACCTGCCCATCTCAGAATTCAGTCACTGTAAGCCAGCAGGTACCAAATGCTTATTTAATCATTTAACTTATTTTGTCAGTATTTACAATAACTGTACCAAGCAACTTTTTAGATTTTGGATATTCAAACAGGATACACAAAACCCTACTGTTGTAAAGCTTGCTTTTCAAAAAGACTCTGTATCACAATTTCATATCATAATACAATTTATGTCCTGCCTCTGCAAAGAAGATTTAAGTACATTAAGGTGAGTAGTGTCGCCAAAGTAGCTGGGTGCTGTTTCAGTAGATGGAATAATTAGGAAAAGCTTCTCCAAGAAGATACTTTAGGGCAGGAAGGAGAAGGTACTTCTTTGCATTGTGACCATTCAAATCAGTGGCGATAACTGGCTAAATAAATAAACAATTTCCTGTTACACATTTCTAATTACCATTAAATTTGGTCACTTTAAACAGCAAACATCTATTACCTTATAGCTTCCATGGAGTTAGAAAATTGGGGCTATTTAGCTGAGTGGTTCTGACTCAGGGGCAAATGGTGAAGATATTGGCCCAGGTTGTCCTCCTCTGATGTTTCAATATCCTTGAGAACCATCTTCCAACTTTATCTGGTGGCTGTGGGAAGGAGGCCTCAGTTCCCTGCGGGGCCAGTCTCCCCATCAGTCTGCTCCAGACAAGAACGTGGGCTTCCCTCAGAGCAAATGACCCAAAAGAGAAGGCAAGAGATGGAAAGAAAGAAGCCATATGTCTTTAATAACTTTGTTTGGGAATGAAATTCTGTTACTTTTGTCATAGCTTGTTGGTCACCGAGACTTGCTGTAACACCATGTATGCATGGAAAACCTCTGGAAGGCATGATCCCTAAGAGGCAGAGGCCACACGAATCTCTGCAGGTCAACCAATCCAGTACATGGCGTCCCACTTCTGGGACTATTCACTCCTTTGTCATTAGGTCACGTCTTTGATTGGCTCTCTGAACTCTCTCTTTTCCACTATACAAGAGAAAAAAACGAAGGAAGACAACGAAGAAGAGAAGAAGGACGTGGAAAGAAAAAGAAGAAAGAAATGAAAAAGTTACAAAAAAGTAAAAAAAGTTTTCATTTTCTTGGGAAAAGCTGTTGTGTTTGTCCAGCTCCTAAGCCCATGTCATCTTGACATGCATCAACGCATGTGCAAAGATCCGTTAATGTGCTTGGTCAGCATCTCAAGATTTTTTTCTGCCGCTCATAGCAGTGGCAAGGATCACAAGGAGGGAGTTTTGCCGGGATTTTATTTCCCCAAAGATATGAATTATAAGAATTGTTCCTTTTATAAGACTAAAGTTAGCTCTAAGGCAGTTTTCATTATAAATAATTATTTTCATTAAACTGATTTGAAGGCATTCAATATTCCATAATTCAATACCTCTTATTCAACATCTGACACTCTTTATTCACTTAGGCCCCTGCAGAACAACTCACACAATAAATTTGTCCTTGGTTTTAGTTCCAGGGAAAAGATTTACTCCACAGACAAGCCTGCCTGTTCTCTTTCACTAACCCAAGGAAATGGCAGAGCTCGGCGAATGTCTTCATCTTCTTTGGTTCCAAGAAGTCTCCAGAATAATTAAGAGTTGAACAGTCCCCTTCAGCTCTGTCCAGGTAACATCTAGTTCTCCTAAAGAATCTCACACAATTATTAATATCTTTCTTTTCAGTATATTTAAAGTTGCATACCACATCCAATCCTTTTCCAATCGTTGAGTTCATATTTCAGTTAAGAGTGTATTTTGAGAGTTGCAGCTTAGAGCAAATGGCGCACGACACTGGCTCAAGAATTAAGTTCGTTGTTTATGAAGAGGGACACTCCATGCTCCTTTAAATCATCACCACCGCCGCCACCACCAGTTCAGTGGCCCTGCTGAGGATGAGCCACTCCCAGACACATGGAGAATGCTGCCTTAGTCTGTGGTCTTTATTGAAAACCCATGGAAGCAGCAGGGGGTGACTGCAGTTTGTGTCTTACCCTCCTCATGAGTGTGGATAGGCCTGAACACTGCTTATTGAGGGGTGAATTGTTTTCTCAGCCCCTGCAAATTTGTGTGTGAAAGTCTTAACTCTCGGTATCTTAGAATGGGATTGTATTTGGTGATAAGACCTTTGAGGTAGTAATTAAATTAAAATGAGTTCACTAGAATAAATTCTAATCAGTATTGTAAGAAGAGAAAATTTGAGCACAGACACGTGCGAAGCAAAGACCACGTGAGCACACACAAAGACAATAGCCATCGTAAAGCCAAAACAGAATTACCTTGCAGAGAACTCTATCTCAGGCTTCTGACTTCTGAGAGAAGTTATTCTCTTCAGAGAGAATGACTTCTGCTGTTTATGGGATCCACTCCCTGCCACTTCATTATAGTAAGTGAATATACTTTTATATCCTCCCTCATAGCGGTGAAAGGTGAAGACTTATTGTAACCTGAGTCAAGCTGTAATTGGTCATGGTTGGAAGTTCTAAAATTATACAGAGGCTGAAGATGCAGAACAGACTAGTAGAAAACAACAGCCAAACAAGTATGTATCACTTTGTATTACTGTAACAAAATACCATAGGAAGGCAACTTTATAAAGAAAAGAGGCTTAGTTAGGTCACAATTCTGGAAGTTTAAGGTGTGCGAGCCTTATCTAGTGATGACCTTTGGGTTGGCAGAGTTTTGAAGCAGTGCCACAGACAATCATATCTAGAGAGGGAGTCAGCGTGAGTGAGTGTGTGTGTGTGTGTGTGTGTGTGTGTGTGTGTGTGTGTGTGTGTGCGTATGTGGCTCTCCAGTTCTTTTTCCCTATATGCAGCCACAGTCGCTCCAATTTGATGAACATATCTAATTCTAGTCACTTCCCAGAGAACTCATCTTTAAATACTACAGCCAGATCAAGTCTCTGCCCTCTTGATATTTGAAAACAGGGAATCAGTTTCAAAATCTGAAGCCTTGGGGAACATGCAAACCCTAGCAAGACATCAGCTACCTTCCAAGTGAACCTCTGGAAGTCAGCCTTCACTGATTTTCTCGTTCTATAACAGAGTATCTGTGGCTGGGTAACTTACGAACAGAAGACTTTTATTCAGCCCGTGATTGTAGATGTCTGAATCTTTGGTGCTGGCGTCTGCTCTGCTCCTAGTGAGGGCCTAATGGCAGAAGAGAAGCAGGCATGTGAGAAAGAGCTATCATGTAAGGATAGCAGAAGCTGGAGAAAGCCAAGGGATCTGAACTCACTCATAACAGGCCACATCTGCAATGACTAATCCACTTTTGCAACAGTGAAAACTCCCTTCTGATTTAAGAGAGAGAAAGAGCATTTGTTCCTAACCCCTCTTAAAGACCTAATCACATCTTAAAGGTCCCACCTGGACTCTGTCACTATGACTAAGCCTTAAGGTGAGCACTGGTAGTGGGGGAAGGAAGGACTGTAATTCGAAGCTCAGCAGTGTCCATGGCACGGTCAGCCTTATCAACTGCTCAGTCCTGGGAACCTCACTGGGTTAAATCGTGCTGACGGAGTGCAGGGAACCGGCATCATGGAGAAGATTGTTTCCTATGAGATCCAGCAGGCTCATTTCCCCAAGGGATTCTTAAGTACCACTGTATATCAAATCCAACAATTGCCATTGCGTCTTCATTTTTAGAAATTCCTTAAAAGAATTCTCCACATGTTAAATTGCTTGTCTAAACATGAAGACTGGTAGGAAGCCATATGTCTCCGGGGAGAGGGGTGGAGGAAGACCTTGAGATGCGGGCATCACGGACCAATGTTCACGGAAGACCTGAGCGACACAACCCTTTTTTCCCATTTCCTTGAGAGACAGAGGACACTTCCTGGCCCAGGGAATATGGGCAGCAGTACAGCCCTGCCCAAATTGGCAGGATAATCTTTTCAGCATCTAGCTTGTTACGATGGCTTAGCAATCTGAGGATCATCAGGAAGGCGTGGGAAGAGATGAGGGATGGAAATTCACAACCAGGAAAAAGTTGGTCCCTGTAGATAAGTTAAAGACACACAAATATTTCCTCTTCTCCTCTTCCTCTTTTTTTGCTAACCTACAGTAGCACTTCCTTTTCATGAAGGGGATGTAAATATTTGTGCATCTAAAGATGGTATTGCTGGGGACACTCCATTATCGTCTCTGGAATGTGGTGCAGACGGAGCAATTCTAAATATTTCCACGATGCAATGCCAGTTCATCCACGTTGGTAAACAAGGCCCATGTCTGTTCCCTTCCAATCTCTGCTAAGCGCACATGATGACATTGTTTCACAAGATGTTGGTTGAACCTGTCCAAGCAAGGATGCAAGCCTTTCCTTGAAGGAAATAAAATGTTCACTGACTCAGGTGCCAGGCAGGTCCATACCTACAGCACTGGTAATTAGAGCACTTCTTTCCCATATTTGCTACATTTGCAGGAATAGTAAGTGGAGTCCATCAGGTACTATTTCCTGGCTTAAGGGATCAGGAGATGTGAGTCGTCGCTATGAAAATGCTATCCACTGTGCTCATCACTCACCCCCTGACCATGATAGCCGCTTCCCTCACGAACTCATTGGCACAAAGAAGCAGTGGTCAAGTGTGGCGCTCAGTCCCTAGACGACTGGAGTCGTGGGGATGCCAGTCAGCTTGAGGACAAAAGCACCTGTTCTGTGCCTCTCTGGCAACGTGACCAGAAACAGCTCACTTAACCTTCCCCTCCCCAGTGCCCTTGAGAATGGTCAGTATACATCACCCCAAAGTATGCCTCTTGGGCATAAGAATTATTCTGTTCTTTCAGTTCCTGGAATCTCTTATCTGCCTAAAAGCAGAGGCTCCCAAAACAATGTAATTTCCATCCATTCCTTCCCTGAGGCCGCTCAGATCTTCCCTCAGACAAGAGAAGTGGCATCATCTCCAGACAGACATTGTCACTAGTGTGTCGCCCATCTGCTCTCTGAAGAACCGATTTAGCCTTCTAGAAGTAGTCTGCTCTCCTGTCCCACCCTTTCCTCACTAAGTTACCAAGACCCCAAATTCCCACCATTCACGCGCTCCTCTTTGAGAATCCCAGTGTCAATGAACAACACATGTTCATAAACCTCTGTTCATTTTTCTCTTGTTCATCTGTCTTTTGTCAGTCTAATTTGCAGGATTCTTGCCACTGACACCTAGGAGAGCAGTGGGAAAGAGATTTTTTTTTTTTTTTTGAATTCCGCACAGTCTTATTTCTCTCTTGTGGCCAATTGACCCAGATCTTTTCCCTAGGTTATAGGGTAAGAGGTGTGAATGGTGACAGATGGGAGCGCTTCATCAGCCTCGAAGCCTGTAAGGGTGGGAGGACTAAGTAACTAGTCTGCTTGTCCACCAGCCGCCAGGATGCAAGTCCAGAGAAAGCTCTCATCTCTCTTCATGTCCTGCTCACCAAACTGTCCACTAGAATCTCCTCACTTGTTATTTGTACAGATTTCTGACTCATAATCGTATGGTGCTGCGGTAGCCACATGCATAACCTCAACACCATTCCAAAGTGCGAGGTGTGAATTAAACCACTGATACAACATTTACTTATTTTGTTACTGCAAGGAAGTTTTTAAGGCTCTCAACTCTAAAGTACTGATGGGCTATATTTTCATATAGCCTATTCATAGGCTGAAAAGATATTAAAAGTACTATGCTTTTGGCTTCCATGACTGTCTTCTACAAAGGAAATTAGTTGTGTTAGAAAAACTTAAGGAAATTGTCTTTCTTCATATTCTAAGGCAGTTTATAATTTGTATCACTGAATACCAAAATGATGCACTCTTAATAATAAATACATAAGCATAATTGTAACATGTTTATGGTTTAAGAATGGGCATTGTTGCTTAATTCTACTTTGGTAGCTGGTAATTCTTCACCTACTGAATAAGCAATTAAAGAGGTTGGTTTGAAAATATTTATTCTTAGAGTGCTTTCACATGCCTGCAATCTCAGCATTCTGGCAGGCTGAGGTAGGAAGACCACAAGTTCTAGCCCAGCCTGGGCTATTTTGCTATTTGGTGACTCAGTAAAAACCTGTCTCCATATAAAAATTAAAAAGGTCTGGGGATATAGCTTAATGCAAAGGCCTAGGATTCAGTCCTTTGTACCACAAAAAAGCTAATACTAAGAGTCAGCTTAACCTTAATCATTTGATAACATTTGTTGATAATCATTGATAATCATTTGTTTCAGTTTTGGACTTTATTCTGAGTTGGCAACACATCACTCTCCAAAGAAACCAAATAATAAAAAGTAATGTCAGGTAAGGAGAAAATGAAGTTAACACCTTGCATTGAGAATGAGAACATGTAATAGATCTTTGTGATCTCAACCCTTGTCTTAGTTACTTTTTTGTTGCTGTGACTCAATACCCAACTTTCACAACTTGAGGGAGGAAAGAGTCATTTGAGCTTACAGTTTCGAAAAGTCACAGTCCATTCACAGGTCGGTGGCTGGAAAATGGTAGAATCACATGGTGGGCCATAGGTAGCATCAGAGCCAGAGCCGGTGATCCAGAGACGGTGATCCACATAGAAACATGGCAGAACTGAGAAGTCTGGGAACACATGCCCCTCCAGATCAAGCCCCAAGCATCTGCCCCTTCCAGCCAGGCCCCACGTCTAAAACTACACAGTATCCATAGGCACATGAGGCTTTTGGGGGACTCTCTAGAGCCAAACTATGACAACCTTGATCCAAACTATTCAACAATCTAGATCCAAACTATTCAACCCACATCCTGTTTTGTCCTATTATGTTCAGACCCATGGTAGAGGTCAGTGGCATGATGATAACAGAAAAACCCAGAGGAAGCAGAGTGACCATGACTGAGAGGGCCTGGGTACCTCCTGCAAAAGGTGTGACCACTTCACATGGCTCTGGTCACATTCACCAGTGACTGGAAAAGTGACCCCAATCCATGACATCCTGTGAGGATGTGTTTAGTCAACAGCAAGGGACCCTTGAACAGCCTTTGCTGCCATAAGCTAGGGTAGGCCACAGCAGTTAAGCAGAGGTGTCCGCGGAGTGGCTAGTGTTTGTGACTGAAAGGGGAGCCTAGGTTCATGGGTCCTGTTCATTGTCCTAGAAAAATTGAGAAGTCCTTCTCTGCCCATCTGTCACAGATAAGCATGAAGGAGCTGCTCCAGTGACAGTGTAACCAGCGGGGGGCATGAAGGGGGTCATTAGGTCACCACTTCACACTTGGCCTATACTGAACTTCATCTTTTTCTTTCATTTTTAATGAGACAGGGCCTCGCTCTGTAGCCCAGGGCGGTCCTGAACTCACTGGTACAGCCCAGGCTGGCCTTGGACTCAGGACAATCCACCTTCCTTGGCCTCCTGAGTGCTGGGATTACAGACATGCGTCACCAGCCTGGCTTTATGTGGGGTTGGGGAATCTTACTCAGGACCTTACCCTTGCGAGGCAAGCACTTTAACTGCTGCACCATTCCTCCAACACTTACACTGAATTTTTTTCTGAAAATTGTTTTCTCAAATTGTAGGTAGGTACCAAAAATAATACAACCAAGTGCTCTTACCCATGATACTATAAACACAGTAACATTGCTGTTTGTGACAATTCAGGAGGAACCTTGATTTTCTGTCACTTTTATCCCAGTAAATGGAAGTTTACTGTTTTGCACAGGTTTGTATCACATGCTCGGGGCATAAGGAAACCAAGTTGCAATTAAGTTCACAAGCAAACACCTATGAGCAGTCACCAATATATTGAAAGCATCCCCAGAAAATCCACTCAAACAGGAGCTTTATTCTCATATTCTATGATATGAAACTTTCTAGTAATCTAGAGCAGTAATCAGAACTGGGCAACTAAAGATTACAAAGGTGTCTCTAGTAGTGCCAACTGTAACACAGAGAAATGGATCCATCTGCAGGAGCCTGGGCTGTACCTGCCTGGGGCTCTAGGAACAAAGAATGTGAGCTCTCTTCCATGTAGAGTTGTATCCTGTCCTAGTTTTCTGTAGATATTTTTCTCATCTTCACACGGGGAACAGACCCGACCCCCAGATTCCTCTCCAGGGGGTCCCTCGATTCCTTGCCAAAAATAACCAGCTCCTTCCCAGATCTCTGCCAACCCATGACGACCTGGGCATTTCAAGGCCCGGTCTTGCTGCCTGAGGTGGGCTACCCTACTGGTAAAGCTGGGTGACCTTGAGCAAGGGGCTTGACCCCAGCATCTCACCTTGAAAGTAAGAATGACATTACCCACCGCATGGGAAGGTTGGGAGGGCTCATTATCTGATGCAGGTAAATCAGAAGGTCACTCGGGTGAGTCCCTGCAGAAAAAGTAGATCAGGGTGTCAAGACCTAAACGAACACTCCGTGGAGATATTAAATTCTCCTTTAGCTGTTGCTTTTAGGAACAAAAGGCCCTCATATTCAGAACCACCTGGAAAACTTGTTAAAGGTAATTGATGCCCCCCGCTCTGGGCCTTCTGATTTTGCCTAGGCCTGAATATTTGCATCTCTAATAAAATTTAGAGACCACCTGATGTTGCTGATTTGAGGAACACACACCGAGAACCCTGCCATTATTTACTTTTAATTAACTTTGTTAAAGTCTCTCTCTGAGGTGAAGCACATTCTTTTATTGTAAATGAGACAAGATTAGATTAAAGCAGATAAATCTATTTATGATTTATTTCAAATAACTCAGCAGAATTTATAGGCAAAAAAGAGCTGCCTATGATAACCTCAGCACTTGATGTCACTGAATGAGAAATTCAAGAAGACAGAAGACGGAGCGCAAGCCTGGGATATAAACTTAATCTTTACTACGCAGCCAATCTTGTTCAAATTTGGGTATCAATTATGATTTGTTTTATGTCTATTGTTTTTATTCATAAAACCAGAATGAAGGGCCGGGACTCCCTCTGCTTCTGGATCGGCTGTGTAGCAGATGGACTGGCCGGGGCAGGGCGGCCTTTTCTTCACTTTCTGCAAAGTGCCCGCTGCAAGGACTTCTGAGATCACAGGGAGAAAGAAAATCTCATTCCCTGGATGGAAAATGAAAATCCTTGTAGCATTTATGAGGCTTGGAGAGGAAGTGACTGTTCCCTTCATGATACGGAGAAGTACATGGGGCAGGGACCCAAAACTGGGAGCCTGCTTTCCATCAGGTTACACACAGAGAAGGGACGCGGCCATGCCAGATATCCCAGATTGGATGCAGATGTCTCAAAGGGAGCAAGTTTATTCTGTGCAACTGCTATGGCAACCCCAGCTGCTTATGAAATCATGAGGAGAGCAGGGTGAGGAGGGCGACATGTTCAGACATATATTTACAGTGATTCTACAAACCTCATTATTTCCAAAGAAGAGCAAGATGAAAGCAGCCTGCTTATAAAACCAGGCTCACCAATTAGACCTCCCATCCCCCGTTCCCTTGAACAGGACTTCTGCGGTAGATGCACACTGGACAGAGAATTGAGGCAATTATCCAGAGCGCCCAAGAAAAGCCTTCTTCGATTCAATCAAGTGTCTGCTTTAGTCGGCAGACATAACTCACATAAATGGAATTGAATCACATCCCCTTATTACCAGCGATGGGCTCAGACTTCTGGCTTTAAAATGACATCTGGCTAGCAGCTACTTAAAAAAAAAAATCCTTTCCCAGTATCCTCTAAAATTTTGCCTTACTTTCTCTAAAGTGCTGACTATAAATGAATAAATTAACTGGACAATCAACCAATAGGATGCATAGCAGCTCTGAAAACTAGAACTTGGTCAAATGTTTCTGTAATTTGAGAGAATTTTCAGTAACTACAAAATGGATGGGAATTGGTGTAGTGTCAGCTTCTGGCTCAGAAAGGCAGGGACAGTTACTGATCTGAAACCTGGACGGAGTTCCTCGTTTTCAAGGGATGCCAATGGAGGCATCGGTATCATTCACTGGAGACTGGAGCTCTCTGAAGGCTTCTGAGGGTTGAAGAAAGGAGGGGGTAAAGCGACCATCTGGGAGGAAAGGTCACCTTATAAAGTGAGCCAATGGCAGCCAGAGACAGCCCAGAAAGCAGTGACGGGGCTGCGGTTCCTCCTGTGATCTGTCTCTTTCAAGTTTCAGAGAGCCAGAGAGAAAAGACTGGGACAATTAATATAAACATGTAGTGGGTGGATCCCATTTGTACAGTGTGATGGTTAATATCATGTGTCAACCTGACTGGGTGAAGGGATGCCCCGTGGTTGGCAAAACACTGTTTTGGGGGAGTGTCTTTCTAAAGAGATTAGCATTTGAATTAGCCAGTTTAGTAAAACAAGGAGTCCACAGGTTCAGTGTTGATGGGCATGTGAGAACCCTTGGAGACCTGGGTGCCTCAAAAAGGTGGAGAAAGGTGATTTCTTTTTTTAAGTTGGAATATTCATCTCTGTCACTGGGCATCTGAGCTCCTGATTCTTGAGCCTTGGGAATCTAGAACTTGTCCGCCACACCCCACCCCACCCCCACCCCCCTGGACTCTTAGGCAGAACTGCAAGTTAGACCCTCAGCTCCCTTGATCTTTAAGCCTTCAAATTCAGACGTTTCCCCCCTATTCTTCAGTTTGCACACAGCAAATCTTAGGGCTTTAGGGCCTTCATAATCGTAGAAACCCATTCCCATAACATCTCTCCTTACATGTCTATGGGTCTCTTATTGACTTTGGTCCTCTGTAGAACCCTGGCTGATCCTCACAGGCAACTCTTGTGTCCAGAAATCTTCCATCTAATCCTCCTGTTCCAGGGACAGCGCCACCCACACCTATCCTCTCAGCCTGGAATTGGTTTCCTTCAGAAGGCTCCTTCATCAGAGACAAGGAAGGAGGGCCCACAAGATCACTCTTAGTCCTCCATGGAGTTTGTTATACTACACTGCAGTGTTTGTCAGGTTTCCCAGGAGTTTGAAACTCCCTAAAATGAGAGCCAGGGCTCCACAATTTGCAGTGCTTGGTGCCTGGTGTAATAACTCACAGAGAGTATCAGAAAAGATGCCAAGAGAAACAAAGCGGAAACAAGAGTTTGAGTTGAAAATGTCTGTGTCCTGCAGACCATTCTCAAACTGTAAATATGGGGCCTTTGTAAGAGCTCAAGGCCTTTCCTGGGTTAAACAGTCATGTTCTGAAAGTGGGAAGACGGGTAAGAAATTGATGTTTCTAATGCTATAATCATAGGGCAGTGCTTTGGTATAGATCTAAAATGCTCCCAGAGAGTATCATGTGTTTGAAATGTGACTTGATCCCAAGGGAGCTACTCTCATTGGCAGATTCACTCATGGAGGAATCCAGTAGCTGAATGTGCTGGTTGGAGGTACATCACTGAGGCCATGACCTCAGAGGGTACACTCTTATCCCCCGCTCACTGCTTGTCTCTCTGCTTCCTAGCTGCCATGGGGTAAGAAGCATTCCTCCACAATGCTCTTCTGTCATGCAGTACCTGCCTTGGTGCCAGGTAACCATGGACTGAATTCTCTCCTTAAGGTGTACATAGCAGGTGTTTTATTTCAGCAACAGAAAAGTGATGAATGCAGGCAAATTCTTTCCTCTGGAGAATCTCTCAAGTCTCTAATGGATCTGATGAGACCCACGCACATTATGGAGGGTCATCTGCTTCACTCAAAGTCAGCTGAGTATAAATATCAAGCACGTCTATCCAATGCCTTACCGTCAACATCTAGACTAATGTTTGACCAAAAGCCTGGGCTTCACGGCCTAGACAACGTGCAAGAATGGTTAATTTTATAGGTCAGTTTATCTAGGCTGTGGAGCCCAGGCTTCTGGCCAAACGTTTTTTTCAAAAATGAGGAAAGAATAGAGAAAAACAAAAAATGGCAATATAAATTGAGATAGCAGAGCTATCATTACCTGTAGGGTTGAAAGGCGAAAGACAGGGTAAGCAGTTATGATGATCTGGGCAGAGAAAGTTGTGCAAGATGGACACCTTAAGAGGAAACGGAACCTGGAGCCAAGAAACCGGAGGCCCAGTGAAGGGGTGCTGGAAGCAGTAGCTCAACTCGACTCTCCTTTCTCCCTCAGATCTCCTCCTGAGAATCCCTATAGGCTTGGGTCCGAGTTGCCAACAAAGCCCTGCTAACTTCAGAGCACGCGTGTGTAGAAGAGGGTGGATATCCGCAAGGCTTGAACCAGCAACCACAGCGAAAATGCCAGAAAGCAATCATATCCAATCTGCCAGTTAGCAATGATCTGGCTAAAAGTCCTGTCATTAGAGGTTACACGAACACGAATGCTGTGAGTAAATCCAACAGGCGTGGGTAAAGGAGTCATCCTAAGGACCCAAGTGAACAAAAAATCCTATAAAAATATTTACAAGAAAACTTTAGAATCTGGCAGCAATGCATAGCTGTAGGAAAATATGATCTTGATGGAAAATAAAGCTAGAAAGAGAAGGCTGAGGAGGAAGACACCACTGAGCCACACAGAGCCGATGAATGGGACACAGAATCTAAAGGAAGTTAACAATGTAATTGCAAACTTTAATAAATACAGAATTGTCCAAGCAGGAAGATAAAGGCAACCTGGAGGAACTCCTCCCATACAAGAAAAAAGAAAAAACAACTTCATAAACTTGGATGAACTTAAGTTGTTAAATGTGAGGGTCAAACAAATTAAAGAGGTTATTGTAGTCCAGAAAAAAAAAAAAGATAAAGAACAAGACACACCTGTGCTCCTTCCAGCAGATGTTTTGAATTTTAAAAGTAAATAAAATTGTCTTAAGTCCCTTAAATAGGTTGGATAACAGCTGTCTTTGGCAATTAATCTCCAAAATTTCGAGTACCAGAACACAATGGGCGGTATACACAGAGGAAAATGGGGTGTCTATGACGCTTAATGGGTCAAATAGCCCAGGTAATCTTGTCACGGGAAAAATGACCCTTGTGTGTCGGAGAGTTTCAATTGTATGAGAGATTGATCCAAATCTGGATGTTAGTTAGGCAACTGCAGCGCTTACCATAAAGGAATCCAGAGCACAGTTTTTACAGTCATCTTTTTGTCTCATCCTTTATGGACAACGGGACTTGGAGACGGAAGGCACAGAAAGGTATTAGGTGTTCCCTCCCTCGCGTCTGCTGGATAGACCGGAGATGCGCATCTTCTCAACTTTTGCTGCAACTCAGCAGTGAAACATCACATCAGAAGCCTTTCCTCAGGTTTGGCGTGCTCAGGGACGGAAATCGGTGTCTGTGATCATCTCATAGCCATGGCTGATGTTACCTGAAACAAGAACTACGTTTGTTCCATATTGACCTTGGCCGACCCTAGCTAAATTTGGGGTTATTTGGAACACTGAATTAGAAGGACTGTTAAAAGCTTTATTTGTTCCCATGACTCATAAAGGGTACAAAGACCGCCCGAAATACCCGAATTGCATCTCAACTGATTTAAATAATAGTGTTTGGCCTTTTTTGAGTTCATGGTTAAAACAGGAGTCTTACAAGATTTTAATTAGGAAAACTTAGTAAGTCAACTCAAAGGCTGCTATGGAACAGATCTTTGCACAGTTTTCTTTTTTTCACATAGGCTCTGTAAATGCTCTCAAGTTCATGATGATTAAATATCAGTGTATATGTATGGTTTTAAGGATGTTTCTTTAAAATCATAGAAACTAGGAATCATTAAGGAAAATATTACCAGCTCTGTGCTTTCTAGCCAAAAGTATAGGTCTTGTAAGCATGTCTAATTTTTCCTATAATGAACATGTAAATTTTTAAATCTGAAAAAAAAAACTTGACGATTTCAGCATATGCAATGCATTACATACTTCAATACAACCACGTAAAAACTCACAGCAGAAGATGGAAAAAACATGTGTCGAAGTGTTAGCAATATTTACATATAAGATGTGGAATTATAAGCAATTTATTTTCTTCATTACTGCAACATTTAGACATTTTGGTAATAATAATACTTTAGGTTTACAAAAAATAAAAGAGAACAGTTGGAATGACTTTAACAATGATATCACTTTGTTCTTGAAGGAACAACTGAATGAAAGATTAGTCCCCATGTTTCATTGAAGAATTTTATAACCTAATAATAATAAAAATGTTACTGATAATAACAAAGACAAGGAGTAACACTTGTATGAAAGGTATTATTGCTAAGAACTATCAAAGCATTTACAGCCTTAGTCATTATTTTTAAGACAACCTTATGAGGTGTATTAATGTTATAACAAGCATTGTACATGTGTGAATTGAGGCAAAGGGGGTGTAAATAACTACCCAACATCTAGTAAAGAATGAGGCCTATGCTCAGACGAAATTTTCTTGTCCAAAAGCAAAAAGGAAAAAAGGTTCAAATACAATCTATGGAAAAAGCGCCCTCTGGCCCAAGTCAAGTCTTGCGTTCCTGCGTCACATTAACTTCCATGAATGAAGGGCATCTCACAGCCTAGGGGCTCCTTGACTCTTGAACTCATTTCTTTATTTGACATTCTCATGGGCAGTTGACCTACTAGCTGACCAGCTGTGTGACTGACCCATACCCTCAGCGACCCTAGTTTGTCCCTTTCCTGTTGACACTTGTATAACAATCCCCAGAAAGAGAGAAAGGAAGACAAAGGAAGACAGACAGGGATGGGCATGGAGGTAGGGATGAGCGAGGGAACACCTGGCCCTCCGTGCTGTGGCGACTTTCTTTAGCTCCTGGGGTGCATCAATCTTTCTGCAGTGTGTTGCCCAAACTCTACGGACCCTTTTTAGACCCTACTTTCCTTGTAAGCTTACACTGATTTGTGACAATGTTTTCTAAAGTACCTGTCATTGTCACTTGACTGGAAGCACCAGGAGGACCAGAGATTCTCTTACCTGTATCTTAGTTTTTCTGGCACAAGCCCACTTCATAGCTGGTTTTCTGGTGTATTATTAATAATGCCCTCTTCAAAGTCTTGTATTAGTGTTACTATTTCATCCTATACACTAGAATGGTTCTACCTTCCTTGCTGAGGACTGACAGATACAGGATCTGATGAGGGAACCAGATGTCTCTCTTCAGTTCACCATTATAAGAAGTAGCATTATTGAACCTCTCCAGGGAGAGCCTTTGATTTGCACTGAGAAAACAGAAACTAGAATTTGACTTTCCAAGTGGTGGTGATTTCTCATTAACTGATCAACTTATTCAATATACAGATACAAAGCTCCCCAAATATGCCAGGTATCACTAGGCAATGACAATCCGATTGTGCAAAAATCAGCTTACCATATAATTCCTTATCCAAATCAGATCACTTTAAAGATAAAATAAGACTAAGCCTTTAAACACTTAGACAATGCTTAGCATATAATAGCCTTCCTGTAAATGTCATTGTTATTATTATGATTTTTATTGTTATTGGGTCCTGAAATTCTACAATGAAACATGGAATTTTCTTTCATATAGCTCTTGGAGAAGAGAGAAGTAAAAGAGAAACTGCAAAGTAAAAGTCCAGGAAGGGTGTTGGATGGCAAAAGACATCCCAGGCCACTCAATCTGTGAAACCATGTGCTCCACCATTAAATTGAGACCGTAAGGGACAGCCCGTGGTGAGCTACTGGGGTCATGACAACCTTCAGAGTACCCGGGCTGGTAGGTTACTAACGATCAATTTATATTTGGTCAAGTTCGATTCAAGTTCACATGGAACACAGAAATCTGGGAAACCCAGCCTGGCCTAACCTCAATAACATAGCACAGTCAGCACGGATTCCTCTGTCCTTCTGACCAGGCATGTAGACTTTTTTTTTTTTTTAACTGGGGCATTTGGTTGCTTTCAAAACTGTACAAGCTTTTCAAATAGTCCTATATCCTTTTCCTGGGAAGAGGCGTCCAGAGTCCTTCCCCAACTCTAAGCTGTCCTCTGAACGATAGAACATTATTTCTTCATGTCTTGGGTCCACCCGAGCTCTCGTTGTTATTGTTAAAGGCTTGGCTTCAACGAGGAAAGGACTGAGGTTTAGGAGAGCAAAGCTGTTTCTGGAAGGAAAAATAAAACCCATTTGCTTAGGACGGTGACCAACAGGCTGGCTAAACTATGGTTTCCACCCACTTCTGCAGGCTTTCTTGGATGCTAATCACTATGGGTAATTTAGTTTTTAAGCAGCAGCAAAGGAAAATAATTCTAATGTTTTTATTTTTGTTTGGTACTGGAGATTGAACCCAGGGAGCACTGAGCTTACTTTCTCAGCCCTTTTTAACAATTTTTACTTGATACAGGATTTTGCTAAGTTGCCCAGACTGATCTTGAACTTGCAGTCCTCCTGCCTCGACCTAGGATTATAGCATACTCCATCCTGTACTGTGAATATTTAAACCACCTCTAAGATGTACACTCAGTATATGGAAACTCTGTCTTTAAGAATGACCTAAGCTCTGCTCTAAGTCATCGTACCTCAGAGAGTCAGAATACAAGTTCCACACACAACTCTTCCCTACCTAGAATTCCAAACTAGAATCGGTGGGAGAGCCACAGGACCATGAGGCAAGCTCTTCTGTCTGTCTGTCTGTCTGTCTGTCTGTCTGTCTCTCTCTCTCTCTCTCTCTCTCTCTCTCTCACACACACACACACACACACACACAGAGAGAGAGAGAGAGAGAGAGAACACATTTAAACGTTGGGGCAAAGTCTGACAATAGAGTAAGATACTCACAAAATGGTTAACCTACATACAAGCTGACAGTCAATGTTAAGTAAAATAAGCCGCACAAAGAAAGACTAATATTTCATGATCTCACTCATAAGTGGAATCTAAAAGAGTTGATCTCATAGGTGTCCTAGTCTCCTTTGCACAATTTGGATAACAGTATCCACCATAGGGTTGGCTATGGAGAGAATACACATATGTGCATAAACAACTTAGTGCATAGTTTGTGTTCAGCATATAGCAACTTCAGACATTTTGCCTAAATTTTAACACTCAATAAATGAATTTTAAATATCACAAAATTCTGTAACTTGTAATAAATATATTAAGCATCACCATGCGCTACATTTATCCTCTAAAAATCCACTGTATTAAGTTAAATGAATTCCAGGAGATGACCGATGCTTGGAGCAGATTCATTTCTAACTTTCTAATGATGACATCAGAACGCAGGGCCACCTCCTTTCCAGGATGCTGAGGTGCATCTGTGCCTGACGCTGAGCCCCAGGAGCCAGGGCTGCCCCCCAAAAGTCAACAGAAACACCCTGATGCAGTGGAGAGGTGAGCTGGTGGCTTTGCATTTACCCTGCCACCGCTCTTCTCAGATACAGGCTCCAGCTTCCAGTGAACACACCCCAGAGACATGAGAACAGTCGACGCCATTTTTAGGGCGTGCCCAGGAGGCCAAGATTTCTGGAGGTGTGAACATACTACGAGGCGATGAAATCCCAGACAAAAGCAGTGAGTCTTAGTTCCCAGCACTCAGGAGGCTGAGGCAGGAGGATTGCTGTGAGTCCAATTCCAGCGTGGGATGGATAGTGAGCTCAGGACCAGGCTGGACTACAGACTGAAATCTTGTCTCACCAAACAAACAAACAGCAAAAGCAAGGAAACAAATAAAAGGTAAATAAACATAAGTATGTATGCATATATATATATATATATATATTTACAAAAACTAGTATCATTGTAAGTATAGTTTGAATTCACTTTCATGTGCTACCTGAATGAAGAAACTAATTAATTTTTAAAGCCAACTATTATATTATAACTGGTTTGGAACCCTGCATTCTTCTACATGACTTAAGTCATTCATGCATGAAAAGGTTCATTTATAAAATACAAGTGAGGTCCATTGTAAAATGCAATTTTATGAAATTGTAAGCAGTGGTGCTAACAGAACTGAGAGGCAGAGTTTTCTGTGCTATTTAAGTTAAAGCAGTATAAACCTGAATTAAAGTGCTACAACTTTTGTGGTCATCAACACAATCCACAAAAAAAAACCTACAAAATATATACAAAAACGAGAGAGAACATTAAACAGGCCGCTACAGAAGTTCAACTAAATACAGAAGATAGCAGTGGAGAAAATGATGGACAAAAGGAAAGGAAGTGAACGAAAAGCAAACAGCAAGACTCTCCATCAGTAGCTCTTTTAAATGGATGACGCGTTCCAACCAAAAGACAGAGATCAGCAGAGCAGATTTCACAAATGCCAACTGTATTCTGTCCACAAGAAATTCACATGAGATCTAAAGACACGAGCGATTGAAAGTGAAAGGATTAAAGAACATATTCCACAAAAATAGCAAACAACGGGGAGCAACAAGAGAGGGGTGTACTACGGTAACAGCAGACAAAGTTGATCTTCAATTTTAAAAAGGCACACAAAAGAAAAGACCTTGTATATGTACAAAAGATTCAATGCAGCAAGAAGATATAAACATTGCAAACATTATATACAAGCTCTATTTACCTAATAACAGATGCTCAGAATATGAAACAAACAATTAGCAAATTAAAGGGAAAAAGAGTTCCACAGGAACAATTCTTTTTCTGTCAATATCAGAATAGCCAGCCAGCCAGAGACAAGCAAGGACAGAAAGGGCTCGAGTGACACAGTACACCGAGCAGCCCCAGCAGACGAGCTAGGGTCTCTCCAACACCCATAGAATGCATCTTAAGTGCACTTGGGATATTTCTCAGGAAATTAAATCATTGTGTACTGCTGGTGGGAATGCAAAATGGTGGGCCTTCAAAAAATTAAAGTAAAATTATTATATTATTCAACAATTCCGCTTCTGGGAACAGATCTAAAAATATTGCAAGCAAAGTCTTAGTGGGTTACCTCTATTCTTGTGTTCATAGCAATATCACTTGAAATAACCACTATGTGGACACCACCCAAGGCCCCTCATTGGATGAGTGAGTAACCAAATTGTAGTGTATACCTACAATGGGGTATTGTTCAGCCTTAGGAAGAAATAAAATGATGATATATATTTTTGTACAAAATTCAAGCCAAATTCTATTCTATGCAACCTAGAATAACATTGAGGAACTATACTAAGTGAAATAAGCCAGCGACAAAAGATAAGTGCTATGTAATGTCACTTATTTGACGCACTTGATGTAGTCAAGTACTACATAATTCCATTTATATGAGGTATTCAGAGTAATAAAAGTAGAATGGTGGCTCCCAGGACTTGGCAGAAGAAGACAATGGGGAGCTATTGTTTCATAAGTATAGAATCCAAAGTCCTGGAGATCGGTAGTGGTGTAGGTTGCATAGTAATATAGATCCCGTGAAAACACTTCCTGAAAGATCATCAAGATGGTAAATTTCATATTTTATTTTTAAATGATAGTAGAAAAATTCATTGTCAAATATTTAACTTCTTCTGGGGGAAAAAAAAACAACTCCTTCTATCCTTTTATTTCTTTTATTTTCTAATCCAAGGTAGACAACAGCTGAAATCACGAGGATGTATCTACCACACCACAATGTAATTGTTTCATCAGAAAATTTCCCACAAAGCCATCATTGGAAAGATGCATTTCGGAGAGTGAAATATGTCATTTTACCCCTCCATAGAGTTTAATAGTCTGTCCCAACTCATTCCTGTCTGTCATGGCTTGCGCCTAAACCACCACACAGGCCTGGATCCATCCTCCCCACCAAGCGTCCTTCCAATGCACATCTAATAAGCAGACGAAGTCCAAAGAAGATGTCAGTGAGCGTATTAATTTTTTTAATTTCAAAAAACATAAACAGGCTTTAAAAGACCATATGCGAGTCTACTTCAGTTTCCAAACCACAGTGATGTCCTGGGAATGATTATTTGAAGGTCCCTACAATAAATGAAATCTGAGGTATTTCCAACAAATAATGAACATGTGGTGGAAAAAATCATTTCATTCATTTGCTGTCTTACCCTAGGTTTGGTTTTCTCTCCAAAAAAGAAAAAAAAGAAGGGCAGGGATGAAGAGATGGAACAGAGCATCAGGCATATGTGCAATAATAGCAAATAAAAATGATAAGTTTCTATGAATGTAGAGTATCGTGGCAGTGTTTCAGATTTGGCAGGATATCTGGTGTGAATGTCATCAAGGGCATTAGAAGCAAAAGCTGAATTATTTTCTCAGTTCTCGTGCTATTCCATCATGCAGAAATCCTTTCCCCTCTCAGGATTATTTACTTGAGAAAGACTAAAATGAAACTACAAATGAATATGTAAAAGATTTACCACCCGTCTCTTGGACTGCCTAGCTTTATAGCTTATTTTTAATGCATAGAATCAGTTTCTAAACTCAGATTCCTTAAAAAGGGTTCCCAACCTTCGGCTTGAATTTTGTTCAGAAGTCAGGTTTTTTTAGCATACGGATATGTTAGTCATACTTCTGTTGCTGTGACAAATACCCAAGATAAATCAACATAAAGAGAGAAGATTTATTTTGCTAGCAGTTTCAGAGGTTCTAGTCTACCATGGCTTGGCCCTGTTGCTTTGAAAGTGTAGCAGCATCAAAAGAAAAACACAGTAGAGGAGGTCTGTTGCCTTTACAGCCGCAGGCAAGCAAAGGGAACCTAGGTACCTAAATCCCTTGAATGGCATGCTCTCAATGACAAAATGTGCCCAGTAGGCCCAACTTTAAAGGTCCCACCACCTCCTGTAGCGTCACAGGATGGTACCAAAGTCTATAATGCACGGGCCTTTGAGAACATCTGGGATCTGTACTGGAGCAAAGGGTGGAAGTGAGAGCACATCTAAAAAAGGTAAGAGTCTGGAAGACTCAACAGGGTTATTAACCCAGTCTAAGTTAGCATAGAAATGCAAAGCAAACTCAAAGAAAGTCCCAACGGTTGTTTTGTAGATAATGCCAGCATGGTTCTAGAACATATATGGAAACTAAAGGGAACTTCAATAGCCAAAGAATCTTCACTGTGTATAATTTTGTCTTAATAAAAAAAACCACAATAATTAAGACAGTAAGTTATTGGTAAAAGCAAGAAACACAAGGGTCTAGAATTCTTAACATCCCAGTGGTGATGAACATACCCATAGGGAAGGTTTTGTTTTGAAATACTGTTTCCCAATGAAAGAAAGCAAGTGTTCTTGTAGCCACGGTCAACCGCAGGAGTGAGACAGGGAAAGCCTAGGGAGAACCTGGAGCATCTTGGGTCAGAAAGTAAAGAAAGAAGCTCTCATAAACAGTGAGCGCCGCCAAGCTCAGTGGCCCAGCGCTCCAGGAGCCTGAAGTAGGAGGATCACAAGTTCAAGTCCAGCCTGAGCAGCTTAGGGACTTCATGAGACCTTATCTAAAAATAAAATGCAACTCAGTGAAAAAGCCCTGGATTCAATCTTCAGTAACACACACACACACACACACACACACACACACACACACACACAATGGAAGGAGTGAATTTCCAAACTTCAGAAAAGCCAATTTGAAAGATCTCAACGTTCAAAAAGTGGGCAAGTTAATGATAATTACGCCATAGCCAACGTAACGCATAAGCTTCCAAGAATCTATAAGAGTGGAAGTAATTAAATTTTTAAAAATGAGAGATAACAGCTCTTCCAACTCAGAAATCTAGGAAAGAAGATAGAAATTTACCATTGGAATATTAGAATAATAATATCATCGGGAAGAACTATCAATGAAGTCTTATGTTCAAAAGCAAACCTTGAGGGGAAAAACAGCATTTCCAAAGTAAAAATGTTTCCCTCGTGATGTTTATTACTTGCAAAAGACAACATAGTAATCTTAATTTTGTCGAGACAGGGTCTCTGTAATCCAGACCAGTCCTGGACTCAGTAGTTAGTCTAGGCTGGCCTTATACTCACTGTCAACATTCTGCCTTAGCCTTCCAAGTGCTGGGATTACAAGTGTGCACCCCCCACGCCCAGCTAATTTTTTACGTGGTACTAGGGAATTGAACCCAATGCCTTGTTCACGCTAGAAAAATGCCCTAATCACTTCACGATGGCCCTAGCCCTGAAATTTTAAAAATTTTAATAGAAACACCCAGCAACCACAGCCTCATCAGGACAAGCATCACCAGTAATAAGTCACCAGGATGTCAGGCACTGTCATTCGTATGCAGCTGGGCCCAAAATGCAATCGTTAAACATAGTCATAAGGAATTAAACAAATTCAAATTGTAGGGTGTTCTTCTAAATAATTGTCCAGAAACCTTCAAAAGAAGTGTCAGGTAATGGGAGGCAAAAACAAATAGAGAAATCGTCCTAAAACTGGACAGATGGGGAGAGGGTGGAGAGCTAGGAAAGCCAAGTGCTGGTAGGGTCCTCCACCCAGGGTCCATCACCTAGTGTCAGCGCCGGAAGAGGGATGAGGCCGAGGACTGACTACATCTGCGACTCGGTTTAAATAATAATAGTACTGCGATAACTCCTAAAGGCGTAGGTGGTGGCTGCTCTGGTCAGGCGGCAGAGTCTCCATCACGCAGCCTAATAGGGAAGCCTCTGTGGTGGTCTGCTGTCCCTCTGCCTTGATCTAAGGACAGGAACATTGAACCGGTGAACAGACGCTGCCACGTTACTCCCCCCCAATGTCCTCCTCGACCCGAGGGCCCCCCTCCCCCCCATGTCCTCCTCGACCCGAGGGGCCCCCCACCCCCACCCCCGTTTTAATCTCTTCCACTCATGCTTCCGCACTCTGCTCACTTGTAGCAAAGAACTGAAGCATGTTTTAAATAAAATATCATTATCAAGTTTCACAGACTCTACTAAAGCTTTTAAGGTTGCTCCCTTTCAAAATGAAAAAGCGAAGGCGGCATTAAGGGGACCGTTGTTCCGTGCGAGTCTTAAATCGATGTAGCACGTGTGAGGTTGCTGGCTCTCCACAGAAAATGTTTTCCTATCTCTGGCAAAAAGCTTAGGAGCTCATTCAGCATGGTGTTGTCAAAATATATTTTCGTGAGATGCTTTGAAATGGGGGGGGGGGGGGCGGAACAAACGCACACAAAGATTTTATTCTTTAACTATGTAAATAAATCCAGGTTTCCCTCTCATGTTTACTCGTGCTGAAACGGAAGGCAATACCTAGGTGGGCAGCTGAAGCACAAGCAATTTCAAAACCTGCTTTCTCTTTTTTTATAGGAGACCCGTAAGTTTTACTTGCAAAAGAGAGTTAAACAAATTCTGTTGCGTTTCCTTCTTCAGGGCACGTTTTTCGGAAGAACGTTTTAATAGTGACCACACGTGGTGCACGTTAGACAGATGAGAGGGGCCGTCCGGGGCTGGCTACCTCATAATTTTTACCAAAATTAACTTCCAGTGAGGCCTTAGCAGTTTCCCAATCTGGCTGCCAGCCTGGTGTCTTCACCTGGGGATAGCTCGCTCATGTTCTTTTTTTCTTAATTTTCAATTTGCTACTAATTTCCTCAGTTACATTTCCTCTACGTTAGCTTGATCAGCAAAGACTCCCAAGAACGAGAACTATAGGAGTCCCGGCTCAGAAAGCGAAATCCAGTGTAGCCTGTCTCAAGTAGGTTAGCCCTCCTCTTCCGTCCGCCCGTTGCTTTCTTATCACCACAGCTGGCCTAGACGGGAGCAAATGCCAAAGGCAGAGAAAGGAAACAGACTCCAGGCGTGGGAGTGCGTGCGTGTGTGTGTGTGTGTGTGTGTGTGTGTGTGTGTGTGTGCGCGCGTGTGTGTGTGTGCGTGTGATTAGTTGTGCATTAGACACAGGGTTGGAAGAGCAGGGACCTGACCACAAGGATGTTATTCTGCATTTAGGACAGGTTTCTGATTGGAATGCCTCAGCTATGTACAGAGCTCCCGGCCACATTCTGTAATTTGGAGGAAAAAAAAAAAACCTAGACATTTGTGGAAACATGAAATTTGAAAAGAGAAGGCTCAAGGCACAAATCTCTGACTCAAAACAAACAGATAATTCAAGTAATTAATGGATATTTTTAAACCTTTCAATTAGATCCTCTCAGAAATATGAAAAAAGTATTTGCAATTTGCATTTATGAAATCAAAACAAGCGAGCTTGAATAAATTTAGATCTTGATTGTTCCTATTTTTAGAAATTTATTAAGAAGTTTGAAAATTTATAAGAACAAAACAAAAATTTTTACATGCTATCGTTATATTAACGAATACAGTACACCTGAGGAAATACTTTCATGAGAATCTCAGAACAATAGAATTTTGAGTGACTTTTATTATCTTCATTACAATCGTTGAATGATTTAGAAATTGCTATACACTAATTTTTCAGTCATTGGTGTTTCTTTAGATAAACTAAACACCATAGTATTTATGTATTATGTTTATATTTATATATAAAATCTTAATATCTATTTATTTATTGAGAGACTGAAATTACCAATAGCTATTTAGTTTTGTGGTCATATAAGAGAAGTAAGTTCTAGTGTTTTATTGAACAGCAGGGTGATAATAGAAAATATTAATGTATTATTTATTTCAAAATATACACATATTTCACAAATGGTAGAAGGAAGGATTTTAAATTTTTAACACAAAAAATGTTTTAAAATTTTTTGAGCAGATAGAGATGTTTACTCTGACTTGAACATTACAAGATGTGTATCTGTATCACAACATCATATGGTAACCTAAATTATGCACAATTTTTATGTATTACCTTTAGAAAGAAACTGCATACTATCAACATACTTAAACTTACTGCATACTTAAACTTAATTTTAAAACTCAACTTTTACCATGATTTGGAATGTTGGAAATTAAATAATCTTTTAGCTCAAAAGGTCCCCTTTGACATTTTTTTAAAGCAAATTGAGAAATCAGTAATTCAATAGCCTATTTTTGGGTGCATTCGTGAATTTTTTGAAAATGTCATAAGGCTTGTATAATAAGCTATTCACTGAGATCCAATTGTACAGAATCACAGGCTGAAAGAAAAGGCAATTTCAGTCTACTTTAATTCATCCAGAATTTTGAATAAAATTTAATTTGCACAATCACTGGAGCATCACGTTTGTGTGTATGTATTGCATTTCGATAGATCATGGTGACCTTTGGAAACAGTGATAAAGCATTTTAAGTATCAGGTGAGGGAGAAAGTCCATCACACAAGACAGGGATAAAGACCTGCACGGAATCCAGATTTATTCTTCATGCTACTTCCCAGTTACTGCCCCAAAGTCTTTTGAACAAGGAAATCCAGGGCCAATTACTTTTATGAAAGGATGAATCAAAAATTACCTTTATTCTGTCATTCAGCTTCTTTCTTCAGTCCCTCCCACTCCTGGGTACTGGGATCTAAGAGCCACATTTGGGCTGATCCCAAGAGATGGGCTGATACAAGCATAGAATCCACTTTTATGTTGTCATAATACTTTGTGTTGATTTCTCCAGTAGTCTGAAAGAATCATTAAGCGGTCACTGTTCGGGATGAGAAGAAAACAAAGTCCTTGAATCTGTTGAGTGAAGTATTAATAAGTAGTCTCCAATTCTTTTCTGTCATACTTCTCTAGCATCTTCTGGCTTTACAAATAACATGGAGCTACGCTAATGTACACATATCAAAGTTCCTTAATACTTTGCCTTGTTTGCTCTGCCTGGCTCTCAAGTGTTAGCAGGCTCTCCTTAGGAGGTTTCTTGAAGTAGGCAAGAACATGAACTGCATAGGACCAGGTGGGAAAGCAAAGGCATCCAAATATGTATGTGTTCCTCTTTATCCACATTCTCACAAACTTGTTGTAGTTTGCCATTTTGATAAAGTTGTTCTTCATTGGGAACGTGTGCTATCCCATTGTGGTTTCTCACAGGATTTCTCTAATGATTAATGACATCAAGCATTTTCATATGTTTATTGGCCATTTGTCTTTTCTTGAGAAATGTCTATTCAGCTCTTTAGATCACTTTTTAATTTGGGTTATTTGTTTATTATCTATTATTTTGCTTTTGATTTGTTTCAATTTCTTATATATTTTAAATATTAAATGAGACTCAGAGGCATAGTAGGAAAATAATGTCTCCTATTCTGTGCATTGTGTTTTTTATCTGTTGATTTTCTTCTTTGCACATAATTTTAGTTGGGTACAGTTCCATTTGTCAATTTTTGTATTTGTTGCCTCTATATTTATATACCAAAAATTACTGCCCACACTGATGTCCTCAAGCTTTTCACCTATGTTTCCTTGTGGTAGTTCACAATTTTGAGTGAGACCTTAGATTACAGTAAATTTTTAATAGGATTTCTTTGGACATTAAACACTATTTTTAAAGAAACAAAATTTCCTATATGAAACTGTAAGCTCTGCCTTTTGACCTTAGGAAATTCCCCACGTTCACACATCCCAGCAGAATAAGGAGTAAAGTACTCACCCCTTTCTTCCAGGAGGAGCCTGGAGTCAGGGAGATGCCTGAGGCACAACCTCTTACCAGGGCAGATTCTCACAGAAAAGGGAGTTGGAGGGAGATAGTTGGCAGCTTCAGAGAGAATTCCGTATTTTCCCCAACCAATTCATCAATTTCCACCAGGAGGTTTCTGGATAGTCTTCTCCTGTAGACTCTCAATATGCAAGTAGCAGAGTTTGCATTATTAGATCCAAATTTACCTATTTTTATACAATGAAGCACTAAAAAAAAAAAAACTATAGCTGCTGGGACTCCAGCAAAGAAATTTTAGTTGTTCTGGAAATGGACTCAGACATCGTCAAGATACTTAGAGTGTCTGCAGGTGATTACCTGTGTATATTAACTACTTTCTTATTAGGAGGACAAAATACTCAACAACTGCAACTTAAAAAGAGGAAAAGTTTATTTTGGCTCACAGTTTCAGTGGGTTCAGTCCATGGTAAGCTAACTCCAACACAGCAGCTAAGTTTTTCACTGCATGGTGGCCAGGAAGCAGAAAGAGAAGAGGGGCTCTAGAGATGAGAACACACTTTTTCAAGTCACACGCCCAATGATTCGCCCCTTTGGACCAGGTCCCACCTCCAGAAGTGAATTTGGGATGGCACTTTCAGATCCAAACCATAGCTTAAAGATTGGGATGTAAAATTTATTACATTTTCATAGACAAAACTTCACCTTGGACTGATGAAATTAAAATCTCTGGGGATGAAGCTCAAACAGTTTAATTTTTGTAAGTTCTCCCAGGTGACTAAAATGTACAGCCTAGGTTGAAAATCCGTATATGAAAAAGTTTTCTAAGTCAGTTTCTTATGTAAGAGACACACAAGGGAGTATATAAATCTTGGATAGTGCCCTTGGTCTATAAATCTGATTCTCGCATCTGCAAAGATCCTGGTTCTATCTGCTGGTGGTCATGGGGACATCATTTATAAAAGCAGTTCCCTTTCTTTTTTTCTTGAGCTCCTTATATCCCATTAAGTGTTGTGCATCCCAACATTTGTAGCTACTGCTATGAAGAAGGAAAAATGATCCCCTGTGAGCTCTGAAAAAGAGACTCTGAAGTGTTGAAAGCAGCCTTGGCCAGAAGGTGTCTTGCATATGAGCTGTACGTGTACTCTTGTGCTAGGTAACACTTACCGTGTGTATTTCGGAGAGACAGTGCTGCCTACAATGAAGCGAAGTTTACACCTGCACTTGGTAGACCCTCAGAAGGTACTGTTGAATTAGCGAGTTCTGTATGGGTACCATTCTTTGGTGTCTGGAGTGTTTTTCTGTGGCCTTCGGGAGCCTGTGGGGGTGGGGGCGGGAGCTATGGGTAATAAACAGACTGATGAGTCTCAGTCTAGATAGTGGGGACTGTGCTGCTAATGATAAAATCAGAGAATGCTGCCTGTCCACACTGTCCAGTCCATGTCAATCCACTCATGTAGCAGATGGGGAGAAAGAGGAGGTTTGCAAGACACTTAGCTTGGAAGCAGTATCATTGCTTCTTCAGATACCGTGACCTATTTTTAAGCCGATTACTGAGAACTTCAATTAGACTAATACATAAACAGTCCCATGTGATCTCAGCAAACGTCGAAGGGATTTGTGGGCCTCCCTTTAGGTGCTTAGAGAACTTTTTCCCATTGGGCAACAGGACATTTTAACGGAAGCGGGGAGTTACTTCTCCTTCCAGGGCTATGTGCTCCTACCCTTCACCTCCATCTCCTAACTGGGTTAACTCCTTGGCCTAAAAATACAAGGAACTTCTGTTAAACGAGCTAACAGCTGGAAAGATTATGGCTGCAAGCTGAAAGAAATGAGGTGTGTACCACAGACCACATAAAATAATGAAAGCAATTTAAAGACAAAATGTGGAGGCTAACAAGAAACATTTTTGCAATATCAAAAGCACATGAATATCCTGCTGCTTTGGGCAGTGCTCCGTGAATCTTGGCACTCACCCACCCTCTCCTGGGAGCCCGACTGGATGAGTGCAGGCCTGAGAGCCAGCAGCTCCCATCTTCAAAATCAGATTTTCTGACTAAGCCATACGGAGGATCAAGGCAGCCATGGCAGACCAGAACTCTCAAGTGCTGTCCATTTCCTGCCAATTCAGAGAGGGCAAAACCAGGGGATAATTTGCAGTTGATTTAGTGGACAGTGAGACGTTATTCCTTTTGGTTAGATTTGCCTTTACCCTTTTAATGAAGCACTTTGTTGAACAAGAGCTCCATCTATGGGAGAAATCAATTATGTGGGCTTCCACCCTCAATACTTTGAAGATTTTAATGTGCATTGTGCTTCTCAAATGGGGATGATTTTGCCTCCTGGGTAGCTGCTGGCACTGCCTAGAGATATTTTGGGGGAGCTTATTGGGGTGTGAGCAATAGTGCTGAACTGTCCACAATGTGCAGTACTGTGTCTGTATTAAATAAAAGTCCCATTCCTTGATAAGGTTGAGAAACTCAACTTTAAAACAAGAGAATTAGAGCCAGCCATGGTGGCACACACTTGTAATATCAGCACTCTGGGAGGCTGAAGCAGAGGATCCCAAGGTTGAGTTCAGCCTGGACAATTAACAACCAAGTGAAACCTTGTCTCAAAATAAAACATAAAAAATGGGAGGTGCTGTGCAGCCTCAATGTGAAGGTTCTAGGTTCAATCCCAGTAACAGGAAAAAAAAATAAAAGAAGGAAGGAAGGAAGGAAGGAAGGAAGGAAGGAAGGAAGGAAGGAAGGAAAAGAAAGGAAGTAAAAAAGAAATGAAAGAGAGAGAAAGAAAGAGAAAGAAAGAAAGAAAGAAAGAAAGAAAGAAAGAAAGAGAGAGCCGGTGAAACTTGTGCTTTCAGATGAGTTATAATCCAGCCATTGAAGGCTAAAGTGATTGTTCAAATATTTTCATTTGTTTGAGTTCCTTATCTCCCTAGATTTTCCTGTTGTCCATAGATTCGGCAAAGTGTTTCACCCTTTGTTGTTAATGATTTCATATATGAATTTGTATTGAAAGTATTTGAGAAAGACAGAGAACAATAATTAGGCCAAGAAATGAATTTGTGTTGGTAGAACTGCAGGTACTGAAGGAGACCACTACTGTGGCCGCCTGCAGTTTTCCAACAAACTGAACCTACCCTCACGTTTGTATCATGCTGCGTCACGTGATGTTCAAGCCACAGTGATCGACATTATCACCATGAGAGTGTGTGTGGTAAGTGAACGACACTGAGAACAGTTTCAGCTTTCCTGGACACTGCCTCAACACATACCATCCAACAAGGCTGTGCTTAGCGCCACGGGCAGCAGTGGCTACACGTGACTGTGGAAGATCACAGTCTATAAGTTGGCTTCTGAAAGAGTTCATGTCTCTCTGCAGAGAAACACAGGTCCCATGTTCCCAATCTTGGGTGCTCTCAGGGACTGAGCTTCTTTCTCTGAATGAGAAACTTTGATCCAACTGAGCCCACTGATACCCAGTTTAGAGAACCCGGATGCAGGCACATCACTTCCAAGAAGAGCAAACGACAGCCCATTGGCCTGGGAAGATGGCCAGCCTCTCTTCACTGCTACGGGTTTGTGTTTTTCCTCTCCTTTCTCAGCATTGATTCCATCTCATTAAACAGTGTGCACCTGTTATGTACTGCTTTCGGCCGCAAGCTACAGGATATAGAAATGCATAAGAGGGTCTCGCTCCCTACAGCTACTGAGCAAGGGTGTTGTATTTGTGTTCCATGGCTGCACTGTGACCATTTATCATGTTGGATCAATGCGAATAGATTAGGAAACACCCATTTGATTGTTTGGGTTTGGGATGTGGATGATTGACATATGGGCCAGCAAATCAAGAGAAGAAGTTCTACCCCGAATGTGGGTGGCATTAACAAGTCGACTGATAGCTTGAACTGAATGAAAAGGGAAGGAAGAGGAAAGATTCTCCTTCCGGGAGAACTTGGGCCTTCGCCACTGCCTCTGGGTATCGATCCCCACTGCAGACTCACTCTGGCTTATGTCACTTCTGGACCCCTATCTTCAGCTCAGATCTGCTCCAACCTTCAGACCTTGTCCTGGCCTTTGAACTTAAACCTGCAGCACAGTCTCACCCTGGCCATCCTACAGGGAATATACCAACTGTCAATCTCAGACTGGTGTTCCTCTGTCTTTGTGGCTGAGTAGCTACTACATTCCCCAACTCTTGCACAAGCCAACTGCTATTTTGGGTTCTCTCTTCTGACTCTGTAAGCTGACCTGGTAAATCCCCACATACATATGTAACATATTAATTGCTTTCCTAAGAACCCTAACTAATACAAACACCAAGTCTTGGATGTTGCATTTAAAGGAAATGCACATTTTTGAAACCTGCTCGCCTATTTCGTCATTAGCAACAGCAGACCATGTATTAAACCCTGAAAGTCATAACGATCTCACACAGGTTTTCTACACAATCGCTAAATTTTTGCCATATGATCACAGCTGGAAAAGTATGTAATGAGAGTATTTGAGCATCCAAAAATTTATATTAAATGAATGATGATTTAATAACTTTATTCTCCAAGTGCCATCAGCAAGAAATTGTACAGTTTTATGGGAACCTTTGATTTATTGGTACTGCAGATTGCCTCAGCACAGCCAGTTTGCCTCATAATTTGTGGGATAGAAACAAGATTAAAAAGAAATTTGAAGGGAAAAATGAGCCGAGAAAAATTGGCAACAGAGTTTGTGCAATATTAATTGTAATTGAAAAGGAGGCATCCTTGCTGAATCTAGGCCGGTTTTCTGCACCATATACCTGAAAAAACTAGTGTCCCCTAAACTATCAGATGTATGATTATTGCTTTTGGTCAGATGAATCTGAGAATTAATGAATGTTAAAATTATTTCCTCCATAATTGTAAGTATGAAAATACAATACAAAAATAACACCACACCTCTGAACACTATAACCTGGAAAACACGCTGAGTTGCTCTCTTCCCAAGAAGGACGTTGTGAGACTGTTGGGGGAGTGTAAGATGATGGAGGAAAATGACCATAAGTGTCATTTAAAAGAATAAAATGTTTTATCATATTAATTCCAAGGACAGAAATTTTCCAGCAATCTGCAACTTAAACACAATGAACAAAGATGTAGACTAAAACAACTTGGATTACATCTGTGCAATCAAGATTTAATGGCATTTACAAAAGATTTTTTAAAAAGTCTGAGTTATATGCTCACTATGTAACAATAATATTTGCTAATTAAAATGCTGCATAATTTTGACTTGGTAAAAAACAATTTACTTCTTTTTCTGGTACAGAAAATAATGTTTTAATAAATATTAATAGTCTGTCTGGATAGTGCTTATATTATATTGTAATATAACAATATGTAATTGCTTTTGTCACCAATAAATCAAGGTTAACAGTAGCACAGTTTGAGGCAATTGCTTAGATTTCTCATGTTCCATTTTAAAAAGTAAAATTTATTGAACCATAACCCACTTTTATATGTTTATAAAGTACTACTCTTGCAGGGCTATACCCTGTATACCTCAAAGATAAAGGCCAGAATTTACGTTTTTATTTTCTGCAAAATTTTGATCTTGGGAAAAACCAAAGGTTAACTAACCGGCCCCACACAAAGTTAAGGCAGGTGTTATCAGCAGACTGGGGCTGTGTCTCTTCTAGTGGCCCAACCCCCACTCCATTTCTTAACTAGCTCTCCACTAATGTATCCACTAGGTTTTTGGTATCATTGAAAATGGAAAAATTCCTAAAGCCTTTCACCATATTTGGAAACAGATTTAAATACTAAAGACAATACTTATTACATTGAGCTTAAAAATTTACCATGCAACAGTTATCGACATTGGTCTTGGATCATCTCACAGTGCCAGATTAAAAACACATTTGCTCTGTGTGTGTGTGTGTGTGTGTGTGTGTGTGTGTGTGTGTGTGTGTGTGTTGATGTGTACGTATGCACTTTCTCACTTTCTCATAGACCATCTGTGCAATACCTGAAAGAAGCTAGCCAGTAGTCATTGCCCACGCCCTCTCCTCACCTTGATACTTCTCAATAGGCTGACTCTGTTTCTTCACATATCTTAGAATCACTTCTGTTCTCTAATTCATAATTAACTGATAAAGGGTTTGTTCCTCTCTTCCCAACAAATTATTCTTTTTCTATGTGCAATTAACATGTAACATTCAGAAGGACAGCAATAGCCCAATGGTCTTGTGATGTGTAAGCAGGTATCACATTTTTATTCGTATTTTTAATTCAATAAAATTTAATAGGGTAGCTACTATGTACTGGACACTGTATTGAGTTTTGGAGATAAAACAATTAGCCAAAAGACCCCGTTCTTGTTATGAAAAACAGCTTTAAACACATACATACCAGTAGACACAAATTAAACTTACAATAAGTGATGGGGAATAGCTAGGTACTTTAAACAAAAACAACAGAGAACATTGACTTAGATTTTGAAATAAAGGAAGGCTTCTCTAAAAAAGGTATTGAATTTTAGACTGGAAAAATGAATGAAATCATTGTAATAATTGTGTCAATTAATATGTCCTGAGACCAAATTGATTTTGAAGACAATATGTCAATAGGTGAATTCATTTTGACCTAATTTTGTGTTTGCGTTTTCTCTTTCTTCAACAGCATTTTTAAAGTTTCTATTCCCCTGAAACAAATACATACAAGTATACATAGACATAAGCTATTGTTATGGTTTGAATCTGCAGTCCTTCAAAAGCCTCGTGTATTTGAATGTAATGGAATGTCTGCGGAAACATGTGCTGTTAAGAAGTGGGGCCTAATCAGAAGGGGCAGAACGCTAGGAGTTGACCCAGAAGGAGCAGATTACTGGGACAGGACCTTTCTTCCTCGTTTGGCTGTCTGACTTACAGGCCATGGAACACTATTCTCTGACTATCCTCTGCCGTGTGTTTCCACTGTTGCTGATCACCCATGAATGGACAGCGTGAGACCTTCTGAAACTGTGAGCCAAAATAAACCTCTCCTCCCTTATGTTGTGAATGTCAGGCATTCTTTCAAAGCAACACATAAGTAACCAGCACACAAACTGGTATCAGGAGTGGGGCTATTGCTGTGACTACCTGTCAATTTGACTTAGAAGCCTTTGGAACTGTTCTGGGGGGAAAGTTTGAAAAGGTTTGAAGATGCTGGCTAGAGAAGCCTTAATATACTATGAGCCTTAAGATACTATCTTTTTCATCTTGTTGCCAATTTTATTAATATTTTATGTCCTCTTTAATATTCTCATGTTCATTCATCCATTGATTTATTCCATTTTTTATCCCAAACTTCTAGCACAAGCACACAGTGTGAATTAGAATGTTTCCTCTTTAAGCAAAAGAATTGTGACATTGCCTCCTTCTAGGTAGACCTGATAGAAAAAGGAATCCCTTCATCTGGGTGTCACTGCACAGGACCAGTAGCCTGGACACTAGCAAAGAATTCATTGTACTTCAGTCCTCACTAAACACCTCCTTCTTTTGCCATCTTTTCTTCTCCCACCTTAAAGAACACCATCTCTTTCTTTCACAACTCCTCAAAGGTCAAGGAACATGACTTACTCTTTTCATTTTAAAGCTTTTTCTGTTTAACAGTCTAGAACATTAGCTTTGTCTTTGCTTTTGTCGCTTAGAATAAGTCATCTGACCTCTTAAAGCTTGACTTTTATCATATGTAACATGGTGATAACAATGAATTCCTATTCCCAGAGCATTTCTGTGAAGACCACATGAAATAATTCACACAAAGCACTTAGTACAATGCCTGGAACTTTGTATGAATCCGATAAATCATAGTTGTTATTACTTCTGGTCCCTGGAAAGCAACAGTCTGAGCCAAGAAAGTAGAGCAGCTGAAGTTTCATTTTCACTTCTTCTTACGTCTATTTCAATCCCTATCCACTAATAGGGATGTTCTCTATGTTTAAAATAACAAATAAAATAGAAAGTAAGTGGCTATTCGGGGTGTGATTTTGCTGCTATCCAGCAATATTACAGTTATACTAGGTGTCCTCATCCTGTGATTATTCTCTTCTAAGGAGATGTTAGAAAGCCACTGTCACCATCTGAAGGGTTTCAGTTTCATTGTCCCAATTCTTAAAGCATTCATTTGTTCTGGAATACAGCCTTGCGTCTCCTCACTTTTCCTTCTGTTTTGGTTCTCTGAATTTAAATTTTAAGATTTGCCATCCCTCTTGAGCCCTTTCTCCATTCAATTCTCAGGGCATGCAGTTATCCATTTCCTTAAATATAGATCCCATGCCTGCCAAGCCCTATCTTCCCAAGCTATCAAAGAATTTCCAAAGCAATATAAACATTCCGTTCAATGTTCTCTCTAATGTTATCGTCTACCATTAAACTTCCCTGGTTCACCAAAATAGATGGCAAAGGCGTCCTTCTCTTACTTAGCTCTTATATCTTAGGGAAAACCAGTGTGGAGGGAAGGGTGTTCATTTTCTGGCTTCCTTTCTGGCTAGGTGATATTACCCTCTGCATTCCCTCCTGCCACACTGAGGCTATTCTCCATGAGTATGTTTTTTCCCAGGAAGGCTGCTTCACTCATTGTGCTGTGTGCACACTGCCCTATAGTGGGCTTCATTTGCCCCCCAGTGGTTCGTGTACTGGAATCTTGGTCCCTAATCTAACAGCATTGAGAAATGATAACCTTCCAGAGGCAGTACCTCATAGGAGGCAATTGGATGATAGTGATGCCACCTTCAGAAGGGATTGATGCCTGTCTCAGGAGTGGAAGTCATCCCAAAGGTTAATTATTTATTATCTTAAACTTTTGATAGACAGGAGAAAGGGATAGATTGGGTTGGGAGGACTAGAACAAGGTGTTCCAGCAGCACCCCGGGAAATAATGGAGCAGTAGCTAAACCAGCCAGTCTACTCCACTTCCTCCCAATCTTCCATAGATGCCCTAAGGTAATTAGTAGACCCACATCATTCTATAATCCCTGCCTCCCTGAGCAGAAAATGCCATGCAGGTAACTGGGCAGGTAAAAGCTTCATAAAGAGTCCAGCCTCTCACCCTCTTGGGGTCCTCACTCAAGACCCCATCTAGACCATCCCTTGAGAGCTTTATTTTCCCAATAAACTTCTTCATGGTTTGAGATCTATGAACCCCAACTAATTGTTCTTAATTAAATCAAGAGTTCCTGGACCCAGACATCAGACAATGCCAGCAGAGACACTCTGACCTGTTCTGGAGTTGTAGCTGAGTCATAATCCCAACACATTCAAAACAAGAGCACCCAAAACTCGTGCATGTTGTATTTTACTATCACTAGAAGAAAGTCTAGAAAAATAGAGTTTTTTGGGATTTTGAAAGTACACTATTCATCAAGGGAAACATTTGGGACCAAAGGCAGTTTCAGGACCAGCCTGGCCATCATGCTCTCTGGGTATTAAGTTCTCAGTGTACTGATGGCTTTGTACCCAGGGCTTAAAGAGTTCAAGATTGGCTCCTAACCCCAAGTTAAATGGAAAAAAAAATGCTTCTAATCTTCTTGCATCACTGCATCCACCAGGTATATTTTTTCTGCCAACTCCTCCTAACTCTTTCTACATGTTTTTCAAAGTTCGATCTTCATTGTACATAACTAATAGCTGCTAAATTATTTAAATTTGCTTTAACAGATTTCAAAAGTATAATAAGAGAATGTATCTCTTAGAAATTTGGATACTTGCTTCTGAAATTACAATGAGTGTGACTAGCCCTGAGGATACAAGCAAAAAGGAAAACCAAATATCACCAAAAAATTAAAACTTCCACCAAATCTTCTCCTGAAAGATACTTTTCCAGTAATAAAAATAGAGGCTTTTTTGTGTGCAAAAGCATTTCCCATATGTTTCATTTTCCCCTAAAAGAGTACGTCGAGTTGGTAAGATTAAATGTTGTGTGGTTTTTCTAATATGAGAAACCTAAATTGTAAATAAGTAATAGAGTCAAATAAGTGAGATGTTGGGAGTCACAAGCTCATTCTCCCTCTGACCAGTGCAGTAGGACAGAAGATCTAGAGGCCACGCCAAGAGAATCCATGTTATCTCCGCTTCCTAGACAATTGCAAAGGCGAGAGCTTTCCCAGGGAAGGAAGCTGTCAGAAGATGTGTGGGATATGCAGCCTTCCTCCACCAAGCCCCTTCCGTTATGATGCTTCTGCCTTGGGTCCAACTGACCATGGACTGAAACCTCAGAAACCATGAGCCAAAATAAACAATGTCTCATTTAACTTCTAGGTATCAGGTATTTTGTTTTAACAAGAGATAACATGTTATGAGGCTTGGACGGACAAATCAGTCCTCTCATGAGTTAAGATGAGGACCAAGCTAAAGGAGTTTCACTTTTATTGAACTCATTTATTTAAGTTCCAGAACTAGGATGTAGAAAATGTTCAGAGTCTGCCGATTCAGGACCTCTCTTCACATGGGGACTGTGCCACTGACCTTCAGACGAAATGAGAAGGTTGGATCCTATGACTGCCCTAAACCATCTCACTCTAAACTCATATTTCATCCCATTTCTGCTTTCTTTGCCTGTCTGCAGTTGTTCCTTGGACTCCTACTTTTGTTTGTTTATCTGTCCCTGTTGATTCTGGCTCTTCCTGTCCTTACTGCCTGTTCCTGGCCTCCTGGTGTTCAGAACTAAGTCCACTGATGTTCCTCTCTGACACATCTCATGGCCAGCACTAGTAGACAGTACCACCCATTTCCAGAATGTGGCTTGTGTTTTTTAAATCTTATACTCAAATTTTGGATATTTTGGTATGCCACAGCTAGAAAGACAAAACCACACCACAATTCCCTGCAAGGACCCTGCCTGGACAGAAAGGAACTTGTTTCTTAACCAAGTGCGGACACAAAATCTCTCATGGAAAGCCTAATGACAATAAGTGCCTGTTGCCCTTTAGTCATTCATGTCATGTGGAAGTGTCTTCATGACAAGAACATCCTGTAGTGTAGTGAGGGGGGACCAGAATGAGTGACTCCTAGTGGCCTCTGGGTGACCACTGGTGTGGATCAGAGGCCCTCCTCAAGGCCTAGTTATAAGGGATCAGTGGAGGAGTTGCCGGTGTAGATGTTGAAGGGTAAATAATGTTATCACAACCCAGCCTCCTGAGGGTTCTCAGATACCAATATGTCCTTGAATCAGTTTTAGTACCAATACTGTGTCAGTAGCTGTCAATGAATCATTCCAGAACAAGTCCAGCTATGCACACTTAGCATTATTCTTTCATTTTATTGCCTGTATGACAAAATAAAAACATTCTCAGGTCCAAAGATACAACACAAAGAAGAAAGAATGAAGGAAGGAAGTGGGAAAGCAAACCAATAAGATCCGATTAAGCGGCAGGTGGCAGTGACATTGTGCTGGGTTCCCCTGTGAGTAACGATGCCAGCTGGATAAGAGGAAAATTAAGAGCCGTGGCGTCTACAGCAAAGTTCCTGTCCTGATGAAACAATAAATAGCTTGATGGGCCTTTGTAAGATTATAGCAATCAGTGCAGTCAGACCGTTTTTTATTATAATCTTTTGTTGGAATTACAGAGTTGTCATGTTTTGGAACTAAGGTCTGTCTTCTCGCAGGTACACATTATTAGTGACAATTAGTGGAGAAGATTATCAAAGATCTAAGAAAGAGTTAACGATTTTAAGCTCAAAATCTCCTATGCTTGCTTACAGCAGTTGGTGAATTTGAGTTTCCCTGAATTCAAACACTTTTTCCTTGATTCATAAAGTTAATTAGCATTTATCACAGGTTAATAATGTGAGGCAGGATAATTCTTCACATATTTCAGTAAGAATAGATCCAGCTGCCTTCAAATCACATATTAAAAGCATTTGACAAATACTTTTTATTTCAAAATCAGTGTAGATGGTCATTGATTTTCCAAACCATATGCTTCTAAGGTGCTATAGAATTTGGAATGCATGTATTCACTTGAAAAAAACAAACCTCCCAAGAGAGAAAAGAATGTGAAGCTGAGTTTGGAGAGATTCTAATTTTTAAAGCCAAGTCAATAGTGGAATGGCAAGTTAGAGAGAAGACACGGTGTAGAAAGACAGTTCCTGCCTTATAAGAAGGAGGGGCGAGGAAGCAGAGAAAGAGAAAGGAAGAAGAGGAAGAAAGGGAGGAGGGGAGGTGGGAAATGTCCTGAGCTCATAAACTATTTTTATACTTTTAGAAAACAGGCTTTTTCGCTGGAATATAAACCTCCTAAAATACTTTGGCTTTTATCTTTGTGTTCTTGATTTTTAACATAGGGCTCAGCTCACGTTAGTAATTCAGTGTGTATTTCATGAGGAGCTCAATGAATAAATACACTATTTTATTCCATTTTACTACCATTCCATGAGTTTGGATTTATTGCAGATGTAACTGGAGTTTTACACCTTACAACAAGGCGATTATTCGGGATTATGTGAGTTACCTAATCTAGACACATGCATCCTTAGGAGCAGTCATCCTACTGCAGCTATATGTCTTGAAAAGGTAGAAGGGGAGACAGATTTGAAACACAGATGCAAACCAAGCTTCTGTTGCTAGAGAAGCCCTCGTGGGAAGCATGAAAAAAGATGGAGCCCAGAGGAGCACAGCTTGACTTAAAAGCTGGCAAGGAAGCAGAGATCTCATTCTTAAAATTGTAATGAACTGGATTTAACCAAGAATTGAGTGGGGGAAGAGAGGACGCACACTCAGAGTCTACAAATAACCCTAAGCTCTGCTGACTTAAGCTTTGTGAGACCCTAAGCAGAGAATTGAGTTAACTCCAATGAATCTACAGGAAATGAAAATTATAAATGGTAGTTGTTGAAAGCTAAGAACTGTGTGGCAGTTAGTTGATAGCAGAGGATTGCTGCTGTGACCAATAAGGGTCAAAGGCTGAGCAAGGTCCCTCTGCCTACCATTTGGCCAAGGACAATCTTGAATGCAACCTTGCAGATGAATGAAAAATGTGAATCAATATTTCAAACTTTTCCACTTGAACTGAGATGGAAGGAGGGAGAGCACCAGCTGTCCAGAGGAAGGTTAATTAAAACTATTTGGAGTTGGAGAAGTTAATGGAAAAACCTTTCCCAAGATACAACAGCTTTAAATGAGTTGGCAAACCAGAGAAATCTTTGAGTGATTTTTTTTTTCCTTTGAAAAGCAGTTTGGATCTGAAATGTGGATGGAGGTGAAGAGGTTAAGGGTCAGGAATGCATATTTTCCTGAAAAACAGGCACCATCTAAGTCAGCAGTTGGGAGGAGAAGTTAACACTGTAAGATTTTGTTTTATGGAATCTGCAGCCAGTTAAGACTCTCTCATTTATAGATCTGTGCATGGTTCACCCTCTCATATTTTCTGGGCAATTGGTGAATGTGTTCATTCTATAGAGCATATTCTAAATCTACATGGCAGAAAGTCCAGAAATGGGATAGCACATGACCAGGACTCCAAGATCTAAAGAGAACGTTCATCTGTGCTCTCTTGAATACTGTACCGTAAGTTACAGCAGTAGTGTGATCCACAGGCCCAGGGACACCTGGAAAATGTGTCATATCAGGTCTGTCAAGTCCTGAGGGCCTAGTTTTTGACATCCTGCTTATTTTCTCCATTGTACCTGTGATTATAGTTGGGTGAAGCAGCGAGTCATGTAGACACTGAAGCAAAAGAGCCCAAATCAGCTACTTCCAAGGCAAGGCAGGTGAATTTTCTAGAGAAACTTCATGTAGGGATGACAGCTCACCATAGATAGGTGGCCTGTATTCTGTGCCTGGCTCTACCCCAGTCCCTCATTTTCTCAGGTTTTTAAGAACTAGGGGAAATTCAAGTTTTGAGAATTTTATCAAGGTAAATTCTTTTACCTTGAAATCTGTGTTGATCTCCACTTCCAAGAAAATACACTCTTGCTTCTAAGAAGTCATTTTTCTCCTGTGGAATTTTGAAAACAATGATTAAGAGTTTCAGGATTGTAGTGGCCTTGGAGAAGACTTTGTGGAGACAGAAAGGAGAGTTGGGGATGAGGGGGAAAGGGAGGATGAAAGGAGATGTACAAATGACCAAGATGTGACACATACATGCACAAATCCCCCTAGATTTGTTTAATTATTAATATAAATATCACAAACATACTTTATTAAAAATAATCATTAGGGGAAAATAAAATCTGAGCAAATGTGAATTCCAGTTCTTCTCTCTACAAATTGTATGATTTGGGGGAAATATACCTAATCGCATGAAAGCGGATGTTATTAATCTGAAAACAATAATAGTATGTCCCTTGGAGACATGGTATCCATTTCATGATGTCTCCCATCTGGGGTTCAAAGAACATCTATGATTCCTAGTATGATTAGAGCCATGTGGAATGATGTCAGCTGGATTATGAGGAACAAGGTTTAAGGTTGACATTAAAAAAAAGAGGGTCACTACAGCAAGACTTGCAAAGGTTTCTATGAAAATTTATGGAAACTCCTTCCATGAAGACTTCGAAGCTAACCCTAACTGTAAAATTGTGTGATGGACATTTCTAGCCAAACACTTGCACAGTCAAGTGGCTGTTGTAACTTCAGAGTTATCGTCTTGGGAATTTGCACAAGGATTCCCGTGGTACTTTGAGCAAATCTCTCTGTGATGCCTCAAAACTAAGATGGCCTTCACTGGAAGTAAAGTACACCGTCAGCATCTCCTCAATGAAGGCAATCATCATCTTCTCAAGAACAGTATGACTTTTTCTTCAACACTGAGGAGTAAACCCAGGGCCTTCATACTGACCTACATACCAAGCCCAGTTTATTTTTATTATTTTAATGAGACAAGGACTTGTTCAAATGCCTATGCCAGGCTTGAACTTATAATTCACTTGCCTCATCATCCCAGAATGCTGGGACTACAGGTGTGCACAACCCAAAGTCATTCTGAGCCACTAAATGCAGATGACTACACAATGACAGAGAATCATACGTGATTCAACACATTGACTTTGGTATACATAATTCAGAGATTATTTAAACAGATTAAAACCTGAAATGACTTCTTTAAGCCTTTGAATGATGAATAAAACACCAGAACTTGCCTTTTATTTCTTGGATTCTTGATACATAATTGCTTAACATGTTGTATATTTTTTGTTGTGAAAACATCCTTTCAAAAGACTAATTATTGATTCAAAACAAAATTGAAAATCTAGCTTTTCAAAATACCACCACTTCTCCACTGTTCTCAGGACTAGCAGCTCGTTTTCCTGCTTCCTTATGATTTTGTCAACAGCAGCATCTAATGGTAAATATTTTTAATCCACCTTAGTCAATGGATTCCATCCCTTTAAGACTCACACTAGATTGGTAGGTAGGGAGCCAAATCAAGTAGGGATTGCCAGGCTAAAACTCCTACTTCCTTTGCAAGCAGAGATTCACATTTCCAAATAGATGGCACAGGCCACATTCACATTTCTACTGGACAGTTAGATAAATAATAATGAAGGATCTGAGTGCCAAGTCACAGGAGCAAAACTGTCCTCTTTTATGCTGGAGTGTCCACCATTGTGGTCAACCAAGTTAGTGTACTTCAAAGGGGCCAAATACCAACACGAGTGAGACAGATGGGTTGGAGGAGAACACAGAACCCACCAACAGGGAAGGATTTGTATGCACAGGCCCTCGGACTTTCTGTGCCAAAAAGTTCATCCTTTTTCTTGGCTTTGCTTCTCTAACATCTTTCTATTCTAGCATAGCCACATTTAATCTAATCCACTTTAAAGAGGCATCACTCCAAATCTGTGCCTGGGAAGCCTCCATCTCCCAGCCCAGCACAGACCATGGCATCACAGTCTTCTAAAATGTCTCTGGTGAAAGCATTTAGGACCCTAGAATGTGTCTAAAGAAGTATCTCTAAAAGGGAATGATGACTTATAGGCCTTTGGTATCTACGCTAGTTATAAGACTGCAAGATAATGTGTCTGGTCCAGCATTGTCCCTCTGTCCCAGCTGGGCATAGTCATGGATACTATCAAACTGGTCCCCACTTATACCTCTCTTTGACAAAGAAGGTCATCGTGAGGAAACTCTCTGGCTCCTAACATGTCCAAGTATAGTCCAGAATTAGTTCAGAGATTGTACAAATCAGTCTTCCACTACCATAATGAAGCATTTGAGCTTATCAACTTGAAAAGAGGAAAGTTTTATTCTTGGCTCACAGTTTTGGAGGTTTCAGTCCTTGGTCACATGGTCGTTTGGTTCTGTCGTTGCTTTGGTGCTCATAGTGAAGCAGAGCATCACAGTGAGATAGGAGTAGGGGAGCAATGCTGCTTACTGCATGGCAGTCAAGAAGCAAAAGATGGGAGGACAAAAGGCAGAGTCCAGTACGCCCATCAAGGGCCTGCACCACTGACCCAACTTTCCTCCACTTGTCCCCTCCTCTTAAGATTCCATAATCTCCCATTGCTACCACAGGGTAGAGACCAATGCTTCAACACCTGGGTCTTCTGGGAATACTTATCCAAACCGTAGAAATAGGTCACACAAAAGCTGCCATCCCCAGTCCTGCCCCTATGTGAAGATTCTTACTAACTGACAGCTCATGGTAGACATGTGGCACGTGTTCTTTATACAGCACTCCCTGGGCCGGCTCTCTACTTTTATCAGGCTTGCAAACCTAGAGAATTATTAACTATCTTACCTGATAAATATAGGGTCATTCTCCAAATTGCATTTTTGCATATCCATTTTGGAAACCTCAGCCAATCAATGAGAGCCAGCATACAAATGAACTCTATTTGCCATTCAGACAGCAATAGCTAAACTACCTGCCAGGTCCAAGGAGCTGAGAAAGCAGATGATCTATGTGCTGTTTCTTCCTATTATTTTTAAATGACAAGAAAAATATTCACAATGTGCACAGGCATCTGAGTGTTAGTGCAATAGAATTAGAACATTGGAAAAGTTGTTATAAAACAACTTCATAACCATTGAGTTTACCCCGTTCATTTTGCAGAAAAGAAAATGAAGATGGTATTTCCTCCTTTTGGGGTCTTTCTCTGTGTTTCTATCTGTCTGTCAGTCTGTCTGCCTCTCTCTTTCTCATGACTGGCACCCGAAATCCTGTACAAGTGACAGATTCCATAGTTCATGTGTCTTGGTGAGAGACAGAGCCGGATCCACACTGCAGATGCTAACAACTAGCAAACTTTCACATCCTCAGCTTCTCTTCTATCTAAGGCATTGACATGTGACCAGCACTATGCTAACTCAATGAATTTGTCCCAAATTCTGAATTGGAAGTGGGAAGTAGAAAGAAAGAGGGAAATTGTACTCTAGTGCCCAGTGGCAGCAGCAATGATTCAGGAAATCCTAGGCTCTGTGCTGGAGCAGTGGCACTCCTGTTCACAGTGTGACTAGAAGGGCCTAATAAATGAACAAATATGGTTCTGATGGAAATGGGTCCTTCCACCTGGGAGTGGGTTGTTTTTAAAGTAAGCCCCGTGTGCCTTCTCTGTCTCGTGCGTGTGTCACTCTTGTGAGATATGACGTAGCACCAAAGTTCTTGACAGATGCTGGGGCCATTCTCTTGGACTTCCCAGCCTCCAGAAACTTGAGGGAGATAAATCCCTTTGGTTTATAAACAACCAGTCTGTGATATTGTTGTGGCAGCAGAGAACAGACTAAGACACAAGGTCAGTGCAAGGTACGAAGCCATGACAGAGCAAAGACCGCCCTCAACGTGGTGTCCACAGCAGCAACTCATAGGCCTCTTCTGTGGTAAAACGCTGGGCACACATACCACAATGCTGGGAGATGGAAGCTCTTGGCTTGAACTTTTCCAGCTGGATTTAACATCTGATCATAGAAAATGATTGGATCATAATTCTCAAGCACACAATGACTTTGGAGAGCTTAGCCTTTGCTCTAGAGAATCATCAAAAATCATTGTGTAATCAATATCGCAAACTGCTCAGAGAAATAAAGGGTCACATCTTCCAAAAAAGGATTATTAGTGTCTCTCACAGCCGGGATTTTGGCTAGTAATAGCTTCGTTGATTGTCCCAACTCTTTGTTCACTTGTTGATCAGCAACCTGGACCAGCAGAGGTGCCCACAGGAGGACCCGGCGTTCTATAATGGAATGGGCTCCCCTATCTCAGTCCCATGCCCGTGCTTGGTAATGATAACAAAGCTTCCTTGATTAGGTTTATTACTGATGTTATCTTGTAACCAGAACAGACATGCTAACTTTTAATTATCTTTTCCTCCTTCAGATTCTGAAAGTAATTCTTCTAAGCTGTGGTATCTACACTGACATCTGTCACTTTAAGGAATAGACTTCACGCCTCTTTGAACACACCGTGTTCCTTTCCCTCAGCATTGATTGGTTGACGTGTAAGTGTTCAAACCATTTCACGTGTCGGTAATTGCAGCTTCCTAGTCTGCGGAAAGATTGGTGAATAGCGCTAATGAGAGTAACGGGAAATAACAATAGCTATTTGCAAAGCAGCTTGGCAATGACAAAGCAGTTTTACAAAAAGTCGAAGGAAACACACACACACACACACACACACACACACACACACACACACACCACCCCTAACTCTTCCAGCCCACCTTTGTGTTGCTTCATCCAGCCAAAAAGCCAACCCACAGCTAACAAAGACGATTGCATTAGACGATTGCATTATTTTTCCATAACGGAAAAACATCCTACAGCGGTCTTAGGAAGCGTCGAGCAAGTGTTCTCAGAGAGAAAGAACTCCAGGCCCGTGTGACAGGAATGGAACCACGCCCATGGCGGACTCAACAGACAAGGTGACGCGATTGGAAGGCTGCGGAAGTCCGAAGCGTGGGGTTGCTTTCTGTCCTTGGCAGAGCGCAGGATGCCGGCACGGGCGGAACACCTGATGTGGCGTGAACCTGGTAGCAGCTGGTTCAGCTTAGGCTGCTCTGTGGAAGCAGGACCAGCGGTGAGACCGTGGGAGGTGACACAGCCCCTCCGCGGAGCAGGGCCCGCTCCTTGGCCGCCGCCCCACACGGTGCTACAGAACAGCTCCACCGGATTTCAGAACCAAGGAGGCCCACAAAATGCCCACTGACCTTTACAACACCGGGTTCTCTGCGTGGGGCCGCTCGGGTCTGCGAGATGCGCCCCAGGCTCCAGGACACAGGTGCTCCAGGGACGCCCCGAAGAGGCAGGGGGCCCGAGGACAGGGCTTGTGTGACCTGCAGTTTGCCTCCTACGAAGTTAACAGGCAGGGTGGTGGTCTCCTGGGCAGAACAGCCCCTGGGAGGCTGAGCCAGGGCGGGAGGAGGAAGGCTGGTCCCCCCCTCTCCCCCGAGGCAACGGAAGGGAAGAGAAAGGCGGGAAAGATGGTCTTGCTTTTATTCTCCTTTTTTTCTCCCGGAATTTCTAATTTGTTCTGTTCTTTATTAATGCGGAAAGCAACCAAGGAAGACAAATTGAGTCCACTTAAACCCATCGAAGATTTCCCGAAAGAATGTGCATATCCTTGATATCATACCAGGGATAGTTCTGAAGGTACCGGCTTATCAGCTATTGCCCTTTTTAGCAAAGCGCCTTCTTTTTGACAGGGGACGTTAGAGGTTGCTCATAGCACATACAAATGCCATGAGGCTTCTGTTCCACGCTTGACCTCTGACGGTGTTTCCAGCTCCAAATCCTTTTGCTTCCCTTCACACTTTGCTCCAGCCATAATTGGCTTTTTTTTCTCACCCCCTAAAACACGGTGTGCCTGCCTGTCTCAGCTTCCACGTGTCCTGCTCCCCCTGGTAACCGCGATCCTCCCTCGCGCTCACTGCCCGCCTTCCGAGCTTCAGGCCTCCGCTCTGAAACACTATTTCCTACAGAAGGTTCCCTCCCACCCCAGGGAGAACTTCATTCTCCTGCTCGGCAATCTCATGGTGCTTCGTTTGTCCTGTCTTCATCGGCTGATGTCAAATACACAGCACAGGCTGCTGGACGCTGTTCTAGAAACATGGCACCCACGCAGACAGACCTACATCTCCTCCCTCACTCAGCCTTCGGTAGCCATAGGCTTCTCATCTGGGGATGCAGTCACATCAGAAGTATTTAGGGCCTAGGGGCGCAGCTCATTAGTAAGTCACTTGCCCAACGCACGAGAGGTCCTGGATTTAGACTCCAGCACAGTGAAAATAATCAGAAAAAAAAAGATCTTGCTTCTGTCCCGAACACTGATAGCCTTTTGTTCCTGTAAATATTCCCTAAGCAATAGAGCAAACAATTTACATAGTGTTTAGTTTGTATTAGGCATTATAAATAACCTGGGGGTGATAATTATATGAGAGAGTTTGCACAGGTTTTAGGCAAATATTACACGCTTTTAATACAAGGCGTCTGAGTGTCTGTGGATTTTGCCATCCATTGAGGTCCTGGAAGCAACCCCTAGCAGAGCCAAGCTGGCTAGTAGCTTTCTGCCTGCCTGTCATCTACCTGTCATCTACCTGTCGTCTACCTGTCGTCTACCTGTCATCTTGCTATATATCTATGTCCAGTTAAGGATTGAGTGTTTATATAGCAGCCAAGAGAGATAGATAGGTCAGTAGTTTCGTAGGTAGGTAGGTAAGTAGGTGGATGGGTAGGTACGTAGGTAGGAGAATAGATGGGTAGGTAGGTGGGCAGGTATGTAGATAATCTTGCAGTTTGTTCTATAAGGAATATGAAATGCCAGATGGTAAACACCCAGCTACTTCTCTAGACACTCAGCCACCCCATGTGTATTATATCAAGATCAGAGCCTATGGGGACAAAAAGAACCTGAAATAAAATGTTGCATACATGTCTGGTACAACTCACCCATCTTAGAATTTCAACCATCGGGGCCACACTTGGCTTTGCCCCAAAAGATGAGAATAAATCTACCTATTCGTAGGACAGTGACCTTGAGAGGGAAAGTACTGGCTGTGGTAGCCAGAGCAACACAGGCCTTGGCCACCGTCGCCCCTACCGCAGTGACAGCTTTCATATGCCGGAAGTGCCTTTGTCGCTAAGTAGCTGCAGGTCAGCAGGCCTGTTCTCTACATGATGGCCACCTCAGGGTGCACAGAGTTCTGCCGTCCTCAGTATACAGCTTCTATGGCCACTGAGGCTTTCTCTAACAGGTCACATGAACCACTGAGGAGACTACATGAACAATTTTCATAGATCTGGCCTGAAATTGTGCCCAACCTGCTCAGATTCTGTTAGCCCAAACTCAGCACATGTATTAGTTTTTTATTGTTCCTGAAACAAATTATAAAATCTTACCTGGTTATTAGATATTATAAAACAATATATGCTTATTCTCTCAAGATTTAGGAGGTCGGGGTCTGAAACGTGTGTCGCTGGCCCAAAGTGAAGGTGCTGGCAGAGCCCTCGCACGGCACTGCTCCTGGCCCCTTCCTCCAATCGCGAAGCCAGCAGGGTGGCCTCTTCCTTCAGCGGTCACGTCTCGCCGTTCTTGTCTTCTTTTCGTTAATTTTCCCCAAGAGTGATTCTTATTAGTGTGTATGTCCAATACGCAGTAGCTATGTCGAACCTGGAACTGGGGCACACATATTACGTCAATTCCCCGTTCACTTCCCCTCCCCCTCTCCTCCCTCCCACCTTCTCCTACGTCCTCTCTCCCTGTCCACAAGTCCGTCTCCCTGCTTCCTACCATCTCCTCTGCTTAGCTCTTTTATTTACTTATACTTCGGTTTTCTCATATTAGAGAAACCGTATGATATTTAACTTTCTGGGTCTGATTCATTTCACTAGACACAAAGGTCTCAAGGCACATCAATTTTCCTACAGATGACTCAAATATATCTTGATAGCAGAGTAGCGCTCCATTGTGTATATACACCACAAATTGTTTGCCTGTTCATCTGTTGCTGAACATTTCAGCATCTTCTATGGTTTAGCCGTTCTGAGTTGCTCTGCTATAAACATATATATATACATATATACATATATACATATATATATACATATATATATATATACATACACACACATACAAATATATATATATATATATATATATATATATATATATATATATATATGTTATATGACACCTTTAAGTATTTCACAAAAACATCCAGAAGAGGTATAGCTAGGTGAAATGGAATGTCTATTTTTAGTTTTCTGAGGAAATCTCTATACTGTATACTGACTGTACCAGTTTACAGTCCCACCAGCCATATAGAAGGGGTCTTCCTCCCCTACATTCTAGCCAGCATCTATCATTTTTTGAGTTCTTAAATAATAGCTGTTCTCACTGGGGTAAAATGGAACCTCAGTGTTTTGATTTGCAATTCTCAAATGGATAAAGATTCTGAACATTTTATCATGTATTTATTAGCCATTTGTACTTTATCTTTTGAGAACTCTCTGTTTACTTCAATTGCCCATTTTTAATTGAATCTTTTATTTTGAGAAGTCAATTTTTTTCCAGTTCTTTGGGTATTCTAATTATTCTAGTTATTAGTCTTCTGTAGGTAGCAAAAAAAATTTACCCATTCTGTTCATTCTCTCTTTACTCCATTGATTGTTGCCTCTATTGTGCAGAACCTTTTTAAATTTTCATTATTTATTTATTCATTTATTTTGAAACAGGGTCTCTCTCTCTCTCTCTGTAGCCCAAGCTGGTCCTGAACTCATTGGTGTAGCCCAGGCTGGCCTTAGACTCAGGACAATCTGCCTGCCTCAGCCTTCCTCCTGAGTGTTGATATTACAGGCATGCACAACCACACCCAGCTTTATGTAGTGCCGGGGAATAGAACACAGGGCCTTCCACTTGCAAGGCAACAGCTTAAACTGTGAAGCTTTCTAATTTGAGGCAATCCCAGTGTCAATTCTTGGTGTTAATTCTTGTACAACAGGTGTTCTGCTGAGAAGTCCTGGCCTACACCTGTGTCTTCAAGAGTTTTACCTATCTTGTCCTCCAGCAGGTTCAGTGTTTACGTTTTAATATCTGGGTCTTTGATCCATTATGATTTGATTTTAGTACATGGTCATGAGCGTGGATAGAGTCTTTCTTTGGCATGTGGATAACCAGTTCTCCCAGCACTATTTGTTAAAGAGAGTCTCTTTTCTTCAGCATATATTTTTTTTTGCTCCCTGTCAAAGATCAGATGGCTGAGGGAGTTCACAGTTACCTCTGGATCCTCAGTTCTCTCCCATTGGTCCCACCTGTTTGTTTCTGTGCCCGTACGAGATGGCTCATATCACTGTTGCTTTGTAATATAACTTGATGTCCAGAATCACGAAGCCACCTGATTTTGTCTTGCTGCTCAGGATTGCTTTGGCTATTTTGTGTCTCTTCAAGTTCCATGTGAATTTTAGGATTATTTTTCAGTTCTGTGAAAAATGCTGTTGATTTTTTTTAGGGATTGCACTTAATATGCAAATAAGTTTTGGTAGTACAGACATTTTGGCGATATTAGTTCTAGTTATCTAGGAACACATACATCTCTCATTCCCTAATATTCCCCTGAATTTCTTTTTTGAGTGTAATATACTTTTCATTTTACAGGTCCTTCGCTTCCTTTGTTAGATTTATTTTTAGGTATTTAATTTTTTGTAATGAGGAGGCTACCAAAGAACTCTTAGGACTGCAGTCGGACCTACCGCAGTAATCTGGGAAAATATCCTACCTGAAGGTGTCTAGTTAATTACATCAGCAAAATCCTTTTCTCTATATAAGGTAACAGTCACAGGTTCCATAAATTAGAAACTGAACACATTTGCAAACCATTTCAGCCTCTCCCTGTCTTCCCTCTGGCCTATGAGGTTCACATACACCTGCACATATCCCTGAAAGTCTCAAACCGTTGCCACATCAACTCAAGGTCCCACCTTTTATCTAAATATCATCAGCTCAAATGTCTCACACACAGACATAAGCACTTGCAGGGGGCTTGAGGAATGGTGCTGTGTGCTGTGGGAACTAGGGGGCAGCCTCTGGCACACTAGCATTGTTTGAAAAGCAACTCAAAGCTTTTCCTGGTTTTCACTTGGTTGTTAGGATTGTGGCAAAACTCCACCAGAAGTGGTGCCTAAAATCACAACTTGAAAGTATGGTGGGGCTCGGGAGTGGGTTTTCTTGAGAACTTCCCAGCAAAATATTTCCCTTCCTATAATACCTTGTTCCAATCTACATGGCCACCAGCAGCAGCAGCACTACACCTTCAAATTTTACAAAATAAAAACCATAAGATGGCTTCCAAAGTAGGGAGTTTCCTTCTCTGGTCTTTGTACTTAGAGCTATAATGAGTACGATGTGTCTAACCAGCCACCTGTGACCCTGATGGGGCAAGTAATGCCAGAGCGGGAGACAGAGGAGATGGGCTGAAGAGAGACAAATATTGTCAGTGATCTTCAGTCAAAAAAAAAGTGCTAAACAAAAAGAAAGGTAAGAAAGGAAAAGGAATGGACAGGAAAGGAGCTTCTACGGTGCGATGATGACCTCAGGTGACCTATGCTGGTACTCATGCCAAAGTTGGCTCATGCCTGTTCGGGTACTGATGAGAATATTACCACACCAGACAATTTTTTATTCAGCAGAGATAGCATCCGTGGCATCGCAGACATAACATGGCATTTGGAGCCAGACAGACCCAATTGAAGTGTCATTTCCATCACTTACTAGTTACCTTCGACAAGGTTGTTTAAACTTTCCTATCCTCAGTTTCCTTGACTATGAAATTAGGATGCAAATGTCTACACTACAGAGTTTTTGACATGAGAATTAAATGAAATAAAATATGTCGAAATGAGTGGTGCAGGGAGGGCAGTCAACACACATTAACTCCTTATGTGTTTCCCCAGAAAAGTTTCTAATTGAGTCCAGTTGTCTGGGGAGGAGGGGAAGCCTTCCTTCTGCATATCAGAGGAGCGCGAATAGCCTGCCACAGGGACGATGGCACAGGGTCTTCACTGTGTCTCCCTAGGTCGGGATAGGACAGCATTCTCCTATCATCTCAAATATCCAAAGTGCTTGGTAATACTGCATTAAAAATTTTAATCCTAGAGAAATGTGGATCTTATTAACACAAAGAATTCCTCTGCACAGTGTGTGCATCTAAGTTAGCCCATCATTATAAAATTATCTTATAAATGAACTTTCTCCTTGAGGATCCCAAAAGTATTTACAAGACATCATGCATAGACAAGGGATGACTGGAAAATGTGGTGAGTGTTTAAATTTAAAAACTTATTAAAGTAAAAGACACACACAGGCAAGGACTATGGACTAAGTGTGTTTGAAATAAGACGGATTATTTTGAGTATTCTAGAGGGGGTGATGACAACATGGTTTTTGACATAATAATTTTTTAATTTAAACAGTCACTGGATTTTATTACTTTTCACATATGTATGTCTGAACACATTTTATTTTATAATTTCATGAGCATGAAAAATATACAGAAAGTCACATACCACATTGATACTCCGTGGCTAGTGGGCAGCGGGTGTGATACTGGAATAGTAGATCAGAAAAAAGGCCGAAGAAGGGTACACAAACAGAACAATACACATAACACAGTCCCATTTGGGGAATTTGTTTACATGTTCAGAAAGAGGTAAAAAGAAATAAGACTAGAATTAAAACCACCTGGTTGTAGAAATGACGGTGTAGTACTGCTAAGTAACAATGCGTTACTGATGACAAGTTATGGTGTTTGTTTGTAGTATGGCTCAGTTCTGATTTAAACCATCCAATTGACAGTATATTTACAGATGGGACATATTTGCTCAGGAAGATTTCAATAGAATGCCTTGAACACGTGTGAGGGAGAGAGGCCACAGGGAATGTCTTTCCTTTGTAGGAAATAAGATTTTTACTTGGTTATACAGCTTATACAGTTTTTTATAATTTGGAGAAAAAAATACCTTTTGAAAAACTAAGTAAAGTAAATTTTCTTTAAATTCAGAGCTGATATTTTTCAGCCAAAGACTAAAGGTTTCTGCCGTCTAAGGCTCACTGCTGTCAAAACTATGCAATTTTTTTCGTCATTTTGGTGAATTAGAAGGATCTAAAACCACTGGAAAGGTAGAAACAGGCAAATCCTTTCCCTTTGGTCTGCCTCTGACACGTTAATCTTGCCATCAGAATTAAATTTTCTTCTAAATCAAAACCGAAGACTTATCAATTTGATCAGTTGCCAGGACCTTTATAAATGCTCTTTTTGCTTTTAGAAATAGACTTTTCAAGGAACTAACCTCAAGTGAGGGACCACCCACCCTACGATCCAGACGTAACAGATGGAGCTGGAACTCAGTATCAGCCTGGGTTCCGTCCTCTTGCTCCTGCACATCAGACAATCCTTTTCTTAGAAATTTATGAAATCACAGGTTTAGGTTTGGACTCTGAACATAAAGAAGCCAGTTAAAAGTTCTCCATGTGGTTCGGTTGAATAAATATTTCTCTTTGGGGTATAGGGACAAAGTTCCAGCCAACTACGGTGTCATTTATTTCCATTTGTAAACGAGTACTCTGTGGCATTTCTTCCTCGAAACATCCTAGAGAAAGTGATGAGCCTGAAGCTGAAAATGGTTATTAGCAGGTTCCTGGGTAAAATGATGTCTTAATTTTCATATCTCATAAGCCTCCAGCAGTGGGGGAATACTCAGTGTTCCAGCAGGAAGTGAGGTGATCCGAGGGTGGCCAGAATCCATGGTTTCACTTTCTTCCAATTTAAGTCCACTAACTTGTATAGTATTTTTGAAAGGGGAAAGAGTTCATAGGTAATGCAGCACAAAGAGAAAAGTCTACTAGAACGAAGAATGCCTTCAAAATGGGGATGGCAACCAGATGTAGCATGTGAATTGAAGCAGAAGAAATAAGGACCATGCAAGGCACCAGATATGCAGGTGGGATTTCAGAAGCTTAATAAAACAGAGTGAGAGCTGAAGGTAGTGTCATCAGAAAGTGCAGATTAATTTTAAAAGCAGACGCTGTGAGCTTAATGTCTGGAGAGTTTAAATATTGCTTTTCATTTTGTAACACGAGAAAAAGATACGAGATTTTGAGCTGATGATCTCTCCTATTTTTTCCACGTTGGAGATTCTCTGTGAAATCCAAAATGGCTGTGGAGTGATATGACATATGGTTTTGAGCAGTAATAAAGGTTCTGACTGGCATTTCATTCTATGACTAGGTTTAAACCTTTGAGGTAATATAACCAAGATCAATACATTCACATGCATCCCCACAGACACACACACATGCCCATACTTATACACGTGCTTCCCTAAAATACATAGTGTTTTAGTCAGCTTTCCTGTTCCTGAGACGAACTGCTCAACATTTACAACTGAAAGGTGGTGTTCAATGTGGCTCACGGGGTCAGGGCATTCAGTCCATGGTCAGCTGGATCCAGGGCAGAAACATCATGGCAGAAGGACAGAGCAGAGCAAAGATGCTCAAAGCATTTGGGAAGGAGATCAAGGGAACAGTGCCAGAGAGGGAAGGCCTAAGGGTCACACTTCATGCGCCACCCAGACATTGCCAAAAGTCAGACTCACCAGTCCTCTAGGCCATTTCTAAACCAATCAAGATAGTAAAATCAAGCTTACCTATCATGTCCAATGATTAGAAATTAAAGACATTTTGCATAAAATAGATTCAGATTGGTCTATAAAACACTTACTAAATACTGCCCTTGCACATAAATCAGAGTACAACTGTATATTTAAAAAATACTACATTTATGATTATACTTAGGGAAAACTTCTACAGAAGTAATCACCAATAAGTGCTATACGTTGTGTTTAGAGAATAGAAGTGTGTTTTCAGCTACTCCCACTCCCAGAGTCAAATATTTAAAAGATGATGTCTCCATTGACTAGTGCTGCCCTTCTTCTCTGTCTCATATCTGGACAGACTTTGTTCCCTGGGCAGGAACTACAGAGGTGCTTCATTTAGCAAGAAGAGCTGAATATCAGCAGAAGTGAAGCAAAATCAAGAATGGCTTTTGAGAGGGAGAAATGACGTAGTTTTCAACTTTGCTTCTGGAACTAGTCAGTACACAGTGTATTTGTATTTTGTGAGAACAGGTTGGGTAAAATGCTCATTCAAAAGCATTGCTCTTTTATGAGTGAGGGTTTAGAAAAACAAGCAATGGGAGGCATAAAAGAATAGAAGTGGGGTTGACCACAAGGATTTGACTCACATGGTTACGGAAGGTGAGAAGCCTCAGGGGTTGCTGTCTGCAGTCTGGAGACCCAGGCTGGGGTGGTACAGTTTGGAGGCTTGGGAACCAGAGAGCTGATAGAATCTATTCCAGCCATTATCTGAAGACACAAGAACCAAAAGTGCAGAGGGAAGAAGACTGATGTTCCAATCAGGTACTTTGGAAGAGGTCAAATCTATTCTTCACTCACCAACTCATTCTATGTTGGCCCTCAACATCCGGAGTGTTGCTCATCCTTGGAGGGGAGTAAAACCACCAGTTTTACCCAGTCCATAGTCTTAAATACTTATCTCTTCCCGAAACACCTTCACTGACACCATTCTATATAAAAGTTAAATGCTATCTGGGCATCTTGTGGTTTAGTCAGGTTGACGTGTAAAGTTCACCATAGCGCCTTCATTAAGATGCTAGGATTTTTAGTGAACTAACAAATACAGAACCTCCTGGAGTTGTGCGTGACAGTTAGCACCTGGATGGGGAAAACAGAGGAAACTCAAGGCAGTTAGATGAGTCTTTATATCTTTGGCAGAAAAGTCAACGGGAAGCCTTAACATGGAGATGTTGGGTGCCAATCCGCATACTCTGAAGCAGGACCCATACTCTCCCTCTCTCACACCTGCTCATAACCAGGCTGGACCAGCCCACCCCACTCTGACTTGAAAGGTTTCACACAGCTGAAACACAATTATGAGGGAAATATCATTTTTAACTTTTACTGGTTTTTCTCCACCATTCAGAAAATCTTTTTATAGAGGAGCAGTATGGAGAAAGCCACAATTTACACGTGTGGGTAGGAGGCTCAATTTGACACATGCTGTTAGTTGGTTGTCAGAAATGATTTGTTTGGTCTGGCTGCCCAACAAGTGAGGCAAGGAAAGTCGTAGTCCATAGGAGGACCTGTCCAAGATGGTGGAACTCAAAAGGAAGGATGGAGTGGGCAACATTTATCTCATAGTGTCCCCTGAATCACAGCGTTTCAGTATTAAATAGTGCTTCCCTCCCTTGGAGAACAGCATTTGGCTTGTCCATGTTGCCAGGCTGTATTTTGCCTTATGCTTTTTTTAATCTCAACCACCTCCTACATTAAGATATGGATTTTGTACATCATAAAAGCCATGACTAGTTAAAATATCTCCATGCCATATTCTGGGGTGACCCATATGCATGAAGCTCTAACACAGATCAATTTGATTTTGACATATAGCATAAAAATTATAGCAAGAACTTCAGACCACACAAACTAGGTTCAAATCGTGGCCCTGCCAGTTGCTAGTCTGTGACCTTTGACTTGATCTGTCTTCTGTAGCATGTGCTTCACAGGCTGATAGACAAGTAGGCCAATATTTATAAGATGCTTCCACAAGGATGTTACACGTTAGTTTTTATCATTTAGGGGAATTTTCATTTGTTTTTTGCATGTGTGTACAGGAAGTGTATATGGATTTTCTTTTAAAAATGTGTTTCCTTTTGCTGTGAGTCAGGTATAATAACAAAACCCTGAACTCCTCCATCTATAACCTGGGTACGAGAGCTCAGTCAGTGTTTAGGCTGAACAAGCCTAGAGACGGGGAAGCCCCTTTCCGGAGACCCCGGCTCATTGTTGTAATTGTATTTTCACTAGAGTAGGGAAGCAAGAAGAAAATGGAGTCCACGTGGATTCACCCACCTGGAAGACAGTGGAAGAATCAGACGTATTTTACTCACCATGAGATGCATGAGAAGCCTGAAGAGCCACTGTGTGCCTGTGAGTTCTAAGAAAATTAAGAGTAAGACAGGAAGGAGAAAGACAGTGAAGGATACAAGGGCCTCATATGTACTCGTGATCACCACGACCTGCAGTCATTACCTCTTCACAGAAAAGAATTACGTGAAGATATGATGCATGAGTGAGCCAGGATTTGTACCCAGGACAGCCTGGCCTGCAGCGTCTGCTCCTCCTCCTTCCAGGATTTACTTCTACAAGGCCACGTGACTTATGTAGGTGTGGCCACTTAACAACTATCAGATCGAGTAAGCAAGGTAAGATTACTTCTCACCAGATGGCTTTGTTCTTTCAAGTCAGGTAAATAAACGGTGTGTTTTTGACATTTCTTATTCAAATTAGTGGCCCCAAAATGGATTTTTGTTCTTGGAGAACTAGCATGTATGCTTTGGGAAAAGTTCTCTGAATTGATCCCCTCGTTCTTGGGTACTGAAGAATAAATGGCGGTGAAATGAAGCCAGGCAGCCCGCAGGCGTGGCCGGACCCACGGGAGGGAGCCCTGCCAGGGGGTCCAGCTGCGACGCTTCTGTTCACCCTTTGGGGATTTAGATTCCAGAACTGCCGGTAGTAACCCAATATAAACTGCATTCCCCTAACCCCAGCTCCATCCCAGAGCAGGGATACTGAGGCGACACCAACTCAAGTCCCTGCCTACAGGCTGCATGCCAACTCTTCCCGTACATCCTCAGGGATAACTCAGGAGGTCGAGTGATCACTTCTGACCTGGAGGCAGACAAGAGCAGACAGGGCCCCCTGGAGACATTCCAGAGAGTCATTTCTCCTAATTCTGCAGTCTTGCCTTCGACCCTACATTCAGACCATGGGCCACCCTCACCAAGGGGCATGCCTCCTCCTGCTCCGTTCTCCAGGGGGATTTCTATAGAGCTTCTGGGAAAACTTGCCAAGGAAGATGTAGGTTGAAAGTTTCTACTGGCTTAATGTGGTATTTTAGCACTCTCCAGTCCCCAGAGAAGATGGTTTTGGGATGAAGAACTGTGCTCTGTCATGTCGCCCAGCTGGCCCAGTGCGATTCTGGAGCATCCCCCAAGCTCACGTGCTGAGGGCTCGGCCTCCAGCTAGGAGAGGTGCTGTTGAGAGGCGTTGGAAACCTTAAGAGGAGAAGTCCAGCTGGGAGAAGTAGGTGATTAAAGGCGGTCTTTGGGAGATACTGAGATCTTGTTCCCTTACTCCCCGAGGTTTTGTATTTTTCTTTCTTCCCGGCCACCACGAAATGAACAGCTTTCTTCGAGTGTGCGCTTCTTCCATATGGGACTGGTAACATGGAGAATCTTTACAGATGTATGTTGATCACAAGCTCAGTGTCTTGATGCTCATGCAAGGTTTTCATCGCCACAAATTAAGCCAGTCAGTGCTCTCACTTTAATCTCCTCCAAAAGTTTCTACACTCAAAAAAAAAAAAAACCAAAGTTTAAATTGGGGCTGGAGAAATGGTACAGTGTCACGTCTCCCTCGACCCGCAAGAAAGACACAACAGCCGCGGTTCTTCTCCAAGCTTTATTCAGGCCTCTTCTTAACCTTGTGCTCGAGCACCTTCTTTTCTCTCTCCTTCTTCCTCTCCTCTCCCCCCACCCCTCCGCTAAGCTGCAAGCAATTTTATAAGCCCCACAAGCCTATCATATCTCACTACGTGGCGCTTTTAGACAGGAGCCTGCACATGAGGAGATCAGTGGCCAGTCCGTGATTTCCACATATGGAGTTGTTTATCACATTTTATTAGGAGGTGTGGCTGCCACGCAGGCGCCATCCTTTCGGGGCAACATCTAATCCTGCCCCTTGGCCCGTTGCCCGGCGCCATCTTAGGGTTTGGCTCCCCACAGTACAGCAGTTAAAGTGCTTGTCTAGCAAATGCAGGGCCCCGGGTTCGATTTCCCAACCCTGTAATCCCAGCACTCAGGAGGCTGAGGCAGGAGGATTGCCAAATCCAAGCTAGCCTAGGCTAGCCTAGGTAAATCCAGGACCAGCCTGGGATACAGAGAGAGAGATCCTGTCTCAAAAAATAAAAAATGATCAAATTGAAATATTAAAGATTGAGCATTTATTAAAGGTAAGGCACTGGATAGAAAAGTCAACCCTTACAAAAATAGAGGTCAACAAGGGACAATTGTTACATTTGATATACAAGACTTATAATTATTATGTTAACAAAAAAGTGAAACTTTTTGATAACATTATTAAAAGAATTTTTAAATGAATCTTTCTCAAATAAAATCTCTATCTGTTGTCATGGTTAGTTTGTCCCCCTCTTTGGACCCCAATTTCCTCACCTCTAAAATGTGCTAATATTGATAAGGCATTTTACATGAAGTTTTGTAGTCAGTAAAAATAAAAAATACTAAGATCTATTTTTTTTTATTTTTACAGTAACATTAACCTTCAGAATGCAATAACTGAGGCATTGCCTGATCTTTAGGAAAAGCTGGCAGTGAGAAGCCATGAATTCCTACTCTAATAGTGTCTAACTCCTTGGAAGCTAATCTTGTATTGTGTGACATACTGTACCCTGAACCGAGTCACAATGAGTGCTAACACGAGCTGAATTCTGTTGCCCCCAAACTCATGCACTGAAGGCCTAGGACCTCAGAATGTGACTGTATTTGGAGACGACATTTTTAAAGAATACATTAATTAAATTGAGGTCACTGCTCCAAAAGTGGCCACAAACCAGAAGGAATCCCCATTCCCCCACAGAGAGACTGTCCTGTTGCGATATAAATCAGCACTGTCTTTTCAAAGCTTCTTATTTTTTTATGGTTGAGTCGGCTTCTCCAGACAAATGGGTTTAGAATCCAAAGTAAATGAAAGGACCCAGGGTGTTGTGCACCAGGATCTGCTCATAAGAGCTCACCAGTGGGGTCATTGGATGGCACGTTCTCCGGAAGTCCCTCACGTTGGGTAACATATGCAAGCATGCGTGCCGACTGAGCCAAACTGCTAACTAAGCGCCTTTCTCTGTGAGGTCCAGGAGGCTAAAGGACGTGGTGTTTAAGCTCTGTCTTTGCAATGTCAACTCAAACACAGCAACACCAAAAACTGCACAGAGATTTAACAGTGTATTACAGCCAATAGCCGGGTCTCTTTACTGCTGAATATTTAGTTCCTCTTTGATTTACACCAGAGGTTTGTTTTTTTTTTTTTTTTAATCACATAACACAGCTTGTGTTGAGAAGAAACGAGATGGTATCTCCATATCCGGAGGTGAGATCCCAGCAGCCCATCCGTTAGTTCTTGATTGCCACCACTATGATGTATGGTTTTAAGTACTTCATTAGTCTGAGGCGCCGCTCCCCGGGGCTCCCAGATAACAAAGGATACTGTGGGGGCTTTCCAAATGTTCAATTTCAATCATTGTTATGAAATGTAGGCAGTTTGTGAGGAAGAAAACTCTACGATTTTTAGATGGTGCTTTTAAAATCTTTCAGTCTAGGGGTAAAAAAAAATGAATTTTTCTTTTCAATTGTTAGCTCTTATCAGAGGATAGTAGCTACTATTTAGGGCAGGATGTTAAAAAGTGCACCATGGCCAAGTACAGACTTACAAGAAACAATGTCAGGATTGACACTGATGTCTGACGTAGGCGCAGAATTCAAGGAAGCAGCAAGACAGCCTGGATATTTTCCATCTCTAAATTAGCCCTTTGTACTTTCCGATGAGGACACTGAGCTCCAGAACATTCAAAGATATTCACAGGGTCACTTATATCCACACTTTCTTTTCTGCATACCATTGGACAAAATCCCAATTGCGTAAATAGAACTCCTTTCTACCCTCGAGACAATGGTAATGGTCTTCCATCTGGGAGGAAATCCTAACCCAAAGAGAAGTGCTGAAATTCATCCCTTCCTGAGGCAATGTGTCCATCCCACCCTCAAGGTCAGGCTGACTTTGTACTTGCTTAAAGACTCTCTCCCTTTCTCTTCTAAAAGGTTTTTCACCTTAGAAATTCAGAGACAAAACTGCCTCTGGGCACCATTCACTCATCTGTAAGTTGGGGAAAATAATATCCAATGTCCCAGTTCTGCACTTTGAACTCTAAATTCTTTGGAAAAATACTTCAATGAAATACGTTTAAGTCATTGTCATTATGTCAAGAATAGATTAAAAATCAGTGGATGTACGTAAACAAAATATTCTGTTCTTAAATTGGGCAAAATAAAGGAGAAAAGGTAAAGGTGACACTAAACCTTTTTGAAGGTGTAAGAACAAGGAGTTAAATTTTAATTCCCTGTAGCAATTACTTTTCCCCAAGGGGAAGGACACTGAGAGCTCTGTGCTGCCACGCCATCTACTTTTTATGGCACCTACGAGCGAGCGCTTCTTTCCAAACTGCCACACTCGTCATTGCTTCCAAATAAGAATTGATGAGTTTGAAAAGATATGAAGATTCATTAGTCGCAGCTCTAAATATTGCAGATGAAATTACTTCCATCCACTGCAGCTTAAGGTAGGCTCACGGGGCATCAAATGGTACCCTGGAAAGTCCCATTTCTGAGAAATTAGCCCCTGTTGGGATAAACGCAGAGGCAGCTATACAGGGACGGTAGGCTCACCAGCCCAACCTGTGGTGAATCCTTCTCTCGACACATGATTAACACTTGCTCTTCAGAGCTAGGGTCACGCCTGTATGCTAAGAATATCCAAACAGATAGGGGAGGGGAAGTTTGATATTGATATGGCATTTTAGATGAAGTTCTGTAGTCAGTAAAAAAAAAAAAAAACCTATAACTAAGATCCATTTTTTTTATTTTTACAGTTACATTAACCTTCAGAAAGCAATAATTGACGTAGTGCCTGCTCTTTGGGAAAAGCTGGCAATGAGACGCCATGAATTCTGCTGAGCACCTGATGAGTGATTTACATTAATTATCATATTTATTGTCACAGCGTCCCGAAAGGGTAGATAACATGATCTATGTTTTGCAGATATGTTATAGAGATACTCAGGGCTCAAGTGGACTAATCATGAAATTAGTGACCAGGTAGTTCAAAGTCTTGGAACTAGAAATAGGGAATGAGTGAACTGTCCCTTGGGTCTCTTCCACTGAGCCAACTTGAAGGCTACTTTCTGCTGTATTTGGTGAGCAAGCCAAATCCCTAGCATTATAATTCCTCCCAAAGTCTTCTTTCAAAACAACCAAATCTCCACTCTGGATTGCCCGTCTGATTTGCCTGTTCACTATCTTCCCAACACCTGGATGGGAACAGCCAGCATGCCCGAATGCAGGAAGGGATGGCCCTGCATACTTTCTTAAGGTGGTGTTGTGAGCTTACGTAACATATACATATTGTGCTGGGCCTGGTGGTACAGGTCTATAATCCCAGCTTTCTGGGAGGTTGAGGCAGTAGGATCACAAATTGAAGCCCAGCCTGGGAAACTTAGATACTTAGTGAGTCTCTGTCTCAAAATCAACAATCAAAATTGCCTAGGACTGTAGCTCGGTGTGAAGCTAGTTGAGTAAGCTAGCCCTGAGCTTGATCCCCAGTACTACCAAAAATTAAATTAATTAACTAACCAGTTAAAATATGCACATAGATTGAGGCATAACTGGAGAGAGGTTACCATATTTCATTGTGACATTCATTTCATCCTGCATTTCTCTTAACTTTGTGACTTCCATGACCAAGAGCTGGGACCTCCACCCTCCCCCTCTCCCAATTGCTTCCAGCTCAATGCTTTGCTCCCAGCAGGTGCCAAATGCATGGTAGCAGAGTGATTTACTAATTGAATAATTGGCCCATTTATAATTCTTCCTACTGAGGTATCTTCAGCTATCAACCTATTCCTTCCTTTCTATTCACCTTCTCCTAGGCAGTTCCCAAAAGAACTGCATCCTTCCTGCTGCCTTGAGGCTTACCTGAGATGCCCTCTGCTCTGACACCCTGTTCTGACTCGCCCCAACATCGCGAGGCGCAAGGACAATGACTCAGCTCAGTACTACGTCTAGATTTTCCATGGCCTTTTCTCCTTGATCATTTGCCTCATTGCCAGTCTGAGTGACTCAGCTACCAGCTGAATGGAAATGGTGTTTGTTGTGCTTCCAAAACTCCATGTACAAAGTAATGTTTTCAAACTCTTCCAGAGTCACCACCTCATTTGATTGACATAGAACCTTCTGATGCAAGCAGGATGTAGCTCAGAGACATATGTCATGAAGAGGAAGGAGAGACAGAGAAGGACTTAGCCAAGGTCACAAAGACAGATAAGCTAGTGAGTGTCTGATGCACATCCGAGTTCTTTTCTCAGCTCCACAACTTCTTCAGTTGCTGGCTGACCTTGTTACTGTAGGCAGGGCAGAGGTCTCACCCACCGACTCGGTGGGCACTTAGGACAATGGATGTTGACAAACTTGACCGTAGCTTCTAAAAGTGCACTTGTGGTTTCTCAGTTCAGCCTTGAAAATATTTATGGAAGTATTTTTGTTAGAAACAAAAGGATTGCTGGAAATATTTAGTGTTAGAAAAATGGTATCTTGCTGAAATCTCACGGAAAATGGACATTGCTCACTGATTATGTGAGAGGATTTTGAGAGGTGATGGTAGGAAGTGAGTGCTGAAGGCGTTTCAGACTCGTCCAGAGTCACTTCCTCATTTGACTGACGTGGAACCTTCTGAGGCAAGCATGTGCTAATTGCCTTGGGACCACTGGCTGCAGCTCCCGGGATTTGTGCCCACTGAAGGAATTAGTTCGCTTGGATCTTGTCCACCAGACCAGACTGCCCAGAGACAGGGCCAGGAAACAGTCCCACAGTCAGAGTGGGTGGGACACGTAGGCTATGTGAGCACCTAGCGGTCAGGAGACTCAGGGTACAGGGGAGGAAGTCAAACCCCAAGAAGGAGTGGGAGACAAGGTTCTCAGCGGGTGAAATGCAGAGTGGATGCTACCAGGCATGAGTGATGCCTGGCAAACTGCTGAACCAAGGGCACCAAATTATGACTTTGCGCCTGTGGGGATCGTGTGATCCACAGGAATAGACTTTAATGCTTGCCTTTTTACTTAATTTGTTTTATAATTTTTAATGAAGCTTTTTCCTTGAATTTATTTCTTTGTGTTTTAGAGGTACAAAGTAGACTAAATATTTCTTTACTTCTTTCTCTCTCTTTGTCTTTCTTTCTTTCTTTTTTCTTTCTTTCTTTCTTTTTGAGGTTCATAAGACAGCGACTCTGAGCCCAAGGCCTTTACACCCTCCAGCCCATTTTCCTATTTTTCATTTTGAGTTAGGGTCTTAATAAGGCACTAAGTGGCCAAGGTTGGGCTCAAACTTGCAATCTTCCAGCCTCAGCCTCTCAGAATGCTGGGATTGGAAACTCATTTCTTAGCTTTGTGGCCCTGAAAATAGTTCTCTACTCCTCTTCTTTCTGATTTTGTAAAGCAGAGACACTTTGGCCTGCCACACAGAATCATCATGAGATAAGGAGCTACTCTGTGGGGGCACATCGTGCAGACTCTGCTCAGAAATGAATTTTCTTGGTAGGTTTTCCCTCAGTCGCCTTCTGTACACTACACACATGTTTCTTAGTGTTTCATGTTTCTGTCTTAGTTGCTTTCTCATTGCTGGAGCATAGTACCTGATATCTACAACCTTAGAAGAAAAGATTTATCTCGCAGTTTCAGAAAGTCTTACACAGTTCATTCAAGGGAAGCTGGCGACGGTGGAAGCACACAGTGGATGCAAGACCAGGGGGAGCTCTTCACAACATGGTGGAACACAGCCAAGTCAGTGAGGAAGGGCGGACCAGCACATACCTTCCAGGTCAAGCCCCAGCATCCACTCCTTCCAGCCAGGCAGTCCACGAGGTCCACAGGTAACTAACAACATCCAAATAAGTGAGGCTTTGGAAGGGCCCTTCAGATCCCAGGCACAGCCCTTCCCCAAGTCCAGGCCCCTCTGAAACTCTCACACTCGTTTGGTAGTCTGGAGAAGGAATACATGGATGAGAAGAACACATTGGTAGAGGATAGATTAATGGAGAAGTACACACTTACCTACACAGGTGGAGCCAGGACAGGTAGAAAAAGATTTTTAAAAAAAGATAACCAGAGATAGAGAATTGAACTACTGTGTTAGACCCACGTATCCTTATGAGACATTACCATGTCATCTGCCCAAAACCAAAGCCCGAGTAATAGCAAACTTGCATTTAGGAGGTTTCACTGCAGGTCCTGCTTATTTATATATTTTTTTTCCTTTTGCTGAGTGATGAGATAGCACAGGAAAACAGAAGCCACGGATGAGAAAAAAAATCAAACCTACTCAGATGCTAAAAGTAGAATCAAACTAAACTTGGAGAGCGAAGAACATAGGCTGTTTTCCTCATTCTTATTGTCCATGCTCAATCCCCCAAGTCGGTCACATCCCCTGACCTCTCACCTCCTCCCCTGACCTCTCACCTCCTTCCCTGACCTCTCACCTCCTCCCCTGACCCCTCACCTCCTCCCCTGACCTCTCACCTCCTCCCCTCACCCCTCCCCTCCTCTCCTTGCCAGAAATACCCATGGCTCCAGCTTTCACCGTGAAGTGGGGACGTAACTAAAATCACAGTTGCACAGAACCCAGGAACACTGAGGTCTTGACGTAGAGGGCAGAGTGAGGGCAGTGGTGAGTCCAGCTCCTGGAAGAAAGAGCGCAGGAGGGAAGAGTCGTTGAGACTGATGTTCCAGCGTGGCTGCTGTGCATCACACACTTAGGGCTTGAGAGAGTCCCAGGCAATAGCACCCTCACTGGCATTGCCCAAGCCCATGGAAGGATGTGTAATAAATGGATGAGACACATTTGAGCAGAGTCGCCCATGTGTTAATTGTCTTGGGACCACCAGCTGCAGCTCCACTGAAGGAACCGGCTCAGATCTTGTCCGCCAGACCCTTGTAAGTGCAGCCCGAAGTTTTCCACATGTGGAGTCATTTTTAACCACAACGCATTTTACCCCCATCCACACACACACACACACACACACACACACACATAATTACAACGGTAGCTTATGTTTCCAGAATTGCTATCGTATGCAAAGCCCCTAAGTTTGTTCTAGTGTATTGATCTCATGTATGTTCATTCGATCCCTGTGAGGTAGACCACTTCATGCCACTTCACAGATGGAAAGCCAAGATGCATGGAAGTTAGAGCAACTTACCCAAAGTCACACAGCCAGCAAGAGAGAGCTGATAAGTGGACACCGACTGCCCACCTCCACATTCCTCTCTTCTCAGGGAGACTCTGCTTCCCCCAATTATATGTGCGCTTTGTCTGAAGAATCAGTCCCACCAGCGTCGCATACAGCCAGTGACACCTTTACTTCATCTTGTATGAATTAAAAGCGTGATGCCTGCTCCACTAGGTACTCAACTCCTCACGAACAGGACTGGGAGGACCTCACTCACCTTGGTCAACTCTCTCCTCTGCGCTCCCACAGTCCCCAAGGCTTGTTTCTCCAAGGCCTAATCACAGTCTTTTCCATTGCTCTGTGTTGCTAGAGTTTTCTTCGTTATGGTGATTCATGCACCTGTCACATCTTGCCCATCTATAACAGGTAAATATTTTTGGAATAAATGAATACATATTCTGCATCTAGCTCCTCCCATCTAGCAAGGACAGATTATTTGGAAACACTAGTTTAGATTGTGAAAATAATGCAGGTGCTAGGTGTTTGCAGTAGGAAATGAACTCCGCACTGAGAGTCCCTTTCCCGTCAGGTGTCCTCTCCTTCCAAGAGAGTAGGGCTTGGAGTGTGTCCCGCTGAAGGGACCAATATTAAAGCCAAAACGTGAGGGCAGAGTTAGGAGCCCTCTTCATGGGCTTAAATATAGCAGGTTTAGGAGGATGGCAGTGAGAGGCCAGTGTCAAAAGACACTTTCAATAGAGATGCGCAGGCCTCTGGCTGCCTCTGATCTGAAGCCGCTGCAGGGTATGGCTTTAATATGGAAAATGGAAACACTTCCCTCGAGGCTGACAAGACCCCATGGGTCTTCAGAAAGATGAACTACATAGACTTGGGGGAGTGAGCATCCTGAAACACAGATTCTACGGCCATGTAACAAGGTTTCACCCTTCATAACAAATCTGGCTGACACACAGGGAGACATTCCCTCCCAGTTCCTTCCAAGGGCATCCCTTTAGAAGAGATTTGTACATCGCTACTTAGGTGAAATAACCAGAGACATTGGGAAGTTTCCAGCCTGGTGTTGCGGACGTGACATATGGGGTTTGGGGAGACAGCAAGAGCCCAGGTGTTACCTACAGGTCACTTCTCTTGGGTCTAACTCAGCAATGTGTTCTAGAGGTTTTTATGTAATGTCTTTCCACTCTGCAAACTAGCCACCGAATCCCAGAGGCCTGGTCTGAGCTCAGCAGAGGAAAAGTAAGATCTCCCAAAAGCGGTCAGATCTGCCTGATTTGAAAATTATGACCTGTGGAAATTGGATAATAAATCTCTGATTGTGAGAAAAGTTTGGTCCTAAATTGGACTACACATGGGGAGCTTGTTTTCCTCATCATAAAAGCATATGTGGCCTACCGATAGTGATAACACTAAACTGAGGGGACAGAGAGGAAAGAAAAACACACTCAAAAAATTTGCCATCATGATAAATTCGTATAAGAGAGGATTGTGTTTGACTTTTTGCTCAGAAAGACCATGTTGAGGTGATATCTTAGAGAAGTGCCAATACGATTGTCCTTGCCTGGTTTCTTGATGTCCCACCATACCTGAGACACTCGAGACTTTATAATATGAATCCTAATGCTCACTGTATACATTGATGAAGCAGTAAAACAAGCACAAGCCAACCATTCTGAGTGAAAACTCGATGCCTCAAAAAATGAGAAACACGTAAAAGAACAAGGTAGCCGTGGGTCAGATTCACACACACAGCTCCTATCTTGCTTGCTGGGTAGAAAAAAACCCAAAGCAGATGGTTCTTTTGCCCACAGATGAAGCGGTGTTGGGGACTGGGTGATGGCAGAATGCTAGGCCAGAAGGGCATAGGAGATCCAATTGAAGGTTGGCTGGCCAAAGCATAGAACTGGATCCACTTATTTCTAATTAAGATAAATTAACAAAAGGGCACTGGGAGATGTGATGCTTGGAATTATGGGTAGTAAAATCTACTCAATAGGAGGAAATGCATTTTTTTCCGGTGCTTTAGAAAATCACTTCATGTAGAGTCTGGTTCATTTATTCATGCCCTAAAAATTGCGCCCAATAAGACCCAAGGATATTTCTGACAGAAGCACATTCCAGGAAACTCAATCTGAAGTACTCTTGAGGGTCAGAGCTGGGGCGAATGAGTGAGTCTGGCTGCCTATAAAGACTGGATTTGGCCTGTACAGAAAGGCTTTCGTTCCCCACCCCACCCCCGTTTTATCCAAGTGATAAATACACACCACTGAGCAACCTGGTGGACATAGCTAAGATTGGTGTAATGCCCAGGTAGCCCACTTGGTTATTGACCATTTTATTTGTTCCACCTGGTGCTTACTTGTCTTTCTAGGGGTAAAATCACTATTCCACTGTATGTAGAAAAGAAATGAACTCATGTGAGACTCATGTGAGGTAGAAACAATTGTAGGGAGGGGACTAAGGACAGAAGAAACCAGACTGGCATAATGCATAAGGAACAGGAATCTTTCGTGGGATTTCTTAAAAGTTGGAACAACTTTTTCCCCCAGTTTTCCATCCAAGAGTGAGATTGGAGAGTTATTTCAATCTTCACTCTATTTAGGGGACTCAAATATTTCAAAGAGAAGACAAGCTTTGCTGAGCATTCTGAACAATTGATTCCAGATGGATTTTCTCTGCATCATTTTTGGAATTGTCTTGTTTAAATGTGTTCTAAAGATAGAATGTACATATTCATTAAAGCTTGAAGGATGTTGAACTATTAAGCAACCAGGAAAGCGATTCTGGCCACATTCTGGTCTCACGTGGGCAAATGACTTTAATACTCTGTGTGTGTGTGTGTGTGTGTGTGTGTGTGTGTGTGGCATTCACCCTGGCAGCATAGGTACTGCTCAGGGACATACTCAAAAGGAGTATTTCTTTTATCTGAGCTAATTTTGTGACTTCCTTTGACCAATGAAAAGGTCAAAATTCTATTATTCTCCTCATGATCAAAGCCTGGAGAGACTGGCTACTTTATCCCCACCCTTTGGAATGTTGCTGTCGCTCTATGAAGCTGACTTCGGTGGGACTGGAAAGTCCGAAGGCCAAAGCCCAAACCACGCCGGTATCCCAGCTGCGCCAGGCCTTGGTCAGCTCCCCAGCTGAGGGAGACAGCTTCCCCTCCGAGTGCTACCAAGACGAATCAGAACTGTCCAGATCACGGACAGAAATATACTTAAAAATGGACTACTGATTTGAAGCCATTATATTTTGGGATGGCATATTATGAAGCAGAGATTGCTGATGATACCCTGAGAAAGATTTGCCCATAGACATATCTCAATGAATTTCAGATTTAAATCATACAAAGTATTCTTTTTGATCACATGGATTTTTTCTTTTTATCAGTACATATTTGTGATACATAATAATTACACTCGACTTGGGGAAATGGTACAATTACATATCAAATCTTAATCATTTTTACTTGTCTTTCCACTTTCTGCTTTCTCATCTCCCCTCTCTCCAGATGATTGTTATAAATACTATAAATCAATAACAAAAAGAAATCTAGGGAGTATGCAAATAATTTGAAATTAAACAACTTAGTGCTAAAACATCTATAGAGAAGAAATTACATGGGGATTGATAAAATATTTTAAACACAAAGATAAAAACATCCTATATCCAGATCTGTTACATTAAAACAATACATAGAAGGAAGTTTAGAGTTTGAAAAGCTTATAATAAATATTAAGGTTTAAAGTGCATGATAAAGCATCCACCTTTTAGTACAGTGCAGTACTAAAAGCAAAACCGAAATTTAGTAAAGGACAGAAAATGATAATCATTATTTACAGATTCAGGCCTGACTGAACCTATGGAGAGAGTACCAGGTCAGTGACAACAGGAACTGCTGTTGGGAAAACCCCAGAATAATAATGTGGGAATGTGGCAATCTCAGGACATAAAGTAAACCCAGAGAAACCAACACGTTTCTACTTTCCAGCAATAAACAGAAAAAATAAAACACAATCAATGAACATGCAAACATACAAAAACTAAAGAACTTCAACAAAAGATGTAAAGGACTTTTACACTTGAAACTACGTGACGCGGTCAGGAGAAATCAATGAAATCTTAGGTAACTGTTTGGATATTGAAAGATTCTGTACTGTTACAGTATCTGTGGCCTCAGCTTCATCTGTCACCTCGGTACAAAACCGAATATTTATTTTTGTATATTGGCAACATTATTCTAAAATGTATGTGGAAAAGCGATGATCTCAGAATAACTAAATCTACAATGATTTTGAAACAAGACAACATCGGGACCGGGAGTATAGCACAGTGGTTAGAGCACTTACCTCACAGGCTCAATGCCCTGAGTTCAATTCCCAGCACCACATAAAGATGGGAGTGGTGCTCACACCTCTAATCCCAGCACTTGAGAGGCTGAGGCAGGAGGATCATCATGAGTTCAAGGCCAGCCTGGGCTACGGAGTGAGCTCAGGAGCAGCCTGGACTACAGGGCCATACGTTGTCTCAAACAAGGTAAAATAATAAAATAAAAAGACAATGTTGAAAGGCGTATTTCCATTTAAAAATATCAAGACATAGATTAAATGACCAGCAATAATTTTACTCAGATATGTTTACCCAAGGGAACAAGTTTTATACACATGTACATTAAAATACCTGTACTAGCCAGTTCATAGTTTTCTCCGTAAGAAGCCCAAAATGGAAACAACTTAAATGTCCATCAAAGGATAGTTTCTATATTCATGTACCAGAACACCGTTCAGCAATAAAGAAAAGGTAACTGACACCCACGTATCATATCCACATTTCACTTACATGAAGTTCAAGAACAGCCAAAGCTGACTATGTCAAGAGACATCAGAGCAAAGGTTGCTGTGGTTATGAAACTGGAAGCAGTATTAAGGACCTATCTGGGGCAATGAACACATTCTACATTTTCACGGAGAAGTTCATTGCCCAGGCGTATGGGTCTGTCTCAGCCCCTCTATGCTCAATGTGTATATTTTTATCCAATCAAATTCAGTATAATTTGTTTATATTTGAAAACTGAATTAGCACATGTGGCAAAAGTATTGTTAAGGCCTGGGACAGTGAGTGGCCTCTCTCCAAGTCCAGGAGCTGATAGAGACCCAAACAGTGGGTGTCCTGGTGAGAACTAGATGGGGAGGCCCCTGTGGAGAGGAACATTCCAGCCTCCTTGGTACACCCATCATGCCCCAGTGTTACATGTAGTGGAGATTGAGACTGATGCACCAAACCCGGAGACATTAGCTACACCCCAGATGGAGGACAATGGGTCTGGAAAAGAGGATCGTATGAAGGCCAGACAACCCCAAGGTTGTGCCCCTACCACTGACGTCATGGAAACTTCCCCCACTGTCTTCTGCCTGAGGGATAAAGATGATGCATTCTGGAGGGAATCATTAGGTCCAGGTGGCAGCAGGGCAAGTAATGGCCTGGGGCCGTGAGAAGGGTCAGGCCTCTAGGGACCACTTGCCATGGGTTCAGTGTCCAATGGAAACTCATGTGGAAATTTAATCCCCAAGTCCATACATTGATACTGTTTGGAGGCAGGACCTGTGAAAATCACTTGGGATTAGATCAAGTCATCGGCTCAATGCCCTCATGATGAGACTCATGGCTTCAGAAGGAGAGGAGGAAGAAGCAGGAGAAGCTGCAGCTGAGATGACACTAGTTCTCCTCTTACCACGTGACTCTCACTGTGATATGAGGATGCAATAAGGATGCGCTCATCAGATGCAGAAAGGATGCCAGTGTCTGCCGTTGGACTCCCCGGTCTCAGGTACCTTGCTACAGCAACAGAAAGACACTGTGGTAAAGAGTTTAGATTTTAGATTGAAGGTAAAAAGGATGTCTTAGAAATGGGTGTAGGAGCTGAAGAAATGGCTCAGTGGTTAAAGTACTTGCCTAACAAATGCTAAGCACCCAAGTTCAGTTCCCCCGGCACCATATAAACTGGGGGTGGTGGCTCAAGCCTGTAATCCCGGCACTCAGAAGGTTGAGACAGGAGTATTGCCTTGAGTCCAAGGCCAGCCTGGACTTCCATAGTGAGTTCAGGACAAGCCTGAGCCACAAAGAGAGACCCTGTCTCAAAAAAAGAAAGAAAGAAAGAAAGAAAGCTATTAAAAATGTGTGTAGTGTGGAATGGCAGGATTATTACGTATCTTTGAAAAGGCTGGGAAGGTGACTGACTGGTTTGTGAAGCACTGACAATCAGCTCAGTGGACCTATCTGGAGATGGAGTCTGTGTGAAAATGGGTCAGGGGCGCAAGGACCTGGGACTCTATCGTATGGCCAGCCCCTTCCTCTCTGGCTCTTCTGATGCTTCTTAAATGTAATGAAGTTAGCGATTTTTCTCCTTTCACTTTCTGCCATAAAGTTTTGCCTGAGAGCCGGTCAAGTCCGGGATGGAGCCTCAGAAATCACAAACCAGACATCCATCTTTCCTCCTTTAAACTGTGAGTGTGAGGTACTTTGTCCAAGCAGTGAAAAGTTGACCAATACAGTCCCTAGTAAGGTAGTAGCAGTGGACATGGAGGCGGTGGGGGTTGATTCTGAGACAGGAAGGTGATGAGTTTAGCTTTTCACATATTACTTTGAGATGCTCGTAGAACATGTAAAAGGATACAACCAAGGTAGCATTGGGTTTTAGAACTCAGCAGAGTTTTGAGCTGGAAAGAAAGAAAAAAAATCTGAGAAAGGCAACAGTAAAATTCTTTGCTAACAATTCTACTAGAAAAGAATGGGGGGGGGGATGAGAGGCTTGGTGTTGTATTTGAAATAAGAAAGCTTTTCCTTTTTTTGGTAAAAGCAAAACAAAAACAAAACCAGAAAACCCAACCACATAGAGTTTAGCTGCTCTCCTGTATGAAAAGATAAGAGGTCGAGGGTCGCGGGCCGCTGTGGTTTGAATCTGGACTGTCCCCAAAAACCTCACGTCTGGGAAGTGCTTCAGTCACTGGGGCTAACTCACAGATCTCCTGTGCTGAGAAGTGGAACTTGACCAGAAAATGTCAGATCACTAAAGCTTGACCCAAACGGGAAGGTCCCTGGGACAGGCCCTGGAAGGGTGCACTCCAGCTTCGCCCTTCCCCCCTTTCACTTCCGGTCACAATGCTATGAGGAACTTTTCACTAGCGAGGCCTCCACCAGACCCTTAAGCCATTGCCACAGCCCACGAATGGGCTGAGATCTCTTGAAACTGTGAACTAAAATAATCTCCTCCCTTAAGTTGTGAGTGTTGGGTACTGTATCCCAAAAGCAAAAAAGCAACTAAGATATTGTCATTGACGTCAATATTCAGTGATGTCAAAAAAACAACATATTTAAAATTCATTCCTCCTCAGGACTTCACGACTGCTATTTTGTCTGTAGCTGTTATAGCCATCCAAAGTAGTCGTAGGAGGAGGGAGGTCAGTACTCTGGCACTTTTTAGAGGAACTCAAAGTCTCTGATTTCCTCTAAACCAACTGGCTGACCCAACTGGCTCTTACGTGTCTTGTGACCCAGAACTGTAGCACATTACTACCACTCACCAAAGGAAAGCTGAGAAACTGTGCGTACTTGTGAAATTTCATATACATTTGTTTTGCAAGAGATAAGACATAGGTCATAAGGAATACGCCTGTGGGGTTGGCCAAGCAACCCAACTTTTGGCAGAGTCAAAAGCAGTAAGATGAGGAAAGCTAAGATCGTCTATGTGAGGACTCACTCGGGATCTTAACACAGGGATCAGATAGGTGGTTAAGTTCTTTCATAGGGCTCTGTAGTGAAAAGAGGGGGAAAGAGGGCTGATGTGAATGTTTCTATCTTTAGGCGATACTAAAGTGGAAGGTGGAATATCACTGAGTTGAGAATAAAGGGAACTTCACTCCAGCTGCCTGAATGAGGACTCAGCTCTGCCACTCACCAACCAGGTGTCCTTTCACACTCCTTAACCACCTTGTGCTTACGTCAGAGTTTCACCACCCAGAGAACAGAAATCACAAATGCCCAAGCAGTGCATCCCAAGAGCGAGGACTTGTTGATGTTACAGGTTGTTTTCACTAAACCAAGCACTCCGGGATCAACCAACAAGTTGTTAGGTTGAACTACTACAATGAAAACTTACAATGAAGGAGATAATCACCTCGTTTATACTCTAAAACTGTGCCTCTGAAACCTATTTTCTTCCATAATTATTTAAAATCTCATGCCTAAAATAACTGAGAAATTTTATATTAATAACACATAAATAAAAATAATACAAGTGAAAGTGTGAGAGCTTGCGATTGTTCTGACCTTACATCATCCCAAGGACTTGCACGGGATTCTTAGCTCAACAAGTGCCCCCTGGGCACTCTCTGTCATAGAGGGATTATGAAGAAACCGAAGCAGTTGGCCCTGTGATGGGATCCTCATGGATACATCACGAACACGTCCCCAGCTTGCAACTTGAGCAAGGCTGCTGAAACCAGCACTCAACTTTTTGTGTTTTTTAAAATAAATTTTGCCATTTACCTTCAATGTTTCCAACATTTTAAGACATTTGTACAGTAAAATGGTCACTGTAGTGGATTAAGCCCTTCCAGATTGACCCTGAACCACCCTGACTGGCTTTTTCTTGAGTCTCTTTTGCCAACTGAAAAGGACTCCATGCAAATTTTGCCTGAGTCTGTTGCTCACCAATGTGCTGCAGAAGGCATGTGGACATTAATTTGCATAGACATCTTGGCAGGCCATAAAGGAAACTCCAGGAAACTGATATGATGAGAAATTGATTTTTCAATAGTCATTAGACTAGTTTCAGATATGCAGTGATAAGATTAGCTATAGCCTAATATATTATACCAGCAGCTTGGAGAAGGCCAGGTTGATGGTATTCACCAGCAAATTCTTCATTTTAGGAGATTTTATTCTATGTGCAAATTCCCTTACGATTTTTGTAAGGTGTTTTTTTAGGGGATTCCAACTGGGATATAGCTATTGAAAAGAAGACCTGTTCATAAAAGGTAGTGCATTTTCTTGACTTGATGTAAATACTAATCTTTCACTCGCTCTTTCTGAAATGAAATGATGGCAGCTAGGGAGAAATCTTTTACAGGAAAGGAGAAATTGAAGTAAATTGCAGATGTTGCTAGTGAAGGGGTTTATGATAAAGAAAACGAACAAACGGAAGTGTTTTGGTTAGTCGCAGGACTCTGGACACCACGCCAACACCCACAACTTACAGCAGAAGCTCACATTCTCCGAGGTCTCCGTCCACGCATGGTGAGCTGGTCCAAGGCCAAACCAGCAATGGTATAAGGGATGGCAAAAAATAAAAAAATTAAAAAATACTTATTCCACGGCAGCCAGGAAGCAGAGTGAGGAAGGAGGTTCCGGGGACAAGAACACACCCTTCCAGTGTGCGCCCTCAGATGAGAATAACAGTCAATTGTCGTGTGTCAATTATTTTCTCCCTATTGAAACACATGAGCACAGTGCCCTATCTTTAATGATGCCTGACCAGCTCCCTACAATAGATGGCCTCTCTCCATGGTTTTATCTTCCCCAATCAGGGAACAAGCCCAGAGCCTACACATTGAGCTATATCCGCAGCTCATTTTTTAAAAAAAAAAAATTATTGTGTATATTTAACGAGTACAACATGATATTAAGGGATACTCATGTGCAATAATATGTTTATGATAGTGAAACAAATTATCATCGTCATCTTTTACGTAGGAATTTGACACTCTGTGGAAAGAATATTCTTCCTTTCGATGCAAAGTCCTTAAGTTGCCCACGCAAGACGCATACTTGTGATCCTCCTGCCTCAGTCTTCCACAGTGCTGGAATTACATTCCTGTGCCATAGACCCAGCTTTCCCCCTCTGGGTCGTGGAGAATTGTTGTTGGGACCTGACTAGGCCCAGGATAATGGAAGGTAAAAGGTGGCTCAGACCCGGATAATCTCCTATCTAGGGGCAGGAGTGGAGGCCCTCCCTCTTATCCCAGGCCCAGGATGGCCCGCAGCTCAGGTTTCACTCTACCCAAATTCCTAATTCCGCTCCCCCCGCCCCACCCACCCCGCCCCACCTCCCAGACCCTTACCAGAAACCACGTGGTCAGGTTGAAAGAGCCACCATGCAAATTAAGTGACTCTCAGACCCCAAACTTCCTCCAGAGAATGACCCTTGCCCTACCACTCCGACTGACCCTCCCGCCTCCAACTGCTTATGAGCTTGGTCCCCCAGCAGACAATAAATAAGCTATTACACTGATTCAGTCTCCCGGATGTGATTTCATGACATAGGTCGTACTCATGGCCACTTGAGACCCTGCTCCCCCAGACTTCGCTGATTCCTGATTGTCAGTGGCCAACGGGAACAAGGGACCATGAGGACCCCCATAAATTATGTTTTTTTTTTCTTTGAACTCCTTGGCTGCAGGGCAGACTGGTTCTCCAACCTGAAGACAGAAGTTCTAGGCAAGTACTTCTTGCCTCTAGACAGACTGGCTCTTTAACCCAGAGATAAGCAAGTCTTACTAAAACCAGCACTTTCCAGGCACAAGTTTCCCTCTGCAAAACGGTTTTGTAGACTGTTTATTGCATGAGGACAACACGGTATGAAGTTGGAGATTTTGAAGAGAGGGAATTGATGTCTGCCTTTGAGAGGGGACTCTCTCACCAGGATTCTGGCTTGGGACTCCGACTGATGGCTTGCCTGGGGCCTCCCAGTCTATATAAGCTCAATACAAGCAACTCCACCTTGTGATTATTGCTTGTGTATATTACCTATGCTCTGTGGTAGATTTTCTTTTCTTTTGATTTCTCCTTTTTGTTTCTATGTTCTGCACCTTTCCCTTGAAATAAAGCATCTCTTCAAAATTAAAATCAAGGCTTCTGAGAGATTCGTTTTAGCCCAGGAGGATAGCCCTACCGGTCCACCCCTCCCACCAGGGCTTCTACCATAAGAGGAAGCGACAGAGGAAGAGAAGCGAAATTAACCCAAAGATGAAAAAGAAAAAGAAGAGGGGAAGGCAAAGGCTGAAGAGGAAGCAGATGGGCAGGAGCTCCAGCGAAGCGAGACGTGAGAGGTTGTCGGTCTAACTGGTGGACGTGCTGCATGCTCCTAGTAGGAGCTGGTGGTGAGGGATTTGGCTTGAAAAATTGTCAGTGAGGTGGCTGGAGGAACAGCTCAGTGGTTAGAGCACTTGCCTAGCAAGCTCAAGGCCCTGGGTTCGGTTCCTAAGCGAGCAGGGGCACGGTGGCACACACCTATAATCCCAGCACATGGGAACATGGGAGAGTGAGGTAGAATTGCTGTGAGTTTGAGCTAAGCCTGGGTGCCATAGTGAGCTCAGGACTAGCCTGGACTACAGAGCGAGGCCCTGCCTCAAAAAAAAAAAAAAAAAGAAAAAAGATAATGATTTTTAAGATGTCTGTAAAAGGCTTAACAGGAATGATGAACTCAGCCTTTTTCTGTACGGGCTCACCCTGTCTGTACGGATTTATGCCTAATTCCAGGTGTAGAGATGCTCACATGGGCGGCCATGGGATTCGGGTCATTTTTTCTTTCCCAGTCTCCTCTCTTACCCTTCAACGATTCCCTAATATCTGCTCTGATCCTAATATTTCTTATACTTAGCAGATTGATTTGCAGATTAAAAACATTTGTTCTGAGTCCACTCTACACCAGCCCTTCTGCTAGGCCTAAGAAAGCAGCAGCGAGCCGAACACAGCCCAGCCCTGCTGTTTGCCCTCTAGTCACAGAAAATGAGTCATAAACGGGCATAGACCACGCTAGGTGGTGAAATGCTCTGCAAAGAGCAAGAGAGAGCGACAGCGCGCTGTGGTCACGGCACACCTCAAAACAAGAAAAGCAAAGTGGTTTTAATGAAGGAAAATCCAATGCCGGAGTCTAAAGCAGGAATGTGTTTCATGTGTTTGAAAACCAGCATGAAGCAGGCTGACCAAGTGCAAAGACGTTCAGGAGATGACGGGAGGGGACAAGCATGGTCCCTCCGGCCAGCAGGGACTTTCCACGAACATTGACTTCATTCTCAGTGAAACAGGACCTCATCAGACGGTGTGGGACAGGGGAGCGACGTGGCTGGATTTGATTCTGAGTCGGTGCCTCTCCTCTCTGTCGAGCTAGGACCACTGAAGAAGGAGACTGTGTTCGTTTCCTGGAGCTCTCTTAACAAGGTACCCAAAACTAGGTGGCTTAAAACAACAAAAATTTATTCTCTCTAGGTTGCACGGGCTAGGAAACCAAGATGAAGGCGTCAACAGGACCCCCGTCTCTCCGAAGTTCTCCTGGAGAGCGTGTTCCTTCGCCATCTCTAGCTCCGGGGCTGCTGGAAGTCCTGGCCCCATTCGGCTTGCTGCTGGATCGCTCCACATTCTGCCTGTATGTCCTTCCTGTTCCCTTTGGCGTCTCCACGTGACCTTCTTGCAAATGAAATTGGACTGTGTTTCCTCATCCAATCTGCCACATCTTAACTAACTATATTTTCAAAGCCCCATTTCCAAAATGGGTGCATTTTAAGGTTCCAGATCAGTAATTCTGGAATTTCAAAAATCCAATTCAGTACAACTGGTCTTAGAGAACTGTTTTAACAATCCCAGGAGAGGATGGTGGCTTAGATCAGCAAGGGGTGTGATGACCATTGAGTAGATTCATAGAAACTGCAAAATGATTAGCTGAATTCACTAGTAGATTGAACGTGGGTACAAAGAAATGGGAGGATTTAAGGATGACACTAAAAGATTTGGTTTGGGCAACTAATTACAAGAATGCCATTTCTGTTTGTGAAGGAGACAAGTTTTCAAGGAGAAACAAAGAATTCTGGCTTGGATAGGTTGGGTTTGAAATGTCTCATCTTCAAATCGCAAAGGGAACATACCAGCCACCAGGGTGTCCTGCTTTCTGTCCACCACGCTTACTTGCTGATTGTCACTTCCACTTCCTTGCTCTGATTGACACTGAAGCTCCCACACTGTACGTAAGTTCCAGATCCCATCTTTCACAAGTGATTTTCACTTACACGGGTGAAAAAATTCACCAGTTGGAAAGGCAAAGAGGTGGAAATATGCTTGATAATTTCAATCCATCCATAAAACCAATCTGGAGCTTGTTGAAGAACCACGTCCCTTGGTTGAATCCCAAGTTCTCCATAGCTCTGGGTACTCACTGTCAAACACCACTTATTCATGCTCACATCTTAAAACAAAGCAGACAAGATGAACAGAAGAATAAAAATAGAAAAAAGAAGAAGAAGAAAAGCAAACAGTTCTTTGAGAAAGCAGCCATCTTCTACTTCTTGCTATCATTCACAATCATATCATGGTTTCTCTCCTACTTGAAATCTTGCTGGAACTAAATTTATTCTAAAGTGAGCAAAGAAGGAGATTTATGAATGCTGGTGCACAATAGTGAACTTGGCTCTTCTGTCCAGAGCACCCAGGTCCTCCTTGCCACTAAGTGCCATCGCTGTGTCCTGGCCCAGATCCTACTTCTCAGCTCCATTTGACATTCTTCACTTCTTTGTCTGTCTTGAAGCATCCCTGCCCTGTGGCCTCTACATTGGTCGGGTCTCTGCTTACTGCACCAGAACACCTGGCATCGGCAACCTGAAGGAAGGAGAGTTTGATTCATGGTTTTAGAAGGTTCAGCTCATGGTCAACTATTTCTAGGACAGAAATGTCGTGGTGGAAGAAAATGGGAACCAGGAAGCGGAGGAAAGGGAAGGAGCCAGAGAGAGGAAGAGAAAAAGAGAGAGAAAGAAAGAGATCCTCCAAAGATTACACCCCTAGTGATCCTCGCCCTTCAGCCAGAACACTCATCGAAGGTGTAATCAATCCCCTGATGAGAACACAGCCCCATGAGCCAATCACTTTCCAAAAGCCCTACTTCTACACAGACAACACTTTTGGGGGACAGATCCAAAGCGTAGCATCCCCTAAACATCAGGTGCCTTTCTCGTTTCTCCCAACTCTGCCCCTTCTTCTCCTTTGCCCAGCTTCTGGCCACTCGGCGTGGACATTTCCAGCAAAGTCCCTGCTCTTGACCTTTGGGCTCACATCTACTCCTCTCGGACATCTCCACGTTGCTGTCTTACAGACACAGGAACTTGAGGTCGTCCTGCTACCCCTGCCACTCTGAACGCTGTATCTCGGGGCTGGCAGGTGGCTCTGCCACCCTCCAAACCCCAGAAGCCATCACGGAAACCCTCACTCACTGCCTCTCTCCCTCCTCCCCTTGTAAGTGCCAAGCTGCCCTGCTCCTCTCCCAATGTGCCCCCTCCCCCATGCACTCTGCCTCCACCTCCTTGTTCCACCCCTGCTCTTCAGCTTCTAGAATCTGCCTCCTGCAGAAAACCGCCCCTGACCCTACAGTCATTTGGCCCCTCGCGGGTTCTTTTCTTACATTCCGGCTTCTGCAACATAGCCCTTATCCCATTACAGTCCAAGTGCTCGATTGCTTCGCCCTCATGAGACTCTCTTATTCTGTGTGCCCAGATGCTTTCTCTCCTTGTCCCCTCAAAGGACAGCCTTGAGGTGGCGCTGCGCTCCGTTGGGGCCTGCTCCACTTCTCCCGTGTCTTCACAAAGTCCACCCCTCCTGGCTTGCTCCTTACCTCCTCGCAAGCAGAGAAGCTTCTTGGGAGGAGGAGACACTTCTCCACTTCTCCGGGGAAGCTGATCTTCTTTGACGTGCCCAACAGGAATCAGCTGACAGTCCCTCAGTCTGCCCGAGAGTGATAACTTCAGCAAAAGCCTGGGAGGGATTGTCTTGATTTTCTAAGCCATAAGCAGTGGAACGGGCGCAGGTGAACAGAAGGAAGTGTCCTAAGAGCTGCATCTACCTCTGTGCCAGAACTCTACTCTGAAGGCCACTACTGTGTTCTTCCCTGGATTTCTGGGTCAATCCATTTGTTCTTATTAAGTCCAGGCATTGCCAAGAAACAGGGTCCCAGCAGTGTCTACACACGTGCAGTCTGTGGCGTTGTGGCCACAGCGGCTCCTGGCCAGATCTCTGACTCTCAAGTCCCTGTCCTGCTGCAACAAAATGCTCTGTCCAAGGCTCTCTCCTCCTCAGCCCCGTGGTCCAGCCACAGCCGAAAATACTCCTGCTCGATGGGATTCCAAAGCAAAAATGTTAAAACATCCACGTCACTATTACATACCAACACACATGAAGCCCTTTCTCCTGGCATTTCAGAGAAAATCTTTTTTTTTATCTACTCGTAGTGTCAGAAAAAGATGATCTCCATTGCCAAGTCATGTCGCATGTGGACAATTCCTCAAAAATGTGAAAAGCTGCAGGAAGTTTTTAGGAACCACAATCTAATATGGCAAATGAAAATAAAGTCCTTTGAATTAAATTTATAATTAAAAATAAATCAAAACTTCATGGGAAATCCTACATGACTCTCGTTCTCTCATTAGCTCCCAAGTCCTATATTTAACCTTCTTGACAAATTAACAAGACAGATCCTGGTGTGGAAAATTGCACATTGGTGAAGGTATTAAATTCGTATCGAGGTACCACTGGAGCTCAGAACATTCAGCTCTGCTGTAATTTAGAGCATCTGCTAAAACTCTGAATCATGTTCACATGATAGAAATATATTTTTTCTGAATTGACAAAGCGGAACTAGGCTAAATTTAAAGTCCTTAAAAATTAAGCTAGGTGTGGTGGTGCACATCTATAATCTCAGCACTCAGGAGGGTGAGGCAGAGGATTGCTGTGACTTTGAGGCCAGTCTGGGGTACATCGGGAGTTCAGGACCAGCTTGGGCTACAGAATATGACCTGTCTCAAAAGAAAAGTCTTTTAAAATTCTTTCTTAACCTACAGAACATTAAGTTCTTTTATGTAAATCTCATAGTTTTATATGTTATGTATTGTATTATATAAAATATAACAAATATCATGATTATAATATACATGATACAGAGGGAATAGAATCAAACTTTGCCACACCCAGATTTAAGAAAAGATGAACTTGGGACCGAACGTTTAAAACATCAGCTATCCGTGGACTATTATCATTAAAATGTGTACGTAAAAATCAAACTATAAAGAATCATATGCACAAAGCATAATATTTGTTTAAAAATGCCAGGTGACAGCATTAGCTAATTGAATTCTTGGCCAGCAAAGCCAATCTGATCTTCCATTTAATCCCACAGAAAAAGGGAGAAGGGAGTGTTTGTGCGTCACTAAAGACAACAAGAAGCTGTGCTAACACCGCTGCCCAAGGAGGGTGGGGGGTGGGGACAGAAAGGAGAAGAGGGGCAGCCCTATTTGGGCTGAAACAAAAACACCAGAGAGGAAATGTCGCTTATTTTAGCATGTTCTTAGTGGGATGTACAGAGCACAAAATTAAAATTTCCTATTTAGGAAAAGCCAGATGACAAAATGTTACTTCCTCTGGGAAGAGTTTGGGGCCATTTTTAATAACAAAGAAATGAACCTCCGCCTCACACCACCTGTGACGTGCCTTCCTTCTCAGAGTTCCGGGTCTGGCTGTCCCCGGGAAAGGGAGTTAGCAGCGCATCCCGCCAACACCCCAGGATTTCTACTGCTTGGTTGGATTGACTGCAGTTGCTGGAGGAAAAAGATCGGCCTCCCACGTCCTCACCTGTGTCCCGAGGTCTTCCTCGCCATATGCCTCCATTTCTGTACCACGTCTCGTAGCTCCTTTTCCGGTGTTGTTTGCAAATGTATACTTACGATGTATGACGCGGGTTCTGCCAGCTCCTCAGTGACACCTTCACCGTGTCCCTAACCTGCTGTTTCTCTCAGCTCATCTGTTAAATCTGCACATACAATGCAGTACACAGTGACCCATATGCCTCGTCTCCCTGCACACCGGGGTCATATCATGCCTCGATGCCAACAGTGCCCAACACAAAATGTTCAGACGGCAAATTATAATCCAAAAGACAAAAAAAAAGGCCTAAGAATGGTTCTAAATTTCTATAATATTGGAAAAGATTTTAAAACAATATTTTCCAATTCATTTTCTTGCCATTTATGTTTTTGGCATTTAAAGCAGCTTACGTTTGAATTATGGCATTTACAATTGGAAAGTTAATTACTTCTATTATCATCCCTCATATGTTAGCAAGAATTTTAATTATTTGAAGCAGTGAAGTTATTTCTCCCAATGCATCCTCTGCACCTTTACTGAGTTTCTATGGAATCTTTTCATGGATGGTGCATTTTGTTGAGTAGAAATTCTGTTAAATTCTTACTCCAGTGCTGGTGTGTGTGCTAGCAGGTGGGGGCTGTGGAGCCACCGAGAGGGGCCTCTAGAGTTAGACAGAGGACACGATCTTTCGAAAGAGAGAGGCTCCCCGCAGGCTGGCTACTCCGCCAGACACAGTCATCTCCCAAGGTCTCCACTCTGTGCGTCTCTCACACACATTACAGGAAGGGGACCTCTCACCCTGTGTCCCTTTTTTGGTTTCAAGTGAGCTGATACAAATACAAAGGTGTACGTGAACTCAAAGATGTGCTTTGCTACGTGCTGGAGCTCTGACAGTCAAGTCTAACCCAACGCTCTATACAGTAATGGCGGTGTGACCAAACCTCTTGCCTTCTTTCATGATGCATTGCTGACGATCTGCTTCAGTGATTGCACTGTTTAGGAGAACTCAGCTTGGGGCTGTGTTTGTGTAACATCAGCTTAAAACAAGTCAAAAGGAAAGAAAAAGCGTAGACTAGAAGGCTAAACACTCTCACCTTGTAAATCTACATCTGCCCCTAACGGCTGAATTTTTTTCCTTTTGTGACTTTTTAATTCACTCTATGCATTATTAGAAGTGGTCACACCTTGTCGTTTATGGAAAAAAATATTTTAACTGGAAAAGTGTTACTTTAAATACTGGGAAACTTCATTTTGGAGGACTCACAGTGCCACCTATATACATAAACTATTCTGTTACTAATCACACTGAAGTTAGTTTTAGAAAAAAATGATACATCTTGTTTTATAAGCGTTTCAACAAATCTAATCATTATTTACTTCAAACAGCCAGCATGCCCAACTCTCATTGCTAAGGAAAGCCTGCCCACCCGTCTTCTCATCTTATTTTTTTCATCATTTATTAAAATGTGCCAATGACATCCATGATCGGTTAGAAAAGTAGAAAATCTTCTGATGCTATTGGTTGGCAACTTGTTCCCCTGAGTCAACAGATGCATTTTTCTTTTCCTCTTTTCATATAAAAATACTGATCTCATCATTTAGCAGAGGAGAAAAGGCTTCTCATTGCTGGCAAGCAAACATATTTCATAAGAACTGCATTAAACCAAGTAAAGGAGTCAGTGTTTAAATAATTAAAAAGGTATATAAGTTTTTAGAAAAAAGAAAATCTAATTAAGATGGGACTCATATAATTTAAGACACTAATAATTAACCAATTTAATTGTGATGGGTCTATGAGAGGCCTGTGCAAATAGGCAGTAATAGTATTTTTTCTGGGTCAGTGTGATCATAACGTGTAAATGATACAGCATTTCAGTGAGCATGTGGAAGATAAAGGTTCAAGATGGCCTCTCGATTTAATACAAACTATAGTAAAGGCATCTTATTCTGGCTCAGTTTCATTTTCTTGGTGACAGATTGTTTCATTACAGTGAAAACATCATGCTCAAACTTGCCAACCAGCCCTCAGCACAAGAAGGAGCACTGTGGAATGGTGTGGAAGCACTCACGTCCGTGCTGTGCCCTTGATGGACACCTGGGCATGTGCCCTTGGCCTTCTGCACCCTGCCCCATTCCTACTGTGTCTGAAAAATAACACGTGCAGCCAAAAGTTTGATAAAAAATATATTTAAAATAAGCAAGAAAAAATAGTTTTGGCCTTAAGGATAACTTTCATCATTCTTTTTACCAAGTAGAGTTAACTAATATGTATGATTTCAAGTATCAACTTATAAAAGATGTGACAAACCAGAAATCAAAGAACAAGAGGACTTTTTTCAGAAAATGTATTTGCAATTCAAATGTTCATATAAAAAGCATAAATTTTAAAAAGTTCTTAGATGTATGTTCTGTAGAAGTGCTATGGTTTCGCCATTTGTTGCAATTACATTCCAAACCTGTGCTGGGTACCCCACACCGGGTCATGACCTACGCCTGTCACACGGAGGTCACTCTCATGACGACCTCCCCCGAGCTGTTATCTTCTGACAAATCTTCATGGGGCCTTATCCGGTTGAACAGGTGGAGTAACACGTAGCCACACTGAAACCTTGGTGAGGTCAGCTGTGTCGGGTGGACCAAGTTTCTGTTTCGCAGCGCCGTCAAGGGCAACCATAAAGTCCTGCTTGTAGAAGACTCTCCCCGGCTACTCTCCTCTATGTCTGTGGCTTTGTCGTAATTTAATACATCCCAGTGCAAATTAACAGCTCGCCAGCGCTTGAACACTCTGTAAACTGCGGCTCCTTCATGGACAATGAGACCTAAAATTCAAGGGGGAAAAAAGGCTGGTGACGATCCACATGTGAAGGAGTTATCGTGTATGAAAGTAAAGGGTCCAAAAAAGAGTCCATTCTGTGCTATTTCTCATCATCAAGGAATACAATTTTTGACTAATTATTATGGCTACTGGTAAGCTACAATTGTATAATATAGAAACAATCAATATTTGGGGATGACCAAAGGGAGCTGCACAATATGGACGGAGTTAAGCTGCCAGGAATCTCAAACACTTGCTCTGTCATGGCTCAAAACATGCCTTAGGAGGACTATCGGGTTCGCTTATTGATTCAACATTGTGCCCACTGTGCGACCAGCCATCTGCTAGAGGCTTGGACCCAGGTGACAATTTAATTGGAAGGGAGACAAATATCAAGGTTAACTCCAACGTCTCTGTTTTCAGAACAATGCCTCACATACAGTAGGCAGGATACAACTGTTTCTTCCTGGTACTTCAAATCCTAGCAACACAGTGAAAACTTATTTGCACACCTACTTGAAAACTTTACATAGACTATGTCATTTAGCTCACAGTCAATCCTGATGAAGTGAATACTAACATTTCCTTCACTTTACCACGAGGAAACTGAGGCACAGGGCTGTTAAGGAACCTGCTCAAGAGCATACAAGTAGAAGCGGTGGAGCCGGGCATCACCCCCAGGCAGACTGGCCCTGGAGTCCTTGCTCTTGGCTAGTATGAAATCAGCCGTGTGGTCATATGTTCCTGAAACAGACTCTCAAAAGAGAAACACGGTGAAGTCAGAGACTCAGGAGCGGACCGTAGTCCCAGACCATGCACTGCCGCGTGAAGCCCTTACCACCTACTCCACACATCCAGCACCCAACCTGCATTTTCCATTTGTCTATTTTTAAGCATATAGTCTAGGAGCTTTTGAATACATGACCCCTCATGGGAAAGGAGCCCGGGTGGAGACTCCAGGAAGCACTGCTCTCGTTGGGGGCTGGAATTCCTTTGACTGTCAGTGGTGAGGCCAACAAGGAGTCCTTATGGAAGCAGGAGACGTCACCCAAGCAGAGCGCTCCAGTTGGCACAGCCATTTTTCTAACAATGAATTTGAAAATAAGCAATTTTACTAGATGCTTGGACAGATGCCCTAGAGAACCTTCCTAAATGGGAACGGGGACACATGTTCAAACTTGTTTATTACACAGCTATCTGTACTAGATGCAAACATCATAGGCCCTGTCAATATCCAGCCCCAGAAGAATGCCTAAGAGGTAGAACAAGAGCCCCGTGGGCCACAGCAGCAAAACAAAAGCAGAGCAAAGCCACAGGCGCACAAATGGATGGATCTCCAAATTGGAGAAGAAACACCCCCCCACCTCCGTCCCAGGGAAGAAGTCAACGCTCCCAAGAAGGAACGACTGCATATCATTCTGGGTACATATATGAATGGCAAACACATAAAACAAGCACGAGAACAGTAAGTAAAATTCATGATAAGAGAAAACAAACAAAAAACCCAGGTCGGGGCAGGGAGGGGCTTTAAAGAAAGCTTTTAACTGGACCTTCAGAGTCGTATTTTTGAAAGCAGGCCATGGAAACACGGATGTTCAGCATATTATCCTGTCCATTTTTGTGCCTGAATAATTCACAATTTCAAAAATAACTGATACATTAGGAAAGTTAATAAAAAATGGATTGAGGAAGTTGAGACCAATGAGACTGCTGCATTATGCATAAGGAGCAGCGTTGCAGGGAGCGGAGGGCAGAGAGGAAGAGGAATAAACTGGGAGTGACGCTTGGCCAGAGTTGTAATGGAAGAAAGGGGGACACATCAAAGTCCCACATTTTAGAAAGGGGCGCTAGAAAACAGCAGTGGTCTTTCCTGTAGGTGCACTGGGACAGGATTCTGAGCACGATGGTCTTGGGAGAGTGTTTCATCTTTTGTCAGCTGAAACAGTGCCATGTAACAGATGAAGAGCTCAGTCCTTGAAAAATCAGAATTTTACCTTCTTGTCAACAGAATGTTAAGCTTTGCATTGTTCCTTTCTGGGAGATCTTGTTCTGATACTTGTGGGTGAGAAGCTTCCAAGGATACTAACGTAAGGCCACTACAATATGCCCCTGCTCTAATGAGTCAAAGTGCCTTTAAGACAATGGTTGTACGCTGCCAAAATAATGAAGAGGGAAAGCATATTTGTTAACCAAAGCAATTTCAAAATATTGCTCTAGCTTCTCTTGCCAAAGAAATAACCAAAGCAGACCCAGCGGACGAAATATTTTCAGAAAATAGCTAGAAAGATGAGTCAAGATAGCTTGACTTTCATTGGTGATTCCCATCTTAGGTTTCTGAATTCAGCAATCCATGTCTGATAATTTAAACTTTCCGGTCCACTTTTTCCTCCCTAAAATGCAACTGAAATACCTAATTTTTACACTCAGCGGGAATGTATAAAGATAAATTGTAATTCAGCAACTCTAAAGCACTCAGATTTCCTCTGAGATGGCAACCATATGAATTCAAGACATTGTTATTAATTTAAAAATCAATAATGAATCTACATGATGAGGAACATTTATTCACATGAATCACGAAACAATTCCAGCCTGAGACAGGTTCTCCCTGAGGAAGTGCACCCATGAGTGTGCCTGGGGGTTGGCATTACCAGGGAAACCGGGGATCTTGGGATCCGACTCCTTTTCTTTCATTGATTTCCGTTGAAAGGCCAGAAATCAGACCATTTTACTAGAGGTTAAAGTCACCTGGGAAGATATTTCTGGTGTCAATATTTTAAATAAGTAAATTTCTCCAAGGTGGAGAAATAAGCTCCATAGGACTTTATAGCACATTTCAAATGGAATTTAAAAGACAGGGAACTGTTTGAAATTCTCATGAAGTCACGATATTTGCATTATGTTTTAAGTGATGTTTAGGTTGTGTTTTATTCCCCACAAGCACTAAGAGTTGCTCCCTGCCTTCTGGAAGCTTAAATTTCACTGAAATATAACGAACTCCAGCCCACCCTCAAGGATCCTCTCTGCACTGTGCTTTCCTCCTTTCTTTTCCTATTCTTGTGGCATTATGACAAAAGCGCTCTATATTAGTGATTAGACAAAGATATGCCAACTATGACTACAAATCCTCAAGTGAGGATGGACTCAAGTGCACTTCACGGCACTGGGTACCCAGCCTTTGTTCACTGTGCAGTACACTTTCTTCCTAATGGTCACATCAAGTTGTCACTTTGATATTTCAGGTCATATAAGAACAGGGTTGGATTAACTTTTTCATCTGAGTCACTACACCTGCAGAGAAAAGCAAGGATGGTACCTATCAAAGACAAACAGTAAACAATTCAGAGACTTGTAACATGACATGGCATGAATGTCAAGGTGTCTAGCTGCTGCAAATGATCCTCAAAATCAGACTGTGGCCCATGGTACATGTTACTGTGACAATCTCTGCTAGAATGAAATAAGATGTATTAACTTTTCCAGGGCTATTTCCCAACCTACGCCAAGTTTAAGTACTCAACAGCTATGGGAAGTGCTTTAGAGTGTAGAAGTAGTCACATGAAAGGTCACGTCTGCACTGTTGCATCTCATCAACATGAATCACAAATCATGGTTATTTCTACATACATGGAATGTTTTTTTGTTGAGCCAAACTACACCTGAAGGCTAAAAGCCCACAAAAACTCAAGATGAAGATTGAAAGATAATATATATGTCACCACAACAGTCACTAAATTCATACAAAAAAGCTATCATAAATTAATATCCTCAAAGGCACATCACAGTCAAGCACAGTATCCTAATTACAATGGGAATTTTTAAAAGTATCTATCACCAGTGTTGTCCACATAGAAACAAATAATTAAAGGCGCAGCCTACAAAAAAACAGCTCCCATGTACCAGACACTTGCAGATTGTTTCTATTGTTGGCTGTAAGGAGCACAGACCTTTGTTTCTCTCAGAATTGCCTAGAACCCATAAAATTCACAAGTCAAGCTTGAGAACGGCATGCTGGTCATGAGAACTTACAACTCCAGGAATTTGACACAGACTCATCTCTGGAGATAAATTTTTAGGATGAGAAACCTGGTAAGGCAACAAGTTATTTTGAAACTTCCCATAGCCTTGATGCTGGGAGCTGACTGATTTCCAAACCCCCTCACCCCCGGTATTCATACAGGCACACAGAGATGGTGCCTACCCTACATGCTAATGATACTCCTGGAGAGGGAACATAAGCAACCTGGGGTTCTTTCTGTGACACTGCCTCCCTGCACCTTGCCATGCAAATTAGGCAACTTTCAGACCCCAAAATTCCTCCAATCAGTGAATGACTCTTGCCCTGTTACCCTGGCTGACCCTCCTCCCGGAGATGGCTTATAAGCCTGGCCCCCACAGACAATAAGTGAGCTGTTAACACTGATTCAGTCTCCCAGATGTGATTTCGTGATGGCTGTCCTATTCACAGCCACTCAAGACCCTGCTTCCCTGACTTTGTGGATCTCTGATCACCGGTGGACAATGGTGGCCAGGGACCCCAGAGACCCTGGCACTCTTTTTATGTTTCTTTTAAATCGTCCAGGCAAATTCCAAACAGAAGGTGCAATTCAGGCGTAATTTTAAATTTTTAATTGTTCTATTTCATTTTATTGTACCAGCAAGAGATTCTTCACTGTAAATATGAATGAAATTTTTAACCTGAATAGAAAAATGCTCAGACTTTAACTTCCTTAATACTCTGTTCTGGGACCTATTGAGAACATTCAAGGTTGAAATGAGATTCTCTACACAGATAATTCTTTTAAAGAAATTGTTTTACTAAGAACGACAGAAAGATAGAAATGGCTTTCAGCATAGTAGTATATATTTCATGTTTTCTGGTCTCTTTCCTAATGGCTCCATACATTTGGCTCTATTATTTATAATAAATAAAGACATCACAATATAACTACATTTCTTTGAGCTTTAGAGGGAAAAAGTCTTTTCTGATCTACAATCAGTTCTGCCATTCTTAAAAATGATCTGCATTCCTGTGTCACATTTTTGATGTCTGAGGCAGTGGTTTAGGTGAATTTGAGTGCTTTACTGCATAACCAACACCGTTCTATCAATTAGGCAAGCTCAGCACTTCAGGATAGGTTGTTACCAAATAATACACAGAATGAACTGAGCCACCTAAACATTCTCACTCTCTGTGCACAGTGTACAGAGGGACAAGAATTACACTTGTGGTCCAAGTTCCACTCTGTGGGACCTTGAAGAAATTGTTTCACCTTCACTTGAGGTTCCTTGCCTCAGAGACGGTGACTGCAGCTACCCCTCAGAAGCGTCTTGTGAAGGTTAAGAGTGAAAATTGAGGTAAAGACATTAGGACCTTGCATGGCTCCTAGGAGCTCAGCTCTCACTGGAGAATCGTCTCTTAAAGTGTTACAGGGAGCTCCCTGGTAGCAGCTGAAAACGCACAGGGGCTTCATCTTCCATTTCTGTGGTTCCTGATGACCCAGGAGGTTGTCTCCCTCTTCCTGTGCTATCCTTTAGGTCAACGGCTGTGCTCACATTCCCTGTTCTCCACTCCACAATAGGAAAACACCAGGAAATTCTCAACGAGGTGGTTATCAGTTACAAACAGTCTGTAGGCTTCCTAGTTTAGGAAGCGGTCTCTCCGGTGTCTTCCCGCGTCATGACAGATAGCTCTTTCTACAACCATCTGTCTCCACTGTCGTGTAATCAGCTTTCTGTTCTCTCTTCTCATAGTGATCAGGCTGTTCTCATGACCTAACTTTATTTTTGTGTGCCTAGAGACTCAGATCTTTCTAGCTTTTTTGCCATTGTTCCCAACCCTCATGTGTTTAGTATTTCCACAGCCAGCCGTTCTTTTGGAAATCAGTAAAGTCTCAAAGTAAACCCACACAGCAGCCAGGCAGGATGGCACATGCCTGTAAACCCAGCTAGTTGGAAGGATCGTAAGTTTAAACTCAGCCTGGGCAACCCAGCAACTTGGTGAGAACCTGCCTGTCTCGGAAAAAAAGGAAAAAAAAAAAAAGAAAAAGAAAAAATGATAGGACTGAGGATGTATGAGGATGTAGCTCAGCATAAAGTTTCTGGATTCAATTCACGGTATCGCAAGGGAAAATAAACGACCACATACAGAGATTATCTTATCTGATGGCTCGGCTACCGTCCACAATCACAGACAACTTGTCCTCTGGTTCCTGGATCCCCATGAACCCTCAGACTTGAGCACCTGCACAGTCTGTGGGGATGTGGGGTCCACAGCCCGTGTGCCTAACCTCCTGCCCTTGCTACTCCTCTCAGACCCCAGCCCAGGCCTTGCACCCACCCCCCAACAGAGACCATTATAACTCCAAGCTGTGATCTGAAACTCCGCCCGCCGCCCCACTACCCACAAAGACCACCTTCCGCATCTCAATGCACCCTCTACCTCCTGAAGAGGCCACGCCCTGCCCCTTCCTTTCCTAGCGGGCCGCTTCCTCCGGACTCCTGTCCCTCCCTAACAGAGGAAGAGCTCAGTTCCCCTGCAGCCGTTCTCTCACCGCTGAGGGAGGGGGCAAGGTGGACACCGCTGCTGTCCTCAGCAGCAGTCCACAGGCAAAACCCACAGCCTGACCCACTCACGGCTTCACCTACCTGCACGTGCTCCTCCTCCCTACCGGATAACAACAGAGGCTTACGGATGGGTCACCACGATGAACCCCAAGCGGGCATTTAGTCAAGCCGAGCCATCCTTTTAGTCCCTTGGCGCGGCTTCTTTTCCCTACTGTCCAAAATAACTGGTCACCGTGTTTCCTGCTCTCCTCAGCCTCGTGTCCCCACGCTGCGCCTTGTCTAAGTGGCTGGCCATATCACCTACTTAGCCACGTCAGCAGTGCCCCCTCCACTGAGGCCCACCCTTTTCTCGGGGGACGGGTCCCTCCCGTGCGAGGCAAACTCTCCCACTGGGGGCTGGGCTCCAGCTCTTGACTCTCCTGGCCAGCACCCCTGGATCTTCTACCTTTCTTCTGATTTCTAGGTCTTTCTTCTCACCATTTGGCCACTCCTTTCCCAACTCCACACTCCCTTCTAGCTTCTGCCCTCACCTGGCTGTCCAAGGTCAGCCAAGATTTGTGATCTTATATCCTGAGCCCCTTTCTGCCCAGTCAAGCCATCTTCAACCTACTGTCTCTACCGCCTTCTTGGCAAGGCCAGGGGACATCAGAACATGACCCAGAAACGGATACTCTCTTCCTCCTCCCAGAAATCTTTCCCCTCACCCAGCCTGACGCCACTCCTTCATCCCCTGGCCATTCTCTGCTCAGCCTTACTGTCTGTGACACTTACGCTTGAGTGCGCCAACTTGCCTGGCTTGGGAGCCAAGGCGTCGTTAGGAGAGCACACGCTGAGGTGTGTCCGGGTGCGTCATGACGGTGTAATCTGGGCAGTGTATCTGGTCCCTCACCCGTCCTTCCCTCACCTCTGGTCCCCTGCTCTGCTTATGGCTGCCTCGAGTTGAGCATCTCTGAGTCTCCATGCCCTTCTGACATGATGTTCCTGACTTAAGCACCATCCTGGTGATCACAGACTGGATTCTCCAAAACCATGAGCTGAATTATACCTCTCCCCCTCCAAGCTGTGGGTGTACGATGCTGTGCCCAGCTATGGGGAAGCTCACTAACACAATACCCTGTCTTCCTGTGGTCCCCAAGCTGCCGCTCCTGTCACTCAAGCCATTTCCCTGCAGACTGTAATCTCAACTATCTGACACGAATCTCCAGTTCCAACCTCTGTCCTGAGCTCCAGACCCTTAAATCCAGCTGCTCACTTGCCCGTATCCAATTCAACTGCCCAAATATTCTGCGAGAGGAAAGTGCACACGGAGCCTACGAGCTGTCCTCCCGTTCACGCACTTCTGGCCTCCCACATTTTGGAGACTAACCTCTGTGACAGAAGCACATCTGGTAGGCTCCCTCCCCACTCGCACACCTACTTTCATCCTACTCCATTGAACTGGTCACCACACACATACACATTTTCGCTGTTGTCGTTGTTCATCTGCTTTAGTTCTAGCTGGCCCCACCATCCTTTGTGCAAAGCCAGTCACTGGCTTGGCTTATCACAGTACCACCTTCTCCAGCATGCGCCCCTCACCCCCAAGTTTCCTTGTCCTATCAGATGCCTCCTTCAATATCAAGCTGATCGGTCACACAACCCTTTCGGGGTCCAAGATCTTTGACTCAGGTCTCGTTTCCAAACTCCCACCATGGGGACCTTCTGCAGAACTGGGCTTTACTTCCTGCAGCAACTTCCCCAACAAGCACCTTTCGCTCTTGCTACGTCAAATCTCATGGTTCCTTAAAAATGATGCGTGAACTCATGCATATGTGGACAGACCCAGGCACCTGCCTCTCTCCGGGCTCCTAATTTCTTCAGCTCACTGTTTTCTTCTTCCCCGTGGCCGCTGCTCACCCTAATTCTGATGAACCTTCCTCCCCCAGCTGTCACATCGACTGCTTTCCTGGCACTTCTCGGGCTATACTTTAGCTGCTCCTTTCTCTGAATATCTCCTTGCAGCAAGCGGAAGGCACTGAGCGTGTCATACCCCAAGGCTCGGCAAACTGCAAGGAGCCGGAGAGAAAATATTTCAGGCTGTGCGAAACTTCTCGTCTCTGCGACGACTTTTCGTAGATGGCACACAACTGAATGGAAATGGTTGGTGCTATATATCAAGACGGCTTTAGTTACGGGGCACTGATGGTTAAATTGCATACAGTATTCACATATCAGGGGCTAAAATTCTTCTCTTGATCTTTGTGTCCATTTAAAAAATAAAAACTATTCATAGGTCATAGGCCGCACAAGAGAAGGCAGTGGGTTAGATATGACCACAGGCCATAGTTTAAGGCTCCATTTCTATCTCTATTCTCCTGAGGAGGCACACACACTAAACACACAGGGAATGTCGGCTCCATAGGGAACCAACACCTCCTTGGCTAGACTGCCCCCCTTGGAGAAAGACAGCCTCAAGTGTCAGTTTCCTAGGGAGGAAATGGAAGTCTGTGGTAACACCAAGTTGGTCTGTTGCTCTGCTAATTATGTCAATGTTTCTTCAAAAGAGCTTGAACTTTACAAGGTCACTAAAGATGAAGACTGCATGGTATTCATTTATTTTTTTTTTCCTCCCCTTTCCTCCCCGGGGGATTCTGAAGAATTAATTAGCTTTGAGAGACCACTCAAGCCAGCCCTGAAGGGTAAGCAGCAAAAATAAATAAATAAGAACAAGTTCCTCTCTATTTTATCTCCTGGGGTTTAAAATGCAACAATATCACTAATAACCAGCCATGATAATAATCTTCAGAGAAATTGGTGAGCATCAGCATGATAAAGGCATAGAAAAGCCTATAATTTGGACCTCCAGAGAACAGATAATGACTTCACAGAGCTTGTAAAAGATAAAGATTTGTTTTTCCTCTAACCATCTCAAATCTAAAGGCTACTCAGCCTCTTCCCCTGAGGGAGGCTGTCTAGGATGGGCTCAAAGCGGAAGGCGGCAGCCAGGGCACGCTGGTGCCAGGCTGAAGATGCTGCATCAGACTCTGTAAATGAGGCTGTGGCATCTGGGGGTGGGGTAAGAGGAGAATGAAGCATTCTAGCATATTCTGAAATCCAGGAATAACAGCCTGTCCATGTAAAGGAATTCTACCTTATTAAGAAATCATTCCAAATGAGTCACAGGAGCAGGCAGATCTGTGATAGTCATGGCTGCACATATCACAGGCTGGCACACAAGGCCAGCCTGGCAGTTGGAAGAGAACCCCTCAGAGCTGTGGGCAAGAGCAGAATAATGTGCCTATCCTCTCTAGAAGCAGCTGGGCGATGGTCTCCTAAGTAGTCCAATTGTGGTGCTGAGGGCCAGAGGTCCCCAATCAAATTACAGCTCAGGAAATGGAAGAATTTCCCAGAGCAAGAGTGGGTGATATGCTTCCCACAGCTAAAGGGAAAAAATTATACTGACGTGAAAATTCCAGAAGGGAACACTGAGCTTACCAACTTCCTTGGTTATTATGCCAAACCACATTTGAGCTGAGCTACTTCTCTTCATTTCTCTTAATATGCCTTATGATTCATGCAGATATATCCACAGCAGTGCTTCCTATGAAACTTGGAACACGACGAATACAGCAACACACCTTCTGCAACTCACCTTCCAATGGAACCCAGGGTGTCAAGCATGGCACTATACCCTCACTATTAGGTGACATACTGACTTTCAAAGCTCTATTTTCCAGAGCGATCCCAGTCCCTCCAATTCCAATATGGTGGATGTGAGAAGAAACTCTGGCTATGATGGCAGGGCTGTATCTGACATTCCAATGCTATATGATTTAAAAGTCTACTTTACATGTACATGAAGTCTTCCTGATGAAAAACTGCTGATGATTGTGAATGGGATAGGCCTGCCCAGGTTGGTGGCCGTAAGAAGGTGTTTTGACAGCATTTTTGATTGACAGCTATAGTCTCCACTACCCATATAGAAAGAATCTGCCACGTGGAGGGAGCCAGTGTCACACCACGTTGGATTCTAGGGATCCTGACATTCCTCAGGAAGGTCTAGGAAAGAGCTCAGCACTCAGAAATCCCTCAACATCCCACTGTAGTTTGCATCTAAATGTCCCCCAAGAAGCTTTGTGTTTGGAAAGTGACTCAATCATGAGGCTCATCTGCCGATTTTCTGTGCTGTCAGCAGGTGCGGCCCAGTTGGAAGGAGAGGACCACTGAGGCCTGACCCAGAAGGGGCAGAGTACTGGGACATGACCCAGAAGGGTAGAGGCTAGCTCGGCCCTTCCTCTCACATTCTACCTGACCGCCATGGATACCGTGCATGAACAGCTTCTCTCCTGCTAGGCATATATAAAAACCCACGTTACGACCCTCCCCAGGACAATCACGAGTCAATGCATTGACTCTCCATAGAAAGAAGGAAGGAAGCGATGAGAGCTCCGCCACTTTAGAGTTTCCCGGATGTCCTCTTTGCCCTGTCACCTTTCCCGTGTAGCCGCCTTAGGGACCCGATGACTCGCTCTCTGCTGATACCCTGCTGATACCCTGCTCCCAGGCTGCTACTGGAAATCCCCCAGAGTCAGGCCCAAGGCATCAACTGAAATTCAAATCACTCATACACTCTTGCCATTGTCAGTTTACTTTCCCGTGTTATTCTTCACCTTTCCCAGTTTGTTCTTGAAATCCTCCCCATCCTGTGGCATTGGCCTTTACAAGCCCTACCGGATCTGGCTTCAGCACTGAGAATTCTTTAGGGCGTGAGGATGTTGGACATTATGTGCCAGCAACAATAGGTGACACCCGCTGTGCAGGACAGAGCCTTCACAGGATCTGACTGATCTCTCGGTAATTTTACATTATTCACTTGAAACTATTTAACAAACTTTATATGAATCTATAAATATCTCACTGCTTAAAAATGTTGTGATATATTAGCAATAACCCAAGGGCTGGACATTTTACAAGCTTAACCAGCGGCGACTGAAACCATGTACCTCTGATGGATGATGCTCTGTGTCCTTGAACTTGAAGGTCTCTGGTGATCTCGAGAAGTATTTTTTTTTTATTTTCTTTCTGCTTTAAATTATGACATGTCTTAACTTCCCATGCTAACTCTGCATTCTCAGTAGCTATTTTTTTTCACCCAAAATACTTTAAGATATATTGTCAGTTTCTGAATCATGTGGAGAGGTGCCAGAAAGCATGGGAATTTTTATGTAAAGCAGATCGCTTAAAAGTCACTTATATTTTGCTTGGAATACATTAGGAGTTTATTTTTCCATAGCGGCAGATTTGCTTTCTTAATTATATTTTCCTTTTGCTTTTAGTTTTATTCACAACAACATCCACCAGCATCTACTAAGGAAAAAAAAATACTTATCATTAAATAGACAAGGGCAGGAACTTAGTCACGGTAACCACGCTTCGGTATCTTGACTTTCTTTTTTGTCAGAATTTTTCTACTTTACTCACATAAGTACCACAGAATTAGAGAATGTACTTTGCAAGTTTCATGTTAATAAAATGTTAAATTATGTGTTATCTTTGGCTCCCTTGCTTAGAAAAAAATTAGAAAAATGAAGCAATATCAAAAACAAGAGAAATATCATCTTGGCTTCTTAAAATGTAAATGTATGTCTAATATAATCAATCAAAGGCTGTAGGAATGGTTCTATTTATTATTCTGATGTTCTATAATGAAATGTGAATTAATTACCAACTAGGAACTCTAAATAGTTTTCTTGTGTGTTCCCAAGGAGCTTTAGCTAGAAAAATAATTTTCAACTATAAAAAACGTATTTTCAAATGGGCTGTAATAATAGCGACAAAAATTTACATGAATTTAAATAACTGTTCCAGTTGAAAATACAAGAAAATAAAAGTTTATTTTCCAGTATTTTACGACTCCTGCAGAGGACCATTTTTTTGTTTTTTGTTTTTGTGTGTGTGTGGATTGACTATAATTGGTACAGCTGAGGACATTTCCACCTCATTCGGACTGTACTATATCTCAGTTTACTTTTTAAATTCCCTGATCGCTGTAGTTTTCAAAAGCTAGGAAGCATAAACATTCATATCATATTTACGTCACTATTTCAAAGTGAAATGTACTTCAAGTGAACCTAATCCAAGGTTCTTGGTGGGCACACCTGTTTGTGTGTGTGTGTGTATGTGTACCTGTATGTATGCATGCGCATACGTGTGTGTGCATGTCTACAGCGCTTCCATTCTGCGTGGCTCTTCCTTAATTCAAGAAATAAATATTAAGGAAGAGAAATAGCGATAATTTAGAGAGGAAGCAGGGGGGAGGGAAGAGCGCAGAGAGTTGAGAGCCAACTCTCTCAGCTGACGGATGGGGGCGGCCATTTTTCTTAGGGCCTTTTCAGGGAGTATGCTCTACTAATAAACAGAAAGACTCAGAAGTGTAACCTCTGTAGTGTTAAAATATTATACACGAGAAGACTGTGCCCCCTGGGATCTCTGGTGGGCTGGAGGGCACAGGTTTTCTGACAGGCGGAGAGCTCTAATCTCCATCACTCCCACTGGATTTCATCTTCAGAGAGAGCAAGTGGAAGTGGCTGAAGAGCAAGCCTGGGCCACCTCTGCACGTCACATCCCTCATGTCCCAGTACACACCAGGCAGAACGCACTGTCCATCAGCAGGACACAGCATGGCCATTTTTACATTCTTAGATTAAATCTGTCTTATCAATCTAAACAATTATACAATTGGTTTTAATAAAACTGCAGTACTGATATCAAATATAGTTAAAACCACCAAGTGAGATGCCAAAAGGGTGTTGATACCCATGGTGGCCATTGTGGGGAAGGAGGAGCTCGTGTGCACCTGAGGGAGGTACAAATGGTTAAGTCTCTGTAGAGGGCAATTTGAAAGAACTTTTCAAAAGTTAGCATGTGCTTAGCACTTGATTTGGACATTCCACTTCTTGGAATCTTGCGTATAGAAATCCTCACAGATAATCAGTGTCTTTTGCAGCAAAGGTAGCCACCTAGATAGCCATCAAAGGGTGAAAGACTAAACCAATCATGGTACATCCGTTCTAACAGCTCTTTAACTCTAGGTTACACCATTGGTGGAAACAACTGCTTGCTCAGCCACGTGTATACCGCCATCTCTCTTCTATGAAAAATAAAGCATCTACCTATACTCATGTAAACTGAACAAAAGCAACCCAGAAAATAGACACCGAAATGTTGGATGGGGATACTTCTGAAGAAAGTCTGAGGGAAATGGTCTTTTTGTAAAATTTACAGATTTCATAATGATAAAATTTTATAGTACATATATACACACACATGTGTATATATGAACTATGTGAACTGTTAATGTTATGTGGACAGTTAAGAAAGTTTTAAAAAATGATAAAAGCAGCCTGTGTGTTTAAATATTCTAACTATGATTATGTCAAATTGCTTCCCACAGTATCCCAAGGAAGACCCAGTCGTCCTCCAGACTTGGATTTACCACTGATCGATTTGTTATTCAAAAAGTTATTCTTTTTATTAATATAATTCGTGGCACACAGTAGATATATTTGACCCCTGGACTTGGTACACATACGTACAGCGTCTTCATCCAAGACTTGCCTTTCCCCTTCCCAGCTCTCTGCCCTCTTCCTACCTCCCTTCACCCTCTCCACAAATCTCTCTCTGTTTCATACTCTCTCTCTTATTTAGCCTTCTGCTTATTTCTACGTTGACTTTTTCTTATTAGAGCAGCAACAAGGTATTTACAGTTCTGTGTCTGATTCATGTCACCAAGCGGACGGTCTCAAGGTGCGTCCCTTTTCCTACAAATGATTCCTACTTGTCTTTCTTTGCGACAGAGTCCCACTCCACTGTTTGCCACTAACTTACAATGTTCAGTACGTTAGGCATGTGAAATGTGAGCTGTATTTTAGGGTCCCCAATAATGCAACAGATTTTAGTTTGTTCCCTCTGCAGCATGACACACACGGCTCACCTCGCTGATCGTACCTGACTCTGCAAGGCCTTGGACGTGTTTCCTTGGGATGTAGATGTAAGTGAACCAGAGGAGTGTCTGCATGACCATCTCCGAGGCCCTCAAACCTCGGTCATAAGTACACACAGTTCTCCGCAGCCCCAGCTGCCTCTGAGTGGTGTGGAGAGGAGACCCCTGCCCAGTGTTCCCGTCCCCCCTCTCTGGGTTCACTGATCTTCCCCTAGCCACTGTGGAAATCTCTGGAGGAGGAGCCAGTGAGCCTACAATACTTCTGAAGCTGGTGCCACTGGCCACAGCACCTCAGAAGTTCAAATCCTTTATACCACTTTACATTAGTTTTCCTGGGAACTATCAAACTAAATGCCATCTCTTTAAATGTTTTATAGAGTTTCCTAATTAGAGTTTGAAGCTGTTTCTGTATTTCCATATTCTTAAAAACAAGTATAAACTGTATAATAAATGCAGGCTGAAAATTAAATTCACACTTAACCCACAGAAGTCTTCCAAGAAAGTTCAGTGACAGAAAAGAGTCATCTGTCAGACATGCCTCCCCATCCAGGTCTGGCCACCTCCGGGCAGCCATCCCTCCTGCTTAGCACTGGTCACTTAATCTTGTCTCACTGTCACCTTACTCATCTCTCTTGGAACGGAGTTTCTTAGCCATTTAGGAACTACAACTGATAAATGCAAATGCAGTGAGATTTGTTGACTGAATCTTTGCACATTTACCATTCCATCTCCCAGACAGCATGTGGTTCAATCTAGTAGCTGCCCATCACATAAGATTATTTAAATAATTTAAATAAAATTAAATTGCAGTTTCTCATCCTCACTAGCTGTATTTCAACTAATCAGCCAAACTTCACTAGAGTCTATGGCAGTTGACAACGCAGACCTGGAACGTTTCTATCACTGCAGAAAGTTCTGCTGAGCAGCCTGGATCCTGCTAATTCAAGTACAGTAAGACCTAGGCCTTGGGGAGAGCTCGAAACATTCGTAGCAAGAAAAAAAAACAAAGAAGAATGAAGAAACATTAATAATTGGCAATGAACAAAAGCAACAAACCAATCCACTGTGTCTAGAGATGAGTAAACAAAGTTTCCCAAATAAATAAACCATCTACAAATCTTTAAATACCTATTTAGCAATCCAATTTTTCCCATGTGTTACATGCAGTGGCTGAATTACAACATTCTTTTTTTTTTTGACTCTGGAATAATCACCTACGGATTTTCTGAATTATCATTGAAGTGACCCTTCCACGATATCAATGCGTTCTTTCTCATTTAGGTGTAAGCAGGTTTGAGACGCTTGAAGCAGTGTTTCCAACCACCCAAAATCCTCTGAATAGGGAGCCAACGTCACATTCTCCATGGCGTTAGGGGGGCCATCTCCACCCTTGTCAGGTGCCTATTCAGCTCTCAGTGAGCTTGGCTCTTACTTCTTCATGAAATCTGCTGGAACCCTCTCCCCCACGCAACCCTCCAGCACTAATCCCTGAATTGTTTCATGCATTCTTCCGTAACTGCACATCCCACTGTACCAAGAGAGATCCTCCAAAGATTAATTAAACTTATTCCAGAGCAGAACTACCACAAGAATGTGCATGTCATAATAAGCTATTTACGAGGCCAAAGAGGTAGAGGCAAGAAGGTATTTTTCAAAGGCACAATGAGGAGGATTATATAAAAACATTAAAACAATAACCTTTGGCCACAAGGATTAAAATCAAGCATGCTCAAGGATCGGTAACAGGGGAGATGCCAACCCAAGATCCAACAGCAGTCTGGGGGCAGGAACATTTTCCATGTGAGACCGTGGTGGCCTTTATGCAAGGCTGAGATTCTCGTGGCATCTCAGGTGGTATGTTTTGTTAGTGGGCATAAATATAAAATCACCTCCACCACCTTCTTTATTATTATTATCTTGCTAGCACTTGACAAAAATGACTTTTTTGGGATACTACGGATTGAACCAGATTTTTGTTATTAGCTAATTACTTAGCCCATTTTTAAAACTTGTTTTTTATGACACAGAGTCTCACTAATTCATTAAATTGCCCAGATTGCACCAGAACTTGCAATCTTCCTGCCTCAGCTTCCCATGGTACAGGATGATAGGTGTGTACCAACACACCAGGCTGAGCTCATTTTGATTCTGAAAATTTTCACATCTCTGTGAGGCTACCAGCTCCTTGGAGGCAGAAAGTGACTGAACCCATCGCTTGCCTGGCACCTGGCACTGTGCCTGTCACAAGAATGTTTCCACAAAATATTTATTAAACTAACCTGCACAAAGTGGACTCAAAGTTGTAAACCTGTTTTTTCACTTTGCCTCTGACTCTAACTCTTCCAGTAAATAGTATTAAAGTGGAATCAAGGTATTTTTTGTTCCTACTTACATTTGATGGGTGGACATTTGAGTTTGTTTATAATGTCTAGAGAAGCCAATACTGGCTATCATGCAGGCATCTGGCTTTCTTTTCTATAATAGTTTCTCCGTGTGGGGGTGGGAAATGAGATTTTCATTGGGCCAAAACAGAATAATTCAAATGAAGTCAGTTATGTTTGAATTAAATCCTTAATTATTTTCCAAGTCACAAAATGATGAAACTTGGACCTAAATAGCTGAAGGATAATGAAAAGAATTGTCAACATTTTTTTGAAAGTTGTTTTCCAAATTAAAAAAAAAAAATTCACTTTCCAAAATATATTCCAAAAAATAGCAACTGCTTTTGATTCTACAAAACCTGACTTTGTAAGACGGGCAAATGCTTACCACGTGAGCACCAGGCTCCTATGTCCAGGATCTGAGGATGAGGTGGGGGGTGGGGGGGGCAGAAGTAAAATTATCACTGTGCAACTCACGTACGCACCAGTTCCCCAAGATGAATGTGATTGCTATGTTTTGCAAACATGTACTAATATGAAGTAACAACTACTGCAAAAACTAAATAAAAGTTAATTTTCCAAGGAGATCAACAAAAAGAAAAGAAGAAAGAAGAACTCTAATACTTTTGATTGAAATGCTGACAGTAACGATCAAAATTTAAGATATGGCAACTTAGCAAGTTGTGAAGTTCAAGGAAATGGTTTCCTAAACAAAAAACATACTATCGTCTTAGTCTTACAAATCCACACATCATGAAAGTCAACTGATTTTTCCCCCTCCAAGTTGAATTGAGAGCCTAATGGCTTCCTTTTTAAAAATATTTTTTACATTTCCTCTATTTTTAAAAAGACTTTTTAGCTAATATGTAAAAACATAAAACGGTACAGGCTAACAGGCCTCCATGAAATGTTTCCCTACATGCTTGCGTTGTGTCATGTTTGAGTCAGGTTGAACGTATTTATCTCTTCAGGCATTTATCATTTATGGGCAATTTTTAAAATTGCTTTTAAATGCTCCCCTTTTTAATATCGAGGACATACTATGTAACATTCATATTGAAAAAATAAACATGATTTTGGAACTTGGAGGCATCTGAAGTGTAGGACAATTCAGTGACTCTTCTTCAGAGCAATGCTCTTGAGGACAAATTTAATAAAAATTTAGAATTTTCCTTTTTAAGAGTATCTGTAAAGCTTTATTTTCATAACATCTAAAGCCCATGGCAAACTGTTAACATCTGTCAAATATCAGCAGTGAGTATATGGATCTGTGTTGTTTTATTTTCTGCAGTCTTCCACGTGTCTGAAACATCCTATAATAAACTATTTTGGAAAGTTGAAAATAAAAACGCCTTCTCCATGGAGTTATCCTTGATGGTTGAAATCTAAGGGATCAGGTAATGGTTACAGACGGTAACCACCACCTAGTTCCTATTTGAGTTTCAAATCTTTATTGTGTCAGCTGTCAGAAAATGAGCTGTGGAACTTTTACAAAGATTGGGATAAACCCCAACTCTTACCTTTGTCAACTGTGGGATTGGTTCATGTGCATATGTATATAGGCACACACATACAAAGATATACATGTGTATATCTATATATGTATACATACACATATATATTCTTTATTTTTGAATATGAGTGAACTACATATTTAGAATGTTCAAATGCTTACATGTGCACAATCCAGCTTAATGCAAAGTGCTCACATACATGACAAGCCCAATTATTCAGGAAACATTTGACCAATTTAAACACTATTCGTGACATTTCCTGCTCTTCTGTCTCCCCGCCCCACTCCTCTCTCTCTCTGCCTGAAATATGATCATTTTCTTTCCTATCAGTCTCGTCTTAGTGACAGAGGAAGAAAGAAAATTAAAGATGAGAGAAATCAGGCTGCTCATATCTTAAATTTCAGAGACATAATTCTTTTTTAGAAAACATGACAGGTATTGGAATTGCAAGTGGAATTAGTCGTAGCTGTAAAAAATAAGTATATAATTGCTCTATAAGTAGGAACATCAACTGAAGGACCTAAAGTCATTTCAATGTTTATATCTCACTCAAATACGTTCAAGGTATTATTTCTAATACCATAATTATTTTATAGTCATTGTTCCCTTCACGTAGGCCTCCATTTTTTACTACAAGAAGAGTACAGGAAGATGAGGGTGTCCTGCCCAATCGGAGGCCTAGAAGGAAGCCCCAGTCACTCCGTCTCACGCCGGGAATTCCAGCTCTGAAATCCTTAGTTCTCAAGCTTCACGGGCGCCAGATCTCTGGGGCCGGGAGGAGATGTAGATATTGAGGCTACCTATGGTCCTGGGGCCACACTTGGAGAACTGATACTTTAAATTGGGACTGTCTCATCAGAGGAGAGCAACTCTCCTGACATCCTGCTGCCCCTCTAGGCACCCTTGTCTCCCGCGCCCTGAACTGGGCCCGCTGGCCCATCACGGGTCCCGCTGGTGACACTTCACACATACCCCATAAAAACTGTGAGAACTGGCTTCCGTTTTCTCATGGTTTTAGGAAAACTGCATAGGGGTCAAACAAAACTCAAACGCAACCTTTCGTATCTATTTTTGTACTAAACTATTTTAGCTCCAATGTTCGATACACTTTCTTTTTCTGAGGCACTGAATTTACTAAACAAAACAAAGAGGCACAAGACAACAAGAAACTCTGTCCATTTCCTGAGCTTCCAGGAATCCCTCCAAGCCCCCAAGGCGTGAAGGCCACAATCAGGACGCAGGTCTCCTGGGTGACCGTCCTCTCCCACAATGCACAGCACCCCCATCAGCAGCGGCCTACCTCCCCCCACCTCTCCAAAGTGGGCTGCTTTGTTCTTATTCCTTAAAATCAAGTATCACTGACCCCCACATAATTTCTTCTACCCCTCCCCCTTGAAGAGACTTTGACCTGTACACCCTTTTGGGGGCGGGTACTCACTGGAATATAAATGTTAGGATTTTTTTTAGAAAAGCAACCTCTCACCCAGATAATTACCTTGAAAATCAAGATATCGTGAATTGTGACATTCTAGGTATATTAGAAACGATCAGCGAAAAAATAATCACTGAAAGAAACAGATAACGGACAGTTGGCAAAGGTTTTGCGTCAAGGTCTTACCTATGCACACTAGATCCATAAAGCCGTACATTCCGTAGCAGATCTGAAAGAGGACATCCTTCCTCTGCCACACCGCATAGGGGCTGAAGGCTGACCACAGGAGCCAGGTCACACTGGCTATTAAGAACAGCGATCCTAGGATCACAGCAATCATCTGGACTTTCTCAACCAGTGTTATAGAAATGCTTTGCCACTAAAAGAAAAACAGAGGCATGTAAGGAAAGATGGTACTTACAGCTGAAAAAAAAAGAAAATATATATATATATATGTATATATATATATATATATATATATATATATATATATATATATTCTCAGCCCCATTTCTTTTCTTAATGCCAGACCCTCTACAGTCTGATCAGCCCCCAAATGAATTTTTCTACTTCATGCAAGCTATACAAAACAGACAAGCAGATAAAGATGAATGAATTGCCTTTACTCCATTATTGGTAATAATGCACCATTCTGCAAGTTTAATCCGGTTTTACTCTACATAATGGTATGGGGTGTGAATGGCTGAGGAATATTTAGTATGAGGGAATCACATTTTTATCTTTCATGCATGCGTGAAATTAGATACACTCTGACAAAACATGGCGAGGCCTCCTGCATCAGTGTTTGTTTTGCTCTTATTACATTTGGCTCTTTTTTTAAAAAAAAGATAAAAAACTTGTCTCTTAGGGGGTAAAAAAGTATAAAAAAATCAAAACCAAGTAAGTTCCATAATAGTAGTAGTGGAAAATTCGTTGAAGGTAACAAATGCCAGGATACACATAAGAAGAGTATAAGATCATACCTTAAGTGCTATTCATACATTGTACACACCCAAGCAATACTGGCTTGTTATCATCTAATGGGTAACGAATGGAGTATTTTTGTGAAGATTTAGAACTTGTATACAAGAGGATTATCTTAGAAACTAACGTACCATATTGACATACACTATTCAGAGGCGAAAATTAGTTGGCGTTCTAACATTTGAGAAGATTGCTAGTATCCCAGATCCAACGTCACTCAAGGTGCTTCAGCTCAGGAGGACCAGCCATCCACGTTCTCACATCTGGGTGCTTAGTTACTAGGGTTTGCCAGTAAGCCGGGAAACTCAGTTGTCCTTCACAGTCCTGCTCTCTGGGAGCGAGCTCTGTCGGCTGCCACTCAACAGAACTATCGAACAGTTTTGAAGTGATCTTTTAACAATGAGCTTAAAGTATCTTCTGTAAAATAATTCTTCTTCTCCCTTTCTGGGAGTCTATGAACTGTCTACTTTTTAGATGAAAGCTGGTGGTCCAGCTCTGTGATGCATTTAACGTTTCAGTGGAAAACTACACATAGAGATTTAGAAGATCATGTTTGCTTAGTACACATGTTTATTAAATTTCCATTATTTTTCTTGGTGTTTATAAAGTCCTTGCCTATGTAGAAGAGGGGGTTAAGCTTCTTAGGTGACAACATGTACCAAAGTCTACGTATATGTAACCTATCATCTGAAGTAGTTTTAATTGAAAAATTTCTTAATAAAACAGATATGGAAGACTTAAAAATTAAAAATTAATAAAAACGAGCTTAAATACTCAGTGTTCCTTGGGTGAATCTCAAGTTTCTTTAACATGCTACTTACCATAAATCTGAATATCTACTCATCTCCAAATGATAATCTACCCTTCCCTGTAACGTTCCTCCTGCTTCACTGCCTTTCTTTTCCATCCTTTCTTCTCTCCGTTTTCCCCTCCCAAACACACCCAACTCCCTAAGTGCACAATCTACTAATCATGTTTTAAACCCAGGTCTGATCTCTGGATATTCTTGTATTTTCATGGGTATCATTCAGTTCTACACTTGTTACAAATTAAATACCCATATACACTCAGGATAGCTCATATTCACTTTTCTTGTTCTTTTTCTCATAAACAGAAACAGTACCAAACTGTTGTTTGTTGCGAGAAAGATAGTTCTGTTCAATTTCCCATAAAGATTCACTTAGTGAAAACTAGCTCTTTCTCTTACAAGATAATGAACTAGTTGACGTTAATTTATCACTAGAGGTAAATCAAAGTTATCCCAAGCATGCTTTTGAAGATATGTTTCTCCTTAGTGTTTTTCCCAACTGCCAGGAATTCGAATTTTAAAGCACTTTGAATTTGGTGTCATCAAACAAATATGAGATGTCAGTATCCAATGTACTTGTTTGGTTTCAATGCCCATTAAAATCTGCCTTAAATGCAACAACATGGTAAGCAGAAAGAAAAAGAAAAAAGAAAAATTACCCATAGCTGGCACCTGTCCTGGATAAATTCTATCACGTTTAGATGCATTATGTTACCCTTTGTCAATTTATTAATCTTACCAGATAAATGACAGCATCACACAGTGTTAACTCCAGGAGGCAAGGCAACTGGGTGTGTGCACATATGTGTGCATGTGTGTGTGATTTCCACATGGTGATCCACACGTTCTGGTACATACGCCTGAACCCCAGGAGTCTTGGGTACGCAAGAAGACAGTGGAGGATTCACAAAGAGTGATCTCCACTGATAGCCATTTTCCTTCTGCCCATAAGCCTGATGACATCAGAGGTTCATCGTACAACCCTAGGGGACTTACTCTGAACAGCTAAACAGTGTACAGTTCAGAGTACTTAGTTTCCATTAGATCTACTCATTAATTAAACCAAACTGTCTGCAAGATAGCTCAGGGGCAACATGGTGGTTGTTAGACCTCCTGCTTGGGAGGACTGTGGCGATGGGTGGACCTGGCTTCAGAGTTACCAGAGACACGGGAAATGGAATCATTATATTGACTCTAAGGTATGAATCTCCTAATTTCTGGTGTGACTTCTAACCCAGGAAGCACACCGACTCTTTGGCAGAGAAAGGACGTGGGTGAAGGGACAGTTACCAGGAGTGAGAACACGGATGTATCACACTTTTTCTGGTGACATCAAGGCAAGGCACTTTGAAATTAATATAAGGAAGGTAAGAAGAAAGCAACTGCTAATTACAGTGCACGGGAGGCTTGTTTATTACAATACAAAGGATCTTTGTTATAGATATAAAAAGCAATTTGGGATTTTTAGAGCTCATTTTCAAGCAAGGACAAATTGTACATAATCTATAATGAATCCCCTGAAGATTTCTGGTTACACACCACTCTGCTAATAATGTAAATTACTCTGCTAATAATGCAAATATGCAAATGTGTTCAAAAGTAAACGGATGGTCTTCCTATACTGCTGAACTTTGAAACTAACTTCATTTCACTGAAAGGCTAGTGACGACAAACATTCTTGAAGTGAAAATTATTCGATTGTGAACATAGGACTTTCCCTGGGGGCACAATCCCATATGGGTACCGTCATAGTATTTCTGTCATGTTGCACTGTTGTGAAAACGAAGGCGGCTCTCCTTCCCCTGCAGGAGAAATAACCCTGCCTTCCCTCACTGGTGGGAAACTCAGCCAGCATCCCTGCTCTCAGGAGGCCCGATTATCTGGAGGCCTGGCCTCCAGGAGCTGTGTTAATGTATCATTAGTTTGGATAATAAAAGCAGATGAGTCTCCTGGGGTTTCTCTTTCTACCTCTATGTACCCGAGAACTGGATTTAAGTTTGTAAGATACTTTAAAACCTGAACAAAATTTTTTTAATGGCTAAACATCCTTGTCTTCTCTAAAAAGATACGAAGGGACATATGTGCGCGTTTCATTTAGATTTCTTCTCCAATTTGGATAAGACTGTAATACAACAGTAAACAGATGGATTTAAAATAATAACTTTATTCCCATGGTATTTGAATATATGTGGCTCTCATATTGCTGAAAATCTATTTACTTTTACATAACTCTTGCATCTTTTTTTGTGCAAAGTTGGGACTGGTGGGTTCTTCTTTTGAAAGTTTTCCCTGTTTAGTGTATTAGAAGCAATTTAATAATAATACCTTATGTTTACATAGGATGGGAATATGTCAGGGTTTTTTTTTTTTTCCCTAAGAAGTTTGATGTACTAACTCATTTAACCTCCACAACAACTCTATCAGGAAAATTTTAATCTTCCCCTTAGAAAAAAGTAAACTGAGTCAGTGAGAGCCACACATTTTGCCCAGGACTGGAGCTGAGGTGTGAGCCCAGCTGGCTCCCAGGTTGTGTTCTTGGCACTTGCACTACTGCAGAAGAATCTTGCTGAGCGTGGGTGGCAATTAATTGCAGACATGAACGTCTTTGCAGTGCCCCAGTATTCAGCTGGTGAAAGCTCCTAGTCTGTCTTCTCTACGCCCTGAAAGAACTTTCCAGCTGGCCCTGCAGCCCTACCATACCACTGCTCCCTCCGAGAAGTTCTCCTAAGTGCCAGGTGATCATTGCGCTGGACCTCTTTTTTGAGAGGCATGCAATGCCCCTCTCTTCCCACAACTCATGCCGTCTCCCACGCACTGCCACCCGGGGCTTAGGTGTCCCCTCGTGTGAAGAGCCATCCTGTCGAGCCCTTTCGATCTTAAGCAGGATCCCTCTTTCCTGATCACCCCTCCCCCAGCCATGCTTTGTACTTCTTCTTTTGCTCAGTCCCACTCCAGACAGCCATCTATCCCCCCACCATGGCCCACAAACTGCAGGTTCAGGGTGGCAGAAGCTGAGCCTCAGTCCCCTCACGTTCACCACACACAGCTGGAAACACCTGAATCAGGGGAGAGTCCTACATTTATAGCCACCACATGGCTTACCTCCTGCCAGGTGTTCACCCCATCACTGCCTCAGGTAAAGTCTTGCTCTGGCCAAACCACCAGGAGTCCAGAAGGGAGAATTCAAGCTCAGACTTCTGCTTCCAAAGCCTATGCTCTTCTAAAAACCCTCTTCGCTGTCTGTGCTGTTTCCGCTCTCCCCCGACTCTGCCCACTTAATCCCGCATTGGGAAGAAAAACCAAAATGGGCACAACGATGCCTATCTAAGCAATGGCAGTAGGAAATAAAGCAAGATAACTTAGCTCAGCAGGGCGCCAACTAAGTCTGACAATAACTTTCTCAATGGTGCCTACAAATTCTTGAACCTGAAAGTTGTATTGCTTAAATGAATATTAACATAAACATAATCTCGAGTTAGTCTTTCTTTAATTAAAAAATATTTGTAAATAAATTTAAATAAAAATATTTAATATTATCCTTAGTGACCAGAGTTCGGACATGTACCCAGTCAGCTCAGCAGTTCAAAAAATTCACAGACAATATAAGTGGCCAGCACTTGCAGCAGTGCGCAGTCAAAGATGTATGTTAATGGGACACTCTTCTTGGAAAATTAGATGAGCAATTACCCCAATAGTTACCATAGATTGCTGTGAAACCACACCACATTGTCGCCATGATCAAAAAATATACATTTTGACTTATTAACACAAGTTTAGCTCTGCCTTCAGACAAGAAAAGATACAAGAGAAATTCGGGAATATTCATTAAAGATATGACAGGTACCCGTGTCAAAGCAAGATGCAGGGTCTTCCTTCGCCTTGTACGAATCACTTCTAGACAGCAAGATAAGCTCCTGAGAAAGGCCTACACACCATCAGGTCTCCAGGAAGCTATTTAGAAGATGCACCTGACATTCGGTCGTCTGAAAGAGTTAATGCAGCTTCTCAATTTAGAAATCAATTTCCTCCCGGAATACAACACCAGCTCAGAGGAAACCAGGCTGCACTCAGAGAGCACAGATCAGTTCAGTTTGCGTTAAACCCTTCAGCCCAGAGCACTGTTTCATCTCTGTTCTTCCAAAGGAGTTCAGACGAGAATCCTGAGTTACATCTCTGTAGTGTGATGATTCAGAGTGTGGGGTTTGACACGTGGGATTGCCCACCAGTGTCACAGGAGAGGACACCTGCTCTGAAGGTGCATCCCCTTCAGAAAAATGAATTTAATTAACACCCATTTTCCATGACCTTTCAAAGGTTTTTAAACTGTATTCCAAGTTTGAGATTGGACACGCTGGCAGAAAATATCTCAATGTGGAACCAAACCAACAGGAAGCTTTGGCATCCCATGAATGACATACAGCCGTTCTTTATGAAGCTGTGTTTACACAACTGAAAGTGCCTTCACGAGCTGCTATGGGTCTTTTCTGCTACAAAGGCATCTTCATGAAAGTGTCAGAGCAGAGATAAAATCAGACCAAAGGCATGTGCTTTGCCCAAGAACAATGAAATCTAAACAACCTCAAGAAAAACCATCAGATAACATAGAACCATCTCCTTGGAAAGGGTAAATGATTAAATGAAAAAATGGTGAAGTAACTGGCTCTAAAGAAAAATCTTGTGGAGTAAGAATAGTAAGATTATATTATAAATAACTGTAGGCAAATTTATTCAATAGCATATGAAATAGTTAAGCTCCATGCAAAACAATTTACCAAAACCATCCCCAGAAAAAACCAGTGCATAAATAACTCTATTAAATAAGCTGAATATATCGATATATAGATACAAGACTTCCATAAACAAACCAGCGAACATCTCCAAGACCAGATGAGGTCACTAAGTGTCAGCATTTGCATTATCGTATCAATCTTCAGTGTTCTTTGTTAGAAAATAAAGGAAGACAGAGCATTTCTCAACTTGTTTTACAATGTTGATCCATGCAACTGACTACCTCAACAATTTTTAAAGGAAAACATTTTCTCATCACAAGCAGTACAATTATCTCACATTCCTCCACTTAGGATAAAAACCAGGAAGAGGAAGAAAACTTTTTAACCTGAAAAGAGCATCTACAAAACACTGCAAGACTCTTATGTAATTGTGGGAAAAAAAAAAAAAGTTTCTTTCCTCAAACAGGAACACTAAGATGCTCATGTTGTAGTCTAGATCTGGAATGTCCCCAGAGCCTCCCGTATTTGGATGTAATGGGTCACCTACAGACATGTGCTTCAAGAGGCGGGGCCTTGGTTTAAGTGGGAAAATCACTACGGCTTGATCCAAGAGGTGCAGATCACTGGGACACCGTCTGGAGGGACATATGCTAGTGCTGCTTTCCTTGTTCTCTCAGCTTCCTGTTTGCCATGCCACGAACATCTTCTCTCTGGCAAGGCCTCCACCACACGCTCCCACTATTGCAAGCACCAACGAAATAAAGAACTGAGATCTTCTGAAACTATGAGCTAAAAATAAATCTTTCCCTCCCTTAGATGTCAAGTATTCAGTCCCAGCCATGAGAAAGTGAGACAGAAACTGGTACTGAGAATGGCATGGTTGTTGTGATTTCACCTAGCCATGCGGTATGGAAAACGCTTTGGAACAGTTGTGTGGGAGGAGTTTGGACAGGTTTGGAGATGCTGGCTAGAGAGGCTCTCAGCATGCTATAATCCAAGCTTGATGGGAGATTCTGGTCAGATCTCAGAAGACTGGAACACCAAGCAAAAGACAGAATGAAAAGGCCAAGTTCAAGAGGTTTCTACCATGCATGTGACACTCTGGCAAAAGGTGTGTCAGCAATTTGCCTCTGTCCTGAGACTTTGCCTGAATCTGGTGTTACTCAGTTCTTAGAGAAGCCACACTGTAGCACAACCCCCTCCCCCGCAATGTAAAAGTGCACACAAAATTCTACCCCTGTGAAGTACCAATACATATCAAGATATTCACTTAGCATGGCCTTATCAGGTGCCTGGTACATGTCAAACCCTACAGAAGTCACTACCCTGTGGAAAACTTCCAATTCATGTACATCACTGCTTGAGCAGAACAAAACCACAAAAGCCTGAAGGTGATAGTTCAGCTGAGTGTGCACTCACAGGGAAACGTGACTGTGGTGGTTGGTGGGTCGAGAAGCCACCTTGGCTGAGTGTCTGGGGAGGCTTCCAGAGCAAGGGAGCATTCGAGCTGAGTTTAACAGGGTGGGTGGGCAAGGGAAGAAGGATACGCAAGAGAGGCAGGTGTTTCGCAGCTAATGATATTTTCGTTGCTGTAAGAGAGTAGGCCGCGTGTGCTTGTGGTGAGGGGAATGGCCACAGAGGATCAATTTTATCCTACAAAACAAAAGCTGTTGCATAGACACAAGAAAGAACCAAGACTGAACGTGACACGAAGACTCAGAGAGGCTCAGCTGCCACTTCTTCCTACTCCCCGCATTTCCCAATGGCGAGCCCACAGCACCTCCCACCCCACTGCTCCTCTGCCGTGCGGCTCTCAGTATCGGCAGTGGTGTCTGCCTCACTGGCCCATGAGTAACCTGACATTCTGACATGGTAGAAATGACGCTACAACAACTCAACTCGAAATAAGATCATGACTGTCCAGGCAACCTCCTCCTCCTTCTTGGAAGCCATGCTGTTTTAAGAACTGCGATTACCCTGAAACCACCAAGCTCTAGCCTTACAGAGGGGCACTGGGGCACGAGATGCCACATGGTGAAGGGACCCATGAGACACATGAGTTGAAAACACTTTCTTGGAAGGGGACCCTCCAGCTCTAGACAGGGCCCTCAGCAAATGCCACAGTGGTCACAGACACATAGCCCAGTGGAGCCCATTATGGCTACAGAAACACAAGCAGAGCAAAAATGGCTGTTCGGATTCGGTCATTATCAGGTTAGTCTTCACCCTGTACCATGGTGAGAAATATGCAAAGTTCAGAAAAACAGTGTGTGCCACCGGCTCAGTCACCCACCGATCTGAGTCATCTGGTTTCATCCCTTCTCTTCCTCCTTACAATGGAAATCTCAATTAGATCATTCCCACGCTTCTTTCTTCCCTGGGGTTCCCTGGAATACCACTTCTCTTTATCGCTTAGTCTATTATTTCCTTCAGCCTTTCCTCCAACCCCCCCTCCTCTATCCGTTTTTCCCCCATAAGGTACTTCACAAATTTTATGATAAAAATCCTTTGAGGCACTAGGATGTTCTGGGATCGATAAAAAGGTTCTAAAACTGGATATTGGTAATGGTTGCATTAGCCCATCAATTACTAAAATTCATTGAAGGTGAATTTTATGGCACGAAAATTATACTTCAGTGAAAATATTTTTAAACCCTGACAGGGAAAAGAAAACTTAAAAATTGAAAAATGAGTAAAATCCTTCTGGTAATTATTTGTTAGATTGGTGTATGTTGACAACTACCATAAAATATTTCTAATGAGCTTGATTTTAAAATAAATACAGCGTTCGGTGCAATCTAGCAGAAAAAGGACTAAGAAGACCATTGATGTACACGTGGTGTAGACCATTGATGTACACGTGGTGTAGCCTGCTCAGCTCCTCTCTCCTGCTTGTGTACTGGGTAATGCACTGGAATCCTGAGGTCAGATTTGAGTGCAGAGTCTAATACTCCACCTTTGCACAAAATGGACTTTTGTTTTCCTCATCTTCAAGATGAGAAAATAGTCATTATTCCGCAAGGCTGCAGTGAGGATTGAATGAAAACATGCATGTGTGCGCACACACACACATGCACACACATGCACACACACACACACACACACACACACACATTCTGTACCACAGGGCCTGGACCCACAGTGGGCACCCATTAAGCTACAGTATTTGTTCGAAAAGTAGAAGACCTCGGACAGAACTTCTCTGAGAAAGGGGAATCCCTGCGTGCTCCGCTGCTCTGTGACGTCTGGGGAAGAAGGATCTCCACTGGGACGGGAATGGCTGTTCTCCCCAGCTCCCAGTCAAAACCCAAACGTGTTTTATTTCTGATATTCCACTGTGGTCTCTATACCGCTTTACTTGAAGTGCAAAGAAATTCCCCCTGCTGACTTAAACAACCCCACGTCTCTCTGTATGATCTGGCAGCTTACCACCCCAGGAAAAGGGTGGCTGGGGACAAGGAAGGTAGCTACGATATCTTCTTGTATTTTATCCTTCACGCTGAGAGATTTTTGTGAGTGTGTGCGTGTGTTGCGGAGGACTGGACCCAGAGCCTCACACAGGCTAGGCCAGAGCTTCGTAACAAAGCTACATCCCAGCCCCTTGAACCTTTTATGTTGAGAGAGGCCCTAGCTAAATGGCCCAGGTTGGCCAGAATTTCTAATTCTCCCACCTGCGCCTCTCTGTGTGCCAAAGACACATGGACAACAGCTGCTGGAAAGTTCAGAGATTCAGCAATTTCGGGACAAAGGAAGTTAACTGTGTTGTGGGGTTTTGAAACATCAGTAGAAGTTCATTAGGCAGGAAAAAAAAAAAAAGCGCCCATCCAAAGGCCAAACACTTCCCATTCCTGGCTTTAGACTTTCACTTTAATTTCATTTACTTCCCCCTTGCTTTTCCTAATACTTTCAAATGTTCCTCCCATTCTACTTTTGCAAGTCAACAGCACATGGTCAAGCAGTGACTAGCTTAATTCAGTAATCCAGTATCACATCTGCTTTCTATCTTCAGCAAGTCCACCGTCCACCTGGGCCAAAAGATCAAGGTGTGGGAAATGGGACCAACGACCCAGCATGTCATTAAGCTACAAGCTGTGCAGAGGCAGCTGTGGGTCTCATGACAGGAGCTGAGCAGACAGAAATCCACCTGAGATCAAGCAATCCAGATAGCTTCTGGGAGGAAGAGGCTTTCTTTGTGAAGAGCAGAAAGCCACAAGAACAAGGCTCCCAGCAGGGCTTTTGTCCACCGTAAGCTGCGGAAGCGGGACTCCAGAGCTCCCCTCTGCCAAGGGACCCTTAGACAAGCTGAACTCAGTGACTGGATAAAAGGAAAGGCTTGGGGAAACATTGATTTTTTTTTTAAGATCAGATTACCATGTTATTGCTTCTCAGGTGGTCATGTCCCTATTAAAGGATAATTGGGTCTTCAGCAAACTCTCTGGCAGAGGTTTAATAGCTACAAGTGCTGGAACTAGAGACACTCGGCAGACTGTAAAACAAGGGCTCTTACGTCTCTCAAATAATGAATAAATTTTTAATAGCTACAGCAGTATTAAATGTGTCCCCATTAAAATGAACAAACTTGTATCTGGACATTTTAGAGCAGAGGAAAGAAGACAGGGAGGGCTAGCGCAGGGTCACTGCGTGGGCGCAGGACTCGAAAGACTGTGTCTAGACCTGTCGAGAAGAGGAAGGAGGACCTGCTGGGGCGCATCGCTCCCAGAGCAGAGGGCAAAGCGGACATGGGGAAGAGGAGGTGTCCCCTTCCAGAAGCAAAGCTATTGAGCGAGAGAGAGAAAGGGATGGCGAGGAGGAGAGGAGAGCCAATGCCCAATGGCAGGACTTCCTGCCCTGGTCTCTGGGAGCCTGCTTTCTCCCAACACTGCAGGCCAAAGTCTAAGCCAGGCTAGTGCCTTCCCACTTAGCTGAGTCGCAGGAGAACATGCGCTCTGACGTGTTTCTCCTGAAGAGGCAGAGGCAGAGCTTGGCTTGGAGTTTTCGTAGCTCAGTGCCAGATAGTATTTATGAAGTGTGTGTGTGTGGGGGGGGGGGGGGGGGGTTGCATGTGTGCGCACGCGCACACACATCTGGGTGTGCACACTATGTGTGGTTCTGTTCCTGGGTGCTCCTCCTGCTGTTAATGATGGGCAGCGTCACAGAACTTGAAAGGGGCCTGACACACAATGTCAGAGATGATTAATTTGTAGAGATAAAGGTTCATTTGGACTCACAGTTTTAGAGGCACCAGTCCATGTGTGGGCAGACCTGCTGCTTTTGGCCTCTGGTGGAGGTGCCAGGTGGCAATGGTGAGAAAAGCACGGCAGAGACAACTACTGCTCACTTCACAGCCAGGAAAAAGAAAAAAAAGAAAGAAAGAAAGAACCCAGGGTCCCAGATTTATTTATTTATTTTTTTTGAGACATGACCTTGCCCTGTAGTCCAGGCTGGTCCTGAGCTCACTGTGGACCTCAGACTGGCCTCAGACAGCAATCTCCTTGCCTCAGCCTCCCAAGTGCTGGGATTGCAGGTGTTCACCACCATGCCCACCATACCTGCTTACGTGATGCCTGAGAATCAAACCCAAGGCCTTGCACTCTTGCCTCTGTGCTATTTCTCCAGCCCTGCAAAATCCTCTCAATATCCTCTTAATCCAATGATCTACTTAGCTCCACTTCCTAAAGGTTCCACCGCATCCCTGCACCACCCTGGAGACCAAGCGTTTAAGAGATGGGCCGTTGGGAGACATTTTACATTCAAACTATAGCACTGGGCCCCTGGCTTCTAAAGGTTCATATCCACCTCACAGTGGACAACACATCTGTCATATTTCTACAAGTCTCAAGTTTTAACCATTCCAGCCAAATCCATGTCCAAAGTCTGCCTTGAGACTAAGGCACATTCAGCCGTTGAGCTCTGACAAAAAAAAAAAAAATAGTCAAAACTAATCTACATACTCCCAAGACACACTGGTGGGACTGGCACTGGGTAAATATTCTTATTGTAAAAAGGAAGAATACAAAATGGTAAGGAGTAATCAGCCCACAGCAAAACTTGAACCCACCTGAGAAAATATTAAGCCTTAACTCCCATGTGTAGCACCAGGAAGCACAGCGTCCTGAGGTGGGCATCCCGGGCTGTAGCCATTCATACAGCATGCTGGCTGCAGACCACACGGCCACACCCTGGGGCTAACTGCATTCCGTGTTCCTGGCAGCTCTCGGCTCCTGGGGCCTCCACTGTGCTTCGGATTCACTCCCTCCGCCTCACATACTGTCCTGGTGAGGACTGCATGCAGGGACACTAACCTGCATCACACTAATTAGCCTCCTGCTGTGTTTTTTAATTATTGGACAAACTGCCATGATCTCATAACTCTTGCATTCTGTATGCTGTAAAACCAAGACACCAAGGTCTGTGCCAATACAACCTGCACCTGGCCTCCTTGAAGTATGGGGGTGATGGCTTCTCGGAGCATCATTGGCTGCACAGTAGAAGCAAATCCCCGGGCAATTCTGAGCACACCAGGCACCTCAAGCACATTCTCTAAACTGATTCAGCCTTAGAAAGTCTTTGAGGGCAGTTAGAGCGCCTGCCTAGCAAGTCCAAGGCCCTGGGCTTACTTCCCCAGTATCACATAATCTGGGCACGGTGGGGCACACCTACAATCCCAGCAGTAATGAGACTGAAGCAGGAGGACTGCTGTGAGTTTGAGGCCAGTCTGGTCTACAGAGGGAGTTCAGGACAAGCCTGGACTATAGAGTGAGACCCTGTCTCAAAAACAAAACCAAAGAGACAAAAAAAAAGAATGTCCTAAGAGAATTTTGCATTTCATATCTCTGACATTGTGATAGTGGTGGCCTTAACAATTTCTGAGATGCCCTTGAGACATCTTTTCTATGTGCTAGCTCAACACACTTGGCTTCTTTTCACCTGGGTTAGTATCCGCCCCCTCTTTAACCATGCCTTTACAAATGATCCTTTTCTGGTCAAGCTGCTTTCAGATTTTTCTATTCTTCTCCTCTTTGCTCCTGATTCTAAGTGTAAAACTGACGAAATGCAGCCAATAATAGCCATGCCACACCTGACTTCTCTGTGACCTTGAAATTTCCTCCACCATCTAAATTCGTGCATCACCCTGAAGTTCGGCCTCCCACAAATTCTCAGAGAAAGCATAAAAAGCACCCACACTCTTCGCCATCATCCGATTCCAAGAGCATCTTCCTTTCCCTTTGAGGCCTTGTCGGCGCCACTTTCTCATTCCCATGGCACTTTGGTTTTCTGAGCTCCTGTCAGAATTACCTCTTAAGTTTCATGTCCAGCCTTCTAGGGCTTCTCTGGTCTATTTCTCTAAACTTTTCCAAACCCCTTCCACAAATCTCACCATCTTTAGTATAGGTATAGTCAAAGATCACAACTCCTGGCACCATCTGTTTGTGTGTGTGTGTGTGTGTGTGTGTGTGTGTGTGTGTGTGTGTTAGTTTTCCTTCACTATAATAAAATACCTAAGATAAATGACTTACATAAAGAAAAGATATGCTTGGCTCATGGTTTGAGAGATTCTAGTCCACAATCAGGTAGGTCCCATGCTTCCAGGCCTATGGTGGCCGTGCTGAGTGGCAACAGTGGCAACCCCACGGCTGTGCAAACTGACACTCATGGCTGGGAAGCAAAACAGAAGAAGAGGTGATGGTCCAGGAATCTCCCTCAGACACATCCCCCAAATGACTTTAAAAGCTCCCACTAGGCCCCACCTCCTAAAGGTTCCGCTGCACCCCAATAGTGTTATCCTGAGAACTGAGACTTAACACATGGGCTGTTGAGGGCCATTCATCACCCAAACTACAGGAGGATCCGAAAACAAAATTTCCATTTCTGAAACAGAAGTACTTAATGAAAGGCATCTAATCATCTATGAATGGCTAAGAAAACTGACGTCCCAGAAATTCATCAACCAAAGCTCTGGTAGAAACCCAGTAGATTTCATCAAATGGTAAGCCACTACACCTGGCAAATATTTTTCCCAGGACCATTAATGTAACATATAAGCAAAGTCCCATTTAAGAAACACATTCTCTTCCTAGTTATCTAAAAAGTCTGGACAAACTATATTTAGGCTTTTCCAACTGATTTTTAAAAATTACAATGTCTATAATCTTTAAAGCCCACCTCTTTAAAAGAGGAAAAAAAATGGTAAGGCAAAGATTTTTTAACTGACACTAAGTTCACACAATTCAGTTTCTGCACAATCAAGGTCACACAACCACTAAGAGTTAATGGCCAAGGTCACAAAAGTTACGTCTCTTCGCATTGCAATTAGTAATAGCAAAGCCAGAAAATGATATAAATATACATTTCCAATCTCTAGCTTAGGAACCACGAATGACTGTGACCCTTCAACAAGAAAATGTTGGATAAACTCTCAAAAGCTGTCAAATTAAAGAATGACACAATCAGAAAGCACATTTTTTTTTTTTTGCGATTTCCGTGAAGGAAAACACACATCACTTGTGATTTTTCCCTCAAAATCATTATAGCTTAAGGTTTAAAAGAAGCTATGGATTAATAAGATGCAGTGCATTTTTTTTATTTTTAAGCAGCAGAGAGTGGGAGAGATTTCCATTCCAAAATGTGGCAGCCTAGGCCTGACATCTTGTCTGCTACTGCAGCACCACAATCATAAGAACTGCTGATAACTGACCAGTGAAAAGAGCAGTGAAAATTTAGAATAGTATTTCCGAGCACACTGTAAAATCTTGGTGTCACTATTGTTTGATTTTTAAAAAGGATTTTAGAAAGATAGTCTCCATGGATGAGGGGCCATCTTTTCTAGTTAGATTAAAATATACATCTACGTGGATGGGCTACAAAAGGCCATAACTGAAGAATGATACTTAGAATCTCAAAATTATTCCATCTTTAGAAAATTGTTTGTAATGTAATCCACCATCCTAATTCTGATGTTCTTTTTTTTTTTATTGAGAGTGTTTTTATTTTCAAAAGAAGACTCTTAATTTTTCAGAGTCAGTTTATGTCACAATTAAACGTCACAGAAGACTTGGCTTTCAAATAAGAACAGATTATACAACTAAAGAAAAACAGAGAAGAAATTTAAACTCTGAAATGTTTTTTCTTTCACTTTTGCAGTGATTATGTCTAAAGATCAATTACTAACATTCGCTAACTGGTTTGTTTTATTTGGTTTGGTTTTTGTCACTTTCTCCACATCTGTCCTCCAGAAAGCATCAGGGCTGTCAGGGCAATGATAATGTCCACTTCGTGTCCAGTGTGGTTAAGTCCAGGAGATCTCCCAGCATGCAAACAAGGGTCAGCATGCCTTTTACTTTTCTGATAAAGGAAAAAAATAGCAGTCACCATCACTAACAAAAAAAAAAATCAAATATGATGGTGTGTTTTTCATTTTTTCCTGTTGACTGAATTTATCTGTATTATTATTTTAAGAGTTAAAAACCCATGGTATGAAATCAGAAAACATTCTCCTAAGCTTTTCTCACTGGCAGTACTTATCCATGGCATTAATGGTCCTCGGTGGCTCGTGCTATTGCTATTTCATCCTTTGGCATTGACGAAAAAGGACAGTAAAACAACAAAAATGCCCCGCCATCCGGAGGCTCTTGAGGAAGATTAGGTGGCTTGACTCAGCAGTAATATTTTTAATGGAAGCTGAGGCAGGGCTTGTAAAGAGCATTTTGCAAGAAGAATAACTTAAAGTGAAATGTTCGGCTGATCTATTTATTAAGACAAAACTTGTGAGACTAAATCGGACCATCGTTTTGCAATGAGTAGCCCTCTGGTTCCTTAATTCACCAATTTCCCGCCGTCTTTGCACGTACTTAACTCTCTTCCGGCGTTTCTCTCCAGCTGGCACCTTGTGCTGCCGGCTTCCTCTTCCGCCGAGGAGCATTGCCAAGCACCACCTGATGTCACAGCCTCCTCAGTTTGTGAGGAAAAAATGAACTCATCAATACATCCAATCGAGAGCCCTCCCATCAAGATTGGAGTTGAGGACGAAAGAACATGCATACAAGGAAAGGAATTCTTTCCTCGAAGCACGTTCAGAAAGCCTACATGTTAGCAGGCATCTTGGGGTTTTAATACACTGGGCAGGAGGAAAAGAAGAAAAAGATTTGCAGAAAGATTCAGTGGGAGGGAAGCTGACACTTAGCGATTGCTCACTTTTTCACATATGTATTGTTTCCAGTAAAAGTGACTCGTGTAGGCTGGTTTAGGTCGGGGGAGTGGGTTGTGCCCATGTCTGTGGAAGCTGAACACTCTGGCAGGGGCGGAGGTTCAGCACAGTGGTGGGGCTCACGCTCAAGGCCCAGGGTGCCATCCCTAGCCCTGAAAGAATTAAATATTAGTAAGTATGCTTCCAAGCACAGGCCAGGAAGAACACTGAGAATTCTTAGGAGCACAATGGCAGGAAGGTAGCGGTGTTTTTCCAGCTTTTGGAGAACTTGTGTACTTAGCAGTGGCGGCCAGGGGGTATGTGACAGCTGGCACAGAAAATCCCCCTTTTAATGTCTGTCAAACCAATGAGCATCTTTCCTGAAGTGAGCATCCTCAAGTGAGGCATTGCCCTCACGCAAGGCTTTGACCTTCTGCCTAGCAGCAACCACAGCGTCGGGTCTGCCTACATAAAATCAGAACAGCGCACACTTCAGAGCCCAAGATGGGAGGGAGTGTCGGCCCCAGGGTAGAGGAGGCGCCCACCTGATGACACTCGCACGTGCACCCACGTAACAAGCAGAGGGGATTGCCCGGAGTTCTGTACTCAGAATTTCACTGAACCGCTCTGAGTATCTCAAGCAGCTGAGTTCAGTGTCACCTCCACCGCAAACTGCAAAAAACTGTTATTACAGGTGATTTAGAAAATTGTGTCTATCATGGCGCGAGCTCCGAGAGGAAGAAACCCTGGCTACTGGTTGCACTTGTCTTTCAAAAGGTAAAACAATCCGGGAATGATTTTTGAATATTTACTCTGGGGCTACAGGGATTCCAAACAAGGACAGGGAGCTATTTACCTACATGTGGGGTGACATCCCGTTTTGGAATATTTGGAAAGAATTCAAAGGTGTAACCGTGCGACCAGGGACAAATATTTAGGAAACCGGATTTGGGGGAAATGCACAGGTCATCTCTCTAACAGAAGTCCCTTGGCCTGTGGTGGTCAGAGAGTAGCAAACATAAAAGATTGCTTGCTTTTTTCCTTTCTTCTCTCTTCTTTTCTTCTGTCTTTCTTTCATTTTTCTTTTTCTTTCTTTTATTTTCATGGTACTGGGGTCCAATCCAGAGCCTTCACACTGAGCTACATAGTCGGCTTATTTTTTACTTTTGACTTCGAAACAGGGTCTCACTAAATCCCTAAATTGGCCAAACTGGGTTTGAACTTGCAATCTACCTGCCTCGGCCTATCAGAGTGCTGGGATTACAGGCCTGTCACTGGGCCTGGAATGAAGGCTTTTTTTCAAGCTGAGGATTAAAAGTTCAAGGAGAGTTCAAGCTCTCAAGGCAGGACATTAAAGGATGACACAGGAATGGAAGAGAAGAAACCACCAACACAGATATCACCCTGGTGACTAGAATTGCAGAGTAATTGTTTAAGTTATGGTTAGAAACCCCTGAGAAAAACCAGTGCATAAACAGTGCAGTGCTAAGTGCAGCCAGGATTTGACCAAGAGCTAATAATACAAGCAAAAGCGGGACAAGTCTTTGCCCAAAAAGAACAGACTAACTTCACACACAGAGGAGGGTGAGTCGCTGAGCTCCAGGACGGCTCTAGAAATTTCCGAAATTGATTTTCTTCAATACAGAGATAAATAAAATATGACTGAACTGGCTGCACGTAGCACGGTTCGTTTGGGATGCTGTGAATTATTTATTCCTGACTACCACCCATTTGGCATAGTTATTCGCTAGCCTTTTCAAAGCCATCTGATAAAATGGGACAAACTTTTCTTCAGTGGATTCATTTGGGTAGACACGTTTAGCAACTGGCTTACTTGCACTCTGGAACTGACTGCATGTATCTGAGAGGGTGGGAAAGAGGAGGGAGTGTTTTCCAAAGCAACATTTGGACTTGGGCCTGCAGGAAACCCACTGAGGTTAGTGCCCACTTTCTTTAAACTTAGCTATCTTCCAAAATAAACTAGGAAATAAAAACCTACTCATTCATTTTACAGACACATGGTGGTCACTATATTCTTAATGCTGGTTTTTCCTATCATGAAAAGATAGCCAACTTCCTGCTCATGTGATGCTTAGACTCGTGCCAGATGTGGAGGCGAACGCCAAAGGGCACAAAGGAAACTGGCACGTCCAACCCAAGGCCCGCCATTTTGGCCTTTTTTTAATGTTATAATAAAAAACTTAATGAAAAATTTTAATGAAATGTTAACGAATGTCATTAAAACTTAATGAAAATTTTAATGAAAAATTTTAAAAATTTAGAAAAGGAACTATACGAATATAGCTCATCTTACATGTGGCCCAAGATGGATCTTCTTCATTCAAAAAACCAAGAGCAAAATAAAAGGCAGGCCACCGGTGAGACGTGTCTGCTATAGAGCGTGGTGAAAGCCATGGGAAAGCGCAGGCCATCCTGAAGGAGAAAAAGAGGACAGCTCACTCGGGTTGTGGGGTTCAGGGAAGCCTCTATGATCAAAGGGCACCTGTGTTAACTAACTTTCCATCACTGTTGCAAAACACCTAAGGTAAACAACTTCAAGGAGAAAATACTAAGTGTGGCTCATGTCTTCAGAGGCTTCTGTCCATGGTTGATTGGCCCTCTTGCTTATGGGCCTGTGGCAAGGTAGTATATGTGGTGACCGCATTTAAGAGGCACCAGTTAACTTCACAATGGTCAAAAAGGCAAACAGGAGAGCGAATGAAGCTGGAGTCCCAGCACCTCCTTCACCGCCTTACCCCCAATCAGCGGCTTCGTCTCTACAGGCTCTACCTTTTCCCAGTAGCACATATCCTGGTACCTAAGCTTTAGGGTTTGGACCTTAAGATCCAAACCATGAGAGCATTTTATCCAGAGAGCTAAAGGACAGGTAAGAATTCATCCAGAAAACCGAAAAGCACAGGTGTACCTGGCAGAGAGCCGAGCACAGACGCACCTAGGGAAATTCTGAGGCACGTGAACAATGGACGATGAAATGTGGCAGGAGAAAAGAGTCAGACACATAAAGCCAGCCCAGAGAAGAAGGCAGGCTGGGGACAGGGACAGCCTGCGAGTCCTTTAAGGGACTTGGGTTTCGTCCTAAGCTTGCTACAAAGCAACCCAGAAAGGGTTTTGAGGCAACAAGTGAGCATTCCCTTGCTGCTAGATGGAACGCACATGCCTGAGCCACAGAGGAGCGGGGCTTCGTGACAAGGCACTCAACTTGTCCAGAGAAGAGGAGAAGATGCTGTGGCGGCTGGAAAAGGTACAAACGAACAGAGACGGGACCCATCAGGATGGAGAGACAGGAGGAGGAAGAGATTTGGGGAGAAAGACCAAGAGGTCTGTTGTAGACACGTTCAGTTTGAAATTTCCATTAAACAGGCAAAAGAAGATGCCATGGATGGGAGCTGGATCTATGAGGGTAAAAGAAGAAGCACCTGAAAGAAGAAGCAAAAAACGAAGAAGTCTCCAGCTATCAACTTGCTTCTGACAGAGAAGAGACCGGGATTTTTTTATAGAACAAGCAAACATAAAAAGAAAACAAAGCCGAGCACACAGGGGACAACCCAGGAGAGGACTCACAAAGCACCGAGAGACACAGGCACCTCCCACTGGGTCACACTCTGACATCTGTGAAGACCCCTCTTCTGCAGCGTGGTCAGCATCAGCAACAGCAGGTCAAGAGCAGTGGAGAGAGAAGTCAGCATAGAGTGGGCCCGGGGTGGCAGGGAAGTGGGGGACAGTAGCAGCTCGGTGTGGATGACGCATCGAGGAAGACCAGCTGGTGCTGTGGTTTGGGTCTGGAATGTCCCTTAAAGCCCCATATGCACTGGGATATAGTGGGACAACTACGGAACCGTGCGCTGCTGTTGGGAGGTACAGCCTGGCTGGAAGGGGCTGCTGCTTGGGGGCTGACCTGGAGAGATTCTGTCAACGCATTAAGACTGGAGATGGGGTGGGGGAGATCTCAGGTGTTTGTTATTGACTTGTGGGCCAGGAAGTGAAGGAGGGGCACCCACCCTGGGTATGGGCCCCCAGCTGGCAGTTTAAGTAAAGGAAGAAGGGACATTGTCACGGCTTCTTCCCGGGAAAGCTCTGCTGTGCCTAGATCTCCAGCTGTCAACTTGCTTCTCTCTTCACTCGGCTTCTGCCGCCTCTGTCTGCAACCGCCCTCGGCGGCCCTCCGACCTCTGCCATGTGCCTTCGCCATTGCCAGCCGCCCCATGAAGGCCTTCTGCAAGATCTTCTGAAACTGGGAGCTAAAATAAACCTTTCCTCCTTCAAGTCGTGATGTTGGGTATTTTGTCCCAACGACACGTAAGTAAGACAGCCGGCAGTGGATGGGTGGAGCTCAGAGAGCATTTCAGAAGTTTGTTCTTTCTGTTATAAAAACATATATATCCAATAATAAATAATAATAATAATATATATGTGCATGTTATACATACACACACATATACATATGGAAATTGATCTTTTTTATGAGACAGGGACTCACTAAGTTGCCCAGACTGGACTCAAACCTGTGATCCTCCTGCCTCAGATTCCCTGAGTGCTCTGACTAAAGGCATGTGCCGCTACACCCAGCAAAGGAGCCACAGCACATTTTATATAACTATGCTGGGAACTAATCCAAGCAAGAGGAGGCACTTGAGAGCGATGGAAGACCAGGAACAAACGCGGGACAAAACCTTTGAGCCATTAGCAGTGAGAATGCAATCGGGGGCAGAGTGCAGGGCTGGGTCCCCAGAAAGGTGGTTCTCCCCTTTTCTGTGCCAAGTGGAGAGAGACCATGCAGAGGGTATAACCGGCTTCTTACATAGGATTGGTGGTGGTGGTGTGGGGGGGGGGGGGTACTGATTTAATTTTTCCAAATCCCCACAGCCATCATAATTGGAAGCCTTGAGGCTATAAAATGTTAAAGAACGTCTATTCATGATAACTACATGTTTGGGGAAATTGATCATGTTTACTGACTCGCTGACAATGCCACCTAAAGACTCAAATTCTGAGTTTATTCCAATTATTTCCCTAAAGCAAAAAAAAAAAAAAAAAAAAAAATCAAGGCTCTGAGTTTTATTTCTTCTATTTATAGAAATAAAAACAGCCCACAGATCCAAATAAACAATGCAGAATGCACTAGAGAAAAGCAAGCTAGCTTGAATGCATTACTAAGTAATCCTTCGCAAATGCACCCCTCAGGCTTTATGTCTGAACAGATGCACTAAGTGCTTAACTCAAGGGCACTCCAGTCTCAGCAGGTGGCCCAGGGACAGCACGTGAAGGCTTGCTGCTCTGCAGCATACATAAGCCACCCAAAACTGATGGGGGAGTCACCGTGGAAATTTAAAGTCCCACAGAGTCGTTTACTCATCTTCCACGGTCTCCAAGTCCCAGGTGCTAAGAAAAGTGTGGAGAATAAAGTGCACTTCGCCCACAAGAATCTCTCTCTCCAAGTGGTAGAGGGGTGGATGTGCAGCTCGGACGTGGTCACTGCTACCACCCCAGTTCCAGTCACCTTCAAGTCTCACTGGGACAACCACAATGGTCTGTCCAGCCATTTGGGTTCTGTTTGTCCCTCTGGGGTTCCTTTCCATGGAGCGCCCAGAGAAAGGCTTTGTAATTATTATGTCACACCAGGATAAATCTCTGCTCCAAACCCCAGGTGACTTTCTCCCTCACACGACACGATGGGGGAAATGTCACCTTGCATTTACAACACATGAGACTCTACAACTTTCTTCCATGTCCTATGGCCACTGCTGGCCACTTCTGCAGAGACGTGGTACCAGGCTCTGCGGTGATTCTCATAGAGAGGCAATCTGTGCCTCATGGCATGATGCCGGGCTTGGCCATGAGGTTCGCTATGACTCCAGGACATTGCAAAAGTGACTTGCAAGTGTGGGGTGACTGTTTGCAGATGAGATCTCCATGAGGATCACAGATAAGCCACTCCCACTTGGGATCTACAAGAATGACCAGCACTTGGCTTCCTGGTAGCTGTTAAGAATAAGCCTAATCCTGATTAGCAAATGAACCACCTCGCTGAGCCCAGTCAACTTGCTAACAAACAGGTTAAAGAAAGGGTGGCTGAGTTAGCCCATCGTGTTTGTGGTGAGTGCTAACCAGGAATGCCCCTTACCATCTCGTACTGCACCGATCTGTACTTCAGGGCCTTTGTGCTCACATTCCCGATTCTGAGGAGCACTTCCCACCCAGCTGGCCACATGAATCTCTTCCTTCGGAGTCCTGCCCAGCTTCCACCCAGGAGTGAAGTGAGTTATTAAGCCCATCCACCCCTCTCTAGCCAACCACTTCCCGGTTTTGCTGCATAAGATTTAATCACTACTATGTATTATATCTACCACGCACTTATTCTTAATGTATCTTGCTCTTTAGAATCTAGGTCTCACGAAGAACAGGACTTTCTCACCCTTTCTCATCCTTATGTCTCCAGAAGCTAACATGATGGTTGGTGCGTGGAAGGAACACCATATAAATGGTTACGCAAATAAGTGGATGAATGAACGAAGGAAACAAACCAGAAGACAGACTATAGTGATAAGTATTAAAAAGATACACGGCAATGAAGTAGTAGTGACTATCTCCTGCAGATTTCAGGGCTGACAGGTGACATCTCCAAGGAGATGACATTGGAGAAGAAATCCAAATCAGTTCAAGTTCCTCTAAACACGGAACATGTAAGTAGCCCGCATCACACCAGCAATCCTGCCGCTCCTTGCTGTGCCTTATTGTGGTATAACAGTCCATGGAGCAGTTTCTACTCCAGAGATCTAAAAAGCAGAGCTAAAATTTCAATGGCAGTCTCTCCCCCAACCACTCCATCGATCTTTCATTTAATATCATGATGGCTGTGCTGTCACTGTTGTCAATAACTGCAATGCCCACATTCTCAGAACTCACACTCTGCCAGGCGCTGTTCTAGGCGCATCGTGGGCATCGCTCAGCTCACCGGTTCTCCTACTTCATCCTAGACCTCACAGAAACTGGGACACAGAGAATTCAGAGGCTTCGTCTAAAGGTGCCTGGCTAAAAATCAAGAGGGGTGGTTTTTAACATGGGCGTCTTGACGCAAATGTTTCCAACCTTACATACCAATACTTCCCTCTTCCCTATCTACCACTTGGTGTTTGTTCTATTTATTCCTCACATTCTGTGTTATGGTGTGAAATGTGTCCTCTCACATGTTCATATGCTGACACCCTAATCCCCGTACTTCAGAAGGTGGCAGTATTTGCAGGCAGAGCCTTTACAGAGGTGATTAAGGTATGGCGGGATGGACCCTCTAGGAAGCGGAGGTAAAGCCAGGCATGGAGGTATACCCCTGTAATCCCAGCACTCTGGGAGGCTGAGAAAAGGATGGCAAGTTTGAATCCAGCCTGCGCACTTTGTGACTTAGAAAAAAAAATGGAGATGAATTTAAGGGTACAGAGGAAAGACCTCGTGAAGACACAAAAGATGGCCACTGAAGACCAAGGTGAAAGAAGTAGGAAGGACCAACGTCACAGCCTCCTGAAGGAGACAATTTTTCTAACAACACCCCGATCTCAGATATCTAGCCTCTAGATGCAGGAAACAACACATTTCTGTGGTTTAAAATGCTCATTTGGGCATGATGTAACAGCTGCTCAAGAGATCTAACGGCCTTCCACATGCCTCACCGTCATGTCACTGAACTCCTTGGGTTTTATCTCATGGCTTGATCAGGTTGCGTGGTTGTGTTACAGTAGACGGGACTGCTAGCTCGAACTCCATGTGGACTCAACAAGATGCAAGGCCAGGAAACACACCTCCTCCTGACTCCGCCTCACGGTGGTCTGCAGGACATTCTGATGCCAGCATTTGGCAGAGTTTGCAAGACAGAATTTTTAGCATGTATGATCTCACCACAGTAAAAGTTACAAGCCTTCTTTAATATATAGATATAGACACAACCCAGCATGTGGCACGGGCTATGTGCAGGTTTATATGGATCAGTGGAACAGGGATGCTGATGCTTCAATAGCTTGGGGACAGTCCACCACACTCCTTTAAAAGAAACGGAGTTGCAGTGTGTCAGGTTCTTATGTTTACAAAGTTATCGAGGGTTTATCATGCTAATGTATGAGCTCAGGGAATAAAGAGGGTAAGGTGTGTTGGTAATGAAGAGTTCTTGAGCATGGAGTGACTCGGGATGCGAGGGTAAAAGGGCTGAGAACAATGAAAATAGCAGCTCGGAAGAGGAAAAAGATGGAAGAAGAAATTGAGCTGCTATTTAGAAACTGAGAGTTCAGAATGAAGAGAATTAGGGACACAGAGTGACTATGAGGAGAAGCCAGACCAAGGGAGAATGGAGGAGATAGAACTGGATGATGAAAGGTTGAAGAGATGCTTTTGGCATTTCTACTCCGAAGAAGAAAGAATAATTCACACAGAACACCAGATGATGGTTCAAGGAGTTGCTGTTAAAATGGGGCGGGGGAATTTTAGAAAGTTGAGTTCAACCTGAACTCAAAAGGGAGACTTGATAATTCAGCTAAAAACAACTTCTCTAATTCACTAACTCAGGGGAGTCCAGGAGGAAACATCTGTCACAGGTGAGGTTCCACGTGGATCTGGAGACTGGACAGGGTGCCTTGGGCTGAGCAGCCTTCTTCTACTCCAGTCCCTTCCTCTGTGTCATCTCTCCCATGGAGCCAGCCAACCATAGACTAAGACCCCCAAACTGTAAGCCAAACTAACCTCTCCCCAAACTGTGAGCCAAACTAAACTCTCCCTTCAAGCTGTGGATTTGGAGAGCTGCCTTACACAGCATGCACAGAATGTCTTCTAGAAATGAAGTCAAAACTGGGAAGTGGCTTATCTTCCATAGAGGCATCCCAAAGACGTGACTCCCAAGAAACTTTCATTTCCATTCACATGTGTGACACCTGCAGGGAGTTTAGTGCTGGGGAATGTTCTCAGTCTCCATCTCAGTTGCATAATCAAATTAAATCATATAGCACCCAACATTTCTGGAAATTCAATCACCAATACAGGTCATTGATACCTCCAAACCAAAACTGAATTTGGCCTAATTCAAATCTGTAGACTTGGTTAAAACTATCATGTTTTATGAGACCTCCAAAACCACTGAAAGCACATGAATAAAACAATCTTCTCTATCCACATGTGATCTAAAATTCTCATTATAGAAATATTCTGCAGCATTTGTCTTGCATTAAATTTTGAAAATGTCTTGCTAATTATTGTAGGCTTAAAGGATCCTAAATTTTCTTAGTTCATGGAGTCCTCAGTGTTACAGCAAATTTTTTCACAAGGCTTAACAGGCCAAATGCAATAGCTTACAGCTTTATTTATTAGTTAGGTCCAGACAACAAATTAAGTATTTATTCCCTAACAATAAACGTAAATCATCATTATTAACTACTTCTAGCAGAATGTGTGACCTGCTGGGCATGAGCAGTTTCCTAAATGTGGGACTCAAGTGAGACACTGTCTCCTTCATTCCCTACTCTATCTTGATCTTCAAGGACCCTTGCTTTGTGTCATGACACTACAGTCTAGCTTCACAAATGCATGATATCACAGAAAAGCATCCATCAGTGTTGAATCCATGAGCCACTGTTAGAAATTCTCTTGGCATAGAATAGATGGCAGGGAATTTTCCATGAAAACTTGCAACATCTCGTGATACACTAGAAAGTTCTTTGAGGATTCCCAGGGAGCATCAGTGCTCAAGGAACAAAAGCAGGAATTTATAGGATCATTAGTTGACATCTCGGACACAATACATTTCAGGACACAATTCAGAATTAGCAACGAGAAGACATAAATCCGTATTTCTAATAATCTCAATCACTTCTACATTTTGGCTGACGTTTTCCAGAACGGATTTGGGAGCGACTGTTTTTCCTAGAAAACAACGCACTGGAACAAAGGGCACCAGCACTCTTATGTTCTCATTGCTTTAAGATTAGGTTCTATGTTATAATAATAATTGGCCTCAATCAGAGGTTTCTTTGCAAGAATATTTTTCAGCCTCTTGTCAGTTATGGGATAGTGAGGTAGAGTTTAAGCTGCCTACTGTAATAGGCAACACCAGCTGAGCAGGGCCCTGACAACAGTGAAGTGTCACTTCGGGCTCCAGTGCAGCACGTCGCTGACAACATATTCATGACCATCTGATGTCTGAGTTGAGAACCAGGCACCAAGCCAACCCACGCATTAAACACTGGGAAAGCTGCTGGTGTGGACACGCAAGATAGTATATGTAACTGTTCTGGAACAGAGGAGCACACGTTCACGTTCAATACATGCTGGGTTGTGCTAATCCTGGAGTTCCCAGTGCCGTAAGGAGTCCCCTAGGTGGTCCTTTGCCATGTGGCTTTTGAAGTATGAAATTAATTTCCCAGCAGTGAAGGGTCAGCCTTGAAAAAATGAGGTCCTAGGCCTGGCCTCCAGGAATGGACCTTAGGATGGCTTCCTCCGCGGTCGCCCTCAGCTGGTGGATCCTGGTGGTCCCGAAGCTCTCACAGAGCACTGTTGCACTAAAATATCAAAAGCAGCCACTTCGGGAAACCTAGAGTTAGCGCCCTAATGGGAAGCAAATCTAACTATAGCTGTACTACGAGAGAGAAAGCTACCTAAGTGTATCAGAGGAAACTGAACACAAATCCTTTACGGGTTAAGCTGATAAACACTGGTAATCCTGTGAGGTAGCCAACATCTTTGCTTGACTCTGTGGGAACAAGGAAACAGCAAAGGCCCATTACCCTTGAATTCTGTAGGCCCTAACGGACATGATGAGCACATCCTCACTCTGATTTCTACCTGAGAAATCTTCAGAAAACACCCAGTCTAAATGCTCATTCTCAGGGATGTGGATGAGTCCCTTAATTGTTATGGCTGTGATTTGGGGATTTTAAAATAATACCACTTTTGACCAGCTGTTCACATCAAGTATCGCAATCTACTGCACTCGAAGAGAAAAGATTAGCAAGGGAATTAAAAAGCATCCATCATTGTGATCTGACCTATAAATGGTGTTGACTTGCGTTGGTGGGTGTGTGGGCCAGGAACCATTGGAGCAGGAGACAATTTGGATGTAGTATGTCCTCAAAAGGTTCATATTTGGAAGCACTGGCCCACAGGTGGAGTAACCTATTAGAGGTTGGAGACTAACTTCGGATAACTAGGTTACTTGGGGTGCTACCCTCAAGGGAAATTAATGGTGCTCTCTTATACTGAGTTCTCATGGGGGTAAGTTCCTATCAAAAGAACAGGACTCGGCAGGGGACACCTACCAGGTTCTGCAACTCCCAAAACTGTGAAATTAAATGATTTAAATATCTAGTCTCAGTTACTTTGTTACAGCAACCGAAAATTGACTAATATAGCATGTAAAGAAGAGAGACTCTAGAACTTAATTTTCTGATTCATACAGAGCAATTCCATGAACTCGAGTGCCAAGAATGAATCACAAAAATGCCACTAATTAACAAATAAAATCATGTACTAGAAAAATGTTAGCAGATAAACTAATTCTTAACGCATGAATTATGTCACGCCTTATTCCCAGTTACAATCCTTTGCATGTGGAATTAAGCTTAGACTCTTAACCAGGAAGCCCCTATTTGATATTGCTCTTTTTTGTTATAACAAGTACCTTTGATGCCCTGCATAGACATTTTATAAATAAGAGCTAACTGCTTATAATAATGAGAAAAATTACCACTCTTGGTAGTTCTAAGTTTCATAGTGCAAGAAAATTACTCTTTCTTTGGTCTTCAATCCTGTACACAGAATTTCTCCTGCAATTTGTTTCTATTTTAACCCACAACAAGACATGCACAGCTAGATTCTAATGAGCACTAACGGGGAGAGAAATCACCCTATGAGATGTTCACCATAATAAAACTCATTGTTCGCTCCAACCTTAAGAGAGAACATCTTCAAAAGCTCTGCTTTGGTTAGCATCTACTTTTAATAAGTATGCACATTTTATGAAGACTTAAATTAGTAACTTGATTAAAGCATTAAAAACTGGCAGATTATTTTTAAAGAGCCATAAATCCTTAATGACAACATAACTCTACCTGCTTGCACCACCATGTTCAATCAGAAAAAAATTAAAAACACATCTTCTCATGGTTCTTTCAAATAATGAATTATGGAGACAAAGAGGCAGATCTAGAATATTCCACTAACATTCAAGTTTCACAGGGTATGAGGCAAATTCCCAGACAACAGAACTCAAGTAAGCGGACATAGGCTAAGAATTCCATCAGTCGCGTTCAGGACTGTGATTCAGCCACTGCTCCAACTGTTAATCACCTTCAGACACACTGCCTTTCTCTGCACTACGGTTGGAGCCATGTGACTAAGTGGTTCATAGCTGTGAGGGCTCAGACCCCAGCCACACCAGGACTGGCCACACCATCACCTTGTGTTATCCTCTCTCCCTCTTCCCTGTCCTTCACGGTGTCTCTGGAGGCTCCATATTCCACAGGTATCTTTACAAGACTGAGAAGGGCACTAGACTCAAATGTTACCACTTTCCACTGGATAAAGCCACTGAGACTGACAATTTCCCACGACGAACGCAAGACACATCTGGGCAAATCCAGTGAAATACCTGGGTCAGCACAGGAACCACCTTCTGAACAAGGCCTCCAGCACCACAACTGCAATCTGCCCCTGCTCCAGAGGCAAGGGGACCATCCTGGGTACAGCAAGGCAGGTACTTTGCAAACCTGCAGCCTGGCATGCTGGAATAGTGTGAGAGGAAAGGAGGAGTCGTGTTCTAAGTACTCTCCTTGGCTTCTCTAAACCTTGTCTTTCTTTTTCTCCCCTGTTCCTAATCGTATGACCTCTGCCTTGGGCTTCTGGTCGAATGGAGTGACCCTTCTGGTCGAGGGGACTTTGGGGAGTTGGAGAAAGACATGAGAATGAGGCATCAACCCCATACAGCCCCTCCCTGTGTGCCCACAAATATGACAAAGGCTACCTTCTCTTACACCCCCGACCCCCTCTTCCACAGCCACAGCTCTGGATGTCTCCAGTAGTTCTCTACACCCTGCTGTTGCAGCATCCTGAGTGCCAATGATCCCTTTGTGGTTCCCATTGCCCCAACAAAGCTCAATGAGTGACCCACTGTTTTCCATCAGGGCTGACACAAGCCACACGCAGTTTGTATTAGTTATTTTTCCATTGCTGTGACTCAAGGCCCAGCATCCACAAATCAGGGGAGGAAAAGTTCATTCTAGCTCACAGTTTGAGAAGGTCATAGTCCACTCAGGCTGCTGGAAAGGGTGGAAATACATGGCAGAGGCGGGGGGAGAGGTAGCTCTTCATGACAGTACTAATAGGAAGCTAAGTCAAGGAAGGTTGACTCTAGCCCCAGAAGGAAAGCAGGAAGCAGCTTACAGATCCCTCCAGGCTCATCCCAGTGATCCAACCTTGGTCTGAACTCAGTGTTCTGCCCCCTGCAGGTGTGGAAGGGGTGGTAAGGCCCTACTACACACCTGTAATACAATCTACACACCTGTTAATTCATCCCTCCAGACCAGGCCTCTATCTTCCAACAGCACAGGGTTCCCTAGACAGTCTATAACATCCAAATACATGAGACTTTTGGGGAGACATTCCAGATCCAACTCAGAATACAATTCAAAAGACTAAAACTATCTTTTTGGAATAGTCTCTCAGAGGCCATCACTAAAGGCCACACTGTAGGATGACGCACAGCCAAACACACCAAGCGCAGTCTTCAGACATGGTGCGGCTTGACTATTTAATGCCACCAGAAACACAGTAGCACACAGGACTCCAGCAAGTCACTCGAGTCGGGTTCATCCCTGTGGGGTGAGCAGACCCCACAGAGCAGCACTTGCCTGCAGGCAGCAGAATTCAGGCGAGGGACTGTGGCTGGGTACTGTTACACAGCTTTGCCAATTGCTGAACATCTCTTCGCTGGCAAACCATTTAGGCCCATTGAGATAAACCCTGGGGAAGCTCAGAAATAGAAGGGGAAGGATTTGAAGTCGATCCAGGTCCCTCTTCGAGAGGAAGGATAAGAGCCACAGAAATAGAATCCAGTGCTCTCTTACGTTCCCACCTACATGATCTTGAAGTAGCCTGGCCAAGAGGCTGGTCCTGAGTAGGTAAAAGTGACGTGAGAAGAGTCCCCAAACACAGGAGTGACCCCCAAAAAACACAAAACAGACAAATAAACAAAAACACAAAACAGCAACAGCAACAGAAACCAGCTTCGTTGGAATGAACTTTAATTCACTGGTCATCTAACAAACTTGGTGTGTGTGTGTGTCTGTCTGCCTGCCTGCCTGCCTGAGTTTGTGTGTAAACACCATTTCAAATGTATCATTCAAAGCCCATATGAAAATGATTCCAAGCTCAAAAATTTAGAAAAAAAAGTATGCAAACTTGGCCATCTGTTCATGCCAGTAATTCACAAAACATCATATGTGCATACAAGCTTTATACACTTACTCATGCTGCCCTTTTGTGCCTGGTCCTTCTCCAGTTCAAATTTGTCTCTTTCATTCTGTAGCGGATGATCACACCCTTTTTAACATTTATGTTTCTACACAAAAATGTCTCATTCATTGATATCAACTCAAAACATGAGCTCGCCACTAAGGTGGCCATCACCTTAGCCACCACTTGGTCCTTCAACATGGCAATCAGAGCATGTCAACTGTGCCACACACTTCATGCCACCGGCATAGAACTGGCACAGCAGGCATGCTGCTGTAGACCTGGAGAGAACGCTCTTTCATTTCTGACTAGACAGGTGTCTTACAAATTTAACAGTAAAGGCAGGACTGCCCAAGACATTCATAGGTTTCTAAGGTTGTGAAAGGAAGGCCTGCTATCATCTTCGCATGATTCTTACTGTTTATTTGGTTGAATCCTCATACTATTTCTCACGAAAGCATCTGCTATATTCTCATAGCATTTGTGCCTTTTAGTTTTTTCCCATAGAGCACACTTTATAATGGAAAAAAATCTTCTTGTTAATTCAAATATTTTCTATTGAAAGAGCTATACCAAATGTAATGTAACTTAATAGAAAATTATTCAAATAAAAGTATTTTAGAGTTATTTCATATTCCCATTATGCCTTAATTATGTAAATTATACTTCAAACAACTGGCTGGCTCAGCAGTACTTTATTTCTATACTGAGTTTCAGTAATTCCAGAAGAACTTTTAAAACTTAACTGCAGATTTGCATAAAATACTTATAATACCTTTCTTGAATCTGTTAAGTTTCAACAGAGAAACAGTGAAACAGTTGGCATTAAATCCCCTGTGTCATGTTATTCCTCAACTTATGGTCGTTTATGACATCTGCTGCAACTTATTTTAATCTTTGCCTGGATCAATAAAGATCAAAAAAGAAGCAAAGATGAAAGAAATGGAGAGTACCATCAGTCGTGTGCTGTAACATCCAAAACAGACAAAAAAATCCATCTTTTCCCTATTTTAACACTTCAAGATACGTTTCCTAGAAAACAGAGAAGACACAATAGTCCTCCGATGGCAGAGAACAGTATCCGGTGTGCAGTAAGTTATCGTCTAACTGTATTGGGTTGGGTACATACTCACGTTAACAAATGTAGTAGCTGTACCCAAATTCAACTTTGGTGATTTGGTCCACTTGTCAGCTAACTATTTAGATTTATTGTTTTGCTGAAATCAGAACCCTAATTCACACACACACACACACACACACACACACACACACACACGAGCGCCAGGTGGTGTTCACATTTTTGCTGTTGGTGTATACTACTAACCAACGAACACCATGACTGCTTCAATGCATATCCATGGACCTTAAAATCGAGCACCTGCCGTGCTAAATACACCCACCAGTCAGAACATCATGTGACTGGATGGCATGCTGAGAACATCTGAGCACAAGCTTACAGACTTCTGTAGATACTCTTGCTGAGTACTTACAGAGTACTAACAGACTCCAATCAGTGGAGGCTGCTGTTAAGTACAGGGATAGATCATTCTTGGAGAAAGAAACATTCCTCATTCTGAAAAAACTATCCTGAGGACAGAACATGCAAAAGAGTAGAAATAAAAAAACAGTGGGCTCTAATGACGTCATTGAGGAAAACTGGCCCGAAAGCACTGCTAGGCGAGTCAAGAATGCTCAAGAGGTGCAATGTATGTTTTAATTACTGGGAAAGAAGACAAGTGTCATAGTCACTAAGTCAACCTTAGTGTCACTGCCAGACACACAGACATAAATGAACAATCTAATTCCAAACGTGGTCGTACTATTTTTAGTACACACCATATTTTCCATTCCCGTTGAAATTAGCTCACTTCCTAAGTCATCCCCAGTGGACACAAGTTCCTTCAATCAATACACCCAAAAGCCTGTGCTAATTTGCCAGGCACACATGGCAAGATGGCCCCTTCATTTTACACAGACACATGCCTTTAAAAATGCATGTCCAGCCAGCAGAACCTAGAATATTTCACTGGATAGAAGAAAGCTCAGAAAGTACAGGGGTAAATTAACACAAATCCACCAGGCATCTTAAGGCAAGTGCTACAACAGTGAAAAGTAATTCCTCTAATCACATACAATATCTCTCTCTCTCACACACACACACACACACACACACACACACACACCTGCGCATGCCTAATACTAAAGGCAATAACTCTTAATTAATTTTTAAGTAAGAAAACAAACAATTATCATGAAAAAGTAAAATGCAATAATGCAATATCAAGTGGTGAGCATTACCTTATTGCAATTACCAGCTATGGAGAAATGGAAACAGAAAACAATGAACTACAGCTCATTATTTATAATTTGTTACATGGTTAAACAGATTCTGGAAATATTTCTGATCCACTGTAAAATATAATAAACATACAAATATGTAGTGTAGTGATGCTGAAACAAAGGTGAAAAAAATGTGAACTCTGGAAGTAAAAAAGGAAGAAAAATGCCGTCTAAACAACAAGAAGAAGTGGAAGTATAAGGAGGAAGAAAAAGGGAGAGATGTGAGGAATCTGCCTTTGAATCCCCACTCCGGGACGTGACTGAGTCACCCAAACCTGCTGCCGCGGAACTTGATTTCTCAGATCCCTTTCGGTTCAAGTAACGTACCCAAAATCTGCTCATGTGACTGGGAACACTGGCGTTTTATGGCAGACAATGAAACAGAAGCAGCACTGTGCTCCTGGCCTAAGCACCAGCCTCCTCGTCCCCCGCCGTCCGCCAGCCATTCTCTCATAGATAATCTATTCTATTCTGGCTTGGCAGCTTCCTGTGCCTGGTGTTACATGGTGATGAAGAAACTTACGAGGCACAACTCAAAAAGGAGATGCAGTGATGACGTAGCGAGTTTTCTGTTGCAAGGAGAAGTTCACTAACACGGGAGGAACAGGAGCAGAAGCGAAGGGTGGCCACTGACTCTGTATGAGTGCCACGCAGACCCTGGCTATCGAGGGTTCATTCTGTCACCAGGCCAGGGCTCAAAGCATTTACCCACTGTGGCTGGAGAGACTGCCCAGCGATTGCACACGGTACGTCCTTTGTAGTAAGCCTACAGTGCAGGTGAGCCGCCATGTTCAGAATCACACAGAAAATCCTTTAGTCTTCATGTGGTTAAATGGTCTTCGTGGAAAGGGCCCAGAATAACAAGTGGGTAGCTGAAGACTTTCCTTCAGGTTTGATCCCAACCAGCATGTGCCCAATTCAGTGCAGCACCTACTCAGGGGCCCACTCCTTTGGTCTACAAGCATTCGCTTCACATCTGTCCCTGGCATCATCCCTATTATGAGGGGATCCAGTTATCTGGATTGGCAGAGCCAATTTAAGTTTTCATGTGGAGATCTAGTTGTAAGAGGGGAAGTTTTAAAAATATTTTTATCTGTGTGTGCACATTTGCGGTACAGATTAATTTCTATGGATATGTTAGCTACATGCAGCTTGAGGAACTAATATACATACATACCACATTTTGATCTTTCTTTACTGCCCCTTCCCCTTTTCGCTCCAGTCTCCCCCTCCCCCAGTCTCCTTCTCACCTCTCTGAAGCCCTCCTCCCCTTTCCTGTCTTCCCTCTCTCATTTTGCTCTTTCAGTCATTTGTATTTTAGGCATCTCATCTAAGTGAAGCCACGTGGTACTCGTGTCTGATTTACCATGCTAAGCACATGGTCTTACGGTGCATGCGTTTTCCTACCCATGATTCAAAATCATCTTTCTTTACAGCGCAGTGATTTCCCTCACGTGTACGGACACCACATTTTCTCTGTCTCTTCATCTGTCGATGGACACGTCAGCTGCTTCCAACAGTTAGCTGCTGTGCGTTACACTGCTTGAACCACAGCTCTATATGCACAGCTGTAATACAGTGTCCTTAACTCATCTAAAAAGATATGCCAAAGAGGCATGGCTGGGCAAGGATATACCTATTTTCAGTTACTGAGGAATCTCCACCCTGACTTCCCCCACAGTTGTACCAGTTTACAATCCAACCAACAGTGCGGACGGGCTCCTTCTTCCTGACATCCTCAGCAATATTTGTTGTTTTTTGAGTTCTTGACGATAAGGTAGCCATTCTCACTGGACTAAGATGAAACCCAGTCTTGTTTTAATTTGCACTTCTCTAAGGCCAAAGATGCTGAACTTTTTTTCACGCATTCATTGTCTATTCTTCTTTTAGAGAAGTGACTATTCAACTCAACTGTCCAATTTTTTAACGGGGTCTTTTATTTAGCAGTGATTTATTTTTATGTTTTTGTATATGCTAGATATTAATTCTCCATTCAAGGAGTCGCTGGCAAATATTTTCACACCCTATTTTACTTCTTCAAATTTTTAATTGTTTCCTGTGCTGAGCAGAAGTTTTTCAGTTTTACATAATCCCATTTTTTGATTCTTGGTTTTTATTTCTTGTATGACTTGTGTCTGTTCATAACTTTTAGGAACTAAGTACTAGGGTATGGGGAAAGTCGAATTAACAGGATGATTAATATTCAAAATATAAGAGAACAACTGAATGTGGAGTATTAGCCTGCAAACGAAGGGCCAAAGAGCTGGTGTTTCATTAAAAGAACCCAAAGAACATTTTGGCAGATTTCTTGGAAGCTTCAGAAACATAAAAGAAATTATGCCCTATCAGTAATGGGCAGAAAATTCTCAGTAAATGACTAAATCAACAGAAGCATACAGAAATTGGCAGCACTAGAGAGAAGGATTTTAAAATGCAAGGAAATAATAATAAAACAATATGCAAATCAAAATTCACATTGAAATATTAACATGGAAATAATAGACACAAATTAAAGACATATTATAGAAAATATGCACTTAAGGGAATAAAATTAATTTTTAAAAATACTGAAACACAAAGAGAAATATCCCAAAATGACGCAGCTAAAACAGTGATTTAATGTAGAAAATGAAATAAAAGTCCTGGTTATCCATGGTTCCCTGCATTGGTATCTTTTAGTACATGTAACATTTGCAGTTCTCTCCCTTAAGAGACAGAGTCCCTTTCTCCGTTCCTTACATCTGGTCTGGTTCCAGTAGAGTCTGCTCGCAGTTGCTGTGCACAAGCTCAGCCGCCCTTCAAATACGCCAACCTTATGAGCCGAAGGAGGGAAAGATGAGCTTTCTCGCTAGCCGAGGTCCACCATCCCACCGAAGCCTGCCAACATGTCAGACACCACACCATGATCGGGTGAGGGTTTTTCTACCCACAGAGGACCGCAGAGGAAGGAGGGAATCCAGGCTAGCCCAGGAAAGCCACACACGACCCGAGACTAATGATAACAAAGATTATTGTTGCAATTTAGTGAGTTTTGGAGTCTTTTGTTACACAGCACTGGCTGACTAATACACCTAAGCAGGAGCTAGAAGTTATAACATACACACTTATGTATACACACACACACAAACACACCTATGCACTATACTTACAAAACTATGAAAAAGATTAAATATTAGAAATGTTGTTAAATGAAGTAATAGTAATTTTTAAAACCTCCTCATACTTCCACAAGGCATAGAACCTCTTCAGGCAATTCACAAAAGATATACAGATGGCTAATAAACATCACAAACTACCAAACTCCTCTTTATTAAAAAAAATCACATATTAAAGTGATGAAATGTCATTTCTCCTGTATTGAACTGAAGACAAAACTTTTAAACTCATAAGGCTAAATGCTAAGTGTGGCAAGTGAGGGCAGCTGGTCAAACACACACTCTGGGAGAGAAGGAGAAACGGCAAAGCCATTCTCCTACGCAGCCAAAGCACAAAAGGAGCCTTAAAAGTGATTATTCCTAAGGAAACAATCAACGGAGTGAAGAGGGAACCTTCAGAATGGGAAACAAAAATTGTCAGCTGATTCTCAGACAAACAACTATTGCCAAGATTATACAAAGAACTGAAAAACATTAGAACCTCCAAAATAAGAGACTCAAGCAAAAAATGGGCATCTGAAAGTAATAAACAGTTCTCAGAAAAAGAAGTTTGGATAACCAAGAAGAACATGGAAAAATATTCAGCATCCTTAGCCATCAGAGAAATGCAAATCAAAACAACACAGAGGTTCCATCTATCTCCAGTAAGAATGGCTGGTGTTAAGAACTCAAAGTACAACAAACGCTGGCCAGGCTGCGGGGAAAGAGGAATCCTCCCACATTGCTGGTAGGATTGTAAACTGATACAATCACAATCAAGCAGTATGGAGAGTCTAAAAATAACTGAAAACAGTTATCCTATTTGATTCAGCTTTATCTCTTCTGGGTATCTTCCTCCAAAGAGTTAAAGTCGTCATACAAGAGTGACGCACGCATACCCATCTGTATGGAAGCACAACTTATAATAGGAAACCTTTGGAAGAAGTCAGTATGTCCAACAATACGTGAATGGACGAAGGAGATGCGGCATATCTTCTTTACAACGGAGTTCAGCTTTGCCATAAAGACAAATTTGACTCATCTGTAGGAAAAGAGACGCACCTCAAGACCACTGTGCTTAGCAAAATGAATCAGACACAGAAGATTAAGTATCATATGGTTTCTCTAATAGGAGAAAACTAAACTATAAAAAAGTAAAAGAGAAATTGAAGAAAGTAAGAAGATAGACTTTGTGGAGAGGGAAAGGGGACTGGGGGGGAGGGTTGAGGCAGTTGGAAGGAGAAAAGGATATGACATGTAAATTTTTTAAAAGCTTTAAAAAAAAGATCATGCCTGCTTGAGATTTCCAAATGGGTTGAATTTCATAACAGAGCACTTCAGAAAACATATAAGAAAATGTGCACCAAAAACAGAACAAAAAAATTGCTTACGTTCTTTCACCCACCAGCTCAACTTCTCAGATCCTATACTTAAAAGTTCCACAGTTATTGCAAAAGCGCTCACAAACATAAGCAAACAAAATAGTAAAAATGAAAATATGAATATAATTGAATAAAATTATATATCTATGTGTATATGTTTAAGTAAAGAAGGAAACAAAATCTAGTTAGCCTCTGCACCCACAAAACTCTCTGTCTCTCTTTCTTCAGATCAGTTTTCAAATTCCTTACATCAAATGTACATTAATATTACAAACACAAGAGACAGATTCATTTTTCAGGTGATTGGTTATGCCTTACTGTAATCTTCCAGGTCAGTTCCTGGCCCAGGGCATTTTATAAGCTTCTCATCAACAACTGCACATCAGCATTGTGTACAGACTTAATAGCTCTGGTCTGTTACCGATCCGAGAGACTTTATGAATTCAAATTGACACTGTCAACTGCTGACGTGATCGGAAATACACTGGATGAGTTTTAGAAGCCTCTGCCAGGTCCTTTGCAGAGGATAAACTACATGATGTGGCGGGCAGGCTGTGCAGGGTCCATCTGAAATAGGTGCCCACGTTAGTGGGCTAGAAGCTGAGAAGGAATTGAAAAGCTGGTGCCAAGTCTCCTAATTTTGAAACATAAATGGGAAAATAAAACATGAGTGGAACCGCCACACACACACAAACACACACACACACACACACACACACACACACACACACACACTTTCTGGCCATGCGTGGTCTTTGGGCATACAGAGGAGTTAAGACAGGTGCAAAGGAAAGCATCACACATCATTACGAGCAACAGTATCTCTCAGTAAGATCACATACCTAAAGGGAAGACATTGTTGAAAAAATATAAGTCTCAAGAAAATTAATTATCCTTGCAATGGCCAGGTGGTCTCTGTCTGCTGAGTGAATCACACTACATGTATTTTGCCACATTCTCACTTGGGACATGTTCCTGTGCCATGACACAGAAAAGACATCAAAAGCCAGGAGGAGAGAAGGAAGGGAAGGAAGAAAGAGGGAAAAGAAAGGCAAGGGACAGAGAAAAGAACACTATTTGGAAAGCTTTTCCATGGCAACTAAGGTGTTCTGCAGGAAACACACAGTGAAGGCGTCCCAGCAGGCTCGGTCTCTTCGAGGCACCCGTATCTCCTCTATGAGATGAGGAGATGGCAAACAAGTGCGGTCTTGAAAGTCTAGGAGAAAGGCTGGCACTTGGTTAACATACATTTGTACTGGTGTCCCAGAACACTGAAACAAAGCAAGTAGGAGACAGAAATAAATAACGGTGTAATCCACCCAAAAGGAGGGGGGAAATGAAAGGCACACTCAAAGTACGCACCAGGTTCCAAAATGTTAAACAGCAGTGAATATGAGGTTGGTAGACTCAATGATAAAGTCCCTTCAGCACTCAAATCATATATTAAAAAAGGTAAATCTACCTTGTGGAGAATGGCATTGGCTCACTGTGAGCTTCTCCCCAGCCACCGTCACAGTCAGGACACCTTAGATGCCTCCAGGGTCTTCAGACAACAAAAAATCAAGAGACAAAACTAGAGCCCAACACGCCCCAGGGAACACCCACCGGAAGTCACGGGGACACCCAACGGAAGACGCAGACAGGGCAGGTGGTGCGCTGACTTACCCCACAGAGCCATGGGATAAAACAGCAAAACCTAAATCTGGTGAAGGAAAAGTAAAGTAAATATAAATGTATTAGAACTGTTAAAAATGTAGAAGTGGAATATGGGGATGTGCCTCAAGGGGTAGCGCTGCCTCACACCACAAGGCTCCAACCCCAGATTTGCAAATAAGTAAGCGATATCCACACACAAACACACACATATCCTGTACACACACACACGCACGTGTGCATGCACACACATTAACTCAGCTCAAATTAAGCAGTGGAAAGAAGATACAGAGGAATGCAATGTAAAATAATTGAAAATATACTTATTTCTTCATAAGCCTTTGAAAGTCTTAGCACAGCTATTGTCTAAAGAAAAATAATTGGATAAATATATCCACTAAGCTATAGTTATGAAGATAAGCACTAAAAGGGCTGCAACCTATGACCTCTCTTTACAAAATGAAAAACGTACGACAAAATCCAGACTATGTAATGAAAAACCTAAGTAATGAAGTAAGAAACATACAGTGTAATTATAGACTTGAGACTAAATACATCAATCATAAAAGAACAAATGTTTAGTATATTAAAAAAAAAACACAGGTTGAGGGCATAGGAAGGAGAAAGGGATGTGATATGCAAATAAAAAATTAAAAAATAAGCAAAACATAGAACAAAAAATACTCCAAACATACCCACCCTCCCACAAAAACTTATATGGTACGCTGAATGTAAATATATAATAAATATTATGTGATCCATACATGTTGAAAATAAAACTTGAATAAAAGCATGACAGACAAGTGCCAACCACAACTCAAGCACACCTATCTTACTGTCAGACACACAGAATCCAAACCAAACAGCGCCCAGTAAGAAACACCTACTTCAACATTGCAGAGTGTAATCCACACCTAACATCTAGCAGCTCTAAAAATGGCTCCAATATTTATATAGCAAAACCTATACGAAGTACAAAAGTGTCAGCAACACTCAAGTGTTGAGATTAATGTCTTTCTGCTAAAGAACGATTAAGTGAACAAGAGATGATAAAACAACATGGCCACCCAGATGGATATGTAAATGGGACTTCATATCTTTAAACAGAGATGCAGTTTCTTCACAGATTTCCATGTTATGTTTTGATTATTAGACCAAACAAAAAAAAGCCTCAGCAAATCCTTTTTTATCAGAACAGATTTGTGTTAACAACGAATGAACTGCCTTGCACATTTTAGTCTGTTGTAAACTCTTTTTAAAGTAATTGAAACTCCCTACACAAGTAGAGGAATACGACTCCGGAGACTCCAACCTCTCCATATTTGCTAGAGATTCACTATTAAAAAGGGCACGATGTTTTGTGTTCATTGTTAAGAACTGCAACTGATTTGACACTGTTAAGCCCTGAAGTCTCAACATTTTCAAAATGGCCGTAATTACAGGAAGTGCTTGGATTCCTGTGAAAAGTTCTAATTGGAGGTTCAGTATCCTTGTTTTCTTGTATTTAAATCTACTAAGTTTTGTTCAGAATGTTAGATACAACGCAAGTGTGACAGACAGCGGGATAATGTGTGACTGTGTATGTGTGTGGAGGAGTGTTTTCATCATCTTCTCCGTGTAATTTATAGCTTTTTAATTTATTAGCATCGGTTTGCAATACATAATGGCGGCATGCATATCGGAGGATTGGTTCACATATGTATCGCATCATGTTTGTTGATTTGTTGATTTTTGTAGAATAATGGGTCTTTATTTAGACGCAAAAGAATAGAGAGGCAGAAAGCTCCCCCTTTCTGGGTGGGGGGTCCCAGGTGGGTTACCTCCATCATGTTTATTCTTATTTCTCTTCCCTGCCCCCCATTCCCAAATCCCCTTCCCATCTCCACAGTCTGCTTCTCTTTCTTACCAACTGTACATTTTTTGTTCTTTAAAAAAGTATATGTGTGTGTACGTGTGTGTGTGTGTGTGTGTGTGTGTGTAGTGTTTTTCATATCAGAGAATCATATGATATTTAATCTCTATGCTTAATTTTTAAAAAAATCTTTCACTTAGCATTAAGGTCTAAAGGCACTTCGATTTTCCCACAAGTAACTCAAGTTTATCCTTCTTTATGGCAGAGCAGTACTCCACTCTACGTACACATCACCTCTTCCTCATCCTTCCATCTGCTGGGGGCATTGTTATGTGTGGACGTGGAGCTTCCCCCTAAGGCCTCTCATATGTGAATGATGTGAATTGTAGTCGTGTGGTAGATCCCAGGTATGTGGTGGATTCCTGGGTGTGTGACCTGGAAGGGGAGGATCACTGACACATGACCCGGAAGAATACATACTAGCTCTGCCCTTCCTCCCTTGGCTTCCTGTCCATCATGCCATGAACAGCCTTCCTTTGACTAGGCCACCACCTCACGCCTCCACCCATGCCAGCCGCCTATGAGTGGACTGACACCTTCTGACTGTGAACTGAAATAAATCCTTCCTCTCTCATGTTGTGGATGGTGGGTATTAAGCCACAGCAACAGAAAAATAATTAAGCCATGTAGGCTAACTATATTCAAGATTTTGGCTATTACAATTCATGCTGCTGTAAACACAGGTATGTATGTACCATTGTGGTATGCTGTCTTTACTTATTTTTGGAAGATGCCCAGAAGAGGTACAGTTGTATTGACTGGAATTTCTATCTTTAGTTTTTAAAGGAATCTCCAAGCTGACGCCCACAGTGGCGCTACTAGTTTACATCCCACCAACAGTGTCATAGGTTCTTTGTCCCCCATAGCCTTGCTGGCATTTATTGTTCCTGGAGTCCTTGATGATGTTGCTCTTACTGGAGTAAGATGGCGCCTAATGTGTATTTTGTCTCTGAAAATTCTAAAAGCAGAAATTAAGTCAATAATTATCCCTGATCACAGTGGAGTACAACTAAAAATATGTAACAACACCAAAACTTTTTACTATCCATAATACTTTTAAATTCTCTGAAATGAGCTTTGCACAAAAATCAAATCAGAACTGCAATATAGAGTATACAGAGCCTGAGCCACGTAAGCCACTAACATTAACAAATAAGAGACAATGATTCTTTCTTTGGGGGGCAATTTAAGCATCCAAATTAAAAAAAAAAAAAAACTTGTCCTACCAATGGGATAAACTCTTAAAAAATTCTTAAATAACCAAAAGGAAAGAAAATAGAAGTCAGCCTACAGAAAGAGCCACAGATCAGCGAGATCCTTCTCAAAATCAAAAATGAAAAGGACCCCAGGATGTAGCTCAGAGGGAGGCTCTATGCTCACTCCCCAGTGTCACAAAATAAGTACAAGAAATCCTTTCTTGTCACCTTGACAAGATACATATGTGCACAAAATGCTCTTCATTGTAAACCTTAAATTTTGTGCTTATATCTATCAATAAAATGGGGGGGGGGGAGTAAACTGCCTGAAAAAGGTTAATGAGAAATAAATGCTTTCAAACATTTAAGATACTTTTTCCATTTTTATATACAATACACAACAGTTACATTGAGCTTGGGTATTTTGTGTACATACATATCGTGTCTACAATACAATCACTTCTTTTCTCATCTTTTTTCTTTCTCACCCTCCCTACTCCCACCTGACCACTGTGTTCTGCATATACATATTAATTTTTTTAAATGAGATAAAAAATAAAGTGAGGGAGGGAACATGAAGTTGATATATGTTCTTGCACAAAATTTTCGCATTTAATGTAACCAGTTTACGTCACAAACACATACTAACAAAAATGGGGAAAAAAGTAAGAATGAAATGTGTTTTTCTCTATTACATAAAAACTTTTTGGCTTTCTAGACACTCATTAAAAGAACTTAATTTAAAAAATCCTTTCAAGATAACTAATAAAACAGTGTAACTGCTAGATAAATTATTGTCATACTACATAGTTTAGGGAATGTTGACAGAAAAAAAAAACCATTCCATGTTCAGTAGAGGAACAATTTTGTTTTTTGAATGCATTCAAGCCAGTCAGTTGAATCCACAGTGTAGAACTCACAGCAAGGAAGAATACATTGCATTTACTGTGCACCCACTGCAGGCAGGACACTGTTCCAGATGCTAGAAATACTCTGTCCTTGTCTTTTACTGTCTAGTCCTTGGCTGGAAGATGAGAAGTACTTTTCACTGCTCAAACATTCTTTATAGGAGTAAACACTTTCAAAGCTTCAAGCACTGAGCAGAATAAAAATTAAAATGTGGCCCTGTCCTAAGGACCCACACAGTCAACAAGGATATGACGGCCATCTGGACCGGGCAAACCGCAGGAGAGTGTATTGGTGCAATAAAAGAGGGTGTCCTTGGAAAGCCACCAAACAAAAACGTGAGAGAAACACACTCGTCAGAAGCTAAGCCACGGGGGACACCCTTGTCCATGCCGCGTGACCATGATACTATTTCAAAAAAAAGATGTTTTTAAAAACTAATAAAATCTGCTTTCCACTTTCCATTTACCTTGAAAACATGAATTGGACCCAGGAAATGCATGTGAACACTATACGCTGACCTTGAGCAAAAGGATCAACATTGCCTCCAAAACATCTATTCTGTGGAAAGTACGTGGGTATGCAAACACTTCAGTTTTATTGTCTCACAGTGTGAAGACCCCTCAAGGCCAGCAGGCTTTAGTAACCAGAACACTGCTTGATTCTTAGGGGATTTCTTTCCTGATTTCCTGGAAAATCACCTTACATGCAGAGATTTTATATTTAAAAAGCAAAACACAGCTAGCCCATGGTTTCTGACCGCATCACTTCCGGAAACTTCAAAGACCTCCCCTTGACCATTTTTAAGGGGAAAAATAGCCGAGACAATTCTAGTCAACTCAGATCCAAACAACTAAAAACCTCTCGTGAAGAGCTGGCACCATTACCGCCCAACCCAAAGCAGCCCGTTGACCAACACGACCCGGCTCCGGGCACAGCACTCTGCTTGTTCTCCTCCTCCTCCCGCCTCCCAGGCTCTTGGTCACCGCGCCTCTGAAGGCCAAGACTCCCTCCTCCAGGAGGAACCTCCCTTCTTCTGTTTCTTCAGAACGCCACAGCTCCCTTCACAGCCAGTCTGGCACACTCTCCGACAAACACGTGCCTTGGGCGACAACAGTCCCAGGTGAAAAAGTCCACCCAGCCCGCGGCCCAAACAAAGGTATTTTCCTCCACTCCGATCCAGCCTCTGTTGCTCAAACTGGCCCTAGCACAGGCTATTGACTTTACAAACAAACAAGGCTGACTCAGCTTCAACTTTTAGAGATTCAAGTCCAAGATCAGGCGGCCCACAACTTGGCCTCTGGTGAGAGCAGCTTGTTATGACAAGAGCTCATACAGGAGCACGTGGTTACGCCTCCAGCCAGGACAGAGAGAGGCTGGGTGGGATTCCACAGTCCCCTCCAGGGGCATACCGGCAACCACGTAAGCACACCCATGTGACTCCATCTCTTGAAAGTCTACAGCCCTCACCAGTAGCACCGCCCTGTAAACCAAAGCCTTCCACATGTGGACCCTTGGGGAGCATAATTAAATAATTAAATCACACCCAGACAGTAGCACTGTGTCCAGAAGTGGCCAGCAGTGGCAGGTGACACTCATTCCCTCCATGGTGACAAAAACTGAATGAATCGCAGTGAAGCCAGCTTAAGTCCCTGGCTCTTTATCTCTGACCACATGATCCCAAATAAACTGTTCAACCTCACCCAGCCTCAATAGACCCACATGAGACTAACAACAAAACCAACAGCACAGACATTTTATGAGGAATTATTAAGTTAATACATGTAAAAGCACTGTATACATAGAAAAACAATTGGAAAAATATTATTACTTCTCAGAAAGGTTCAGTGTGAAGGCTGTGAAATGAGCTCAGCAAACACTGAAGTGAAGAATATGCTCGTGACTATTTCTAAACACCAGCCAGGATGACGACGGGTGTCCTCGTAGATGGAATTTAACAAATTCTTCTGGGATGCCTTGTGACCATTAATTATGATACAACAACTTGAACAGATAGCAGATCTGTAAAGCACAGATCTGGGCATGTCTGCAGATGATGGGTTCTGGTCACCAAGCCAAGGAAGGAAGACTATCGCCACTGGGGCACCGGCCAACAGACTTGTGACCTGGATGAGATTAAGAGGGGAAGGAAGAAGAAAGCGCATCTTCTCCGAAGACCCCCAGCCTTCCTTGCTGGAATCAGTCTCCAGGACTCCAGTGCCTTCAACCTTCTGATACAGACTCATACCAGCAACTCCCCACTGGGCCTCTAGGCCTTTGACCTAGGCCCCATGCCATGTCCTTGACCCCTCTGGCTCTGTGGCTTCCATCTTCTTAGCCTAAGTAATTTCTGGATTCAGCTTTCCAGCGTGCACTGCTGAATGCCTTGCCTCTGATCCTGCAAGCCTACCTCACTAATCCCCTACATAATTATACATATATTTTCTATTGATTCCTTCTCTCTAGAGAAGCACAGCCAACACATGGCAGATTATACAAACTCCTCTGGCACAGCCTCCAGCAGCCTTTTCACCCTCCCAGACCAGAACACCCTACCACTGCACTCTGTGCACCTTTACACTTTAGCGCTAACCCTCAAACCTGTATTCACTGACCTGCTGTCTTTTTCATTCCATAATCCTGCACCTTGTTTTCCACCAGTCTATTTGATTGATTTGGGAGTTTCAGCCCTTAGTTACGCCACTGCATTTTGATACTTAATCAAAACAACATATTGCAGCCTGTGTACCAAGCACACACAGAAACACACGGAAATGAGCCACGTGGCTCCACATCTAATGAAATTACATCATAATTTAATAGCCACGTGAGGAATTCATGGTGCCAAAGTAAGTACATAACTTCATGGTGCCAAATGCTGTAATTAAAAAATAATTTGCAGCTCATTATCTGAATTTTAGGCTGTTAGGCAAATATTTAAATTAAGTAGAAACTTGATGACGGCTAACCAAATTTTTCAGTCTTAGTCTGGATTTTAAAATGCCATGTGCACACCAGAGAGAAACAACAAGATTAAAAGCAACAGATAACAGTCTGGGAAAAGAAGATTCCATGTGGAGCTTATGGTAACGTCGCCAGCTAAAATTTTCCTAGTAGGGTTAGGATAAAGGTTGGAACTTTGGTTCACTTAGGCGTTGTAAATTACTAGCAAAGATGATATATTTTAGGGAATCAAAAACTTCTACTCTTTGTTGGCTGCACTTACTTATTTGTTTTCAAATATTAAATCATAGAAATGGGGGCTGGAGCTAACAACAGTGGGGAAAAAACCTAACAAACATGACATCGGCCAAGTCACTATGATTTGAATGTGTCCCCTACAATTCACACGCTGGAAAACTTAATTCCCAGTTCACACAGCATTGGGAGGATGGGCCTAGTGCAAGGAGCAGTCATGGAGTTCCAAGGTCTTGAATGGATTAGTGCTGCTGTGAAAAGGACTAGTAAGAGCGGTTCTGCTGTCCATGTCAGGACATGGCATCCCTCCCCTCTGGAGGATGCAGCATTCACGGTGCCATCTTGGAAACAGAGCAACTGGCACCCTCACTGGCTGATGCCTTGATCTTTGACTTCATCTTCAGAACAGCATGAGAATACATTTCTATTCTAATGCATTATTGTGTTTATGATATTCCTGCTAGAGTAGCATAAAATAGGCTAAGACATAAGTGACCAAGGTCAACACCAACAGTCGTGCACCCTTTTGACGGCACGCAACAACCTCAAATCTATGTGGTGCCTTACACATCTGTCCTTCATCCCGAGAAACCAATATCCCATTGACCCGTGAGAAAATTGCCAGACAAAGTCAAAAGGAAGAAGATTCTACCAGCCCCCAAGCAGTGTTCAAACCACAAGGCCACCGAAAGCTACCACAGACAAGGAGAGGCTTAGGGAGCCGTGGCAACCACACATAACAGGGCATGCTGGATAGAATTTGGGCTGTTTCTTAGTTGTGATGAGTACATCATAGTAACATACCATGAGCATGAGGGGAAGTGGGTGCTGGGCATACAAGGACCTCTGTTACAGCTTTATAACCTCGTTGTGCATCTAAAACTATTCTAAAATAAAAGCCTTATTTTAAATGGTCAAATATCACTAAAAATTGAGAAATACTAACCTAATTCTTTACATTGCAAGCATTTTCTAGGCCTAAGATCATTGTAAGGCAGGTCGTGTTATTTTTCATGCTTCCGTATCCTCAGATTCCAGATCAGGTCTCTCCTTCCCCTCTCCTTTGTCCTATCTTATGCTCTGGCATTAGGTGTCACCAGACTGCCAAGGACCAGCCTTCATCTTCAGCCAGCTCTCCAAGATAGGCCCTGGACGCTGGTGCCTTTCCTGGCCCCTGTATATACTCCCATACCTTCATCCCTTATTCTTTGAGAAAAACTGAGCGCCCCCCTCCTCACTCCCTTTCTCTCTCTCCCTCTCAAAAACTTACCACCTTTGTGGGTGCTGACATAATAACAGATATCAAAGCAGTCCGTAGGCTTTCTGGAGTAACAACAAAAGACAAGGAAGTGAATGAAATGGGGAACAGGACATGAATGTGGGGGCCAGACCAAGGCTTTCTGGGCTTTCCTATCATGCGTAGGGAATGTTGGAGGGCCTTTTCTCCAGAGACAACTACATGAAGTTTTTAAACTGAGTCTCAGTATCTTCGCAGGCTTTAAATAAAACCAACCACTAAAATGCTGTAACTAAGTGCTTTAGTTACGCAGGCATCCACTTAAGTGCTGAAGTTCTTGCTGTGCACTGAATTCTGTCTCTCCCAAATTCACACACCAAAGTGCTGGCCCTAACAGGATTGTATCTGGAAATACTGTCTTTAGGATACAACTTGGGTTGAGTGAAGGCCTACACATAAAATCCTAATATGGTAATACTGTGGCCTTCTAAAAGAGGCTTGCTCTCTTTCTCCTCCTACCATCTAAAGACACAAGAAGAAGCTTAGTAGAAGCTGTCACCAAGCATCAAATCAGCTGGCACCTTGATCTTGGGCTTCCCAGGCTCCACAACGTTGAGAAGGGATTTTTTTCTGTATAATCCTGTAGCCTATGATATGCTGTCAGGAAGCTCTAGTGGGCTACTCCAGTTCTTTATGAAAGAAAAAGGTCATCGAATAAAAGACCAGATGTACCTATGCTATATAAAATCAGGCATATGTTGAAAATATCAGACTATCCATACTGACAGGAACTAATTTTAGAAAAAAAACAGAAGCAGTGTATTAGTTTGGGTTCTTCAAAAAGGCAGAATTTACAGAAATTATAACAAAGAGGATCTATTCGGAAGGCTTACAAATCCGAGGATAGAGACAGTCCAAGATGGCGGCCTGCACGTGCGAGAGCTGGAGGGTCCGATGGCCACTCAGCCACAAAGTAGGAATCCCATCTGGGACGGCAGGACAGCCAGAGAGAGTCTGCTGTGGATCTCAGTTGTTCAAAGAACAATGGCGAAGACTGGAGACTGAAGATCAGCGACTGAAGATCAGTGGCGGGAAAACAGACGCAAGTTGAGACTGGAGCAAATCTGTGCTGATGATCTGCAGCGTGTAGCAAGTCGGCGTCCACAGACAATTGTGAAGGCGAGAGCTTTCCCACAGGAAGCTGTAACGATCTTTCTTCTTCCTTCTATACAGTTCAAGTTCCAGTTGGGCCTCCCACATCTGGATGGGTGCTCTTCGCTCATTCGCTGGCCCACAAATCCCTCACACTCGAATCCATGCTCGTTCCCAATTGCCTAATCTAGGCATGGTTCCCAAACCCTAACCCAGGCATGGCTCTTGATTGCCTCAAATTGACATAATCTCCCCAACAGGCACAAGCACTTTCACTTTTTTCTCATTTTAACTCATGCTTTCATCAAAATAAAGGCAGAAAGATGTTGTTACTTTCCACAGAATCACCGTTCCCACATTCCAATAGTTACATGACTCATGAACTTTGGCTGGTGCCTTGGTAGTAAACTTACTTCCATTTCTGGTAAAGTTTTGCCCAAATTTTTCTAAAACAAATAATTAGGTAAAACGTCACCATTTTTATGGACTAAACCTCTGAGGGAGCTTTGTGTGTGAGCATGCCCGTGCTTCTCCCCACCAAGTTCCATAAGTAAAGAGCACCGTCCAGCTCTACTCAGTCAATGGACAGTCAAAATCAAAGCTAAAAATAATTATCAAAGACAGTAAAAAGGGGGGGCTTGATTTTATTAATAATCAAAAGAATTGGGACATAAAGTCAATCTTATCAATTACAAGTGGGCTAAGGCAGAAGGAGCACAAGTTTGAGCCCAGCTTTGGCAACTTAGGGGATCTTGTCTCAGAATCAACAGCTGAAAAATAGGATGAGGATATAGTCTAGGGTAAAGGCTCTAGGTTCCATTCCCAGCATCACACACACACACACACACACACACACACACACACACATGCACACATGCACACACACACACACACACACACACACACACAAAAGTATGGCAATCTTGAAGATCTCACAGCTCATATGTCAAAAGGCTTTTCGTTTCTATTATGCTGAAGTAGAGGCAAAGTGTCCCAGTGAGACTCTTTATGTTATGCCAGGTAGTTCCAACTCATAACAGTGGACCCCTGTTATTCATCAGCTGGTTCCCCCCGAACTCACAAATAAACAAAACAAGGTATGCGTCAGCAAAGCCTGTTACTTGTTAAAGGCTTTCTGTTTCTTCCCTTTAGCTCTAATGGGCTCAGAAAGAGTAGTCATGCTGAGGACGACCCTAACTCAAAGCCGCCGGCCTCTGACTGGCTCATTCCTACCTGGACAACAGTTAATGACTTCTGCATTCAGGGATCATGACTTCAGGGCCCACCCTCCCAGCTCTTTGGTGTTGGGAATTCGGAATATAAGGGATTTTCCATTTGAAGCACCAAAAACATGACATGAATTTAAAGTTCCGATTTGGAAGGCTGTGAAAGTAGGAGAAACACTTCATGGTAAGCTGTTTCCAAGTTTTCAAGTTTATAGCACAAGAGCTAAACTGAAGGAAAATCAATCCTCACAAGGTCGCTTTCGACAGAAGACAATTTGAAAGCAGCCCAGCTGGTGCGGCAGAAGTCCTGGGGACTGTGGCTGCCACAGTTGTTAAGACATAGAGTTAAACTGTGTAATTATCATGTGTCACAAACATATATTTAAAAAATAATAACTGTGGGGGAAGAAAACAAATCTGCTAGCATTTTAATCTTGGACTTCCAGACCTACAGACTATGAATAATACCTTTCTGTCATTTGTAAATTTTTAAAAAGGAAAAATGAACAAGCACACTTTTGCCCTCATTGTAGGTTCACTGCTACAGCACTGTGTAGAGGACTAGACCCCAAGGGGAGTAACTATATAGGAGACAGAGAACAAGAGAACCCGTGTTGAGCTACCTGCTTTAAGTTTATCAGAACAAATGCAAAAGTCCTGGGTTACGATACTGAACTGAAAGTACCTCAGGAGTCCTCAGTACAATTTTCTCCAAGGCAAGGAACCACTCGAAGGACTTCCTTTCAGCTGCTTCGTAGTAAATTACATCCTTGAGGTGACTGTACTGAGGGAGTGATGTTGTGGTTGGATCTGGAATGTCCCCCAAAGGTCCCATGTTTGGAAGTTCATTGAATGATGGGGCTAACCCATTGACTTCTTGTGCCGTTAAGAGGAGAGATAGGTCTGAAGGTCTGGATGACTCCAGAAGAGGTGGAATCCCTGGCACATGACCTTATAGAGTATTCACTCGTTCTGCCCTTCCTTTCTCTACTTCCTGTCCTCCACAGATGACAGCTTTTCCCCCGAGAGGCCCTCTTCCACTCTTCCACTACTGCCAGTCAGCCATGAATGGACCAAGATCTCCAAAAACTGTGAGCTAAAGTGAACCTTTCCTCCCTTAACTTGTGAGTATCGGGTACTTTGTCCCAGCAACGAGAAAGTGACTCAGAAGGAGGGGTTCTGGTTGGCTCATGTGCAGGCACTTCCAAGAACATCTTTAACTGAGTAGATACACAGCATCCCTTTCTGCTCAAACTCTAAGGCCTCTTATACAGAAGTCACTGCTGAGGCCACCTGACATTTATTGAGGGCTTGTTTCCATGTGCCGCTCTGCCAAATGCACTGAGTGCATCATTTCACTTAATCCTCCACTGAATGTTACGATGCCGTTCCAACCATGCTCATCCCTATTTGACAGCCAAAAACTATGGGACACTCCAAGATTCAAAAACTGGTCCAAGGTGATGACGCAAGGAAATGCAGAGTCTTCAAACCAGACCAGTGACCTTAGTAAACCATGCCCTTGACCTCACAGCCTCTAGGAAGAAAGAGCAGTTCCTGCCTGGACATGTTTCAGCTGTCAGCTCTCTCTGGGAACTGGGCTATCTCAGCTTGTCTTTGAGTAAGTGTCTTGGTGTAGATGATCTTTAATATGCCCATACGACCATGAATTTGTCCCCTATTTCAGAGCCAGTCTTGGGTAGTGAGGTCTACTGGTTGTTCTTCATGCAACTGAACAACGTCTGGCATGATACAGTGGTTCCAACACTCTGCACCATGATGTGCAGTTATCCAGGTCCACAGAATGTGTCCTAGGAAAAGTCCTTCAAGACAAAGAGCGTAATTCATCACTGTCTCCTCCGTCCTGCCTCTGCAGTGTCCTGCCCAGCCTGTGCCATCACTGAGTGTGCCCAGAGAGCTGTGGATTCAGGCGAGAGATACTGGCTTGTGGTTCATACAATCAATTACCTATTCCAGGAAACGCTCATGCCACTGCTAAGGCAGGGTGGCATCAGCATACCCTGGGGAAATTTCCATAATGCTATGTTTTGTCCTCATCTTCTGCCTTTTTTTTTTTTTTTTTTTTTTTTTTTTTTTTTTTTTTTTTTTTTTTTTTTTTTTTTTTTTTTTTTTTTTTTTTTTTTTTTTTTTTTTTTTTTTTTTTTTTTTTTTTTTTTTTTTTTTTGTATTGCACACTTTAGAAAATCTTAAGAAAAGATTTTGGGGAGGAGGTAGAAGGCATCCTGTCACTTTTAACAACATATTCATTTAGCAAATGATTAGAGTAGGGAAGTGTGCACAATGCTGGGAAACAGAACATAAATGTATTTTTCATTGAAAGAAAACCATGCGTAGGATTAAATTTAGAAAACAAATGTCATGGGTAAAAATACATATTATCACAACAGATGTCACAATATCTCACAATCCCACCTTAGATACAACATTCTAGAAGGAAGGTCGGAAACTGACCAAATTCAATAGCCCCAAGGGAACCTCCTCTCTTTGTTCCTTCGGCCCACATGTCCAAATTGTCATGGCCTACATGGACCCACTAATATTAGGCAATCTTTTCCAGGCACCAACACCTCTAACCATAATTAGTAATGACTACTGTCTAAAAGCAAAGGTATGGCGAGTTTGGTTGTGGGGAGAAGGAATGAGGAAACGAATGACCCATCCTTCCACTCCCTGCCCCTACCCACCTATGAACCTTTCTCCAGTCACCTGTTGGCCACTGTGTTAGAAGTCCCTTCCTCACCAAGAAGTCCTATTGTCCCCATTTGGTTAGAAATCCTATTCTCCCTACCCTGTGTGAAACTACTTCTCCCCTCTGGCCTGACCTCAACTTCCAAGATCTTCTATAAAAATATAACCTCTGGAAAAGGGGTGGGCATAGATGCTCACTGATTCCCAAGCCCCATGGTTCTAATGTGTTCCAAAATTTTGGAATTTATGTATTTACAAAAAATGTTAAATTTTATGTCATGTGAGTTTTTACTGCAATAAATTATTTTAAAATGTGTGTGTGTGTGTGTGTGTGTGTGTGTGTGTGCGTGCATGTGTGTGTGTGGTATCCCAGGAAGTCATTAATACATTGTGTTTTAAAGATTCAAGTTTTAAACAATAATAAGAAAGAAGCAAATGAAATATTCCTAGGAATTCAACACTAAGTACTAAATGATCAGAGTATAGCACAGCTGGGGTTCTTTTACACAAACAGTGGAAGTCTAAATTTGTACAGGTATTTGGAAAACAGTGTGATCTGCTCAAGTCATACGTACACATGACCCATGACGTAGGACGACCACGTGCATGATGTCCCACGTTCTTCCCTCTGTCCTGTATCCACTCCCTTAGCGGCACAACTCTGCACTTCTTCCCACTTCCTTGAAACAAATGCCTGTCCCCGCTCCTGAACTCTGGACTCCACTACAGAATTTCCTTTAGCCAGGGGAATGTTAGCAGATGTGCAAACACGTGTTCTGTCATGTTTTATTGTACTGTCATTTTCTCATGCCCAAAATGCTCTGAACATCTCACTGGTCCCATAAGGAGCAAAGCAACACAGCTGACCAACGGACTTGAGCTTAACGGTATATGCACACAGCGGAGTACTACACAGCAACAAACAGGGCAACTACTGCTGCACTCAACCAGAGACGCATTTCACAATGTTAAGCCACAGAAGCCAAAGACATAACAACAAACACAAGACTGCATTTATATAAGGCCTATAAACTTGAGCTTAACGGTATACGCACACAGCAGAGTACTACACAGCAACAAACAGGGCAAACTACTGCTGCACTCAACCAGAGACGCATTTCACAATGTTAAGCCACAGAAGCCAAAGACATAACAACAAACACAAGACTGCATTTATATAAGGCCTATAAACTATCAAAATCACTCCATTGGACAGAAATTACACCCAAGAAGCTATCTCCTGAAGGCAGCCTCCTATCTCTGCATACAGACGGCTACACAGATATGCAAATGGAGAGGCCTTACCAACCTATGATTCTCTACATGTGTGCACTTTTCATTCTGTGAGTCATGTCTCAAAGATAGAGCACAGCATTATAAATAAATCATGTGTCCTTAGAATTTAAAGGGACAGCAGGAAGCTGTGGGACTCATGCTGAAACGTAGCTGTCAGGAAACAACTGAGTCACAAGGTCTCTGCCCTCACGAATGCATTAAGGCCACTGTGGGAGAAGAGGTTCTTAACAGAAAGATACAAATGTTATGGTTTGGATCTGGAGTGTCCCTCAAAAGCCTCACCTATTTGGGCGTTGTGGATTCCTGACCCACACACGGAGTCCACTCACCACAAACAAAGAACCCACACACAGCTATAAATGCTTTCCATGCAACTGCTCCTGCAACATACCCCACTCCTAATCTTAAACTAATCTAATCTTTGCTCTTCTAGTAGGACAAAAACCTGGAACCTTTAGTCTTGTATCCTCAATTTGTACATGTGTGTGTTTGTGTGTGCACACATGCACACACATACATGTGGACACACATGAAGATACTAAAAGGCAATAACAATCAGATTTTTCCCTGAACTCCAGCTATTGCTACAAGTAAATATTTCATACCTTAACTTTGCAAATAAACGTATTAATAGAAAACCATCCCCCCATTAACCAAAGAAAAATGCAAGTGAAGTAAGTTTTGTTTTTTTTTTTTTTTTAGTTTTGTTTAGTTGCCATTTTGGAATGAGGATGAAAAGGACCATTCCCTGTTGATGCAGGAGTCAGGGAGAGGTACCTACGGCCTTTTTTTTTTCTTTCCTAATTAGCCAGCACTTCCAGAACAATTTCAAAATAACGGTGGCCGTAGCAGGCACTCGTGTTTTGTGTCTAACCATAACAGCTATATTTCGAGTACCCCACTCATCAAACATGAAGAGGTTTTTAGTTGAGCTTCAGATTTTATTTCTATCTTACCCACAATCCTATTATGAATAAATTGCTCTTCCCAAATGCATTTCTACATCTATCAAGATAAATGTGCAGTAATTGGTCCATTTGTGATGGTATAACACAACGCCAGCCGCTCCTACCTGCCCAGCCATCTGTCTAACGGAGAACTTCTGCTTCTGTCAAGGGATGAGATTTGTTCCAAGTTCTGGGACAAGGCTCAAAAAATATAATTAAAACCCATGTTCCGAGTATATCTATGGTATAAAAGTAAGACATCAAGATCCATCTCCCAAACTATATAAAACCATATTAATTCATCTTAAAGAAACTATGCCAATTTTTGTCACATCATGTCTGCTACAAAGAAACCCTGACTGAGTCAGGAAAAACAGGTATATACGAAGAGCACAGAAGTCTTCAGAACAAAATCAGATACCTGCTGTACTCCCTACAGAGGAACACAAATAGGGCCCAAAACATTTACAAAAGAAAATGTGGCATCATGTCCCTCGCCCCCATGAGTCCAGTTCCAGGAACTGGCCTTGTTCCTAAATTCCACTTCTTCCATTTGATTAAGAAGAAGCCTGTTATCACATTAAGGAAAGTCAGGAAGCCCGCTCACATGCTCCTTTGCCACCTGCGCGCTACCTTTGAACCAAATGCGTCTCTCTACTTACTATCATGATGAAGCACCAATAATGTCATTTGGAACACACACAAATGTAAGTTACATGAGTGTAACATGAACAGTTAGGTTGCTCGATGTGCAGTTAGTCATTCACATGACTTCCTTTCTTTTCTGTACATGGCCAGGCACCACAAAGGGTGAAAAAAAAAAAAAAAAAAAAAAACAGGGACTGCAAGTGCCCTACAGTGCTGCAGAAAGACAAAAAGAAAGATGCAGTTGATTCCAGGAGCACAGAAAAGTTACCCCGTCGTGGAGGTTCTGAGAAAAAGGTGATGGGAGATGGCTTGGAGGCAAGAGCCTTTGGATTAGACTCAAGACAGCAAGAGGGGTTACTCCATGTAGAAAACAGAGAAGAGGCATCTCTAGATGAGAAAGGAGTGTTTTCATACCAGGGACTAACACAGGATTCCTTTCGGCCTGGGGAAGCCAGGTGCACCCTCTGACAGGACCACAGCTTAGTGGTGGCACTGGAAGTGCGCAAATGTGTGGCAACGCCAGGTGTGGCCAGCTCAGTTAAGAGTTTTTTCTTCCTGTGCAGAAAACATGGCTGCCACTTGGCAGGCAACAGGGTGTGGCTACAAAAGGTCTTAAGTATTTTAACCAAGTGCACATACAAAGCTATGTGCAATATTCTCTATTCTGTCAGATACTTGTTTCTAATACCTATTAATTGATGATGCTCACATTGATACCATTGGTTACAGTAGAAGGCAATAACTATAACTCAGTACATACAGCTTTCCTACTAAAACATGCTCATAGTTCAGTTGATCTCACATGCTGGGCCTAATAAACACACTTCCCAGCTTACCTTACAGCTAGATAGGGTCACGCGAGTAAGTTGTACTCCATGGCAACTAGTCTGTTATGCTGCGTACAGCTCCTAGGAAGGTCCTCCAGACAATCGTATACATCTAGAGAAGAAAGAGCTTTCCTTCTTTGTGGATGTGGATGTGATGTCTGGAGCTAAGACAGCCACGATGGGCAGTGAGCCGAACCTGGAAGCCACATGTATCATGATGGTAAGATCGGAGAGGTGTCTTCGTGACTTTTTCGTTGCTGGGACAAAGTTCCCGACAACCACAACTTGAGGGAGGAAAGATCTATTTTAGCACACAGTTTCAGAAAGTCTCAGTCCATTCATTGGCAGCCAACAACGGTCGAAGCACAGGGCTCAGGCCTTACCATAGAAAAACTATTCACAGCATGGCAAACAGGAGGCCAAGAGTGCAAGGAAGGGCAGAGCCAGCACACGTCCTCCCAGGTCAAACCCCAGTGATCTGCCCCTTCCAACCAGGCTCCACCCCTGGACAGCACAGGGAATCGATAGGTACTTCACAACACCCGGATCCCTGAGGCTTTGGGGGGACATTTCAGACCTAAACCATAATGAGGGCGATGGAGGAGGCTGACAATCTAGAGCGCATCACAACCCTGAAGCACCACAACTGCCACTTGAGTGAAAGAAGTTCTGACCTTTTCTGAGCTTCATATGTTTGGGACTTGCATCCCTGGCATCTACCCCAAATCCTACCTTGACACAGTAGAAAAAAAAACTGTAATGGGCTTTCTACTACAGCCACAGGCTGAGCAAATCTGTTAGCTCCACCTTGTGAACTCGGAATTCTCTGAAGTACGGAATAAGCCATACTGAACAAGCCAATTAAGCTTGCAAAATGATCCAACAACTGAAGAAAACACATCCTTTTCAAGCACATATGCCACGCCCACATAAATTATTCACAATTCCTGGCCAAAATTCAAGTTTTAGCAAATATTAAAAAGACTGAATTTGTACCAAAGTACATTTTCTAGTCACAAAGCAATTAAGCTGAAAACCAATAACATGAAGGTACTCCTCATGTGTTTAAAAATTATATGTATGAGGATTTGTTAATGTCTATCCACCAACTGGATTGGAAATTATGTAAAAGAAACTAACAGATCAAACTGGACAAATGAAAGAAAGAAGATAAAAGTTTATAATGATATCAATATGCATTTAAAAATGAATAAGCTTGATTTCAATTAAAAATAGACAAATGGATATAAACATGTAATTCACATACACAGATATGCTCAGTAAACACAGAAAGCAGTCCCCAACGTCACTAGTCATAATGGAAATGAAGATTTAAGCAACAAAGTATCATTCTTATGTGACATCCATAACTAAATTTATTAATAATTAATTATGTATGACTTCCATAGCCACGAGGAGACGGGAAACAAGCACTGTCCTATAAAGCTGGAGGAAAGTCACACCAGGGCAACTGCAATACATCTGTCAAGACTTCAACAGCCCATCATCCAGAACCCCACAATACCAACATCTCCATCAGCCCTACAGCAACGCACCACGGTGTGTGTAGACCTCCCTGCAACATCTTTACAAACACGGAAAATCAGGAGCTACGTAACATCTCTCAGCTGTTAAATAAATTGCTGGATTCATTCAAAACAACCTAACAGCGAGCAGCACTAGACAGACTATGTAGTGAACTGAGGCTGCAGAGGGAGGCAGGCAAGATTCCCGTTGGGGAAAAAGGAACCAGATCAACACACAGACATGTGTGTATCCATGTAAATGCATTTCCCCCAAGTCTCGAGGGCAACTGAGTCTCTGTACTCTTTTCTGGGTGATCACAACCAGGAGGCAAACGGGTTACATGGGATCTGGGAAGTGCACAAAAAAAGGGATTTATCCATTTTTACTGGACTGATCTCTCTGTTATCGGAATTATTTAAATCTCAACCTGTAATTTAATGATATTATGTTTTCCTGTCTTGCCTGGGTAGTCAGAAACAATGGTTGCATAGGACTGTAATCCCAGCACTTTGGGAGGCTGGGGCAGGAGAGCTGCAAGTTCCAGCCTAGGCCGGAAAACTTTGCGAGTTAGCAAGACTCTGTCTCAAAACAAAAACTAAAAGTTGGGGTTGGGTCTAGGGATACAGTTCAATATGAAAGCCCTGGGCTCGATCCCCAGTGCCACTCCCACAAAACCATTTAATAAATTACTAGATTGATTCCAAACACACACGTGGTGCTTCATGAGCTAGGACTTAGACCCCCTAACTTAGAGGATGGAAGGATTGTTTCCATCTTCCCAAATTGATTTCCACTTCCCCGAATTCCAGACTCTGCTCAGTCCTATAAATCTGGGTACAACTTAAGCTGAAGCTCCTCGAAGCAGGACACATGTTTCAAACTGGTCATTCTTGTGGCCTTCCAAGTGCGCCATCCCTCACCAGCCCTCGGCTTGGTGCCTGACACACAGGAGCTCAGTAAATGACAGCTGCTATTATGGTCGGTATGTCTCTCCAGGCGTCACTTGTGCGCCACTCAAGCATTATGATACAAGTGTCTCTTTTCTGGTTAACAGAGCTCCAGACATAGAGTGTGTGGACTTGAGGAGACGCTCAATCACATCTTAAGCCCCTACTCCAAATCGCGGACTACCATGTTCTTAAAATATTCTCAGTCCTGGGAAGGCCATGTTGGGATTCACTTCAAGGGAACACGGGTCTAATCAACATCACCTTACACAGCTCTCTGCTGTGCAATCAACAAACATTTAATCCATGAGTATCTGTAAGTATACAAAGCAATATATTCTTCGTACAGAGTTCTGGGTATGTTCACTGTGAAAGTTAGTGACTATGTAATTTAATCTCTGTATCACCACTTTGATGACACTGCTTGCTTTTGATCAAATATCAAGAAGAAATTACATTATTAGACTTTGTGATAACACACAAGAAATGAGCTCTCTGATTTCTAAAGTGCAGGCCAAGTTCTGACTCACAATTGATAAGAGCATCTATATTATTTTTTGTGTCATAAAACTGTCACCCAGTGATAGCTAGCACTTTATTTAAAGTTAGGGCCCTGTCTTCAAACTATAAACTAAAATTGTTTCGTTCTCTTCATTCCTCATGAGAATACTAAGCTATGTCGGCAGGGAGCTGCTAGAAAATGGTTAAATTAATGTTTTAATATAGAGTGTGCAACTCAGATGCATATTAACACAAGCATTTCCTTCCTCACTCTCAATAAGACTTTATGCTATTTCACTGAAAAGTATTCCTAGTTTTGTACCAGCCTTTGGATGAAATATTAATAGTAATTATTACATTACTGCATGCAAATTAGCATGCTATAAATTTGCAAAAGGTTTAACTACAGAAAGCATGCTGTGCACCACCCAAGACTGGTTTTAATTTATTCTATGTTTATTTCATCAGTAGCATATGATTTGCTGCTGAGAAAAAGAAGGACTCTGTCAGGAAGAAAAGCACTTTCCATATCACGTCAAAATCTGATGAAGAATATTTTTCTAACTGTCCAAACCAAAACATCCACTACCAACATATTTGACTGTAAATTAATCATGCTAATATATGTGCTCATTATCATGTTTAGCTTTTTAAATACTCCATTTTGACCTAGAAATATATTTCAATTTTGACAAGGTGGAAGTACTGTAATATATATCATTGTCAAATACAGTGTATTTGTGCATTTGCTATCAACTTAAAATCCCTTTCTACATATCTTTATTTAAAATAAGAGTTTAAGTGCAAAATAAAAAAACCAGAAGATGCAAAGGGGATCATTAACTAATGAATCAAGAGAATACAACATGCACAGAACTTTCCATGCAACAGCGGCAGAACACACGATTCCCAAAGGCACATGAGATGTTACTGAGGGCAGATTACACTTAGGCCACAAAACAAGTCTTAACAAATGAAAAGAATACTAAAATAATGTTGAGTCTCTTTTCCCAAAGAGAAAGGTGTGAAACCAGAAATCAACAAGAGAATTTCATAAAATTCAAAACATGTCCCTGAACTTAGAGCTAACAGGTTAAAGAAGAAATTAAAATGAAAATTCAAAAGCACGTTTAAACCAACGCAAACAAACACAACACAGCAAAGGCAGTGTGGAATGCAGGAAAAGCAGCTCTCAGAAAAAAAGTTTGTAAACATAAATGCCTACACCAAAAAACACCCTGAACAACTGCACATTCTACCTCAAGGTACTAAAAAAATAAAAAAATAAAAAAGCCACAAAGTTAGTGGAAGAAGTGAGCAAAAAAAAAAAAATGGGTTTCAGAACATAAATTAAATCAACAAGTATTTAAATAAGAAAGAGGAAGAAAATCCAAAATGGAGAGACCTGACACACTTTTTGTGATTATATGCCAACAAGTTTAGCAATTTAGGAGATACAAATTAATACCTAGATGAATAAACTACAAAGACTTAATATTAAGAACAACAAAATCAAAAATCTTAACAGGCCAACAATGAGGAAGGAGACTAAATAAGTGACAATAAGTTTTCTATGAAAGAAAAGCTCCAGAACTAGTGGTTTCATTGGCAAATTCTACCACACTTTTCAAGAATATCAATTCCTTTCAAATTCTTCCAAGAACTTTAACAAGAGGGAATACTTTCAAACTCACTGACTTATTTCCAGCATTACCTATATGTATCAAAGCAAGACAACAAAAATCACAGGCCACTGTCTCTGATGGATTTAGATATGAAAATCCCCATGAAAGTATTAGCAAACCAAGTCAGTAGCACCTGTAGAGGATAATTCAACAAGATTCAGTGTGATTTACCCCAGGTATGAGAAGACGGTTCAATGTATGCAAATACATGAGTGTGATACATCACATTAATGGAACAAAAATCAACAGATGCAGAAAAAGCAGTTAACAAAATTTTACATCATTTTATAGTCAAAACGCACTACTATGCAAGGAATATAACTCAACACAATGGAGGCTGTACATCATAAGCCCACAGCTAGCATCATACTCAACAGGGAAAACTTGGGAGCTTTTCTCCTAGTACCAAGGACAGCACAAGGCTACATACAATCACCACTTTTACTCAACACAAGACCAGAAGTCTGAGCCAGAGCAATTGTACAAAAAAAAAAGAAAGAAAGAAATGAAAGTATACATCTCAAAAGAGAAGAAGTTAAAGTTTACCTATTTCCACACAGCACCATCTCCTATATGTAACATCCTGAAGATGCCACCAAATCAACCGTACCAACAAAAAAAAAAAAACTGTTAGAAATAATGAACAAATTGAATAAAGTTGCTAGAAACAAAACACATGAAAACCTCAGTATACAACAAACTATATAAAAAAGAAATTCAGAGAATATCCTATAATCCTAGCACTGAGCAGCTGAGGCAGGAGGATTGCCATGAATCCAAAGCTAGCCTGGGCTACATAGTAAGTTCAGGACCAGCCTGGGCTACAGGGTGAGACTCTGTCTAAAAGAAAATATTCCATTAATAATAACTACAAAAACTGAAATACTTAAGGATTAATTTAACCAAGAAGGTGAAGATTTCTACATAGAAACTATGAAACTCAGTTAAAGAACTTGAAGAGGACAGTGGACCGACAGCCAGCTTCATGGGTCAGAAGGATTAATATAGTTAAATGCTGACCTTGCTCAGAGCAATCTTTAGAGTCAATGCAATCCCTACTGAAATTTTATTGTCACTTTTCAATGAAATATGAACTAAACTGAAATTAATATCAAACCATAAAAGACACCGGATTGTCAAAGCCATCTTCAACAAAAAAGAACAAAACTAGAAGCATCACTCTCCCTGACTTCAAGTTACACGAAAAAGCCATAGCAATCCAAAGAGCTTGTCACTGCCATGACAGCAGGCACACAATGGAACAAACAGAACCGAGAACACAGAAAGAAATCTGTACACTTAGAGTTAACAGATTTTTTACGAAGTTGCCAGGAACATACAATAAAGAAAGACAGCCCCGTCAATAAACGGAGCTAAGAAAACAGGGTGCCCATGTGTGGAGGAATAAAATTAGGGACTCACCCTGTACCTGACACAGAATCGACTCACACAGTCCAGTGGAGACTGAACCATTAAGATCAGAGATTGTGAAACCACTGCATTAGAAAAGCAAGTAAGGGAAAGGTCCGTGATGCTCATCTTCACAAGGGTTTTTTGGATTATGACCCCAAAGGCACAGGCCACGTAAACAAAAAGGGATGAATGAAATTCCCCCAAATTTACAAACTTCTGCAAAGCAGAGGAAACAGCAAATGGGATGAAGAAATAACTTGCGCCATGAGAGGTGATATTTGTAATCCATACATCTGATAAGAATTAAAATTCAAGACACACAAGGCATGCAAATAATTCAATAGCAAGAAAACAACCTGATTTTTTAAGTGAACACATTTGTAAAGTGCTTGCCTGCAGGTGCCAAGCCCTAAGTCAGTGCCTAGAAATGCAGAACATTAAAGTAAGTAAATAAATAAAAACAAACACAGGATCTACACAAGCATTTCCTCAAAAGAAGAAGCAAATAATAAACAAGTGTGTGTGTATACACACACACACACACACACACACACACACACACACATATTGAAGCAGGGTCTTGCTCTGTAGGCCACACTGTTGCTGAACTCACTAACTCACTATAAAGCCCAGGATGGCCCTGGACTCATGGCAATCCTCCTGCCTTAGCCTCTTGAGTGTTGGGATTACAGGTGTGTGTCACCACGCACAGCATATGTGATGCTGGGGAATCGAACTTGGGTACTTTGTGCTTGACTTAGCACTTACTAGGCAAGCACCTTAACCACTGAGCCATTCCTCCAACCCCTAAACAAGTGTACTTTTAAAGGCTCAATGATACTGTGCTGGGTGGGCAGGGGGTTCATATGCAGTGGTTAGAATGCTTGCCTAGCAAGCACAAAGCCCTAGGCTAAATCCCCCAGTACTATATAAAAATTAGCTGGGCATACCAGTGCACACTTGTAATCCCGGCCTTCAGGAGGCTGAAGGAGGAAGAGTTCGAGGTCTGCCTGGGATACATAGTGAGCTTAGGACCAGCCTATCTAAGAAAAGACTCCATCTCACAAAACAAACAAAAAACCAATACTAATCATCAGGAAAACGCAAAGAGCCCAGTGAGAAGTCACCAACAGCTGTCGGAAGGGCTGATAACCAAAAACACAAAACAGAGTAAGCGTCGACATGGACATACATAAAAGGCAACTGCTCCTGGGCTGCAGATCTGTACCGCTGTTAGGGAACACGGCATGTAGGTTTCTCCGAAAAAGTTAAAAATTAAGCTACCGTATGATCCAGTAATCTTGCCACTGGATGCGCACGTGTGTGCACACACACACACACACACACACACACACACACATACACTGACACACTATTCAGCCTTAAAAAATAAACGGCAAAGAAGGAATTCGCTCAAGGTGACAATACGGGTGAGCCTGGAGGACGTGCTGCTCAGCGAAGAGAGCCAGGCACAGGAAAGAGGAACAGGATCTCACTGTAACGCAGAATCTAAAGCGTAGTGAGCTCACACACGCACAGAGGAGACGGGTGGCGGCCAGCAGTGGGCATGAGGAGGTGCTGGCCAAGGCATTCAAAACTTCCATCAGGAAGAACAGGGAACGCGCTCTGTTGTCACCATGGTGACTATACTCAGCTCCTAATGGTGCAGCTCAGCCTTGAAAACGTCTAAGGAGCAGACAGGATGCACTCTCACCACAACGGATGGTACCACGGGGAGGTGATCCGTACGCCCGTCAGCTGGACACTTCCACACATGCAACATTGCAAAACACAACGTGGTACATGATAAATACACACGACTTTTCATTGTTCGTGTAAAATAATTTTTAGAATAAAAGAAAAAGAGAAAGAAAGGAAGAAAGGAAGGAAAGGAGGGAGGGAGGGAAAGAGGGAGAAAGAAAGAAAGAAAGAAAGAAAGAAAGAAAGAAAGAAACAAACAAACAAACAAACAAACAAACAAACAAACAAAGGCAGACATACACATTTTCCCTGATAGGACACCTAGTATTTCCTCCACTTTTCGTCATACTCTCATGGACTTCCTGATAGAAGAATCAGTCAACCAATAAGATAGGTTGATCAAACCAAGTTCTTTAGAGCTATTTGTGCCCCATTCCTTACCAACAAATTATAACTCACACTTTCTGTGATCAAACCAAGAGTAACTGCGGCTCCACCTATCTCAAAAGGAGCCAGGGCCTGTGGTGCAGGCCTGTCATGGAAGGCTGGGTAGGAGGATCAGGAGTTCCAGTCCAACCTTGGCAACTTAAAGACTTAGTGAAACCCTGTCTCAAAACCAAGTATTAGAGAGAGAGAGAGAGAGAGAGAGAGAGAGAGAGAGAGAGAGAGATGAGGATGTAGCTCAGTCCAAGAGTCCTGGGATAGATTCCCAGTACCCCAAAATTTAAAAATCTAGAAAGGGTGTGCATATGCTTCCACATAAACCAAGTTCACCTAATACTAATTACTAATATCCTTCAAGTGCTTTGTAGCTCTAAAATAAAATTGCATTGCCCGTTGAGAAAAAGAGAATCACTCACGTCTCCCTCTTTTCCTGCTGGATGTCTTTGCTTCTCCCAGACGTTTCCAGGGACAGAATCCTTAGGGACGCACAACCAGCAGGAAAGAATCACGCCACCCACTTCCGGCCACCACCAACGGAGCCTGAGGAGAGGTCGGTGCCTTAACAGTTACTGCTTAATTAATGTTCCTCGGTTGTTAACTAAGAACTTAAGCTGTTTGGGAAAAAAAAATTCTCCCTAAAGCAAGATGACTTGCCGTTAGTAAAACAATCAGTAGTAATTAAAAACCTCATCTTCAAATATAGTTCAGAAGTTCTACATCCTAAAAACGGCTTCTCATCTAATTCTCTTTAAAAATTTGCCCTAAGCAAAAATAAAATGTCCTCTTTGAAAATTTAAAGTCAAACAGAAGAAGCTAAAGTACAATCACTATTTCTCTTGCAAACAATAACGCTTCCCCAATAATCGGTCGATAGTTGCTTTTACCTGCGTAAATCTAAATAAATGATGTTTCTCAAAGAGCTTTGCCTTAGTTCACAAAAACATCGAAGGCATTTGATCATCAATATGCTATAAATATTTTGACAGACATCACTAGATGTTGTAATTATCTTCTGTTTAAACTTACTGAGCCCAGAAAGACAATCAGCAATCAAACTTCGAATACGCTCCCTAAAATCAGTTTATGTGAATATGACATTCTTGGGTTCACAGGCTTTATATTCTTAAACTATTCAAGAAGTCGCTGTTCCAAAATCTCTGAACAGAGTAAAGATCAAAGGGCCCCAAATTGCCACACTGAAGAAAGAAAACAGCACTCTGATTAAATCAATATCTAAGAAACTGAAAAAAATGACACCCTTGTTCAAACAAATTTGGCAAACTGACAATAAAGCTTCTAAAACAAACGGAATGTCTGGGTCAAATTTATTTTCAAGTACAATAGAGAAAGGATAGAAACACCCCTTAATTTCTGCATCATGGGTCAAATTCCAAGAATTACAGTTCCTGTGGGCCGCTAGAGGGCGGAGTTGCATAGTAAAGCTCTTCCGACGTCTCAAGGGGTCAAGGGGGTCTACACGAAAGACTCATGCTCTTTAAGCGCTCACAAGCTACTAGACTTAACTTTGAAAGGTTGTCCGCTTCTTTTGCCAGAGAACCTAACTGGCCCGCCAAACAGGGAACTCAGACAAGGGCTCCCTGGAGAATACTCTTCCTGAGAATAATCTCTCCTCTTTCCTGTGTGTTCGTAAATACATCTTACTTTCCAAAAAGGTCCATCAATTTTTTTCTCTGGAGTAAAAGAGTCTTAATAACCCACTTATGCTATGGATGACTTCTGTGAGCTAAAGGTTTTAATTCACGGATGACATTTCCCACCAAATTTGGAGAAAGGATTATCCCACTTCCGTTGACTAAGTACCATAAACTCAAGCTAAATGTCTCCATATTATTAAAAGTTTTCTGAGGAAGAAGAAGGAAATCTCAATCTTCAAAACTCCTGTGAATTCCTATTTCCTACCGACAGCAGAGGTGTAAAAAATTCTGGGCTGCCCTTCGGCAACCCGCTGCACTGATGGATGGAAACCATTTATATCCAAACAGGTCTGGAAGCCCAAATATCAATTTGTGTTGTTCCTGGAGTAACACAAAATTCATTTCCCCTCTCTGGGTCCCTCTGTGTCTTTCACAGTGGCCAAGTCGTGAAGCCATTTCAATATCTCCCAATTACATTACCTTGAAAACTACAGCCTCCAACGTCCACTCTCCAAGTAGCCAACTTTCAAAATGCCATATGGGGATGATGGAGCTTCTGTTCAAAATAATCCATCTCAGAAACTGTTTTTTGGCAGAAGAATTGAATTTCTTCAAGGAGAATATGAGTCTAAAACTAGTTATTTCACTTGTTTTACTATCAGTGTATTTATAAAATCACTATTAAAAGTAATTATAATCATAGACTTAATTTATCATACAGGGACACCCTTTATAATTTTGTGGACATGCACCATAAATATGGCCCAAAAAGCATTTTAATTGACTCATGCAGAGTAAGTTGAGCATCCAGAATACAACACTACTTTTCCCTGAACATCTGTCTGCTTACACTGGTTTCTCCCTATTTTTCCTTGTTCCTAAAACTCATATTTTAAGTCTTCCCAATATACAGGCTATCAAAAAAAAAGCCTCAAGAAAATTGAGCCTCTAAATAAGGACTTTAATATATTGACACAACTATAAAATAATTGTCTATAACTACTGACCTTTCCCAGTTCACTGATGGAAAACTAAAACTCAAAGTGGAATGTTCTTAAGAAAACTAACGATGGTACATATTCCCTAGCACATCCTATTTCTAGAAGGCTGTAGATTAAGGTAACAATCTGCCAACCAAATAAAAAATTATGGATTGGAACCTTCCCTAACTCCCCTGCCAAGCATCTTAACAGCACGTTCCCCAGTTCATACCTTCTTTCTTGTTCTGTTTTCCTGAGAATTTATCAGTTATCTCACCAAATATTGCCTTGAATTTCTACTTCTGTATTTATCAGTCTTCCTGAAATACAAGAACTTAAGGGCCACGATGTCATCGTTTTGTTTGCTTGCTCTTATTAACCCAAAGTGCCTACAATAGTGTCTGACACCTAGGAGGCCATTAATAAACATTATGGAGCAATAAAATGAACGGCCGAATAAGTAGATAAGCAGCATGTCCCCAACCTGGCAGAAATACGTAGATATCGCAAGTCTTGTCCTGAGGTGAGGAGTCGGGCACCACTAAGATACCATTAAATGCTGAGCACTTTGAGAGTCTATTCAATTTAATTATTCCAGCAATATCAATGTATTAATATACGTTGTATAATAATACATGGTACAGGGCTGGAGGAATGGCTTAGGCAAGTGTTACACTCCCAAGTTCGATTCCCCAGCATCACATAAGCTGGGCGTGGTGGTGCACATGTGTAATCCCAGCACTTGGGGGACTGAGGCCAGAGGATTGCCATGAGTCCACAGCCAGCCTGAGCTCCATAGTGAGTTCAGGACCAGCCTGGACTACAGAGTGATACCCTATCTTATATATAAAAAAAACATGGTAAGTAAGTACATGCAGAATATTATGCCCATGGTATATAACTTGCTGCATTGCTGTCGATCACAGATTTTAGTAAGTAGTTGCTGAGCTGAAATTTGGCTTGGATTTGCATATGCCAACGTCCATGTTCCTTCAATTATATCACCTTAGGCTTCAGCCCTTCCACAAGATACAGGACAAACTTTAAGAGGGTGTAGCTGAAGCCATAAACGCTGACTGTATCAACATCGCCTCATGTCAGGAGGCTCTGGCGATGAATAAGAAAACTACCTATGCAGTGCATTAGGAATCTCCTAGTTGCTATGAAAGTATGGGGTCCCACTGAGAAAGTCTCTGTCAGCCAGGGGGATGAGGCAGGCGGTGGGATGGAGAAAGGACATGAGAAGGGATTGTGAAATGGAAGCGACACGTACCTACACAGAATTCTCAAGCTCAATCTAATCACTGTACTTTGCATATATATGCTAATAACAGTGCAGGAAAAAGTTTGGGGTCAGTTTCCTAATTTCTCACTCAAGATATGGTAGTGGAGGAAGAATAAAATAGGGAAAAAAATCCAAACAGTTCCTTCACAAATGATGGAAAAAGACAGTTGGATAAGCCCGTAAGTTTATAGAGCATTTGTGGCAATTCTGTAACGGATTCAAAATGCAATTTCAGACAGCACATATTCCCCATGGCTACAGAATGTCAGGCTCTTCTAAACTGGTGACTGCATAATCAAAAACCAATCTCTGCCATGTACGTTGATTTCATAAAGATCTAGTCTTGGAACAAGTTTTTATGGGTCCAAAATCCCTTACTCAATAATCCAACTGTATGTTCTCAGTAAAAGACACACTCTAAGAGATGCAAATGCAAAATAGGCTGAAAGTAAAAATGTTTTTGAAATTGTATCGTATAAATGGTAACCAAAGAAAAGCTGAACAGATATATTAACATCAAACAAAATAGATATTAAAACAAAACTTGTTGCTACAGTACTGGTGTTTGAATGGTGGAATGCCATCCAAAATCAATTGTATTAAAATTCAATCACCAAGGTACCAGTACTAGGTAATGAAGCATAAGTGATTAAGTCACAGAGTGGAGCCCTTGTGGACAGCAGGGCTGGGGGAGTGAGCTCAGTCTCTTCTACTCTTCCTCAATGTGACACACAGCCTTCATCTCTGCCATAGGATCAAGCAACAGGGCACCATCTTGGAAGTGGAAACAGAGCCCTTCCCAGATACCAAGCCTCCCAGGGCTCTGATCTTGGACGCTCAGCCTCCACAATTGTGAGAAATACACTTGTTTTTCTAAAATAACTTACTCAACCTGAGGTACTTTGTTATAGTAGTACAAATAAACATGAGAATCAGAGGCACTCTATTGTGATAAAAGGGTCAATGCATCATGAAGACACAACTCTCAAAAACATATTTGCACCTAACAACAGAGCCCCAAAATACATAAAAAAGAAAATGAATAGAACTGAATGGAGAAAGAGATAATCTGATGGTAACAATTGTAAATATCAACAACCTGTAATCAATTAGACAGAATATGAACAAAGAGAAGACTTTAGCAACGTTATCAACCAACTGTGCCTAACACAATAAACCAGCTACATTGGACACCTATAGACCACTTCACCATAGCAGAATATACATTCTTCTCAAGTGCACATAAAACATTCTCCAAGACAAGCCAAAACATATGTTGGCTCAAAATCTCTTAGCCAAAACACTTAGGACCATATGTGATTGAGAATTCAAAAGTGTCTACGTGTTTAAACACACGACATGATGTATTTTCTGAATACTATGGAGCACACATACCATTGGCACGGTCTAGGTCAGCACCTTCTAATCTATCACAATATTTCTAGAGGAAAGTATGTGGGTTATTGGCACTAAATAAGATCAATTATAAACAGCTCAGATATTCCATCATTCAAAAACAAATATGAAAGCACAACACAAAATTAAAAACATCTTGCTTCCACTTTCAAAGTCTTTACAATAGAGTTATTTTTCCTCATCTCTGTTGCCGTCACACTACCACCCATCCCTGTGTCCACAATGGAGCATTTAAGGGCATCCGCAATTACAGCTCTATGTCCGTCCTGTCCAGTTGTTACAGAGGCAGCTCATAACCAACCTTTGGGTCTAATCTTGTGTGTCACTTCATCAGAAAGGCCTTTCCTACTCTCTCTAGTTACACTTTGCCTTCCTCAGATTATTCTTTTCTTAATAAGCCCAATTTTAGAATAGTGCTGGATTTACCCAAAAGTTACAAAGGACATACAGAAAGTTCCCATAAATCCCACACCCAGGTTCCCTACTGTTAACCATTTATGTTACCATCATCTAATTGCCACAACCAATGAATCAACACCAATATTGCTATTGACTAAGATGCTTCTTTGTAAGAGTTTAAATTACTCTGTCTACTGTTGTTCCTTTTCCGAGGCTCCATCCAGGATTCCACCTTGCATTTGAGTCATGTCTTTTTAGTCTCCTCTGGTCTGTGGTACTCTGAGACATTCCTTGTTTCTTCTTTAGCTTTGAGGGGTACTGTTTAGGTATTTCAAAGATTGACCTCAATTTGGTTTTTTTGTGGTTAGGCCAAGGTATGGGCTTAGAGAAGAAAGCCCATGAATGTGAAATAGCTTCACTAAGAGCACACAGGCTCAAGATGTCTTATCACTGATAACGTTATCAGTCATCACAATGTACAACTTGATGTGTTGGCTAGAACAAGTTTTTAGGCTTCTTCATTCTAAAGTTAATCCCTCCCTGCCCTCTCTACCCTATTACCAGTCTACTCTTCGACAACAAGCACAGCCCACATTCAGGATCGAAGGAAGAGAGCCCCATTTCGTAGGGGGAGATTGCACCCACAAGTTACTTAGAAGCATTCTGTATGGGCAGTTTGCCTCCTCTTTCAACTACTTTGTTCAATCATTTATCGGCACTCACTCATAGATGTTTACATTACATGCCGAATTCCAATCTGACCCTACATTATAATAAATATTGTGACTCAAATTATTCCTTTAGTCATGGGAAGGGCAGGACTCAAGGTTGATTCCTGTATCCCTCTGATGACTCACTCTCATCTTGTCTGTGACTGTTCCTCTAAGTGAAGAGTACTGAAACTCAGTTGACCGGATCTGGTTCTAGGTAGACTTATTACTATTGGGGTATTACCAATACTAGACCCTCTCAAGCTAGGAAATGTACGTAAGTACTAGCTGATGCATGAGCGCATGTCTAAATATTTCTAGATGCAACCATCTGTAACTACACTAAGCAAGACATTCGTTTATACCGACGTGCCCAACTCCAGTTAAATGCCACATGGCTCAGTTTAGCAGCCAGCGTATGGGTCAGAGTTCTCCAAAGAAACAGAATCAGCAGAACAGTTCCTGCTACATCTATCTGTCCATATTTCTCTCTCCTTCTCTCTCTCTTTTGCTCTAGGGTGTGTGTGCGCTAAGACAAACACAAGAAGCTGGCTTCCATGACTATGGAAGCTGACAAGTCCCAAAATCTTCAGTGGAGATGCAAGAGGACCAACAGTCTAGTACTAGTCTGAATATAAAAATCTAAGAGGCAGCAGAGCTGACAGCACAGTTCTGAAAACCAATCAGCCTTAAGAATAGTAAGTTCCAGGAACTAACAGGAAGAGCTGGTGTTCCAGATCAAGGCCAAAGGTAAGAGAAAAAAAAATGATGCTCCTGCTTGAAGGGAGACTGTTGGGTGGAATTCCCTCTTCTTCAAGGGAAAGCCAAATTTTTTCTATTCAGACCTTCAACATATTAGATGAAGCCCGACTATGTATTAGTAAAGCAATCTGCTTTATCGCATTTAAAGATTCAAATGTTAATCTCTCTAGAAACACCCTCAAGACCCACCCAAAATAATGTTTAACCAAATACTGGGACACATCATGCTATAAAATTAATCATCACACCCAATTTATTTCCAGTAGAGTTATTAGCATAATCTATAATTACGTTGTTATTAAATTTGCTTATTTTCTCTCCCATACCACCAATAACTTGAATTCTAAAAGCAGAGGTCTTGTTTGTGTAACTTCAGGGTTTAGAAGAGTGGCCACGGTGTAGTAGCAGTTAATTTGCTGAATAAATGAAAAAGTAATCATCAGCATAATATTGATTATATACCTCATATAAAAAATAGCACAGATGGATTATTTTGAAATTAGTGTAAGACCATGAGAAAATAATTTTTAGGCCAAACATAAACACATTCTAATCTATGACTCTGCTTTGCTCCATTAATAATCTCCATGCCTTCCTCAGGACCTGACAGTGAAAGCTTCCCTTGAGTCAATTCATAGGATGGCTACTCCTGGTTTCCCTCTAAATTCTACACTAGTAAGAGTTTAACCATATCCAAAATAAAGCAGCACACATCTTTTTTCAAGTTTCCCTTTGATAAGAGATATTACCTCCCATCTCAGGGATGCCAGGTTAGAGACAGAGGCGGGTGAAGGCTAGAGAGCCACCACCCATCCTGCTATGCTTCCCCACGTCTAAGAGTCTTTCATCCACAGCTTGGGAGCCACATGACCTAGAGTGACCCAACAGAATTTGGTGAAGGTGACTTGGGGATGACCATGAAACTCAACTGGAGGAGGGAGGAATGTGGTTTTTGCATTCAAAACTTCTCTCATTTCCAAGTTGAAGGATGGGCATGCTTGGTCCTAGGGTATACCAGGCAGGCAAAAGCAGCTTTCCAGCCACTGTGTCCTTCTGTCCTAAGGACCTGAGGGCTCACCGCAGACTTCCCAGCTACTCACACCTGCACAGCGTATGAGAGTAAGATGATGTTCACAACAAAAGAGAAAGAAAAAGATGGATCAGGGATAAAAGAAATATTTATCGAGTATACCCCAACATGCCTGGCAAATCCTACGTCGTCTCTGCAGTACAATTTATATTTCCTTTATTTTTCCAGAAGTAGGAAGAGTCCACTTACAAACATACTCATGTGAAAAGTCTACAAAACGCAACCTAGCCAAGTAAATACCATGAAGGGGATGGGACAGAGACCCAGGCAGAAATATTTCCAGTGACTTCTGAAATATTCTTTCATAAGAATATGAATAAAATTCCCTGCTACTCATGACAGACACTACCCTTCCTAAAATCTATTTTTAACGGGTAGAGCGAATCACGGCAAGCCTGTGTGTACATCCTTAAAATAGTTCCCCATTTGTTTGAACTATTTGGTCATTCAGTGTCGTGACACAGACTGAATTGGGAGATGGCATTTGGCACAAGTGCAAGACCATATACAACAAGGGCACGCTTACAGGGTCCTGGAATGACAGGTGCTTGTGGGGAGGTCCCTGTGGCCCAAATGACACTCTGGACCATTAGAACATAGTTAGAACACCAAAAGAAACGGGGAAACTGGAAGGCACATTAAGGCAAAGGAATTCTATTACTCCGATAAGGAGGCACTACTCAAATGTCTTAAGTCAAAATGAACTCACTGGAAGAGAGACTAAACACTGGAAAGACAGCAAATCACGCGAGGAAGGTTCTCACTGCCTGTCACACCCGAGGGAAGGAGGGAATAAGATATGCGCCTTCGGTGAGCTCCCTTCTTCACAGAAATGCTTCCAGCCTTCCGCCACGTCCTCCGAAGCAACTGTCCTCGGTGCACCTCTACTTTTATCAAACTTCATTCGGCTAAGTCATGTGGAACAGCTGTTGAATCATGAGTTACGCTTGCTCACAAGGAAGACGCTGTCAACTACTTAAGGAGATGGAAAATACCAGCCACAATGCAGCTTTCCTTGGCAAAGCCCTCTGAGCTGGCCATCCATTTACTGGTAATTGTAGGCGATTACATACTCATCGGCCCATTCCCTGCTGTTCTGAGGGGTCAAATGTGCTCTCATTTCACCCCAGCGAGGCATCCCAGTCCACTCTTAGAAGGTCCAAAAATAGATGAAAGCTGAGTTTCCTTTGTTGCAATCTTTTTTGTTGCAACCCATCAAATCACAGCAAAGCCTCGAGCCAAGACAAAACAGGAAATGAACAAGGAGGAAACTGCCTGTTCTCTCTTACGTCTGCCTGTGGTGGAGCATTGTATTCGCCACCAGATTATCATTTCTGAAGCGACAGTTACAACTGGAGAAATCACTCATCAAAAAGAAAAGTCACCTTGTTTTCAGCCAGGAGGCAGATTTGACACCAAACAAACAAACAAAAAAATGTGTCCACCAGATAGTCTCAGCAACTCATCTTCTAGGCAGATCACACAGTAAAATTCCCAACAAATTATTCAAATTTCCTGAATAAGGGCTACACGAAACCCTTCAGCCAGTGACAACTTCAAGAAAGCAAACGTGTCACACATGGGTACTTCTGCATTCACGGAGTCTTTTTTCCATGACACTTTAGGTTTTGAAAAGAGCAGATATCTCACTGGAAGGTTGCTTTAAAAATATTCTAGATTTTTAAAGATAAATCCTTGTGTAACTTTTAAGCCTCTTTTGCTGAGGCCTAGAAAACAAGCTATTTGCCCAGGCAAGTTCTGAATGTCACCTAGAAGATCTACTTACAATCAAGTTGAAGACTGACATCCACTAGATGGCTAGTACATGAATAATAAATGCAACCAAACTTCCTTAAGATATAGCCTCTGTAGAGGACCTTCAGGATTCTGTCCACTTCATTACCATACTCATTTTTCACTGATTCATTCATGCATTTGTTCATTCATTCATACCACAAATAATCACTGAATGCCCGTAAAGTGACTGAGAAAAAGACCATCAAGAAATGCTGAGCTGTGTGACGTGACATGTTCTGAAGCTTGCCATACTTATTCCTGGACAAAGGAAGCCCCAAAACCATGAGCAAACTAAAACAATCTCCCGCTCAGACCTTCCGAAAGGGAAATCCTAAGCACCCCCACAGGGCTGCAGACTTCTCAGGGGGATTTGCTGCACGACAGACCCACGCAATTTTCACAGAGCATTCGTGGAATCCCTGCTCCAAGGACACAGAGGGCTGATGTTACGATAGCCCTGCCTTCTGCTTCTGGTTTAACTACAGCTGCTCTTGGGAATTCAGGATTTGCATCCGATCCAACCAAGAAACTATGTGGAAGAAATAATGGTTTTAATATTAAGAACCTAATAACATTTGGCTGTGGGAACTAAAGTCCCTTGTTTTCTACACAATAGAAATTCATTATGATTCCACTCAAAATTATAAAGAAACATAAAAATTTAAAAACACTTCATCCTGTAATTGTCCACAAGGTCATGAAACACCGAAGACCTCGCCAGTCTTCCATTTGTCTGAATTATTACCAGTACTACTGGAAGAGGGCAAGTCCAACTTTGTGGCCACTGAAGGGATTATGTCAACTTGAGGGAATTAGGAACCACACCTCCAGGAGGATTAGGATTTATGAACCCATCCCTAGGTTGGGGCTCAAGAGCTGGTCTAGATTAGAGTGTGAGTGATTTGTGGGAGGGCCAATGAGAGAAGAGCACCCACCCAGATGTGGGAGGGCAACTGAACTCCAAGGGTATAGTAGGAAGAGGGAAGATTGTTACAGCTTCTTCCTCTGGGAAAGCCCTCACCTTTGCAATTATCTACGACGCTGACTTGCTACACAGCTACACATTGCAGATTGTCAGCACAGATTCGCTCCAGTCTCAACTTGTGTCTGTCTGCTCATTGCTGCTCTTCAGTCACCAATCTTCAGATTTCAGACTTCACCCGAGATCTACAGCAGACTCTCACCTCACAGGCTGTTCTTAAGTCCCAATGGGAGATCTACCTCATGGCTGAGCAGCCATCTTGGACCACCTCTATCCTTGGATTTGTAAGCCTTCCGAATAGACCTTTTTGTGATAAAATCTGTAAATTCTGTCTTTTGAAAGAACCCAAACTAATACAAGCTCCCACCTGAGCCGCCCAATGTACCCCACAAGATTTTACATTTTTAAATGATGGAGGAAGAATTGCTTAAGGACTATTATTCCTTGACTCACTAAGATTACATGAAATTCCAATTTTAGCATCTATAAATAAAACTACACTGGATCACAGCCTCACTCATTCATATCTATGGGGTCTATGGCTTTTCCTTTGCTGGGACAAGAGCTACAGCAGTCCTCAGAACCTAAAACACTCCCCATCCAACCCCTTAGAGAAAAAGGTCATTGACCTCTGATTTGAATAAGATGAACATTATCAAGTAAACACTTTTTGGAGCCATGGCAATGTTCCTCTACACAGCCAGTGCCAGGTTTTCCTGCCATCCCGATTTGCTGTGACCAACTGTCAACTCATTTCTGCTCATGAGGGAACTCTATTTTGCAGGCAGCAGTGTGAAAGGCAAAGACAGCAAAGAAGAGAGGACTTGTTACGAGAGAGACATACTTTAAGATGAGCTAGGAAATGCAAAAAAGCATATGCAAAGGAAGATCTGGAGCACTATCACTCGTAAAGTCCACATAGTCCTCAATCCTTGTTCTGTGATGGTTAGAAACACCAGAGCACAATGCCCAAAAGGTTCTCTACCTCCTCTGCTTCCTGGCTCAGGACCATGTAGCTCTGGGGAAAAGAAAAACAAGTAACTAACTAAATAAATAAACACACACACACACACACACACACACACACACACCACTATAAACTCACTGTATGTGTTGCCTGTGCGGTAAATAAGATGGCTACAGTAGTACACAGAATCTAATTTGCATATTTCATTCAGTGGGGAATCATTAATCTTTTCAAGTGAGCCAAATGCAGATTCACGTGTTTCGAGAATGAGTACACAAATGAAATATAAGCAGTTTCTAAGGCAAAAAAAAAAAATCGCCCTGTAATGTACTCTTTGTTTTGACATTTTTAGCTACCTGTAGGACACGCTGCCACACACGCTGAAATACAGCCCCTGAACATCGTTTTTCAGGGACTCAGGCTCCATCGCGAAAAGTCTCCCCTCAACTTCTCAGTTGCTGTGAAACCTACAGAGGACGCCAGTCAGAGCAACATTTGAGAAGGCCAGGGTGGTAGGACTCACCAAAGGTCTCACACATGTGGACATGTGGACATGTGGACATTTCGAAGCCATCAAATGCCATGCATGATTTAAAGTGGGAGCGTGCGGCACTGGCACTGTTCATGCCCTGTTGCCTTCTTAATACATTTCCAGAATCTTGGTCCATTTCAGTGGTACTTTGTCACCCTCTCCAAGCATATCAGCTACATCGTATTAACAATCATCTCTGAAAGTGGAAATATTAATGTTTCTTTCATGCCCTACTTAAGAAAATAATGACTACAGGATCATCAAAGAGTTAATCAGTGTTTCCTAATGCCTTCCAGACAGGTCCAGAAGCTGTACCTTAGGAAGACACAGCCAAGGCATACCCAGCTGGTGCCAAGTTCCTCTCTAATACAAATACACTGGGGCGAAACTCAAGATTTTAAGAATATGGATGCAAAAGAAACACTAGTCTCATGTCACTCTCCTTCCTAGCAGACTCTCTAGTCCTTCTTACAGCTAGGAGAAGACCTGCTGCACATTGTGTTTAAAAGAAAGTGGGAAGGAAAGACCAACAAAAATGTTACAGGCTAGTAAAAATGGCCAGGGCATGGCTAACACCCACAAAGGTAACAGGTCTCACACGTCTCATCTCTCCTCAGGCAAGTAAGACAGGCACACATCACCAGTCCTTTCCTCTGGGGCTCCGAGTAAGCAAGGAGGAGGAAAGAAAGTTGGGAGACACCATGATTTGCTCTAGGATGCTCAGCCACAATCCTCTGGTAATTACCTTGCAGGAATCTCCGAGCATCTCCCAGAAACGTAGGGCCATGGGCAGAGTATCAGAAATAAGAGGTAGTAAGGAAAGATGGCTGCCTAATCATGAATAATGTTGCCCTGTCCTTGGCCACATTAAAAAATATCTTAGAACGCCAATTATGAGAAGACTCGAGAAGGACGCAAATAAGATCCAAGGTGAGGTGAGGGACACCCGGAGAGAAAATGTGCTCACGTGCACAGAGATCACTGTAGCTCAGTACACGTGCTATTAAAAAAAAAACACTAATTCATTATTTATAGCTGATTTGGTCAGAATCTAAGAAAGCAGGGTGTACAGAAACATACAGAAAAAGAAAATGATGGTGGGTTCACAACAGCCAGGATACAGAAACAACCTAAATGCTTGTCAGTGGGTGGCACACACAACAGATGACTATTCGACCTTAAGGAAAACAGAAAACATAACGAAGAACAGAAAATGCTGTCATTGTGTCAATGTGAGTAAAACTACAGGACCTTGAGTGGAATAAGCCCGGCACAGAGAGAGAAACACCACAGAGTCTCACTTACATATGCAATCTACCAAAAGGAGACCCCAAAAAAGGAAAGGGATAGAATGGTGACTATCAGAGGCTGGGAGCAAAGTCGGGGTGGGAAGGGTCCTAAGTGATTACCGGGGATGGAGAATATGCTCTGAGGTTCTGCTGCAACGACTACAGCCAACAATAATATTTTGTATATTTCAAAACAGCTACAAGAGACAGCTTTGAGATGTTTTTGCCACAAAGAAGTGAAAAATATTTGAGAAAATGGATAAGCTAATGAACCTGATTTTTTCATGGATGCGTGGTTAAATAATGCATGCATGCGTTGAAACATTTTATTGTGCTCTGTAAATATACACAACTATTATTTTTCAATTTAAAATAAAGTTTAAAGAGAATTATATGGAAAGAGGAGTTGTAAGGTTCACTTTGGTGACAGGAAGTTGAAAGAAACAAGAGGACCTGTGAGCAGGAAGCAACTGAGGGTTCTCATCTTTTCCTAGACCGGACAAGTCATCCTGAGTAGAGCCAAGAGTCACACTGGACCTACTCTGAGCCAGGCAGCAATCTGCGCACTACATATGGATTTATGTATCCATTCCACAGAAGATTCTACAGTCTAAATGCCATTTTCATAGCCTTAGAAATAAGGCCCGAAATTAATTAAATTAGGCACAGAGTTTAAGCAGCCTCCCTAAGGTATTATTGCTCTTTGCTTTCTATTTTTGTACTGTAGACAATATAGTCTGATTTTTACAGGAAGTTTAAAGTTTCCCATGTATCTAATAAATGTTATTTATCCAACGATCCATATCTCTTGGGAAAACCACTCATAACCTGAACTACAGTTTAGTCTATGATGTCACAAACATCTCCAAGAGAATTTGACCTCATATGTTCTTGAATATCACTAATCTTAGGAGACCCAAAACACAATTTTCTTTTACTCCTAAAATATCATTAATATATCATCTTGGCTATCCTATTAAATAAAATAGATTCCTCAAATGGGTTGGAAGGTAAATGCATTTTAAATTACCACCAATGACTTAATTCACTCCTACTGTTAACGAAGCAGCACTTAAGGTTTAAATGAGTCATGGAGGATACACCTGCTACCTTTCTACTGGGTCATACTGCTGAGTATCACTGAAATCCAACCGAAAGAGGAGGTGCAGATCCCAACTCTCAAAGAATTCTGATCTCAATGAGTGAAAAAGTAAAACTAAAGCTCTGGACTCTGCAGCTTGTCTCCATGCACACCTGCTCCCTGGCTGGTGGCTCCTTGTCCTTCACGATCTGCAGCTAATAACGTCGCCTGGAAGCGCATCCACCACCACTGCTGGAGTCCGGCCATTTGGATGCGATGGGGGCACAACACGGGGACCAGGGCAAACGAGAAGCCAGCTCCTACCATGAGTGTAAGGGGCCACTTTCTTTTACAAGAGTCAGACTCCAGAGGTGACATCTGTTTGCCTTTCTCTTAAATCTGCATTGTTTTTGTGACTTGCTTGAAACCAAAGATTATAGTAGATGTGAAACCGTGTTACTTTCAAGGTTGAGCCTTAAAGGGTCTGTAGCTTGCAGGCTAAGAAACTGAGTCACCATTTGGCATCTTAACTGAGCCAGCAGCCAGTACCAAGGCCAAGCCACATGATCGTGCCATCCTGGGTCATGGCACAGATGATGCCAGCTGATGTCACATGTGGAAAAGAACCTACCAGCTGACCTTAGTCAACACATAGACTCTTAGGAAGTAATAAGCAGCAGGGACCATTTCAACCACTAAGAAATGAGAGAGACTGTTACGCAGTAAGACAAGTCAAAAACCTTTCCTAATCTGCTCAGAGACCTGGCTGAGACCAACTCCTGCTTGCTTACAAGATAAGTTGGAACACGCTCGGAAACGACAGGACCGCTAGAAGGAGACCGAGAGGAACTCTTTTCCAATATGGTGGCCAAGACCAGGGACCCTGGAGCCAGAATGAGTTTGTATCCTGGATTTGTCTTTCATTAGACACATACCTAGCAGAAGTTACTGAATTTTTGTGGCCGCAGTCTGCCTTTGTGTAAAAAGGTGCCTCACTTCACTGATTAGATATCAATATCCAATAGTGCCCAGCATGGAGTAAGTACTGACTACACGTTCTCTCCAAATGTTATTGTTATTCTCTAAGCTGATGACCATTTGAGGGACCACCTGCTCAGCCAGGGGACGGCTCTCTACATGGAGGACAGAAAAAATGGAAAGGGGAAGAGATGGCCACCAATGTGCTTCCTGTTCGATTCTGCGCCATGAGGAAGTGAACCTCAACCACATTACAGAGACATGAATGTGATAAGTACGAACTACAACTGGTCTCACGCCAGCAAGGGAGAAAACCCAGGCCTGGAGCGAACGCTCCCTCCACTGTGTGCCATCCAGAACAAGACTGCCAGCCAAGTAGCAAACTTCATCTCAGAATAAATTATTCTCGTGTGGAAAGAACCCACTCTGAGAAGTTTATAACTTTCTGTTCTTTAAGTTTCGGCTCATTAAGAATGACGAGTTTTGGTACGACCACCATGGAAAGCAGTATGGAAGTCTCTCAACAGATTGGAAATAAATATCCCATTTGATCCAGTAATACCTCTTCTGCGAATTTTCCCGAAAGAGTTAAAAACAACACACAGCAGAGATACAGGTGTACCCATGTTCATAGCAGCACAAATAACAACACCTAAACTGTGGAAGACACCAAAATACCCCTCAAAAAACAATGAATACATAAATTATGTTATTTATACATAGTGGAATACTACTCATCCATAAACACAGATAGGTTGGAGGCCTTTGCAGGTAAATGGAGGCAACTTGAGACCATCATGCTTAGTGAAGTGAGTCAGAAGCAGAACGTGAAACATCAAATGGTCTCTCTGATATGAGAAACCAAGATCACAATTATATCATAGGACTAATTGCAGGGAATATTGGGAATTGAAGGGGAGTAGGAGGGGGTGGGAAGGTTGAAAGGGGGAAGGGAAGAATTTGTAGTTTTGCCATGATATGTATATACACAAAATACTCAAGATCAATGTAAACATTATGTATTACATCTATACATATCAATAAAATTGAGAAAAAAGAGTGCCAGGTTTTATATACCTATCTAGTATACTTCTGAAAAGTTATTTCATCTCTGCAATGATTTGATTACCAAGTTCATATGAAGTTTGCTTCTCAATATTATTGTCCCAGTCCAGTGCAACAGTTATATCAGATTACAGATTATAGTAGCATTTATATATGTCACAATGAAATTAAGCCTACATGTGTTAGTAATAGCAGATTAGTTTGTGTGTGGATTTGGGGATTTTTAGGTAGAGGAAGAGGGTTATATATCATACAGTTTGGGGAAATGTTTTTTGTTAAAATAATTACTGATTTTTTATTAAGACAAAAGAAAACAGTAACCAATTCTCTCTCTCTCTCTCTCTGTCTCTCTCTCTCTCTCTCTCTCTCTCTCTCCTTTTTCTTTCCTGGAAGTGCTGAAGAAGAAACCTAGGCACCTTGCACCAAGCCACACCTCCAGACCATTTTTTATTTTTATTTTGAGGCAGGGTCTCATTAAGTTGCTAAACTGTCCAAGGTTGGTGCAAGCTTGCAATTCTCCTACCTCAGCCTCCATGTGATGGTTATTTCTATTTTTAAAACATTCACTAAGAACTTATTTCTGTTTACTTCAAAATTCATCCTACCCACTCAATAAATTAAGACACAGTGCTCATTAGAGCTTTCAAGACACACAGCATTCTTAGCATTTTGAGCCAACCATCACCTTTCTCATCAGACTCTTCACTGGAATGAAAAAAAAAAAAAGCAAATGAAAAAAACAACTCTCCTTCTTTTATCATCCCATATTTTTCTATTCATAAAATTGCTATAGATGCCATTACATTGACCATGTCCTGACCTTTGGACAGAGTTCCATTTTCTTTTCAAGATAGCTGTGGTAGATCCATACCTTGGTACCCAAGTAGTTCAATCAATTAGAGGTTCTGGGAAAATGTGCCAGGGCTGTTCCTATTTTTAGCATGATGACGTCACTCATTCCATTAGTTATGTTTCCTCTTCCCAAATTATTCATAAGCCTCAGGTCAGTTTGAGAAAATTCATACTTTCATTTCATGCCTACTAATCATGCCTTACATGGCAACTATCAGAGATGCAAATTAATTGCAACCCACATGAAGGACGCATAAATTTGGGGCTGTGAAATTTAAATTATCAATGCAGTAATAATTTAGCTTCCTGGTTCCTTTTGCCAACACCACCACTGACTGCATGTTTGACAGCTCAGTGCAAAGCAAGTTTGATCATTCATATGGAAACAGGGAGCCCTAGCTTCTGTTACTCCTGCCTCTCTCAACTTTTTCACTCCCTCGACCTCTTCCGTCTCTCACCTCTTCTGTTCTTGTTTTGAGTCCTTTTCTTTCGTGTCTGCTTAATTTCAGTTGCATGTCACGAATTAACACACCTCACCACTTGCACAAAATGCTACTCATTTTACATTCCACCAGCCAATCCACAAGGCTTAAACCAGTTCTACCCAGAAATATTAAGAGGAAAAAGACCACGTTTCAGAATATGTGTATGCTGATGTCATTATATAATTTCACATCAGAGTTTACAGGCAACTTCCATAGTGCTACCGTGAGTCAATGCTGGGCCTACCTCCGTAGCCACTGGGAGGTTAAACACAGAGAAGAAGGGAAGTGGCCAGAACTTAACTGTGATGGAATTTCAGATGAAAAAGAGAACCAGTTAAGTAAAAGAAATAAATAAATAATAGATTAGGACTGATAGATTAAACTGAAGTTTGCATATTAGTGAATTTTCACTTCACTCACATTGATTTTCAATAAAGGGAGCTCACAAGGACAGAGAGTAATGAACAAAATATTACTAAAATAGGTTGTGTAACATTTCTCATTTAAAAATGGATTTAAACTCAGTATATGACATTTTGGCAACTTGCCCTTTTAGAAAAAAATGGGTATAAACTTGCTCAGTAAGTAACTTTTCTGTGGTACTGAGGAGTCAACCCAGAGCTATGGCATAAGATCTACATGCCCAGCCTATTTTTTTAGTTTTGATTTTGAGACAGATTCTTACTAGCCACTACACTATCCAGGCTGAGCTTGAATTTTCGATCCTCCTGCCTCAGCCTCCCTGAGTGCCAGGATTGCGGGACTGTACCACCAGGCCCAGCTAACTAACAAATTATTAAGGAAAACATTGAGTAAAACTTATCAGGAGTTGTCCAGATAGAGCATCATGACTTTCCCAAAGCATACCTCGACAAATTCGAAATCCTGGTTTTGCTACAACTAGCATAAAATGTTTTCAAATAGCATAAGTAAGTATCTTGCAGGATAACTGACCTCAAACGCACCCAAGTTAACAAAACCCTTCTAAGGATGCAGACGTGCGACGTGTTTACCTGGCAAGGTTGTTTCATTTTAATGGCTATGACGTGGTATCTGTAGCAGCAGAGTTCGCAGGTCCACGAGCCCCTCTCACTGATCCATTTCAGCAGGCACAGCTGGTGCGTGTACCGCACTGACCCGTCGCATCGGCAGGGGTTTAACAGCTCACCCTGAGGAGCAAGCCACCGTCTCAGTGTGAGCATTTGTGTCTGTGTCTCCCTCTGAAAATGCCACATCCACTTCCTCTTCTTTCAAAGCCATTTACACAGAAGCATACAAGCATCAAGCACTATCTCAGAAAATCAAATTAAAATTTTATATCTCTGATGGGAATGAAACTAAAGTCTTAAGACTATCTCAAAGATACTGCTTAGAGTTATGACACATAAATGTTCTACCAACATAGAAAATGTCTGCAAGATATAGCTCCCAATACCCTCGGGGGAAAGCTGCACTATTAAATCTCTTTAATAACTTTTAAGTGGATGGTCAGATGCATTTCCTCTGCAGTTATTCTTAATCATTGCTAGGGAAGAAACGCGTGGCATCCCTGAAAGCAGCTTGCAATAGCATTAGGCTTTTACTTTTTCTAAATGTAGCATCATAAATATTGACTTAGGCCACTGTATTCCTGAAAGCCTGTAGATTCTTCTGCAATTTCCTTACTTTTAAAAATATTAAGCCTAATGTTGTCTCAGACCACACATTTTAGGAGGGAGATTATCTTAGCCTTTCCTCTGCATGATTAACACTCACACAAGTTTCCATGCCCCTTTAGTGGCATCGATAACTTTAAAATCGTGCTGCTGACAAAATATAAAGTGCGCTGCTGGCTAAACAGTCTCTTTTTCAAGGTGTATTCTTATTTATTTGTAAGAACGGAAACACGCTTTGCCCAACAGTGAGATTCAGCCACATTTACTAAAAAGAAAGACTGTGCGCTTTCAGAGGGTGGCATGACTCACGGCCAGCTGTCACGCTAAGACTGGCCGTCTCAGGTGCGTTCACAGAAACTGGGCTTGGCCTGCTATACTGAACGTTTCCCCCTGTGTATAAAGCAAAATCCTTGGAGTAGCCCGCAGGAGACACTTAAAGGCTCTACCGCACCGTCAAAGCACCCGAGCACAGTGTAAACACAGAACCAGAAGCGCGGATCGAGTGGGTCCAGGGCTGGCCGTCGGGACCTGCTCATGGAAAGGGGACACGGAAGAGCCGCCGCCGGGATCGCTGGAGGGACCAACAGCCCCGAGACGCGCGGGGCGGCGCGCGCTGTCCGTGGTGCTGAGCGGCCGGCCCGGCTGCCCAGCTCGCCCGAGCCCGCCGCCCGCGCCGGGTCCCGCCGGGCCTCACCTGCTCCGAGCCCTGGAAGCAGATCTTGCAGATGGGCTGGTGGTGCTGGTGCTGGTGTCCGGCGCGCTGCTCGCCGGCGCCGGCGCTGCTGCTACTGCGGCTGCTGCACACCGAGCGCGTCTCGGGCCGGTCGCCGGCGCCCCCGCGCTCGCTCTCCGACCCCGCGCCCGCCTCCGGCTCCCCGGCGCCGCCTCTGCCCGCCGCCGCCGCCGCCGCCTCGGGGCCGGCCGCGTCCGGCGGGCGCCCGGGACCCTCCTCGGGGGCGCCAGCGGCCGGTGCCCCCTGGCCGGGGGGCGGCGGCGGCGGCTCGTCAGGCCCCGCGGCGCGCTCGGCCAGCACCGCGGGCGCCGGCGGCGGGTAGCGCGGGGCCGGGGGCGTGGGCGGCGGCGGGGGCGGCGGGGGCGGCTCGGGGTCCCCGCCGTCCGCCCCGCGGCCCCGAGCACCGCCGAGCCCGCCGTCAAAGCTCATGGCGGGGCCGCCGCCCTCCCGCGGGCCGGGCACGGCTGAACCGGGCGAGCCGGGGGCCAGCAGCCCGCGAGCGCGGGTGGGGACGGGAGGCCGGCGCCGGGCGGGAGGCGGGGCCGGAGGGCCGCGGGGAGCCGGGCGGCGGCCGGAGCGGCGGCTCAGCGGCCTCTGACGGAGGCGGCGCCGGGCGGGCTCGGCTGCGCGTGCGAGCCGGGGCGGGGCGCGGGCGGGGGCGGGGCGCGGGGCGCGGGGGGGCCCGGAACCGGGGATCCCTCCGCCGCCCCGCCCGCGTCGGCTCCCGGGCGGGCTGCCGCTCTCCGCGCGGCGGGGCGCTGCGGCTCTCGGAGCGCGGCGCGGAGGGGAAGCGTCGGAGGACGCCGGTCCAGAAACCGTCACCAGGTGCGCGCGTGGGATGAGGCGACGCGCGGCGGGCAGGGGCGCGAGGGTCCGAGCGGAACCCCGCGTGCGGGGCCGGAGCCCGAGGAGCAGGGCGCGGGACGCAGCGCTCGGGACGCCGGCTGGTAACCGGCGGCCACTCGTGGCTCGCGTCCTCTCCCTCCAGGGCACTCTCCCTGAGCCTCTGAGAGCCTCCAAACCCAAGCCCGGGGCACGTGTGCCCTGTCGCGCTCCCGGATCCTCTCTCTGTCCTCCTCGCCCCTCTCTCCTGCAGTAGCAACCCGGCGCTGTCTGTAAATGTTTTAGCGCCTCGGAGGTCGCAGTCCTTTCCAGGAACCGCCGCTTGTAGCACTTGCGTCTTTGCAGTCATGACACCGCCCCGTTCCCGAGAAAAAGGGGGCCGCTCACCCTGAGCCTGGATTCCCCATAAATCCACCTCTCCCTTAAAAACCAGTCTCTGGGATTCCTCTTCCGTCCGGGTCTTTTTTGAAATAAAATCTCACACTTGTACGAAACGGGGTGGGAATCAAGGTACACGCGGTAGATTTCAGATTCGTGCCGCGTGCAGTCATAAGTCCCTGGGTTTATTCCCTGCGATGTGTCTACGCAAATCAACGGTAGTAGTGACCGATGTGACACTTTACAGTCCCCGATACAACCGACTGACTCAGAGCCGTCGCTTTTTGGCTGCGTTTCACAGCTGAAAAGGAGCAGATAAGCGGAGCGACTTGTTCAAGGTCATTCGTTAACAACAAATTTCTGAGCTCCCCGGTCCAAGAGTTGCTGGCTCTGTGCCGCCTAAGACCTATTGTAACGCGGCCGCGCTGGTTTACAGGCACGGACTCGTTAACAGATGTGTCGGACTGTTTGAGACAACGACCAGTTTAAGTTAATTTTCAATTACACATTTCAGTAGTGTGGAGTGTATTTGATTTTCTTTTTAAATCCAGCTCTTTTGACGGAGGTTGGTTCGGTGTGAAAGAAGAACAGATAGCAAAAGAGAATCAACTTTGTCACCAGTGGCCTCGGCGCAGTAGTTCCAGGAAAGGCCGCGGGTCCTTATTTGATTCAGACGAGGTTCGTTTAGGTAGCAGAAGGACAGACAGCAAGCACAGTTTTACAATAACCGTCCCCACGTGCCCCACAAACTTCTCACATTGAAAAGGCAAATGGGCTGCACTGTGCTTTCATTTTCTGTTCTTCCTAGTCTAAGCAAGTTTGTCCTAGCAAGTTTGCCTATTACCGGTCTTAAGAGCATAGAAGATGAGCATAGACTCTGATCTGAAATTCTTAAAAAGGTATCTAAATTAAGATTAAGTCTCCTAAGTAATTGAATTTATGATGAATAAATTACTACAAGTTACAATAAAATTCATTATTATATTATTGTGTTATTATTATATATTATATTAAGGGGCTGAACCAAAGCTCTGGGCTCAGAGTAAACTTTGTAGACAAATTCAGACAGCAAAGAGGATGGATAAAGTAGGAAGGAGGCCATAAGTTTAGATACGCCCTCTCGGTAGTTTATGGAAAATAACTAACTCCAATAAGATCACATCAAGTTGCCTTGGTACGGTGAGTAACCACAGAAAAATGCCATATCCCAGCTTGAGTGCCCTGCCAAACTGACCTCTCCCCTAAAAGGGGGACACTTGTTTGTGACCCTCAACCCTGAAAGTCTTCAGTGGAGGAAGACATTTTCATAACTTTAACTCTGCAGTTGTGAGAATAGAGAATAATGGGGACACAAAAAGCATGAGTCACAGCCAGCTGCTGGCACCCAGACAGGAGAGATGATAGAGACTCAGGCAGCAGGAAAGGAAGGGCAGGGGAAGGGCAGGACGTCCACAGCACTGAGCCACCAGGGGCCCATGTCCGTGTGCCAAGTGGAAAAGAGAGGAGGGGGAGGAAGTGATGAAAGATGCGCCACACCTGCCTACGTAAGGAAGAAGAAAGGTGAAGCTGAGATTAAAAAAAAAAAAGCTTGGAAAATCTAAGGTACCCACCTACCCAGAGGTGGGGGGTGGGGGGATTGGGATTCATCAAATCTTTTAGATACCCCAAAGATCTTTAGCTGAATCCAAGGATAAGGACAAAGTGGCAGGGGGGGCAGACAAGTGTGTCCTGAGAAGTTCTTCAGTGGTATTAGCATACATCTGCAGGAGAGTGTCTTAGAACTCCCCCAGGGAGCTCATTCTGGAGGTGGCCCCTAGAGTCACCTCAGAGATGTTAGCCAACAGTGTGGACTACAGCAGGTTGGTGTATTTTCAAAATTATCCTCAAGCTGGACTAGGTCGATAACCTTGATAATAACACCCTCCAAACAATGGATGTTGTTGGGCTGGAGGGCTCTTTAGAATTGCTTCCCCCCTCTCTTTCTTCCCCTCCCTCCCTCCCTCTTTCTCCCTTCTTCCCTCCCCTCCCCCTCCCTCTCTTTATGTCATAGGGTCTCACTCTGTAGTGAATCCTGACTTACTGTGTAGCCCAGGCTGTCCTCGAACTCTTGACAATCCTCCTGCTTTAGCCTTTTGAATTTTATGATCATCTCTTAAGGATGTTCCAAAACTGTTCACTTGGCACCTCTGGGGTACAATAATTTATCTCCATGACCACTGACTACAATATGTTGATTTGTCAGTTGCCTTTATACGTCTGAGAGAAAAGAAAAGAGACCTCTAATGATGTCCCGGAGCAACAAGACTATGCGGTGTGTGTGCGTAAGAAGAGGTGGGATGCAAGAGAATGCTGACATGTCATCTGTGTTACCACTGGTCCCCAACGCACCAGGGCCAAAGCAGCCTCAGAACCAAGCCACACGCAGCGCCAGCAGCATGTGAGCCTACAACTTAGATCTGTTTTGTTTTTTTTTTGTCTTCTCCCTTTAACTGTAGACTAATGTTGAATTCCATCCTTCCCAGCCATTTCTAACTAACCAGATCCAAAGGCAAAAAGGGCCCCTAAGCTTTCCCCCGTCCTCATGATGCCAATAAATGAGTTGTTCATCCATTCAGTAATTCAGGCCAAAATCCTTGATGTCATCCTTGACTTTTTCACATTATATATTCAGTGTATGGAACACAATTCTTCCCGATGTGCTCTCAAAGTGTGCACCACGTTTCATTGCTACCATTCACCTCCACGCTCACCATCCCAGGTCACACGAGCATCAGGTGCACCAGGACTGTCAAGTGGCCTCTAAACTGCCCCTGCTAACATCCCAGAACCCATCTCCACAGCCTCAGGATGATCTGACCCAACGGTATGTTCACTCGCATCATTCTCTTGCTCCGTTTCCACCGGAGGCTCCCAGCCCCACTTAGCATAATATCAAAATTCTTAGCATGACCTGCAAGTCCTCCATCTTGCCCTGACTCCTCCGAAGATGGCTCTGTCCCCTCCTCACCACCACCACCCCCCCTTCTTCATTCCTACCACACCAACCTCCTGTACCTTGAGTTTCCCCTTTTGCCCTTCCAGCCCTTACGGCTCACTTCCTGTCTTCACTCAGAGGGCCCTCATCCACCGGAGCTTCTATCTAGAGGTCTACCTCTAATGGAATCCCTATTGTCTTTTTAATACTGGCCCATTTCTATACTTTTTCATCTCACTAGTCAGCATTATGTACACAATATAATCAAAAATATAGTAAATATGTTTTTAAATGTATTATAGAAAAAGGTGCACTGACATTAACCCCCCTACAGTTCCCCTTCCACTAGCTTTGAACACATATCCCATTCACTCTTGCTGTATTCTACAGCATTTCTGGAAGTCCTTTTATGTGAGCATCCTGAGTTGGGCGGTCATGGCTGCCTTGATGTCCTGGCTCAATCTAAGTGCTGACATTTTGTGCTCATTTTGACTTTGGAGAAGAGCAAGAGAGAAGCCATGCGTGTCAGACCTGGTGAATGAGACGGTGAGGACACACAGTGATGTTTTTACTTGACAGAAATTGCATGAACATTCAATAAAGGGGAAGGGATCAAAAGTACATTTATTTAAGGTTTAAGAATTTGTTACAGTAAAAGATACCAATCCCCAGCCTCCCTGAAAATACTCCCTCTCACTTGGAAGACACATCTCATTGTTCTTGTCAGTATGCTTCTTACTGTAACAAATTTCTTCTAAATTTAAATATTCAAAGCATTGGCCTTGGATTCCTTTGCATGTGTCTGTATTTTGCCAGCTTGTTTTCTCGTCCAGCATCTTTGACTAAAACTCGAACCCCATTGGAGACTGTTCTTTCCATGAGTCTCTTACCAGTGCCTAGAAGGGTGTCTGGGCAGAGTGGCACTCAGCCAATATGTATCCAACAAACACATGAACAATTCAGTTCATCAAGCAGAAAAATCATGCATCAGCCTCTGTGTTTAAGGCACCCATGCAGCTGGTTAAACCGACATTCCCAGGTGGCAATGCAAGCTATAGAAATGTATTCCATGTGACGCTAAATATTTTTCTTCATTGCTTAAATAAAAATTAACCAAAATTACTCTCTTCTCCTAGCAGTGTGTAGTTGATGCATAATTAGTCATTTTCTCTTATGTGTTAAGTGAGGTCAAAGTCTGGGATAACCTTGGTCTTAGGTTCACAAGACACAATAATCAAGAGTTCATAAAAGTCAAAAATTTGAAAATGTACCCCGCTGGTCTTACGGGGCCAAAGTGAAGGAGAAGGATAGGTATTCCCCATATCTGGCCCCCCATCCCTCCAGCACTGGTCCTCCTATCCTTCCGTCACTGGTCTGGCCCTCCCATCCGCCATCACTGGTCTGTTGGGTTTCCCTCAAGGTTTTGTGGCACCGTGCTTTCTAGCACCTGCCGGCTCTACCCTTGATTTTGTTGCCATTCTTCCTGACATTTTTCCCGGCATTGTCTCCTGCATTTTTTCCATCGTCTCCTGTCCCAGCTGGCTCCGCTGCTCAGACAGACTTCTAGATCTAAGCATGCCAGTCCTCTCTGTGCCCTTACTAGGTGTGTAGGTCCTCTCCGTCTTACCTTGACCTGACATTTCACCTGATGATTTTTATGAAGTTCCTCAACACCCAAACTCTGAATATTAATACCATCTCAACTCACTGCCTTCTACCCAAAGCCCTTTGAGCTCCCTTAAGTGTTTGAGAACTTTAAGACAATGAAAACTTATCTTAAGAGTATGTTTCATTTGTGCAAGATCACATTGCACTTTTTTAAAAAAAAAAAAAAAAGTATTGTTTTCTGCCTTACTATCTCCTACCTTAAAACTTGGAAACACAACTGTGCTTATGCATCAGAGATGTGAGCGTATTAAGCACATCAAATGACCGTGCACAGGCACCTGGGACGCAGCTGAACCCAGTGACGTGGTGGGCCCATCCAGCCTCAGGGAGGATCTCAAATAAAGCTGCCCCTGCTTCTCCTCAGCTGAAATCATGGGTTGTTCCATCAAAAACACATTGCATTTTATTTTTATGTTAGGCCTTATGTGTGAAGCTTTGCACCATGGGGTTAGGTGTGCAGTCACGTGGGTTTTTTTACCTTGTGCAAGACTGTAAGCCACTTGATTCAGTCTGTGTTAAGGCGACCCTTTACTACAAAGCATTTATGTAGTTAGAGTTATTATCAGAATTCTCCAGAAGTAGCCAAGAGCCCTGTGTTTCCACTAGGTTTGAGTAGACAGCAGATTAGCTGACTAGACAAAGACGTTGTTAGACTGAGACAAACCCTCCTAGATGTGGGTAAAATGCTCCAAAGACTTATTGTCCCATGGAATCTATTAAATTTTACAGCAAGTGCAAGGAAGTGGCTGAGTTTTTCCTTTCTTTCCCCTCTCCCTGCCCACTTTTCTCCAGAGCACCTCCCCATTTCACCCTCCTAGGCACTGATCAGTTTAGGAAGAGTGGAGGTGTGGTACGATGTAGGAGCATGGCTTCAGCTTGCCGCTGGCCCTAATCCTGGCGGCCATAGAGTCCCTGTCTCCCTCATGGGGCCTCGGCCGTATCAGAGGGAGGCTCCCTTCAGACAAGACAAGAACCCAGCTCCAGTTTTCTACTGGACCACCAACCTCACAATCTCCTTCCCAAAACACACCATTCCCAGGCTTTAAAAATTCCGGGAGAGGTTTGTGGTTGCTCCAGCCTGGATTGTGAGCTGCTCCCGAGACAGTGAAGATCAACAAAGTCGCACATTACTGCAGGTAAACAGCAGTTCCCCCAAGGAAGAAAATTGTAAAAGGAAATGACTCTTTGTCAGATAAAAGGAAACCAACTAGCCTCCTATCTTGGAATTGGACCTGAAGCCTGTAAAGAGTAAGGCACTTGCTACCTTCCTCCTGTCTGTCCGCCCCTCTCCATCCCAGCTAAACCAGAACACCTGCAACTGAATCCAGGAGGTTCTGGTCACTGAAATGCAAAGCCAGGGGTAGTAAGCTGCAGACGTGCAGATTTCCTGGGTTGAGAAAGGCTTGGGTAAATGGGCAAAAAGCATTGAATTTAAAAGCAGCACTTGAACCTCAGCTGGTAGAGCACTGGTCTAGCAGGGGTAAGGCCCCCGGATTTGATTCCTCAGCACCACATAAACTAGGTATGGTGCTAACTACTGTGATCCCAACACATACGAGGCTGAGGCAGTGAGTTTGCCATGAATTTGAAGCCAGCCTGGGCTACATAGTGAGTTCATGACCAGTCTGAAATACAGAGCGAGACCCTGTCTCTTAAAAAAACATTTGACATGGTTATGAGCTCTGTGGTGTGTGTGTGTGTGTGTGTGTGTGTGTGTGTGTGTGTGTTTATTAATGCATGTACTTGGGTAGATGGAGGATTGCTAAGATGATGAGTACAGCAAAAAAAGACTGAGCCCAAAAAATGAAACATCATCATTTTATGCAATCAACACTTAGCAACTGACAAATTGGGGTGGTGTACTGTGAGAGATGCATTGTTAGACCTGACTTCAGAAAAACTATAGTACAGCTAAGTTTACAGGCACACGGTCACAAGCATTTTACACAGTTTAAGAGTTATAGTAGAAGGATTAAGAATGTCATGAAAGTATCGAGAAATAAACAATCCTGTGTGGGAAAGATGATTCACAGAAAGAAAGTTTCTTGGAGTGGACCATTTGGGCCAGGAGTTGAAGGTCACAATTGTGCTAAACATACCTCATCTCAGAAACTAGAAAGAAGAAGATGAATAGAGAAATTTCTATGAATATTAAACTGAAGTGTAAGGATTATTACACAAAGAAAGTCAAGAGAAGATAGGATTCAAATTCCTTAAAAATATAATGAGAAAAATAAAAGTCTAAGTGGCAAGCAGAACTAACCTACTACATACTGAAACACTAGAAAACAAGCACCTACTACTTAGAAAAACATCACTGTAAGAAAATTTAGACCATTAAACAACCAAGAAGTCAGTATTCCATCAAGTACAACCAGGAGCCACCTGAGTACAAGGAAGTGAGTCCGGCGGTCTTGAAAAAGACCCCCACCCCCCTCAAAACCACAAAAAAGCTCATTTACTAATGACTCACCTACATTGATTAATTTCCCTACCCACAGCAGATTATGCATAATAAGTTCAGAAATGTGAGCATGTTATCAGTGATGGAATATAACAATTGATATTCCCTTTCCTCTTCCTCCCCTCAAGGAATCTACAACATAACAGTCTCAGTAAGATTTCCTTTAAGAACAAGCAGCCACTGAAGGTACTAATGTTCTGTCGCCTCCATAACTGCTGATGTTTATAATGAAGGGCATGGCTCTGCAGGAGAAGTTCACAGCCTGAGCCGTGACTGGATCTGCTCATCAACTTGTCTGTAAGTGACAAAACACATTCAGAAGATTCCCTTGCAGTAGGGATTGTAGCAAAACCCAGAAAAGAAAGTCAGAGTCTGATACCACGCGTGAAACATTAAAAGTATGCAAAATAATATTCTAGATTGTTTTAATATACACTCACATATTTAATAGAAATACAAACATTTATATGGTAATAATAAACATAAGCTTCAGATAGTGGTGACCTTTCAAGAAAGAATGAGGGGACAAAAGGATATCAGATCAGGAAACACAGAGCTTCAACTGTGTTATGTTGTGCTAATATTTCACTTTCTTCTTTAAAAAAATCTGATGAAGGGATGGCTTCGTTTTAAAGTCTTGGAAAGCTATTGGTGAGTACAGAGATGTTGGTTATATTAGTCTTTGAATGCTTGTTTGTTTAAAATATTTCACAACAAAAGAAAAGCTTAATAAAACTCATTCTACTTTCCTTGCTTAAAAAATTATTGCTACTTAGCAAGGATAAGAAGTCTTTGGTTAATTCTCCGGGCTCCTCCCTCCACCCCAAGCCCCAGTGGATACACCTGAAGGTGGCCCGGTGCCCTGTGAGTATGCACGATCTCTGCCCTCCTCTCCCTGTCCCCCTGGTCATTGATATTCAGGAAACTCTTATACATAGTCTACAGTGCTTCGTACAAATGGCCTGGCACATAATGGCTGTTCAAAAAAAGGCTTATAGGATGAGCAAAACAGAATTAAGTGACTGTAACACTTTTAAAGAAGATTGATATTAAAAATGAATGAGCTTTCAACTACACAAGCACTTCTTTCACACTTACTAATGATAACGAAAATTGATTGATCATTTACTGGGTCTGCCCCGTGCCAAGCACTTCCCACGTGTGAGGCACGTCCTGCCATCTTCATACTGAGGAGGAAAGTGACCTTAGAGAAAGTGAGTCCTGCTGATGCAAGCAGTTGGCCAGGGGTGGAGGCTGCTTCCCACCTGGAAGTCTGGCCCCCAGGCCTTTACCCACTGTCATCGGCTCTTCATGTTATTTTATTTCAGATCAAATAAGGAAACCAATACAATCCGTTGCTGCCACAGGTGGTTGAGTATCAAGGTAGCTTCACCAAAAACTGTTGGTGCTTGCACAACATTATCAGTACCCTTAAAGCTCCTCAGTTGTGCACTTTGAATAGTCAAAGCGCTCAACTTTGTTAGATATATTTTACCACTGTATTTTTTAAAGTCCTTGTCTTAGTTACTTTTTCATCGCTGTGACTCAATACCGACATCCGCAACTAACGGAGGATTATTGTAGTTTACAGTTTCAGAAAGTCTCAGTCAATTTGGGGGCGTGGGCCTGGAAAATGGTGGAGTCGCATGGAGGGGTACCAGCCAAAGCCAGAGCTGCAGCCAGTGCTCTGGGAGGCAGAGATCCTTACAGAAGCGTGGCAGAACTGAGACGAGACTGGGAGGAAGGGTGGGTCTGGTAGGCGCCCCTCCCAGCGAAGCCCCGCACCTGCGCCTTCCAGCCAGGCCCCGCCTCCCACTACTCCAAAAGCCTCTTCTCCACGGGGCTGAGATAGATTCTCCCTTAGAAAGAATGATCCTCTGGGACAATATCAGAACAGCTGGCAGTAGGAAAGGCAGTTACATTTTATACATGCTTTCTTTTTGTTTCATAAATACTTTTCTCGGAAGGATCAGAAGAATTGAAGTGCCTTCTCTTAATCTCTGCACTCTCACCTGAGGGCAAGCTGATAGAGCCCAGCAAAGATGGAAAAAAAAAAAAAAACCTTGGGGCTGTAGGAATGGCAGGAATGACACAGTGGTTAAAGCACTTGCCTTGAAAGCGCAAGGCCCTGAGTTCAATTCCCCAGCACCACACAAGCAGGTTGTGGTGGCACATACCTAGAATCCCAGCACTTGGGAGGCTGAGCCAGGAGAACTTCTGTGAGTCCAAGGCTAGCCTGGGCCACACAGTGAGTTCAGGAGCAGCCTCAACTTGGGCTGCAGAGTGAGATTCTGCCTCAAAAGCAAAACAAAATTTAAGATGAAGTTTGGTGAAGACATCGGTATGAGTGCCAGAGAGACCAACCAGTGTGTACAGGAGAATAAGAATGAAAGTACACTACACACAATAAAGAAAGCTTTCCAACAAGCAAGTTTCTGAACGCATCCCCACCCATCAAAAAGATTTTCTTTAGTTAGTTAACTCCATGTTCTAGTCCTTATAAACTTCAGAGCTTAGCTAATGGAACCATACTGTTGACAATATATTTTGATCATTTGTATATCTTTACAAAACATATTTTAATAGTGAAAGAGTGCTATGCTATGTAACTGTACTTTTTTCCCTCCTAGAACATTCAAGTTACTTGTTTCTTCCTTCGTGCTTGTTTTTGTTTGTTTGCTTGTTTTGGATTGGTTTGGTTTGGATTGGTTTAGCTGGTTTGGTTTTTTGCTTTTTCATGATAGAAGAAGACTAGGGATCTCTCAATAAATTTGCATGAGCACTAGAGGAGAAATTCTTTGCATTGTTCTGATTACTTCTCAAAGAAAATGTAGCAAATGGGCCAAGCAATGAATAAAGAGTTTCTTTCCCAGGAATAACTTAGAACTTTATGAACAATAAAAATAGTTCAAATTTAAAGGCAAGCTTTAGTTACTCTTTTGAAAAACTAAAATTAATAAAGAAAGAGAAGAGTTCTCACTTTTGAATGATTATGTACAGGTAAAGAGCCGGCCTTCCCTCTGCTTTGTGAAGGTTCACTGAAATCACCTGACAGGAGGCAGGCGGATAAAAGAAAGAATTCATAGCAAATGCATCCATGTGCAAAAGATGAGCGCCAAAGAAAGGCCGGATGCTTGGAGCTTACAAGTCTCTTCCTGCCACTGTCTCCCAGAGTGTCCAGATTACAAGTGATTTAGCAAGACTGCCTCAAAATTAAAAACAGGGTTGAGGACGTAGCTCTGTGCAAAGGCTCTGGGTTCAGTTCCTAGAACTGCAAAACAGTAACCACCGACCCTTCTTCATTGGGTGTGGAAAGGCATGGAAGATGAATGGACCCACGAGATAGAAATGGACTCGTGAGTAGTTTTCTTTAGAATCCGAATGAACCCAAGAGACAAACATAGTCTTGTGACAAGGTCCTCACAGATGCCACCTGCATTCTTCAGTCTTCTTTGCTAGGACAGGAAAGGAGACAGGAAAGGGATAGAAGGCAACTGTGTCCTCAGGGAGAGGCAGCAAGGCAGCTGTGGTGTCTGGCTGGCCCAGTGTCAGAGCAGGTAAGGAAGTTCAGGAGGGGCTCCTTCTCTGAGCTAGGAGAGGGACCAACAAGGAGCCAGGGCTTGAGGGAGTCTGATTCAGAAGCAGTTTCCCACTCTCCTTTTGTCCCACCCCCTCCCCACCCCTCCCTCCTTCCCTGCCCTACCCTCCTTTCCTTGTCTCCTTGTCAAGATATGTATGTGCACAAAATGCTAAACTTCATTGTAAACCTTAAATTTCGTACTTATACATATCAATAAAATGAGAAAAAATAAAAAGACAGAAGCAGTTTCTAAAGGACTGTGATTCTGAGGCAATTCCTAAGGCTTCTCAACATGTCAGAGTGTCGGTCTTCGGGTTGTCACCATCCGATGCCCAGTAGTTGAATTTTTAGTTTAAAACAACACCTGCAGTGTCCTTACTACTGTCCTCCAGGGCCTACACTGTCGTTTCTCTTGATCCACTCGCTTGTAACGTGACCGATGCTGTAGTCTTAACTTCCATGTGTGTTTCATTAACCTCTTCCTCTCTCCTCTCTTCTCCTCTTGGGCAAGTGACATCTGTGTTTTCTTGAATGTCCCCAATGGCTTCAACTACAACTTTGAATTCTCAGCACCTGGCAGCTGCACTTGCTGAGATCAGAACTTGATTTTGGCTTCCCCCCAAATTTCTGGAGGTACTAGAACCTGTGTGTGAATGGACATATGGCCTCGGGGTGACCAAGCAGATGGATACTCTTCAGAGTCCTGGGGGTGACTGTGGAGCCTCTATTACCTGTAAAAGGACCCACGTGGACACCACCTTTTGTGCCATCTTTTCACCCCAACTTATCTCACTTGACCAGCTGCTGCTGTTTCATTTCGGTTGCTGCTGTGAACCAGGGTCACAGTGGGGTGGCCTGGATGGGTCCTGACCCTTCAGGCCTGCGTCTGACTTATCAATGGGAGACTTTCCCCATTCATCTACATCACCTCTTGCCTCAGCCAGAGCCGTGGCATTCCAGCTCTGTGGCATGGACAGTTTGAAGGCTTCACGGGGCATTTTGTGAGGGGGACACAGAACCAAGATTGCAGTAGGAAGGTATGAAGGCTTTTGAGACTTCTGATACCATTGCCAGATGGCCCTCCAAATGTGAAATTACATTGTCTTCCCAAAATACCTTGCAAATTACTCTTGTTAAGTCTACAGAGTCATCCATATTATGGACGTACCTTAATTTATTAATTTATTTGTTTATTTTGCACTACTGGGTATTGAACCCAGGGCCCTCACACTGAGCTACAATCTCAGCTCTGTTTATTTATGTTTACTTATTATTTATTCATTTAAATTGTGAGACAGGGTCTTACTAAATCACGAACTTACAAAGGCCGACCTCAAATTTGTGATCCTCCTGCATCCGCCTTCCAGAGTGCTGAGTTACAGGCATGGACAACCGCAGCCAGCTCCTAATTTGAGTAAATCTAGTTTGTGCCCATTGTTTCTAACAGAACAATTCTGCTTGTATGTCCATCACCACACAAAATTTTTCTACCAATGAAAACCGAAAACAAAAGATAGGTGTTGCAAAAGTTGATGGGTGGCTGTCCCATTACACTGAAACTTGGTTTATTGATTTATCAATTTATCTTCCACTGGTAATTATTCCTCTATTTTCACTTTAAGAGGATGCAATAAACTCCAGAGTATAAATAAGGAATAGAGTCCAAAGGGTGTGATGTTAGGAGGCAGAGGGACAAAGGAGGGGACCAGGGGGCACGAAAAGGGAGAGGAAGGGGACAGGAGGCTAATGCGGTGTGTGTGTGCACAGAATTCTCAGGTTCAAGGTCACCATTGTGTGTTGCAAATTCACGAAAACAAAAAATTGAGAGGAAAAAGAGCGTCAAATGTGGGTAGAGAGGGCAGATAATGAGTCTTCTGGGACGGGAGGGGCGTCCTTTCTTTTTGAGAACGCATATCGGATACCCCACTCATGCTACTTGTCACTATTATTTTATCTGTCATATGTATTACATTAAAGTTTATACATTGTAAAGGTTGTTTACCTTCTACACAATCCTGTGTTTTTATGTGTGTAGATACAGGCATATGCATTTGCCTGAATTCTTTCCAGTAATAAAAGCTAGCACTTATATAGTGCCTACCACATACCTTTTAAGCACTGGACGTATATTAACTTACGGTTTCAAAGGAAAAATCACAACGGGAATTAGGAAATATGCAGAACCCATAATGAAAGCACAACATAATAAAACTCACGGGGTGCGTTTTTCCATTATGTTTCCTAATTAGCCATTGCTGGTGCCTTAAACATGTTTTAGTTTCTGTTCATTTATTTTGAGTTTGGTCTCAACACCAGACAATGCCTCAGGCAGAGGCTCATGAGCTCTTTTTCTTTATTAGGAATTACCGTTCCAAGGAGTAGGAAAGAGCGTGTGGGGAGGGACACAGGGCGAAAGTGCATGTGCATGGTCCTCTGGGATGGGTGCCTGCCGGGCTCCCTGCTGGGGACTCACTGTGGGCAGGAGGTGCTGTGTAAACTGCACCTCAGGGTGAGCACGGTGGGGGTGGGGGAGGAGAGAGAGGGGGAGGGATAGACAGGGGAAACAATTTACTTACCAACTCCCAGCTTCTTCTTCTCTCTGGGACATTAACCTCTCATTTCCCAGACTTGGCAGAAATCCAACTCAATAAACTCTCTTTTCTCCAGGAACTTCAAACAGAATATTTTTTTCAATGCATCCAGCTTTTCTGGTTATTCTCACTGAGGCCGTGGAAATTATATCCCTGAGGTCATGGGAAGAACCACACCCCTATGTTTTGTCTTGATATACGATTTTTCCACTGATATTTATGATACTGCAGTTTATAAGAATGCATATTTTCCAATGTCTTACTCAACTTTTTTGCTAAACAGATAATTTTTATCAAATCTTGCCTGCAGAATATCAGTTAACTCTTGCTCAAAAAATTATCAAGAAAAACATTAAGTTAGTTGTTTTTTCTTAATCTCTATGTAAAAAAATCTCTAAAATTTGATGAGTTAAAACAACTAGTTTTTGGAGATGAGGGACAGGGTACCTGGGATTGAACCAGCTCTAACCTACACTCACAGACATTTTTTTTTTTTTGAACAGGGTCTTTCTATTTTTTTATATTCACAACGTCATTTATCATCTACCGTATTTTCCCCCATTTTATTGATATGTATACGTGCAAAATTTAAGGTTTACAATGGAGTTGAGCCTTTTATGCACATATGATTGAACAAGGTCTTTCTAAATTGCCCACATTGGCCTGTCCTCTTGCCTCGGCGTCCTGAACCTGCTGGCTGAAATAACCTCATCAATTTATCTCACCTTTTTCCGTGAGTCAAGACCGTGGGTAGAGACGTGGCTCAGCGGGACAGCTCTGGCTTAGGGTCTCTCCCAGAGTGCAATGGGGCGCCAACCAAGGCTGCAGTCTTTCCGTGGCTCAATCCGTTTCCAAGCTCGCTCTGTGGTTGTTGGCAGGACTCGGCCTCCCCCGGGATGCTGACCCGCAGTAGAAGATCCTCCTAGCTGTGGGCCAGAGGCTGTCTTCTGTCCCTTACCACCTGGGCGGCTCAACATCACAGCTCGCTTCATGAAATGACCCAATGAGAGGAGCTAGAGAGCCGGAGACCCCCACAGGAAGTCAGGCCATCATAAACTCATCTCGGAAGCGGCAGGCCATTGCTTTTGCTGTGTTCGGTTCCTTAGAAGGCGTTTTCTAGGACCAGACCACCCTGAAGGGTTTGTCTATGTTTGGTGAATTTCCATTTCAAGAAAGAAAAACCTGCCATCTCTCTGCAGAAAGTGGGAACAGCAGCCCCACCCCTTCACTGCCTTCCTCATTGTTCAGATGCCGGCATGGGGTCTGCGTGGGGTCTACACGTGGCCACTTGGAAGGACCACTGCAGACAGAAAGGGAAGGCGGCTCCTGGGAGAGGGTGGAAGCAGCGACGGGAGGAGACTCGCGGGAGCCTGGCTGCTGCCCTGCACGAAGCGAGGGGGAGAGTTCTCTGCTCCAAGCCGAGGTGCCTTTGTGGCCTGCAAAGGTCCACAGGATCAGGACTTCTCGGGTCCCGATGACCAGGACTCCAGGCCCGACTGTGGGAGCTTTATGAAGATAGGATGAGCTAATCAATATTTTTCAATCAATTTCTTTTTTGGTCAAATGAGTCAAAGCTATGTTTCTGGAGCTCGTAGCTAAGAAATTGGCAGGTTATCCTGTTTTCATTATCATATGTTGATTTCATTTTTCCCTGTGTCTGTCAAGATCAGTCGCTTTCCACCTTTGCTTTCCCACCCCTAGTCTTTCTGCCTCAACCTGATCATATCTGTGTCTTCTCCCTGGACTTTTCGAGATCTGTGTGATTGTCCTTTACGTGATGATGCTTTCTTTTATGAACTCATCTTTCCGTGGCAGCTTGAAATCTATCACGTAATGAACACTGGCTTTTGTCTAACTTACTCATTTCTTTTTATTTTTTACCTATGTCTCCAATATATAATATGATACGTACGCACACCAGTTTCCCAAGTTGAATGTAATTATTGTGTACTGCAAACTTATACTAATAAAAATAATGATGGGAAAGATAGACAATTTTCAACCTTTTCATTGAATTTTACTTCACAGAATTCACTACTCAAACTTCACTGAACATGAAGGTAAATACCCCTCAAATTTTCCTGTTTTCCTTAAAGAATATTTTAAAAGAAAGACTCTTTTTCTCCATCTTAAAGACTATGATCTTTCTCATATAAGGTTTCAAATCATTTCAAAGACAAACTGTTTTGAAGATAAATTCTGCTTGAATGTATTCGTGTTCGACTCGTTGCTACTTAAAATCTTCCTGCATTTAACCTTGAAAGTAGGTCGCTATGCATGGCCCCATCAAACATTTTTTTAAAATATGGATTAAATCTAAATTCTCAGAATATAATACATCTTTAAATATATTGATTCCCATTCAGGTTGCATCAAAAATAGAAAGGCTTATGAAATAGATGAGCTATATTTAAAATTTCCACATCAACAGAGTCAACTGATGAAGAGGAATCTGAAAAAAAAAAAAGGAAGTGGCAATGTACATGTTTAATTTAGTATCTTCAATTATGTGAGAATATACTGTGGGGGGGACCTACTGCCACCAAATACGGCACCTTGGCATACTGGCTATTCTAGACTGGTGGCTTGTGAGAAACAGAAAGCCCAGGAAACACTCTCTGACCTTGTCTTGGGTGTTCTCTCTGTGCCCATAGGAAAAGAACACCCTTACCTCCAAAGACAGAGTGACACCAAGCAGAGTGAGGATGTGCAGACCTTGTCATGTGACCCCTTTGCCACCCTCAGCTCACAGCCTTTTATTCAATCATATTTTTGTGACTTTATTATGTAAAATCTAGTATAAAAACACTTAGTAATAGCCAAGCCAGGTGATGTAGACCTATAATACTTGCACTCTGGGAAGCGGAAGCAGGGGAATCACAGCATTCAGTCCATCTTAGGGGACTTAGTGATTTAACAGGACCCTGTCTCAAAATCAAAAAATAAAAGTGGTCTGGGAACTCAGCTGAATGTGAAGGCCCTAGGCTTGATCCCCAGCACCACTGTAACTAACTAAATAAATACACTTGGCATTGACTATTTCTCTAACACCCTTCATTTTTTATGAGGTTTTCTGTCTTGTGTAAAATGTTATTAAGTAATCCTGTCTGGATTTTTATTAGATTGACTTATCTCTGTCTAATTTACAGTGTCAGTCAATGGATATTAGAAGAGTAGCAGAGAAAAGTGTTTTTTTCCTTTTGCATTCATGACAAATATGACTAGTTTATTATAAATTATCAATCATGAAGAAATCAATGATCATATACATGAGCAAAGGCCATAAAGAAGGCACTCACAGAGAAGGAGACAGAGACATTTTCATGTTTACGTAAAGGTACCTCAAAGAAAGTGACTTGCAAATTTCAAAACTGCAACGAGATATTAGTTCTTTTCATATTGGCAAAATTTTGTGACACACTGTGCAGGCAAGAGTTTGGAGGAATCAACACTCTAATATTGTTATTGGTGGTAAAAATTTTAAACCGCCCCTATAAAGTTGTCACTTTCTGTTACACCTTTCAGCGTACATGCCTTTTGCCTCTGCAGTTCTGCATGAGGGCTTTTATCCACATATTTACTTACACTTATGCTGAAAGAGGGGGTAGCAGGTGATTAATTGCAGCATTTTCTATAATAGGAAAAGATTGAACAGCCTAGGCATCCACCAGTAGAAGAATGAGCAAATTATAGTATGTCACACGACAGATGACCATGCAACATGCAAATTACTGAGGTAACCCTGGTTGTTGTAATGTAGGCGACAGCACAGTCACCTTGGAAACGGCGGGAGAAGAAAGCAAGGTGAGTGGTGCATTCATGTCATACCGTTACCTGACGGAGAGAAACAGAAAAGAGGCATGTGCCTTGGTGCTTGTGTGGGTGTTGAGTGTCCCCAAAGGGATCCTGGAAGCAACCACGTTGGTGAATCTTGGGAAAAACATCGGCAGACAGGCAGGCGAGTGTCACATCTGGAGCTTCTTATGGTACACAACCTACCACGACATTTGATATTTGACTACGTACATCATTTCAAAAAGTAAAGTTTTAATGACGTTGCATGGATACAAAATGCCCACTTTGTATATAGTTATTCCAACTGGTTTTGCTTATACATTTTGATTATATACATTGAGGCAAAAATAATGTGATTTTCTCACAAATTTGGGCCATTTGTTCCCATTCTTGAAATCGCCTTTATTCAGTTAATAACATTGCTTGAGAACCCAAGTTATCTGAAAAGGTATCTTTGCATTAAATTCTGTAGACCGTGAAACAGTTTTAAGAAGTGAAGGGCCAATGCTCAACAATTGGTCTTTTGACATTAAACTTGACTCAGAACTTGAACTGATGCATTAGTGGAACCTTCAGAGTCAAGAGGATTCAACTCTGTCTGCAGATATTCAGCCCAGTAAAGCATGCCTAGCAGAGTCCTGGGCTTGCTCACAAAACACTAGGCTTTCCATCTCTGCTCCAAAATAGCTTCACCTGTGTTGATTACCTCATTTAAAAATCATCTTGATCTTAATTATGTACTTTCTTTAATTTCTTCCTTTTTACCAGTTCAATTTAATTATATCTTTTTCATTCAAGTGGGAGTTATCATTAAAACTACAGAACTGAGTTCATAATGTGCAGTTAATCTATAGTCTTTAGAATAATGGCCAAGATTTGGAAAGAATTGGAGTTTTATGAGTAATTAATTGTGATGTTTCATTTCTGATATTGTATTTATGAAAAAATTAAAAGAACACTAAGTCACATTTCTCTATAATTAAGTCACTCATATTTAGAAAAGGACATACCTGCCTCTTATCTAATTGGATGGCCGTGTTCACATACTCTGAGTTTTCCCTTTTCGCTCAGAACAGATAAAATAATATGGGCAATAAGTTTTAATTATCAAAGTGGAAGTTCCCAAATTAGGAAGCATTTCTCAAGCTAGCCTTAGTGCTGTTTGAAATTCTGCTCTTTTAAAAACTGATTGTACGCATTTGAGGTGTACAACACGATATTCTGAAATGAAGGGGTCGTGTTTGCGACCCTCCTTTTCCTCCCTTCCTTTCTTCTTCCTCGTTCTTTTCTATTTTCCCTTTTTGTGGTCAGTTTCTTCACAAACTGTCATTTTACAATGCAATTAATACAATGCTATTGCATTATTAATTATTAATACTATTTTATGGTTAATTCTATTAACTATATTTTCACATTATAAAATAAATCTCAGACTTATTAATCCTACATACTAGCAAATTTATACACTTTGATGTGACATCTTTTTGTCTTCCATATCTCTGAATTTTTCTGTTCTAATATAGATAGATATATAGGTAGATTAGTAGATAGATAGATAGACAGACAGAAAGACAGGCAGGCAGGCAGATAGAGATATATAAACATGTAGATAGATCTTTTTTTATTCCTGATTGCCTACAAGTATTTATTAGCCCTCTACAGCAGTAGGGCTTCATTCCATCCCACCAGCACCCCTTCTAATATACCAAAATCTGTGTGTACTGAAGTCCCTTGCACATTATAGGACAGCATAATGTTTACATATTAAGCACAGCTTCCCATATATTTTGAATTATCTCTAGATCTCTTATGATTCCTAATACAATGAAAGTGCTATGTAAATAGTTGTTCTGAGGAATTGTATAGAGAATACAAGAAGGAGAAGCCTGCACATGTTGACTACATATGCAAATTTTTCCACATCTTTAATCACTTAAATCCACAGGTGTAGAGCCAGAATCCACAGAGATTATACTTTTTTTCTCTCCTTCTTCTGTCTGCCTAATTTTATGAATGGGACATAGATAGGTAGCTCAGTGAGAAAGAGTTCATTCATTCCACAAATATTTCCTCAGTGCTGCTGTGGGCCAGGCTCTGTTCTAGGCTCAAGGACCACGGTGTAATTGGGACAAAGTTCCTGCCTTCACAGAACTTAAGTCCTAGAGAACAGGACAGTTGGTAAGCAAATTCTCATACACAACGCCAAGCAGAGACAGGGGTAAGTCTCCCATGGCTACGCAGACTCAAGCTTCAGTAACTTAAAATGACAACCATGTAGTTGCTTACGATTCTGTGCATTGGCAACTTGAGCTCAGCCAGGAAAATTTACCTACTCCAGGAATATTTACATACAATTTGCAGTAGGCTAAAAGGCTGTGAATTATGGCTAGTCCCAATAAACCCCATTCACGTGTCCACTTGCGTAGGCTACGCTGCTTCTTCCCTCCTCCCTGGCCTCTTTAACAACGTCTCCCTGTCTAATACCAAGGCCATTTTCAGAATTTTAAGTCCAGTAGCAAGGATAAGCCCCAACGCATGAAGAATTTAAGTCTACACTTACAGCATGGTTATTTTTCTGTTAACCAAAGTTCATCCGTAAGCCAAGGCCAAAGTCACTGTAAAAATGACTAACTAACAAAACAGGCACAAGGAAGATCATTATTGTAGCCACTGAAAAAAAATCTATATCATGTGCTAGTGTTCCCAGATTGAAGGCCACGGGTATTGAGCACTGGCCACCACAGAGCCGGCTCGTATTTGATTCTACTTGTCTCAAAGTCTATTAGTTTGTAGGAAAGGAAAGGTGTTCTGACCTATTGGAAATTGACACATTAAAATACAAAGATTATTAGCATCATTAACAATATTATCATATGGAGTTAGTCAAATATACAATAAAAGTTTAGATTTTAAATATTCATTACAACAAAAGACACATCATCATTTATGTTCTCAAAAATGCTCCTTTTGCTGTGAATACTCTTATCTCATCATTCTTGGCCTTTTTTAAGCAGTTCCCAAAGTCGTCACTGGTGAATGCCTTTACAAGTTATGATCAAAAACCCAGTGAAAGCTGCCAAATGCCACCCCATGGAAAAGCGGGATCATAAAACATCATGATGGATCCTCACCTACTCACTGAGTCTGGCACCACGTGACCTCTGGCTCTTCCCAAAAGTCAAACTGATTGATCATGAAAGATAAACATCCTGAACCGATAGAAGAAATCCAGGCAGCCATGACAGTATAACTAAAAAGTAAGACTTTCAGAACTGTTTCAAGGGTTGGCAAGAATGATGGGATAAAGATTGAGGTGAGGGGGAGCATTTTGAGGGATATTCATGGTGATGTGCCCTTTTACTGTAATCATTTTTTATTTAAGCATGTATTTTGTTGATGACACCTAATATGGTATATGTTATTAAGATATAGCATAAGATCATACAGTGCTATATAGATAATAAGACAGTGCTCTTCCAAACTGCTCGGGATATCTAACAAGCCAATGTGCGATGAGTGCCCTTAAACTAGGAAATCACCCTGCAGAATTTCACAAACATTTTGACCCCAATTTATGCCCCAGGGCATTTGCTGCCCAGCTCCAATCATTCCCACCAAGGTTCTAGGGCCATTGTTTCTAGTTCTCTCAGAGCTTCAAGGGAAGCACAAAGCTTTTTTTTTTCATCCTGTGTGAAACATTCTAATTTTAGGAAACTGACAACTTCTTCAAGTACTTTTCAATGATTCGTGCAAATATTTTTAAAGAGGCAAAATTGATCTGCAAATCAAAACTGGCTAATTGGTGACCTCTGCCAAAGGACACAGGACCCTCCTGGGAAAAAGCTTTTGCTGATGGAAGTCAGAGCGCAGGTTTGACGAAAAGACGAAAGGCCCAGGAAGAAGGGAAACACGGCCCAAGTCCTGCACTGAGTCTCTCTCAGATTGTTCTCCACCCTGTGGGCAGCGTCACACCCAGTCCCTGCCCAGGAGGAAAACAATGAAACATGAAATCAACGATCTACCGTCTGTCCTCCTCACGGGCGTCATGAGTTCAGGAAGCAGGTCTAAAGAACATGTTGTGGTGTCAGCTCAATGCTCTCAGCTACAGTAAAACTGAGCTTTGGTGACCATGAGCCCAGCTGGAAGAGGTTCCACCCAAAGGTCCTCTGGCACTCACGAGTCTCTTGTCATTTGGACCAGAAAAGAGGCACTCTGACCTCTCAGTTGTCCGATCAGGAGGACTTTTTTTCTACAATGCACACTGACAAGACCCATCACTTTTCCCCATCTGCACCCTACATGTACACACAATCTCAACTCTTTTCCTCTAAACACTTCTCTCCAGTCTCCTCCAGGGCATCTATTTTATCCTTGTTGTGGTAAATTTCATTTTTCCAAAAGCATGTCATCCACAGGCTCCAGTTCAATGTGAACTTGTCAGTCCTCCATTGAAAGATAGAGTCCCATTCTCTTTGTCTTGAACTTGGATCATTTTCATGAATTTCTGAGAATCAAGGCAACTTGGTAGAAGTGACTCCACGTGAGTCCAGAAGGACTTCCAGCAGCTGTCTGTTTCTCCCCAGTAGCTTGATCTACTGCAGAGTTTTTGACCTTCAGTGTAATTGGCTTTTGGGGCTGAGTAGTTCTTTGTCACAAGGTGGAATGGAATGGGGTTGTCCTGTGCACTGAAGGATGTTTAGTATCATACCCGGCTTCCACCCACTGTGTGACAATTGCAGCCTACCCTCAGCTAGGTGTCTCCAGATATTTTGATTGTCCCTGGGTGGGCAAAATCAACCCCACTGCTCTACAGGAAGCCAGCCAACTGTCAAGAAAACAATTGCTCAAGGCCACCATGATGGAGAACCAATATTTCCCGAGGGAGCCTGGCTTCCTGTCCACCCCACCAAGTTGCTAAAATTGTGAGGGAAGCCATAAGGGATCCTCCAGACCAGGCCACCTGCAAGTATGTGCCATGCAGCCCTGTCACAAACATCACCTGCAGAATCTGTAAGTTATTTTTTTTAAAGACTACGGTTTTAATTCCTAAGTTTGTTGTGTAATAAGATATAAAATACTTGTATAGATGAAGGGCAAGCTAATGATGTTTTATTATTTTAATAAAAGAGAAATTAATGTTCATTGTTTGCCCTTGGTTGTTGATTTTAACTTTTATAATTTGCTGTGAAATAAATGACTATAAAAGCCTTCACTTTCTCACTCGCTTACCAAATACGTACTGAGGACCTGTCCTGTGGCACGAATCATGCTGGATCTTGGAGATGCGTAGCTAAATACAACATTTTTAAAGCATGGTACTTGTGAAGTTTTCTTTATTTAATCTATGAGCTAAACTAATCATCGCTTGTGTGAGTTAGTGACCTTCACATGATCTTCACTCTTTGTTGCTTCTGCTCCTGTGAATCCTTTTCCTGAAAAATATTCTTCCCTCATTTTCCAAAATCCTGCCCACATTAAGGGCAAACTCAATACTGCCCCTTTCACAAAACATTATCCTATCCACTAGCCAGCATTATTGTCATTTTGGGGGGCCTTTCACCCTTTTCTCCTCCCTACGCCTAACGCTAGTGTAACACCCTTACATATTGATCTGGCCTTTCCTCTTACTTTGTAGAGAACCTGGAGGCCACAAACATTCAGTTCTGGCAGAGTCTGTCCTCCCAGCTCACAAACGCATTCACGCTTGGGCGAAAGCAGCCCAGTCACACCCTCTTAGCTCCTCTGTCCTGAAGCAAAATATTCCTTCAATCGAAATACACTCTAGCTTTGTTGTGAATCTTCATCCATCTTTTTAACTACCCTTCCCCAACTGCCTCTGAAAGCCCCATATATATTATATATACCCAATAATTTCAGCTTAATATAAGAAACTGAAGGCTCTTCTACCCATAAAGGGGACAAGGGACCCTTCCTTTATTCTAACTTTTACTCTATCAATTCTTCTCAGTCAGACTTCTGTCATACCCTGTCACTGTTTCATTTTAAACCCTCATTTACTCTCTAACCTAATAAACATTTTTACCTCCTCATTCACCCACGCACACCCTCTTCCCACCTTTCACGCACCCCATTCAAATGTCCCTGATGACCTGATGAACATGAGCACTCATTTTATTACAATCAAATAGCAGGCAATTTCCCATCTCCACGTCCGTCACCTCTTTGTAACTGTCATGGCTGCCCTCTTCCTCCTGCTTGTGACTTCCTTGGTTTGCCCTTGGTTGCCCCTCTTTACTCTGCCACCCCTTCCCTCTCTGTTTCTGGGGGGCTCTTCTCTCTTTCTCTGCACCTAAATATTAGTATTCCCTTTTCTTCTCGTGAGTGCCTGCTTCTTAAACCACTATGAGATCTGCTATCAAAAGTTCCAATGATACCAATCACCCCATTTCAATGCTTCGTGGTCCCAACCACTCTGCTGGGTTCTCAATTCATGGATTCAACTGTGTCCCAGGTAGATCCACCTCTTAGTCCCTCGGACAAACTCCTGTGTAAGGGAGACCTTCACGCGCCTTCGCAGACACGCCATGACCACCATGGCCCTCACACGTCACAGGGCCCAGAGTCTGCTCCTCTGTGCTCCATGGCATGCTACCGACCCTGGGCTACCTCTGCCCAGGGACGCACTCAGGTGTGATCACACCATGGGGTGCTGCGCTAAAATTACAAAAAACGATTACTCACTTGCCTTCCATCTTCGTGTTCAGTGACTTGGCATCGCGAAACACACCGTGATAGGAACATTTACACCCCAAGAATCGCAAGCGCTACAGATTAGGGCTCGGGGGCCCACCCCAAGCTTCACTGGGACAGCGGGTTCTTAAACATTTACCAGCACTTCCCAGATCATAATCCCAATTGTACAATACCCTAGTCCTAAATTTGCCCATCGCTAGATGGGTACAATACTTCTGTCTTCCTTTCTTCTCAGACGTATTACTGAGGTTTACTCTTACATAAGAAAGAAAATGACAGTTTTTTAAAATACTGAAAATATTCAGTATTTTTGCCATCAAAATTCTAATTTTTCAATTAATCTAATGAATACAACTCTTTGTTTTTTGATAACACACTGTTTAATGGTGTAACAGTTATATGAGAGCAGAACACAAACTGGATATAGGTTAACTTGACTGGTGTATTCATAACTTGAGGAAATTAACATAATAAAATAACATTCAGAACATACCATGAACAGTAAGTAGTAGTTTCTCCACACAGTTTCCTTGACAATTACAACCACCTCTATCTAACAGGGACACGGAGAGGAGAAAAATCTAAGGTATCTTTTAATACCCTCCCTCTTCTGTTACTAGGCAGCAAATGTGATGCTTTTTTTCCTCTGAAAGATTGAAACAATCATCTGTGTCAAAGATGAATAAATCAGCTGTCATTAAAATACATTATTACTATGGATTTGGGCCTAAATATATTTTTCAAGGCAAATCTATGTGTCTTATCGTCTTGAGTTCTATGAACACTTGTTTTTATTTTGGTCCCAATGCAGCTCTGGCCTTGCCTTGTGTCCTTTACCTACACGTGACTTAGAGGTTCTCAGATAAAATAATGGCCTGAATTTCGCTTCCAGGTGCAGAATGCAGAGTCACAAGTGCTCCATTTAGATCCTTATCTTCAACTTTGTTCCCTGTGCCCCTTATAGTGGAATTAACATCAACTCTGTGTTTCTCATTGAAAATAGATGTGGAATCAGGACGGTGAGGGTATTTATCACTGAAAACTAGATGGAAGGTAAGGACCTTCCAGATAACCTTAGAAATCTGCAACAAGCCAGGTGTCCCTATTAGGTATAGGATGTTTTTTGAGAACACAAAGAAAAGGGCAGTCCTAGTCCACAGGGACTGTGGCTGGAGGACAGAGAAGAAAGGTAGGGAAGGCGAATCAGAATCCAGAGTCCTGAGGAAGGGGGCTTCGCTGGTGGGGTAGGGCTGGGCTTCAATTTCAGCTCTCTTACTTCCTGAGCAGCTGTCATGCTTTCTACTAGGGGTCATTTTTTATGAGGGAGCTACATTCAAAAGTTTTGGTGAAGCCTGGCCTGCTGGCACAGGCTAATAATCCCAAAACACTGGGAGGCTGAGGCAGAAAGATGACAGGTTTGAGCCCACCCTAGGCTGGGTAACTTAGCCATTTAGTGAGACCCGGTCTCAAAAATTAAAAATAAAGTAAGCTAGAAATACAGTTCAATGTGAAGGTCTTGGGTTCACTCCCCAGTAGAAAAAAAGAAAACAAGAAAAAGATTTGGTTAAACATAGTCTTGAAAACAAATTTGCAAAAGAAGGATTTTGCTGAGAAATGCCTAAGAGAAATAGGTTTTTCACATTTATGCAGCAGTGTGGGGAAATTTATGGAGAGAAAGGGACGATCAAGACCTAGAGAACATGAAGCAGAGAATATATATGAGAAAGAGAGAAATGAAATTCACTAAGACAAGGGAAAGAAGGGACCTGCAGGCAGTTATGACGCATGATGTGGTGTTACATCTTTATTTACTATCAACTCAGAGTTACACAGCCCTTACACCCAAGCTTTCATTTCCGCACCAGAATAAAAATTGCAAAGAAAGCCATAGGCAGAAGCTGTTTTTCCTGTCCTGCCGGGTGGCTTTTCCCACCCTCCTCTGCCGGTACCAAATATATGCTCACCCACTAAGCCCCTTCCCAGTTCTTTTATCTTTAAACTTTGTCTCTGATTTAGAGTGAAAAGCCTTGCCCAGGTAAAGCAATTTCAGGCATCATTGAACAGGGAAATTTTCCTGCCCTAGTCCATGGAATCCATCATATAATATCAATTGTGTGTATCTACATAGTTTTAATTATCTCGTAGCTTTTGAAGCAGGCAAAAAGCATAACTTCACAGTGTTGGTAACTCACCCATATTAAGATCCAGTAAGTGGGGGGAGGGAAAAAAATCCGGTAAGTGAAACATTCAGGATGATAAAAAAATAATAATGATAATATAAAATAAAATAGCCAAGACCATTGGCAGAGGTCTGTAATCCCAGCACTCGGGGAATCAGAGGGAAGAGAATTCAAGTTCAAGTCCAGGATGAGCAACTTAGTAAGACAGAGATCTTGCCTCAAAATCAAAAATAAAAATGGCTAAAGATACAAATTAGTATAAATGCCCTGGCTCAATCCTCAGCACCACAAAAGTATCCATAATATTCCAAAGCTGTACAATGTCATGGCCATGGGCAGAGCTGACAGTTCTGAGAGGGCATCTCAAAGACAACGTCGACGAGGTCCTGTGTGACTTGGTGGGCTTTGGTTGGAATTCCCTCAGCTCTTCATTGATTTCCTCATTGGACAGATACTTACAGAAAAGCTACTGTATTTCAAGGCATGATCATAATATTTGTTTTACAGAATTTACAAGACTAAAAATAAAAGGCATCTGTTCTAGTGAACACTGCACTACAGCTACAGGAGAAAAACAAACAAATTGTCCAAGAAGTACGTCAGCTGGTGACAGACTACTGCACGGAGATCAAATGTGACTGGTCAAGAGTTTTAAGTAGAGATAAATTTGTATTTCACCAAAGCAAAGTATGGATGGTGGCCAAAAAGAGGACGCTGATGATCTCAGAGGGAGAACATTCCATGCATAAGCAGTAAGTGGCTGCAGCAGAGGTCGGATCCTAGAGAGTGGACAGTGTAAGCAGTGTAAGCAGGAAAGAGAGATTGATTTTATCCTGATTTCGATGGGGAGCTTCCTGCGATTACAAGAAGGAGGATGACACCAGATTTAAAGTTTTAGAAGGTGGTATGTGTTGCTGTGAGAAGGATGCCTCTTGGGACAATGACAAAATGGGTCGGGATGTGTCAAGAGTGAAAACAGAGACACGTTCAGGAGCTGTCACAGCAGCCAAATGAAATCTGACAATGGCTTGTATGACATCGACAGGAAGAGAGACAGCAGGAAGTTTTCAGGGTCAGGACACAGAAGTTCCTTCAACAGTACAGCTTATGAATTGGCTAGGAGGGTGCAGTCTGGGAGATGCTGCATCGCTAGGGAGCGTGGGCTCAGGTGAACCAGTGTGAGATGTGTCGGGAAGGATCGTGGTTCTGTGGGGCAGACAACTGTATTAGCTTCCTCCTGCTGCTGTAGCAAAAGTACCACAAACCAGGTACCTGAAAATGGTGAAGGCTAGAAGTCTAAAATAAAATTTTCAGCAGGCTGTCCTTTTTTCTCTCTCTCAATCTGGAGGCTTTGGAGGAAACTTTGTTCCATGAGTCTTTTAGGTGAGGTGGTGGCCAGCGGTCCTTGGCCTCCCCTGCTTCATTCCTGCTCCTCCCGCGTCCATGTTCACCTTGTGGTCATTCCTCTGTGCGTGTCCGGCTTCTCATGTTCCTGTGTCCATGTCTCCTTCTTACTTATAATGGCACTGGTTATAGAATTTAAGTTCCACCCTAACCCACCACAATCTCGCCTAAACTTGATTATACCTACGGGAAAAAAAACAACACTATTCCCAAGTGAGGCCACATCATCAGGGTTTAAGGGTACAAAAATTGTAGGGTGCTCTGTCTTGAATGATTAAAAGTGCCAACTGTGTGCTCACGCACAGAATAGTCTCATGTTCATGAGGTTAAGAACAGCTTTTTGTCTCCAAGCAAAACACTTCAGTGTGATGGGGAAGAGTTTTAACCACCAAGAGACTCTTATCCAAGTCGTAGCCCAGGAGAAGTTAAGATTTAGACTTGAAAAACGGCAAAAGGCAAGCATGAAGGGAACAGAACAGATGAAACGGGAGTTAATCTCCAATGTGGAGCAGGCACGTAACATCAGCCAATACCATGGGCTGGCTCATGTCTTCAAAAATGCATCTGTGGAAGCCATAACCTCCACCATGACAGTATTTAGAAATGGTTTTTAGAGAGGTAAGTAAGGTTACAAGAGATCATAAAGGTGGGGCCCTAATCCAATAGAACTGCAGACCAATGGATACACAAACTGTGGCATTTATACACAATGGAATACTATGCACCTATAAAGTCCAACATCGTGGAGGCTTTTGCAGGCAAATGGAATAAGCTAGAGAACATCATGCTTAGTGAAGTGAGTCAGAAGCAGAAGGTGAAACATCGAATGGTCTCTCTGATATGAGAGACCCAGATCACAACACCTATGGAACTTAAGATGAAAAATAAAGTGAAACAGGGGGGTAGGGCGGGGAGGGAGGGATGGGTGGATAGAGGGAGGAACAAAAGGTGAGTGGGAAAGTCCTTGTCACCTTGACAAGATACGTATGTGCACAAAATGCTAAACTTCACTGTAAACCTTAAAGTTCGCACTTATACATATCAATAAAATGGGGGGGGGGGGGAAGAAGAGGAAGAAACTCCAAAAGCTCTGGCTTTTGACACAGCCACAGAAGAGTCTTGGCGAGCAACAATAGCCATCTGCAATCTGGGGACAGATGCTTCACTTTGATGAGGACTTCCAGCCTCCTAACCATGAGAGAATCTGTTTCTGCTGTTTGAACCACTCAGCCAATAGGACTTCTTATTGCAGCCCAAGCAGGCTAGGACAGTAAGTCATCATGTCAGGTGTAGCGAATGGAAGTCTATGCCACGCAGAGACACAGGAGGAAATAAAGATGAGGCAGGGATGGGGGCACGTTGTGTCTTAGGGAAACAAACACTTCTACAAGCCAAGTTTCATGTCAGAGTTTCTGATTTGACTACAAAGGTTTTCATTAAATAAGTATTTACTGTGCATTGATCATATCCAAGCCACTTAGTTACATCACTAAATTCCAGACACCCAGCAAGAGCTAGTGGAAATGAATGGGCTTTGGTTTGACTCCAAAGACAGAGTGACTTTGTGGAGTCACTGTGGACTTTGCTGTTGTCATTCACAGAGAGGAGCTAATGGCCACCTCTGGTGCCAGGATCTCAAAGAGATGGAAAATAAACCTGGGCTGAGAAAGCAATTTGATATTAACGCTTGCTTAAAAGTGAGAAAAGCATCATTAAAAAAAAAAAACTAGTAACATTATCCTGGCCCAACAGACATCACTGTTCATTTCATCTCTGACACTAGGAACAGAAATTATTCTGCCCTCTTCCCCATGTCTTTTAGCTTCGTTCATGTTTTATGCCTGATATGGCAAACTATTTCCATTCGATTTCCTCATGGGAAATGATTCTGACCCCTGATAACGAGTTTAGTAGCTTCTCATAAACTGATTTCATAGTTTGTTTCCACTTTAAGCTACTCCTGGATGGTCTCTGAGAGAAAGCACACCAATGGAAACCCAGGGGTCACGGTGAAGGTCTGGTCGGGTCCAACATCTTTATTAACAATTTGCAAGAATGAGAAAACACTGCAGGAAAGACATCTGATTTTAAGTTGGGAGCTGCTGCAATGACGGAAGAATAAATTAAGGAGAAAACCACACAGTGACTGGAATTCAATTTGGCCAAGCTCTAATCTAATCTATCTGAGAACCGAGAAGGAATTCAGACTATCCATGGGCTATCTATGAATGAGTGAAGCCGGTCAAATATTAATGTCCTGCAAGGCCCGAGGGTGATGGCGAAGTTAATCTTGCATGCCCGTGGAACCACAGTGTGCCAGACAATGGCCACTGCTGCCCTGTACGGCAAGGAAAGTATTGTAGGGAAGGGAGGAAACTGGAACAGGAAGGCGACATCCAGCATCCAGAATCCAATATCGCACTGCCTGAAAACTCCCTCAGTTGCAGGGAAGTCAGAAACACACATCGAGGAAGGCGTGGAAGGAGGGACTGAAATTGGCAAAAAAAAAAAAAAAAAAAAAAAAAGTTGAGTGGTGAATTAAAGCAGATAAATATGACTTGTCTGCATTAGCGACTGTTAAAGGTCGCACAAAGCAATATAACACAGTCAACAGGAATTCCTGAGTCACACTGACTTTGGGTCTCCCGCTCTGCTACTTACTTACTACCTGTTTGGCTTTTGACAAGTGGTATAATGGACCTTGGAAATTTGAAATAGTAGGAAAGCCTAATTCTTCGGGTTGTTTGGGAAGTGAATAGGAGAAACTATAAGAAATTAGAAATAGGCTGTCCTAGACATATAATTTTTTTCATACTCTGGATCCAGCACAGGGCCTTCGCGATGAGCTACATTTCCTTGGTCTTAAGACAAGGTCTCTCCGCGTCCCCTAAGTTCCCCAGGCTGGGCCCTAACTTGCAATCCTCCTGCCTCAGCCATGCGGAGTGCTGAGAGCTGCTAAATTCTCAATAAATACTCACTACAACAAACAACGGTAATGGTAATGACCGCACCCGAGGCGGAAACGCTTTCTATGTTAACATACTTATATTGTTGTTGAAAAGTGTACTCTGACAAAATGATTTGTCAGGGAAACTTGTCTAGATATGACATTCAACTTACAGTCCTCACCAACTATTCAGCAGCCTCCACAGCAGAGTGGTAAGTAGTTCACGGTGCCATCGCTTTCCGCACCACATAATTCCACCATCTGTCCTTCCGTCTCTTCTTAATCAGAATCGCCATAATAGGCAGTCCTGCATCTAGTGATTTTTTTTCAAATCAAGATAATATGAAATGAGAGCCAGATGGTAAATTCGAACATATCTAGGACAATCACTTTATTTAGCTACGAAAAGCAAACAAACAAAATTAAACGGTGGCTCCTTCCTTCATACACTGGTCTTCCCGACCAGATATCTCCTTGAACTTTCGTAGATGACAAAAAAATTTCCATTTGCTCATCACATAGTACATGGAGTCTCAAAGCGGAGCACTGCAAAGCCGGGGTGTGTCCTGGTTGCACTCTTTTAAAAAACCTCAGTGACTTTGCAATCAACTCGTATGGCCCATGTCAAGTATCTGCGATTTTAAGCTGAAGAATAAATGAGGACTTTTTAGTATACGTTTTTATATTTATTTGAGGTACTGAAGATGGAAGTCAGGACTTTAACACTAAGCTACATCTCCAGCCCTTTTTATTAATTTATTTTTAAATTTACTTGTGAGACAGGATGTTACTTTGAAGTGCAGGCTAGTCCTGAACTCACTGTGTAGGCTTGGCTATGTGGTGCTGGGGAACTGAACCCAAGATCTATGTGCCTGCTAAGCAGGCAGCTCTCTAACCGCCGTGCTGTTGCCCAGGCTGGGCCTGAGCCCACAATCCTCCTGACTCAGCCCTCCCAAGTGAAGGATTCTTTTAATGGTAAATCTCTTAAAGAGAGTATCACGTGAACTGAAGGCTACAGGATGGACAGAGCAAGAGGACAGCATCCCTCCCAGGAGAACAATGCAAATCACCAGGCTCCATAGGATTTTTCCTCACAGATTTACACACATCCCAGACACAGAGACAGGGCAGGCGCGTTCCCATGAAGGTGTCCTCCTGAACTTAGGGGATTGCCCATTACCATCCAGTCTGCTGCAGCAAGTAACAAGGCTGGGCACGCTCCTCTCGCAAATAAAAGCTTGTGCTCCAATAGCCTGACCACCCTGATCACTCTAAAATAAAAACTGTGTTGCTCCCCAAGACTTCTTTTTCTAAGGAAATAAATGAGTAGCATCATACTTCTAGACAGTGTTAGACAGTGTCCAGATATGTCCGTTTCTTTATCCAAAAATTGAACCTCTCAGGTAGAGTCAGTAAAAAGTATCAAGCAGCCCCTGGAAGCAATGGTACTTTGAGAAAACAGATCAGTTGTCCCAAACCTCCCTATACGTCTCGATTTTTATATCTCTGACACACTAAATTATATTGTAGGCTATTTCCATTGAGGTATCAAATTACACATTTTAAGTGATTGTGAAGATCTTTTTTTATTTTTAAACATCATTAGTGCAGTAAAGCTCTTTTCTCTCCCTTTAGCCTGATGATTAAGCCTAACAGCAGAGACAACAGTGTTTCTAGCACTTTTATGAGGCATTCATTTTGGCCTGAAGGACCTGTCTCCTTCAAGACAGGGAAAAGTAGCACTCCATTTCTCTGTGAATACTAGCACCAGAAAAAAAGCAAAAGAGAAGAAAGACAGAAAACCAGCCCAACGCTGTACTCGGGGTGTCAGTCACATTTAAAGACATAATTACTGAAGGAAGTGTTTTTCCTTCTAAAGAAAAATCTCTAATATATTCCAGATATGTACCAATTAACTATTTAGTTCTTGATCTGAAAGAACGACATAACTTACTTTAGTTCTGTTTGAGATTAAGCTTCCTTCAGTTCATTAAAAAAGAAAAGAAGTGGCCATTGTGCAAACCAGTATGAAGATTCCTCAAAAAACAGAAAACAGATATTCTCTTTGAACAGCTATACCCTTTCTGTGTATCTTTCAAAATTAAGTAAAAGCATCACACAACAGAGACACATGCACACTCAGGTTTATAGCAGCACAACCCATAATGGATAAATCACAGAAACAGTTGATATCTCCATCAACAGATCAATGGATAAACAAAATATGACATGTATACACAATGGAGTACTACTCTGCCATAAAGAAAGATACATCTGAGTCACTTGTAGGAAAATGGACGCACCTGGAGACCATCACGCTTAATGAAGTGAATCAGAACAAGAAGATTAGTTATCACATAATTACTCTACCGTGAGAAACCCGAAGATTAAGCAAAGGAGCTACGTAAGAGAGAAGATAGGAACTGGGCAGATGGATTGTGGGAATGAAAAGGGGATGTGGGGGGAGGGAAGAGGCGGGATAGCAGAAAATGGGGAGAGAAAGCGATGGTGACATTTATGTGATCTGTGCACACAACAGTGACTCAGATTTAATGTAACCATTGTGTTTCACAAATACACACTAATAAAAATGAAAAATACATGCCATCTTACTTTTCTTTTGTCTGCTTTGTGCAAGAATCAAAAAGAAACCTACATGCATTTAATTGTTTTCTGTCTGAGACACATGTTCACATGTTTCCCTGCTTGAGGTCAAACAGCACAGAACAGGAAGCTTCCACACTTCCCCAGGTCTCTGTGATGGCAGTTCCCCAGCCCTGCAGGCCTGGCAGGAGTGCCCACACTTTGCTGTGTTATGTTGACCTGGCCGCCATTTTAGGGAAATAAATTTTCTTTGAGAATTTCCTGATCAGTGTATCTACAATGGCCTTGTGGTGTTTGGGGGCTGAAAGAAGCAATCATAACATGAATACAATTTGGTTTTCTTACATGGAATAATTTTTCAAGATCTATGTCTTTTTTTTAGTATCTCTTTTTATTGAGTGCCTTAATGGAACGTTTTTTTTTTTCTATGCAAGTTTTGTTACCAAAAAAATTTTTTTCTTTTCTTCCTGATGCAGCTTTATAATCTATCTCAGCACTCTGGGAGGCTGAGGTAGGAGGATCATCAGGCTGAGCCCAGCCTGGGAAATTTAGTGGCTTGGGGAAACCCCATCTTAATGTCCAAGCCAAAAAAAAAAAAAAATGGAGGTCAGATGTAGCACAGTGGGAAGGTCTCGGATTCCATCTCCAGCACAAATAAATACATATATGAAATTTAAAATTCTGTTCTTAAAATGCCACTGGGACTTCCTTTGTTTAAAAAACAATATTTGAAAGAAAATACCAGCCTTCTTGTAAGCCTGGACTTGGTCTCTGTCTCCCAAATACTTGGATAATCTCACCCCTTCATGGGACACTGAGGAGACCATGCCTCTCCGTGATTTACCTGGGATGGTGTGAACCATGTGCCAACTTTTGCTTGTCCCAGCATGAGTTATTATGCCTCCTGTGATTGAATCTCATGTTTCCTGCCGCATCAAGGTTATCCAGATACAGTGAGCAAATCCCATTTTGGTGTAGGTAAAAACAAGTTTGTCCTACATTAGGTCTGATAGCACAGCACTAAACGTCTGCCACCTTTGGGGCATTCTTTGCTGTTCAGATTAAAATGCCTGACAGACACATTTGTATATATTCATTTACCACTTACTGCCTACGACTTGGAAGTCAATTCTGCCACGATGTCCTTGGTGGTGGGAGGAAAGGATGGGAACAGCGTCTCTGTTATTTACTAGAGAAAAAAGGTTCTTTATTTATACAACTAAGCCACTTTTGGGTCTAAATTGCTCACCTTATAATTGATATGTTGTCCTTTAAGTGCTTTCGTATTGCAGGGGTGATATTGCTTTCAAAACAGTTAAAAAGTACTTAAGCACCTGGAATTCTGTTCCATGAGAGGAGAGATTGAAAAAGAAAGAGACAGAAGAAAAGGGGGAACAACTGGCCCTTGGCATGCTTGAAGCTTGAGAGGTAGAGACGCAGGAGATGAAGAAAAAGAAAGAAGAGAAAGATAACGTGCCCTAACTGGTACTGTGGGGTTCACTGGGCAGATGAGAAAGGAAAACACCCCAAGGAACAGGGGACATCTCCAACCATGATTCCAGTTATCTCCCGGTTCCTGCAACCAGGTGCTTTCCACAGTGCAGATCACAGGCCTCCACAGAGCATCATGGAGCATCTGGGGCATTAAGGAGGAGACCCAAGGACGCTCCCGTCAACCGCTCTCCAAGCGATTAACACACACAAGAAAATCTGAGAGCTGCTCACAGATCGAGTCCAATGCAACAAATAAATATAATTGCCAATCCATCCCCTAACTATCTGGTGCCTTTAACGTGTCAAATAACAGAACCAAATCTGTCTCTTACCCATCTCACCCAGTTACCAAAATGCTTTGAGGAACCCAGCCGGCCTCCCCTTCGGGGGTCCTCCTCGCATTTCCAGCATCTAACAGACGCTCACAGGTCTCCTGCTCTTGTCTCCTCCCGGCCCTTCTCTGAGGAGTCATCAGAGGTGTTTGGATTTTTTATAATAGAAGTAAGATTCTGCTGCTTTCCTTCCCAGAATTCTCCAAATGCCTTCTAAACCAAAGTCAAATCCTAAACGCCTCTCTGGGCAGAAAGCAACACCGAGGCGAGCCCCGCCCACCTCTCCTCTCCGGCGTCGTCGCAGACCGTGTGCCCTGCCCTCTGCGCAGACGCCTCCTCTCAGATCCTCAGACACAATCGGCCGGCTCCTCCCTCGGGGCTTCTGAACCTTAACTGATGGATGCAGTGGGCTAAGTTTGGGAGAGCACAATTAGAAACGAGCGAGACGCTTCTCCCCACCGCCTTGCGAGCGGCGGTGCTGAGTCCCTCTTCCCTCCTCTTCCTGCCATCCCAGACAGTGTCACTGGTGTTCATCCCATGTTCTAAATTAAAAATGAGGCTTCACCCCTAGGATGAAACGTGTCCTCTCACCCAGCTCCTGCCGGGGCCTGTGCGCAGGACCTAGCAGGAGGGAACAACCCCAGTCTCCTCCCTCCCTCTCCTTGCCTAGCGCCTGCCTCCTCTGGGTTAAGGACTGAAGGCCTTAGCAAAAGCAACGGAGTCCTCCTTAGGCTCCTGCACCTGAAGCTACCTGAGCTGGGTGCTGCCGCCACGGCAGGCACCCAAATGCTAGCTCCACCCTGTAGGCGGCACCTGCACAGACCATCTGCCTTGTAGGAGGCATCTTCGGAGACCGACACCCCCCCACCCGCCACTACCAAGGGGCACTGTTCCCCAGGGCAAGCAGTGCGCTCTCTGACCACTTTCTGAGCCCCACTGCCCTTGCTTTCTCCTATTAGGATTCAGATCTAAAATGTGCCCCCAAAATCTGTGAGATTTGGGGGAGAGACTGGATCATGGGGCGCTCTGGGCACCCACCGATCCATGCATCGCCACTTTCAGCAGCTCAATGCGCTGTGAAGAGGCGGGGCCTGGTTAGAGGTGGGTCACCAGGGGTGTGACCTAGAATGATGTACTGTATTCCTGGCTCCTCCCTCCTGTCTCAGTTTCACGGTCCATACAGAATGGGCAATTCTCCCCCTCCTCCGGGCCCGTGAACCACGCTGTTTCTGCCTTGGAGCTGCCAAGCATAGACAGAACCTTCTGTATCCGTGAGCTAACACCTCCGCACCTTCAAGCTGGGGGTGTCAGGTATGTCGCCTCAGTGGTGGGCACGTGATGGATACGCATACTAGGTCGCACACTGAGGGTCCTCCCGGGGAGCGTCGGGCCACACTGCCTGCCTGCCACAGGATCCTCAGGGCTGTTGGATGCTTTCCCATGTTCTTGCCCGACCCACCCCTGGGGTCTTTCCTTGCGTGTTCCTTTTGTCATGCTGCCATTGCCGGTTTCTCTGCCATCTTCTTATCTTTAAACTCTCAAGCAGGAGGTGGGCCACGGGTTCTTTGCGCTCAGATCCCAGAATCTGCAAGAGCCACCCTTGAGTTGGTCCCAACAGCCATAGGAGGCAGGTCTCTGAGTTTCTGTAAGCAAGTGCCGGGAAGGGGGTTCCAGTGACCCCTCCTGCGTGGCCTCCCGCCTCCCAAGTATTCCTCTACTACCTCGGCATGCGACGTGGAGGAGGCGTCAGGGCTTGCCAGCTTTCCTCCAAAGAAGAAGGACAGTGAACCACCACTGAGCTTTCTTCCCGACAGGTGCACTTCGAAGCAAGCTATGCTCTGCAGCAATTTAGCACGTTCTTACATGATCTGCATGTCCTGCCCATGGCAAGTCGTATGAGCAGGGCCCCCAGAGCCTCCCCTCAGAACCTGGGGAGGCTTGGTCACCTACTGCTCTCAATTTTGAAGATTTACTTTACCTACAAGGAGAGCTACTCACTGGGCTGCTCTGGCCTAACACAAGGTACACATTTGCACAACTCTAAGTCGTCTGGGCTCAGCCGAGTGCTCCCCTCTCCTCTGCTGGCTGGGCTCGCTTGCCTGGTGGCTTTCAGAAGAGTGGTTAGAAGGTTCATGAAGACATCGCTCGTGTACCTGGCACCTACCAGGAGCTCCTCCTTCACCTTGGGCATCCCGACAGTCTCGGCATTTCAGAGTCAACTTTTTCACAGGCAGCTGGCTACAGAGGAAAAGCAGAATCTGCCAGCCCTCCTCAGAGAGAGGCCTGGAACGGACACAATGCCACATCTGCCAGAACAGCTCACCGTGCCAATCTGGAAACAAGTAAAAGAAAACAAGTCCTGCCCCAGTGGAAGTAGTGAAATCCCTCTCTGGGGACTGTTTATCCTCCCGAGCCCTGGGTGTGGAATATTCCCAAAGATTTTGACATGATCACCGGCCTCTTTATCACCTTACAGAGTTCACCCTCAGTGTCCCCCTGAGGTCATCGGCAACTCTATCCATCACATATAACCCCCCACAGTTACATGGAGTTCATTTTCTTCCTTGTTTTTCTTTCTTCCTTATTTTTTTTGTTACATCCTGCATCTATTTCCTGTGGATGGTTTATTATTTACTTGCTATATTAGTTTGTGTTCTTTCAAAAGGCAGAATTTACAGATTTTATAACAAAAAGGATCTATTAGGAAGGCTTACAAATCCTAGGATAGAGAGAATCCAAGATGGCGGCCTGCACGCGTGAGAGCCAAAGTGTCCAATGGCTGCTCAGCCGTAGAACACCCATCCGGGACTGCAGGCAGCCAGTAAGAGTCTGCTGCGGGTCTCGGTTGTTTGAAGAACAGTAGCAAAGACTGGAGACTGAAGATCAGCGACTGAAGCCCGGCGACTGAAGATCAGCAATGGGCAGACAGGCGCAAGTCGAGACTGGAGCGAATCTGTCATGAAGATCTGTGGCGAGTAGCAAGCTGGCATCCGTGAGAGCTTCCCCAGAGGAAGAAGCTGCAATAATCGTCCTTCTTCCTTCCTTTTCTACTGTTGGAGTTCCAGTTGGCCCCCCACATCAGGGTGGGTGCTTTTCTCTCAATCACCGGCCTCCAAGTCACTCACACTCTAATCCAGGCTGGTTCTCAATTTCCAGTCTAAGCGTAGTTCCCAACCCCTATTCCAGGTGTGGTTCCTGGTTGCCTCAAGTTGACATAATCTCTTCAAAAGTCACCCTTGCTTTAGTTTAGCCTTCACTTGCCACTCCACTTTGGAAAGTGAGTTCCCTGGGAGGGAGGAACTCCACCTCCTCATTGTCTGCAGACCCTTGTTATCTAGAACAGAGAAGGAACTGAGCCTTCCTGTGAATGGAAGAACAGCGATCTCAGTTCTGCTAAGTTCAAAGCTGACTCCAGTAAGTGGTTCAGGATCTACATGTCTTTTTCTACCTGAAGTTTTAAGTGAGAGTAGCATTTTTTAGAATATTCAATTTACTCATATATTTTTCTTTTTCTCCTAGAATGCCAGATTTCTAAAATCAGTATATTGGTTTCTAGTAGTAGTTTGGGTTTTACCCGGATAAAATGACCTTGGGTTTCATGAAGCTTCTGTGTTTCAGTAAATGGCTAAACAGAATGTCACTTTCTCTAGGCAAAGTCAAGGAAGACTATTCATGTTATGCATCCATTTTCTTTCTTTTAATAGTTTATTACAGTAAATTCATGTCCTTGAGAGGACCACACCTTAAAGGAAGAATCTTCACCATTTAGAGATTTCAAGTTGTTTTTTTTTAATTGGGATGATAAAAGCTAAACGTCTTTAGATATGTCTTTGTACCAGATTCCAGGCTAAGTATTTCCCATAGGCCAGTTCATGGGTTGTTCTAAGTATGGTGACCAGAAAAGTCTTCTGCTGTCTTGGGTACATATGCCCTTACTAAGTACCACCATTTAAACCAGTTCCCTCTAGAGATCTTTTTTAAACTAAAGGAAAACATAGGGATGCCAGGACCTCTGGCCCAGGCCTGCACTTCCAGTACTCTGGCTGAGGCAGAAGGACAGCGAGTTCAAGTCCAGCCTGGGTGACCTACAGACTTAGCACAACCCTGTCTCAAAAATCAAGGCTGAAAATGGGCTAGGGATACAGTTCAGTTTGAAGGCCCTGGGCTCAACCCCAATGCCACAAAGAAAAAAGGAGGGATAAAGGATGCTTTGATGTCTTACTTTTCAAGGGTAAACGATCTTCTCCCTAGGACAATCACACTGTAATATTCTACCCTGTTTGTCTAAACATGACTCACAGCATTTTTTATTTTTAAATGTTAGTCAACTCTTCTCCTCCAAGTAATAAACTGCCTACTTCATCAAAAATGTATCAATTACATGCGTTTTAGCTGTCTCCTTTTAATTGCATTTCTACTTAATGACATCTTTCTGTAGAGGAGTAAGGATAATTACAAGCTCAATGCTTTATACTTTCTATTACGTGCATCTGCCTACTCTTTAAATAAAAAACAACTTATGAATGTGAATAGATACATGTTAAATCCTATTCTCATAATTAATTTTTGATAAAGTTCTCCAAAACCATGTAAATATAGTTTGGTTTTCCAAGATAACCAATTTGCTTGGATTTTCGCCGATGCTGTGCCAGAGGGCACAGAACTCATATGCTTGGGGACCTGTCCATCCTGCGCTTGCTCCTCAATGCCCACAGCTTGGCTGAGTCCCCTCCACTGCAGATCCAGGTCTCAAGATCATTGCTCATTTAATTGATGGCTCCTGTCTTTATCACACAGCTGCTGCCCCATTGAGAGACTGTTAATGAACTTGGCAATACGCATTACATTAACTTTGGTACCTTGAGGTTAATCATGGCAAGTACCTTTAAATGTGCCTGTGATGTGCTAAGCTGCCCTAATAAATATGATTAAGTAAAATAAGTTGAGAGGAAGAGCATCAATTCAAAGAAGATTGCTGAACATTCGGCATGGGGTTCCTAATTGAGCAAAGGGAAATTTAGTGCCTATACTTTCCCTGCTATTAAAAAGAATTTGGCTATGATCCAAGCCCAGAGCTCTACCTTCCTTGGGCAAAGCCAGGAAAACCCTGAGAGATACACCAAGATGAAGATCTCAATGGACTATTATTCCATTTTTTAGTATAATACGCCTTTTTCCTGTTCTTTGTATGGAAACAAACATTATAATTGTCTACTAGAATAAGAATAGAGCATAGTCTATGACTAAATCTATGGGAGGAATAATCAGTGTTAAAAGAGCTGGCTCCTAAGAACCAAATGTGTTGTGCCAAGAAAGCGATCCTCTAAAACTGACAAGCAGATTTCCTACTGAATACGACGCCTTTCTAAACATCTACCTTTTCTCTGTTCAGAAACAACAACCATGTATATGTGCTTGCTTCTGGTGCAACTGTGACATGCACGACTCTCGACACAACTCTCTTTCCTCACCCCTCCGAATACCGTCATTTCAGCCTGTGTTCATCTACTCAACATTCCTACATTCTAGGACTAAAACTAAGCCACGTGGCACTTAGAATAATAAAGATCATATAGGTCTTTAGAAATGCACTTTGTGATCTAATTTTCCTTATTTTAGTTTCCATTAGCCTGATAAAAAATAATAATGGTTCGGATTTAAAACTTTCCATCGTTTTTTTCAGGTCTAAAAATGATGTTATTTCTGAACATTTTGATATAGTCAATTTAGTCATTTTCTCTTATGCCAGTCAAAACCCCCAAATGACTACAGTAATAGTAACTGTTTAGGGGATGACAGCAGCCACCGTAGAGAGAAGAAATTAATTGATATTTAAGCGGGTCCCTTTTTTTAAGTACAAAAAGTCATTGCGTTCTTGCCTCTTGGCACAAAATTTATTTAAAAAGATAAGTTCCACCAAGGCTTCCTGGGCTCATCTGCTGATCCTTGGCTGAGAATCACACAGCAGTGGCCATCGGGAAGGAATATCCGGTTTTCTCTCGTTTGAGCCCGGGAGTGGGAGCTTCTGCAGTGCTTGTCTTCTCCAGACAGCATCTCTAAGCAGCCCACTGCTCCTAAGGACATAATCCTGTCTCCTGCCTGGGTTCCATTTCCTTATTAAACAACAGACTTTAGGCACCTGGAATGTCTGTTCAGAGAATAATTTCTACTTCTCAAAGACAACCTCAAATGAAAAAAAAAAATCTACTTAGTAAAATCAGAAAGTAGGAGAAACCTTTGAAACACCGTAGCACCCTAGCATTATGCAAAAAAAAACCTTTGGCATCTAGATTTTTCATCTTGGAGAACATATTAGAAACAGCTAATTTTTTTCCTTCTTGACTTTGAAATCAGGCCCTGCCCTAATTTCATTAGCAAGGAACCTTAGAACCTCGAGCACCTAACAGCACGGAGGGAAGAGGGTGAGTAGCACAAGTAGGGTTCCTTGAAAAAGTCAGAGGAGCTCACTGACCTAGAACGGAAGCCTACATACTCCTACCAATGGCCCTAATCTGCCCTGCCATCTGTCGCTTTTTTAAATTTTATAATATTCAATTGACTAAAATTAGATATACTTGAGGTATATGACGTGATGAAATAATGTACATTGTGCTCTGGTTGTCACTGTTGTACTAATTAATGCTTCCGTCATCGCCCGTGCTTACATTTTGAAGGGGAAGGTAGTGACTCCCTCTCATCAAATTTCGTGTAGCAGTACGGTATTATTTTTAACTGTAGTTGTCATGTGATACATCAGGTCCTCCACACTTAGCCATCTTTGGCTGGCGGCTCATACCTTTCCATCCACTTCTTCCACTTCCTGTGCTTTCTCTTCTCAGCCCCTGGGAACCAGCTTTCTATCTTCTGCATCTGTGAATCCAACTTCTGTAGATTCCACATGTAAATTGGATCTGGCTCATTTCACTTAGCAGAATATCCTCCACGTTCATCTCTATTGTCTGAAAAGGCAGATTTCTTTTTCCTTGTGGCTCAATAGCATTCCTATGGATAGATCATTTGTATATAAGCACATTTTATTTCTATATTCATTCATCAATACCTGGGTTATTTCCTTACACTGACTCAGGTTACTAATACTGCAGCAAGCATGGACGGGCAGTGTCTCTGAGATACAGATTTCATTTCTTTGGATATCTACCCAGAACTGTTCATTGTCTTAGTTACCTTTTCATCGCTGGGAAGCAATACTTAACACCTTATGGGAGGAAAGATTTGCCTTAGCTCACAGTCTCAGTAGGTCTTAGTTTATGCATGGGCAGCCAGCAGTTGTGGAAGGGTTTGGCAAGGGAAGCTGTTCACAAGAAAGAGAAAGCGGGGGGGAGCAGAGCTGGTGGGATAGCCCTTCAGGTCCTGCCCCAGCCAGCCCCCCTTCTGCCCTTCCACCCACTCCTTAGCAGCACAGGAAGTCAGTGGGTTCAACCTCATGATTTAATCACCTCCCAAACATGAGGCAGATCCAAACCGTAACACTGATCCATGAAAGTTCTAGTTTTTATTTTGGAGAAATCTCCATACTACTCTTCATAAAGGCCATGCCAACTTGTATCCCCACCAATGGCATGCGAGCATTCCCTTACATCACACCACACCCTCACCAACAACGGTTACTTTTTTATATATATAGGAACCACCTAACTAGTGTGAGGTAACGCATCCTTGTAGTTTTGATTTTTATTTTTCTACTGACTAGTGGTATTGAGCACCTTTTCATGTGTGTTCTGGTTTTTGGCATACCTTCTTTGGTGGCACATCTGTGTAGGACCTCTGTCCATTGTAATAGTTTACTGTTTGCTTGTTTGTTTTTAACTATTGACTTGTGTGAGTTTCTTATACGTCTTGGATTTTATCCCCTTGTCAGATATGTGGGGTTTGTGAACATCTCCTCCAACTGTTGTCTTCTCATTTCTTTTTTATTGTTTCCTCTTCTGTTCGGATGCTATTAGTTTGGTGGAGCCCCGTTTGCTGACTTTGGCTTCTGTTGCCGCCATCTATTTTTATATAAAGTTTTGTTGACACCGACACAGCACTTGCCTATGTATCATCTATGCCTGCTTTTGTAGACAACACCAGCACTGAGCTTTTGCGACAGGACAGCTTGTGAAATCCAAAATGCTTCCTAATTTGTACATGATTAGGAAAAGGGTGTCAGAAGCCACAGAGAGAAGAATATCGAGGGATTCCATAATCCTGTTTCTTAAAAAATGTCTCTGGCAAGGAGTAATCCCATCATTACACCTGTCAAATAGCATATATGGGCGTGAGTAGGTAGGGTGAGTAAGTTTACAAAGGTAAAAACTTCCAAAATGGGTTGCCTTAAGAATGTCTTGTAGACAGAGTGCGACCAGCAGCTAAGCAGTACGGAGCCTGCATTTTCTAAGATAGCTGCTGAAAGAGCCCCCATCCCCCATCACTCCTCCCATGTGATACTGCTTTCGTGGAGAAATGCGGTTTCTCCATGAGCAAAGGCGATTCGTGGCAGGGTTACAGCAACAGCAGATGTCATGCAAGGGAACCTCTGGGAGTAGATCATGCAAGTAATATAAATTTCCCCAGTCCTTGGGGGACACTTGTTTCTGTAGCCACTGTGCTATTATAAAGCGGTAAGACCCCACAGACGCCAGGTGTACATTTCTTGCCTAAAGCTCTATGTGAGATCTCAGCCTGTAGCCAGCCAACAGTCCCTACATGTAAGCGGTGAGCCTCCATGTTGCTCTAGTGCCAGACACACCTACTACGGCGCCCTGAGAGGCCAAGGACAAAAACTGAGCCCAGGAAACAAGAAAATTTATTTTAAAAATTAATAAAGAGATTTCTATCTTTTTAGTGTGTGACTCATTGTAACTATTCACTACCAAATAATTACAATGAAAAAAAGATAAGCCAAAGTCAGCGGCTGTTGTTCTTAATAAACTGATAGAAAATAACAGTTATTAATATCATGTTCAGTTTTCACACTTACTTTTTAAGATTTTTAATACATGGCCCAAGACTTCATACCTTTCCTAAGCACGCTGTTGAGTCAGTATACTCAGCCTTTTCCAAGTCAGATGGCATAAATAAGATGAAAGGATGAAAAAAAACACAAATCATGTTCAAAATGTTATTCATGCATTTAATTCAAAACTAAAAAATGTTCCTCATCTTTCCATGTGTCTTTGTCATAGGCTAATAGGATGGAGTCACACAATGTTGAATCCTAAACGTGTGATTCATTTTCAATCCTCACAAAATTATCTCCTCGTCTTCAACATATTAATTCATCTCCTACTTGTTTTACTGATCGTCCCCTAGCTCCTGGAAACCCTCTGCATCTTGATAAGACCCTCTGGCATGTACTTTAATCTAATTATGGCAACAACCCCACTGGCCTGTCATTCATTTGGGTGCAGAGAGCTGCATGATTTAACAGGGCCACATTCTTGAGCAAATTCCGCTCTCCAGTCAGCCAAGGGGCAGCTGCTTGAGCACGTCCGGGGGTGCAGAATGTGACCACTCGTGCTTTCAATCCAACACGCACCCCCTTCCTTCTCCAGGAACAAAACTCTCTCCCCATTTTGGCCTCTCTGGATTTGTTGTCTACTTTTTCTTCTCATCTGTGTAACTCCCCTTCTCACTTCCTGCTCCCAGAATCTGAGAATGATACATCCTTTCTACTCAAGTCAGAATCTTCAGCGTCCTTCTTAAGTTTTCCCCTTCCTAACATCTGTGCGATTTTCCCCATAAATCATTGCCTCTATCCCACATGTCCAACTACCCAGCATTCTTCATTCTTGGCCCTCAACCTACAAATATTAAGGAAAATTTCCCCTTCTGAAAATTAACTCTTCCTTGTCCTTGCATCTTTTTAAATATCTCCCTATTTTCCTTTAACAACCAACTTCTTGAAAGAAAATCCTCCCTTGTTCAGTACTCATCTGGGCCTTGGTCTCCTGCCATTTAATCTGCCCACGTGATGTCAGTTGTTAGGGTTGACATTTCGCCTCTGGAATTATTTTCAGCCAAACCGAATTTGACTTTTGTAAGGCTCTGAGATTTTTGACCATGTCATCATGTAGAAATATCTCTCCCTTTATTTCCATATCATTTTGTCCTAATTTTATCTTCTCTCTTCAAAGAAACAATGTGCAGGGCAAAGTTTGTCACACAATGACTAGAGACAGACTCGCAGTTTCACACCTTCTACTTCATATTCTCAACATCAATGCCACAATTGCTTCATCTCATCAAACATCTTCCTTGAAAGGCTGAGAAAAGGCAAACCTGTATCCTGGATGCATCGTTAGGAGCCAGGAAAATAACTGGAACACTTATCCCCACCCCCCCCCATGTCTTCATATTGTCATGTATCATCATGGACTCGAATGAACGCCCATAACTGTCTCTGCCTAGTCAACATCCACTCCCCCCGAGGAAACAAAGGGGCTTCCCAGCACACAGGTCCACCAGCCAGGCAGGAAGGCAGGGAAACGTGGCTGGGTTCATCTCTCTCACTCTCCTTTCTCAGTCTTCTTTACAAGGTTCTCTTACTTCTACTAGCATTTACATTATGGTCATTTCCAACATTTCTGAGGCTAATATTCTTTGATACTCTTTTTCTAGAAAAAAAATATGTTCATGCTCACTACTTCAATTATTTCATAAATATGATCAATACCTAAATAATTTTCTTTTGTTCAAGTCTGTTCTGTTTCTGTTTTCTTGACCGTTGAGAGAGAGAGAGAGAGAGAGAGAAGAGGAGATCCTAGCAGCCAGAGAACTGCCTGCCATTTCTGTCAAGATGTTTCACAGACAGCCTCAAGTCAACATGTCAAACGTGGAGCTCCTTGTCTCCACCACCAAAACCACTCATTCTCCAACTCTTACATGATTTCTGCTCATTGGTGGCCCTATTCCACACCTATCTGTCCAGACAGACAAATTACTGCCAAATTAGATGCCCCGTTCTCCCCTACCTGCCCTATCCATGTACTTATCAATTTCTGTCCTCTGTTTCCCAGATGCTTTGCAAACCTGCAACTCTCTTGGAATCACTGCTCCCACTGCCTTCTTCATCTAGTGCCACTTCCGAAAGTCCCTTCTGCCAGATTACAGCATTTCACCCAGGACCTGTTTGCATTAATGCATAGACACATTCCATTTTATTTATTTTTTGTTTCAGCATCTTTTTCATCCCCTCTGGCATCAAAGTACAAGAGAATCTTCTCTTTTTTTCATTTTTTAAATCCATCATACTATGTCAATTCAGTACTTAGCCTTGTAAAAATGAGTTGAATTCAGTTGGCCAAACTCGCATAGCCAAAATGATTACATTACTTTCCCGCATTGGTCTTTCTTTCTCAAGGTAAGATTTTCTGTTTGCTTGACTTGGATTTCTTTATTGGCTCACATTTGTGATGCATAATGTTAGTATTTATTTGGGGAAATTGGTCTGTGTGTAAGTTATATCCTGATCATTTTATTACCTTCCTTCTATCTTCTCTCTTTCTTTTTTTGAGACAGGGTCTCGCTCTGTGGTCCAGGCTGGTCCTGAATTTACTTCAGAGCCCAGGGTGGCCTTGGACTCAAGGCAATCCTCCAGTCTCAGCCTCCCGAGTACTAGGATTACAGGCGTGTGCCACCATGCCCAGCTTATGTGATGCTGGGGAATTGAACTCAGGTACTTAGCGCTTGGCTTAGCGTTTGCTCAAGCGCTTTAACCGCTGAGCCATTCCTCCAGCCCCATCTTCTCTTTTTCCCCTTCCCTGATCCACTTTCTTATCTCAAAAATCCTGCCCCCTTATTTTCTACTGTCTTTCCTCCGTTTTACTCTTTATACTCTGAATATAAAGAGAATATGCTCTTTAATTTCTGTGCCTAGCATATTTCACTTCACATTATGATCTCAAGATCCATCCATTTGCCCACAAATAATATGAATCTATTCTTTATGGCTGAATAAAATTCCATAGTGTGTATGGACTATATTTCTTATCCATTTGTCTGTCGATGGACATCTGGGCTATTTCCAAAGCTTAGCCATTGTGAATGATGCTGCTTTAAACACTGATATGCATGCGTCTATGTACAGTAGAGATTTTAACTCTTTCATGAAAATACAGGGTAAGAAACTCAAATGAAAAAACTCTACCATTCTCTTCCTCTATAACTTTTTGAAATATAGAGTATAGTACTCTCCACTAAGGATGTCAAAAATCATCCAAAAATTAATAAAATAGCCCATGAAAACAAAGTGATATATTCCAGAGTCAAGAGTGGATGTGACATCAATTTATCGCTGATTTATTTTCTTGTTTTGTTCTCAATTTCTGCTCATCTGCATGTGGGCTCCTCCGGTGGGTGACAGAGTCTAAATCTACTAAGTGGAATCATGGCTCTAATCAAGGAGACTCTTTGGAGTTTCGTGTCTTATGATTTTGCAATTTTTTTAATACAAATAAGCCCACTAAATAGGGGAAAGAAAAGTCCATCACTGGTGATAAACTGAAATAATTGTTTGACTGGAAGATGTAAATAGTTTTTTAGCAGCATAAAATTAGACTCAATAGTTGAAAGTTTCAAAAGTATGATTGTTTTGTGGAAATGACTATTAAATAAACTAACACATTCTTTTGAATTGGAAGTCAAAAGTTGAAGGTGTACTATCTGTGATTATATCAGAAAGACTGAAATAAATCATAGCAACTGGTATATTCTTTTCATAAACAAAATTCTCAGTATAATAAAAATTTCTAGAATATACACATATAAATAAACTAAGATAAAATGGAAGTATTATAAAATAATATAGCAGACTCAATAATTTTAGTTAGGTTGAGGGACACTTTACTGCTAAGAATACATTGTGGTCTCCAGTTAAACTGTTACAGAAAAAAAAAATCTCATTTTCTCTAAAGAAGGCTTATTTCCATTGTATTGTCCTTCTTTCTGCTTCCAATGGTTTACACTTGAAATTACTTTTACTCATAAATTGACCTCCTAATTGTCAAAATATGATGAACAATAGATTTTATATTTATGTAGTGCTTCTTATTTCGCAGTGTCCTTTCTAATCTATTTCACTACATCAAAGACACATGTTAATCTTCTGAGATAGATGAATCAGATAGAATTTCGCAGATGAGGGAGCTGTCGCCTTTATTCAAGATCGTGTGATCAGTAATGGAATCAAAAAACTCAAAATTTTCTAATATTTAGTCTAACACTATTTGAAAACCTTTAACTGCTTCAAACTCACAACATAATTCTCATTAAGCCTTTTTATTAGCCAGCTTTCATATCACACCAGGATATCAAAGTATAAACTGCTTGTAGACTTTTGATTACGTCTTTCTTTTTTCCATTTCAAAACTGAAATGGCGGAACTTGGGAAGATATCCAAGAATTTTATGCAATAAAAACTTTACTTCCTGGGACTCAGGGAAGTCCGGTTGATTTTATCAAAATAGAGAAAACTGCTATTCATGTAAAATTCATATGGCAAATAAATTTTTTAAAATTTGAAAACATGGCAAAGTTGTAACTTTCTAGCTGTTTTTCAGAAATGGAGCAAAGGCCTTCTACTTCTGGTCAATACAGAATAACTTGTACCAAAAACCACAAAACTCAACAAAATACATTAAACAGTTATCTTCAGATGTTAGAAAACAGGCAGTATAAACCTGTGGCCCCTGAGAAAGGGAAGCCTTAGATGGGCCTCACAGTTATTCCAGGTTTTCTGCCTCAAGACACCCTCTAAACTGCAGTGGAATAGAGAGGACCAAAGATGGCAGTGTTCTTGGTGTCCTGAGGATGTGGGTATCAGAGCTCTGGGTTAGCCAGGTAGCTGGATATTGTGGGGCAGGAATGGCGAGCAGGGAGCTGTGCAGATAAGGAGCTCTGGAAGTCTGCCTGTGGTTCCCTTTAGACTCAGGTCCAATAAAATTCTGCATGGTAGGGAAACTGTCAACAGAGCGAAGAGAGAAATAGCAGAATGGAAAAAAATTTACTACCTACACCTCAGCCAGGAGGCTTATAACCAGAATATATAAGGAACTAAAAAAAAAATAGACCCCTCAAAATCAAAGACCCAACTAAAAATGGGCAACTGAAATGAATAGGCACTTCTTAAATGAAGTTCAAATGGTCAGCAAATTCATGAAAAGATGTTCAACATCCTTAGCTACTAGAAAAACGCAAATCCAAACATCATTAAGATATCACCTTACTCCAGTGAGAATGGTGCACATCGAGCATATCAAAAAAATTGAACAGCAACATGCTGGAGAGTTGTGGGGAAAGAGGAACACTTTTACATTACTGGTGGGACTGTACACTGGTGCAACCACTACGGGTGGCAGTATGCAGATTCCTCAAAAGGCCGAAAATAATTATTCCATTTGATCCAGCAATATCTCTTCTTTGTATCTTTCCAAAACAAGTTGAAAGCAATGTATAACAGATATACTTGTATACCCATGTTTATAGCAGCACAACTAGCAATAGCCAAGTCGTGGAAGATGTCTAAATAGCCATCAACAGGTCAATGGATACAGAAATTGTGGTATATGTACACAATATCTCTCATTTGTCTTCCGTAAAGACAAATACATTTGAGACTTTTGTAGGTAAGTGGACTCAACTTGAGACCATCATGCTTAGTGAGTTGAGTCAAACTCCGGAGGTTAAATACTGTTTGGTTTCTCTAGTATGAGAAACCCAGAATAGAGGCATTTTATAGAAATAAATGGATATGATAGTGGGAATGGGGGGGGGTGGAGGGAGTAGGAGAGCCAAAAAAAAAAAAAAAGAGGGAAAGGATTGTAATGTTGGCGCAATATATATGTGTACACAAAACACACAAGCTCAATATAACCATTATGTATTGCATATATACTAATAAAAATAAATAAGTAAATAAAATTCTGCATGTATATAGCAAAAATTTGTAAGATGGAACAACAGCTACTAAGAAGAAAAAGTTAATGAAAGACATTGACCTAATAACTAGAACTCACCCATCTGGGAAGATATTTGAATAAGAATCTGTTAGAGGGGAGACATTTCTTTAAATAAATATCCACATAATAGAGACTCAGAAAAGGCTATCCTATCCTACTCTAAAATTTCCCCAACAAAGCTTAAAAACAAGACTTGAATGAATCAAACTAAACTAAATTAACCATGTGTTCAAACAAAACTCAATAGCTTATTAAGAAAGAACATGCTTAAAAACACAGTAAACATAATGTCCAGCACATAGTAAAAAATTACTAGACCTGATGTAGAAGCCACAAAAAGTGATGGATAACAGTAAGAAAAGTCAGCCAATAAAAAATAAAGGTATATATATATATATATATATATATATATATATATATATATATGATAAATCTTGATCCTTGAAGGCTTCAAAAGTTTGACATCTTTTATTTTGGAAAAGATTATTTTCCAATATAGATAGTGATGATAAACATGTTAAAAGGAATTTTTAAAAAGCCACTTCACCTACAAGGAAAAACTATGATTCCAGTCTAATTAGGAACATGGAGACCAGGTTTCATTAAACTGATATTTCTAAAGTACTGAAAGAAAAAAGAGAAAATATTATGAAAATATCCATCAAAAAGAAGGAAAACACATTTTTAAACATTTAAAACTTTATCACTAAGAAGTCAGCATTGCAAGATGTATCAGGGAATGATACTAGGTTGCAACTTAGTCTATAAAAAGAAATTCCAATGTTCTAGAAGAAAATCAAAAGATAAATGTAAGTGATTTTATTGCCTGATTCCAAAGAAAATGGAAGTATGCTGTCATAAAGGGCGTGTGCGCACACACGCATGTGTGTGTGTGTGAAGAGAGAGGGACAAAAGGAGGGAGAGACAACGACACACTGTATATAAGAAGTTAAAGATGAATAATGTAAACTGAAGAGCAACAAGGTTGAAAAGAAAAACAGAAGGGTCACAGGTTAACAAATAATCGAAGATGATATAAGACAGAATACAAAAAAGTACTAATCTTAAAAAAGGAGGCAATGAGCAAAAATAAAATCTGAAAATAAAACAAATAATAGCAAGATTGTTACGGACCACCTGGGACCACGTGGCTGGGTTTGTTTGCTCACCGCTGACCAAGTCCAAGGAGGCCCCTCCTTACTGTAAAAAAGAAAAAGGATTTGCTCCAAGCCGGCTCTGTGGAGACGCAGGGACACAAGGCCTCACATCAGCATCTCCCCACGCACAGGGCCACCAAGGTCTCTCACCTTGGGAACGGGAGGAAGGGTCTAACAGAGGTGATACACATCTCTAAGCTTCCGCTATCACTTTTAGTCATCTTCAATCCTTTGCTCCCTTTCTTTTCAAAAAGGTGGCACCTGGCTTTCCAGGGCCAGCATCTGCCTCGCCTGCTACAGAGCTGAAAAAACAGGGGGTGTTGGTTATATGCTCAACAGGTGGGAGTCTGGAGAAACTGCTTATCTCTAAAGAAAATATTGAGCTTAAAATTCAACTTTGTCAGGCCAACTACAGATGACTTATTACATGATCATGTTTGATTAAATGATACTAGACTTTAAAATGAAGAGATTATCAGGGCAGATGTTCTAAAAAGCAATGTGCTATTTATTTTTAAAAAAAAAAAAAAAAACAGTATGGAAGAATTTTTACCACTCAAATATTTATAAGAATGTTGGTGTGGCTGTATTAATAATAGACAAGTTAGATTTCAGGATAAGAAATAGGATCACAGAAAAGAGGAAAACTCATAATAAAATATAGTCAGTTATTCAAAAAAGCATGAAAACCATAATCATTTATAATCACAGAAATTTAAAATACACAGGGAAAAGTTGATGGAACAGAGGAAAAAATTAAAGTTGAAGATTTCCATACTTCTTTCTCAATAACAGAAGAAGATTACAAAATGTCACAGAGATACGGACAACTTGACCAAAACTATCAACCCACTTGACTAAGGCAATAATGTCTTTCCAGATGATCACGGAACACTCACCAACACAAACTTTCATAAAAATAAGCTACAATTAGCCTAAAAATTTGAAATCATATGGGGAATGCCTCTGACAGCAAAGTTATTTAATTGTTTTTAATTTGGTTAAGAAAACAGAACTGAATGAAAATAGGAAACTTAATTTACAAGCCACAGTGTTTGGGATTCTTTCCTGAACTGAGGCTTCCTGGATCTCAGGAGTTTCAAGACCAGAGTGCTCAGAGGTTTCATTCTGCTTTGTCGCCAGCTTAGCCTACGTGGGATGGAAGCTGTCTAGAGCTGGGCTGGTTAGTGCCTTGTTTCATTTTTCTGTTACCTAAATCTACTAATTCTCCTTTTTCCCCATTCTTTCCTGATCTCACTCAGGTTTTTCTCCACCTCTTTACTGAAACTACTCTCAGTTTTCCTCGTACCTCCATGGCCATTCCCTTCCAGTGTTCTGTGCTCTCTTTCCTTCTGTTTCAATCTCAAAGGCAAAGATTTAAAACTTTGAAACCGCTTTGCTGCAAACCAAAAATAATACAACCCAGAAACTGAAAATTTTCTCAAAAAGATTTCCATGTATTCCATGAGGGTTCCCTGACAATTATCCAATCTCGTCTCGCCTCATCTAATTGTGTTGGCTATTGACTTTATTTTGTTTTATGTATGTGGTCAATTAAATTGACTTCAGAACCTCTAGTAGCTCACAACCAAAATTCTGAAGAATACTGCTCTGTTGTACTGTCCCAGGGATCCATCCTTGGACTCCTCTCAAGCCACATTCTGTCCTGATGTAAAGCCATCCAGTTTCCTGACTTTTAAAAGTCATTTATATGTTGAAATATTCCATAGCTACATTCTGCAGCTTGGAAACTTCCATGAATAGTACAGTTATATATGTAGGATCCAAAAGTATACTGTGTATCTGCATGGAGATGTCCAAAGGAAAATTTAAATGTAACTTGCCTAAAAAGAGAATTTACAATATTCTCCCTAAAATCTGCTCTTCGGCCAATGTTGTGATTTGGATCTGGAAGGTCTCCCAAAAGTCTCTTGCCTTGGACGTTGTGGATTGCCTATGGATTTCATGCGCTGTACGGTGGGGCCTGGTCAGGAGGGAAGGATTGTGGTGGGTGTGGTGCATTACTAAGGGGGCAATGGATGGCTGCAGTGTGGCGCCTCGCTGAGGGTGTGGCCTGGACCTCTTGCCCTGGCCCTGGTTCTTCCTCTTGCAATGCCACAAAGAGTTTCCTCTCTGGCTATTCCCTTCCCACTATCGCCAACCACCTATGAATGGACTGAGACCTCTGGAAACAGAGCTACAATCAACCTTCCTTCCCTTAAATGGAAGGTATCAGAAGATGTTGTCTCTCACCAACAACAAAATGACTAAGAGAGCCAGTCATCCTGATCCAGTTGCTTGGGGCAAAAATCCTGGCATCATTCTTGACACCTCTTTTTCAAGAACACCACTAACACACCTCTAAAGTACCCCCGGCTCTATCTTCAGTATATATTCCGCTTGTTGCCACCACAATATCCCCGAAGTGATCTAAGGTGACAACGTTTGTTCTCAAGCCTGGAATATTGCAGTGGCTGTGTTACTGGTCTTCCTGAGCCTGCCCTTGTAACATACTCCATACAATAATCAAAATTCCCTTTCTTAAATATAAATTTTAATCATCACAAGTCCCTGCTCGGATGCCACAATGACTTCACAACGCACTGGAATAAAACCCCAAATGTTTTCCAGGGTCCAAAAAGCCTTGCAACCTGACTTCTGGCTGCTCTGATAACTCCCCATTCCAGCCAGGCCGGCTGTTCACTGTTTCTACGGGCCGCTATGGTTGCTTCTTATGTCTTCAGACACACTGGCCCAACGGTAGACAGCTCTCTCCTAGCGATACTCACGGTGTTCATGCATCACATAAAGAGGTCGTTCCTGACCATTCCATAAAAATAAGAGCAGATCCCTGCCCTTGTTACTTCGTTTTGTTTTACTTTTATTACTGCGTCTGTCATGGCTTGGCTTTCTTCCGTTTGTTCGTATGTGGTGCATTTCCCTCTGGACAGTAAGTCCCATGAGAACATGCCTTCTGACTGTTTCGCATACTGCCACATCTCTAGTCCCTGGAACAGAAGAGGCACTCGACGTGTATTTCTTGAGTAGATAATGGATCATTTGTGCTTATAGAAATATTAACTTTGCAATCAGTTCCATTGTCCTTTGAAACTGAACAGTGGGGTCTTTATTAAGTGTAAGTACAACCCAAAGTCCCATGAGAAAAAGGAGAGATGCCACAGGGAGGAGAGGACGCAGAGGAATTAAAAGAATTGGAAAGCAACTCTCCTCGTCGACGGGTTGGAGTCGGGGCAGGGAGGGCAGGTTGCTGAAGTCAGCTGCCCTCAAGCGCCCGGTCTCAAGATTTTTGAGAAGCTTCCCTGACTCCTTCTGAGAATGTTCGAGGTCCAGACACGGTTGCTTATGACACTGGGACAGGATCATGCCACATTGCTCCTCCAGTCCAGTTCCTGGTACATTAGATTACTCTTCTCTTTTATGCATGTATCAAATATGTATTGACAGTTTCTATGCATCAAGCTCCAGAAATTTTGTGGTGAAGGATGGTCAATATCCCAAGGGAGCCGCCAGCCTCATGCGAAAGCAGATACAGAACAGCTACGGTGAAGACGGATCACTAAGGAAGTACAGCTGCCCACAGATGGCTAAGGACACGTGGCAAAAAGACATATGACTCGGCAGGAAAGCCAAGGGGAAGGAGAAGCAGGGAAGCTTCTCTGAGTAGAGGCGTAAGTATTCATCAGTGCTGCACACAGAAGCAGGCACAGTCCCGAGTAAGCTAACCCCTTAAACAGCTCACTGCCAGAAGTTCTTCCACATTGGACCAAAGAGCAAAGAGAACTGAAGTCAGAGATCACTTTGTAAGTGTGGCATGCACTTAAGAATTTTATATTAAAAATAAGGAACTACTGGAGAACTAAAACATGATCAAACGTGCACAACTGAGAGAATATTCTAATAATGCTTGTGAAAGGTGCTGCACCTATCCACAGGCGATTGGAAGAGGTCAGTCCAAGGTGACGAGGGTCTGACCCAAAGCAGAGATGGTGGAGGGAGAGGGAGGAAGGAAGGTCCAATGGACATAGGAGCAGAGCCCATGAGTCTTAGCTGCTGGTCGAATGCCAAGGGTGGGAAAGGGACAAGAGTGTAGCCGCCCAGCAGAGGGTTCCCAAAGGAGGAGAAGCAGTTTCCATGTTTACGGTTTTGAATCAGTAGAGTGTGAGCGAAACAGGGAGAACTGGCAGGCACCTGGAATGTCTAATGTCTCAAACTCAGGAGATAAGGCTGGACGCTGAAGTTGCCCTTCCTGTAGGCATGAACTAAGCATGCAGCCCTAGTGGGTATACACGGAAAAAAATGGTGCATGTGCTGTGGAATCCATGTGGACAGATGAGACCTGCAGGAGATGGGAAAGGACACTACAGAAAAGGCTCCTAAGGGGACCTCCGTGGAAAATAGGAAATATGTAACTTCTGTGTAAGCAAATGTTTTTTCTTGTCCCTGATCCAAGTGATATATCACTAACTTCTTACAATGATTTCACAGATGACTTCCTTTGGTCGTAAAGGAAACAAGTTGGATGATAAAAAAAGCTGACAATGAGTGATTATGTGTCAATGTGAAATACTAAGAGAAAGTCTATACACACGGGCTAATCTTCAGCAGAAACCAATTTCCCTTTAGTGCGTGAATTTTGCAACACACTTCCTCTTCTCCTCAAATGCTTCTGCCAACACTTCAACCTTCTGTTCTTGTACCAGCATCACACTTGCTGAGTACTTTGCAGATATAACACAGTCTCATTTCTACACTCCAGCAAGGCATCTTTAACAACCTAATGTCAAATCCAGAGAGGATTTTACTATGAGGCTATTGGCATCGATTCTTGTGTTCTTTGGGTTGTAAAGTTGTCTAGCATTTGTGAATTTAAAATATTACTATATTCTTTCTCATAAAAAAAAGATTCTCCCAAGTTGTGTAAGCCTCATGTTCCATGCACCTGCTTCCTTCCCTAGATAAGGACTACCGCTCAAATGTTACGGACTTTGGGACCCGAGCTCTTCTGCCAGGCTCAGGCTCTGAAGTCTGGTTGCAAGTTGAGCGAAAAACACAGGCTTTCCTCTTCCTCTGCCTCAGCATTTGCTTCTCTCTCTCTAGTTGCACGACTTAGCTTAGTTGCTAGAAAGTTTCACACAATGGAGGCTTAGTGTCATACAATCAGAAAGCAACAACACCGTGGATTACAACAGTTGCACTAGGTAACCAGAAAGATTCTTCCAAGGTAGTTAGGAAGTGCTGCATTGGCAAAGGCACTGGACCGTCTTGTTGGACTGCACAATGATGTTATCATCAGTTCAGATAAGACAGCTAATACATGCAGAGTCGTGGTTACCCTGTATTGAGGCTGTTTACACATTGTTTCACTTTTAGACTGCATGTTTTTTCTGTCATAACACCAACATGTCAATAAATTTAATTTATGAGTCACTAATTAAATGAGTCAGTAGGAAAATTAGTCCTCAAGTCCAGGTCTTTTGAGCGCGTGCCCTCTTTGTGATAGCTGGAGTCTCCACGGGTGGTACATTTGAATCACCTAAGGGCAGCCACAGTTGAGAATAACAGCATCATATGACTTCAGTTATCAACTTCTACAGTTAAAAACAGAGTTCACAATTCCAAAAATATACTCTCAAGAAACCATGGCCCAAAGGCAAAAATAGGACAAAGAGATGGAGTTCTTCACAATTATTTTTAAATAATTAGTTCACTGATGTTTGAATTGTGCCAAGTATTGTACACATTGACTCATAGAAAGAATAGTTGATGCTTTTTATCTGGAGAAATTTTAATACATCACACAGACTATATTTGTTCTGTACTCAGTTGATACCCATTTTTTTTCTTCCTTGGAATACTTAAGTAGCAACTCTCTATGTTCTAATCTACAGGAGTTTGAATCAAGTTTTTGGTTCAGGTTTTAATCACTGCCATCAGGGACCCCACTGACATCATCCCCTCATGCAGATGTTGCCTCTTACCCTAAACTTTAACAAGGACAAAGAGAAGCACTTGCTCCAATGGTTGAACTTCCCAAGTTGACTTTACCTAGTTCTAGCCTTAACATTCCTCACCAAAACTATTTTTTCAACCTATCCTTCAACAATTAAGTCCCGTCTATACGAAGGGCTCAAGGGACAAGAACAAGTCTACTGGAGAGAAATCATATGAGTATTTTCAAGTCTCCCTGGGGTTATTTGAGCAGCCCATCTACGTCCTCCATCGTGTGGCATTTATAGGAAGCAGTACGTGTGGCCTTGCATGTACCTTTTAGACAACTCAAAGGAATATGAGAAGGATTGAAAAAGCAACTCAGTGAAAGATTTAGGTTCTTGTTCCAGCTCAGTGGCTGTGGACAATCGGCCGTGGCGTTTAAACTCTTTGAAATCCAGTTTCTTCTGTGAAATTGGAATATAAATATCTGTCCTAGTTCGGGCAACAGGTCACTGACCAAATGTGGTATTTCTATCATGTTTTATTTGACAGGTATAAGTCTGCACTTGGGCTCTCAGACCTCAGGATGTTTGACTGAATGTATGTAAACTTGGCCCGCAGCATAATAAAATATATTCTAAATACATAAAAAATGAGTTAAGCATTTCAAGTGTGACAAACCATGAAAATCCTGATGTACTTCTTCACTAATTGAAAACGATTATGTACATTCAATCATCACTTTCATTGGGAAAATATGATCTAAGAAAACAAATGTCATTATTGTTGGATACCATGTTGCTTTCGAAGGTCTAGGGAGGTAATTGATATTGAGCAATAACAAAGGGCATTACTGATTCCTCAGTGGTGTATCAATGCAGTGATTACCTTGTGTAACATTCTCAAAGCCATTCACAGTGTGAACTCTCTAAATATGTGACGATAGAAATGAAAGCAGGGGTAAATGCACATTTATACACTAAAGCAAAGTCTGATATTGACTGGGAATTGCTAAATGGAAAAGAAGCACGGACATTGCCTGCCAGACCAAAACCTTCTAATGACTCAAAAATTCAGTATCCAAGTCAACAAGCTGCTTTTGTTGAGAAGGGAGCCTACAATTTAAATCCCCTAAATCAAAATCCTACCGTATTTAACTACTCCACGGAGAGAGTCTCCTTTAATTTAGTTACATAGACTTACTGTTGCAGTATCGATTTTAAGTTGAGATTTAATTAAAGAAACTATTATAGCAAGTTAACCTCACCAAGGTTCATTTCATTATTCTTATGCAGAAAATCTCAAAAAATAATTTAAAGGGAAAACTCCAAATGTAACAGTCTCACATAGACTTTCTAGCAGGGCACCCATCGCATCGTATATAACCAGACACTAAGGATCTTGGTCAAGAAGCTGTTTTGGTGCAGAATTAAGACTAGAACCTAAGACCCCATGAGTCAAAATATAGGTCTTCCTTACTACTAAGTCACCTGAGCAGGTAAACATTTTCCCTAGTTCATACTGTGAAGTTTGGTACCCATATTCCAAGTAACGATTACCAAGATGTCAGCATCATTAAATATTGCCAATCCTACAAAATTATGTGTTGGATGTTCTGTATCCTTTTATATGAGCTAAATGCAAAACAAGAAAAATCACTGAAAAACTTCAGACTTTGCCCCGGAAGAGAGAGGCGCACCCTCCAGGCTCAGAGCATCAGGGAATCTCTCCACTGAGCAAGTTGCAAGTCCCAGAAGGCAGGCAAAGCTAAGCAAATCTGTCCAGCTCATAAACTGGGTCAAAAACAGTGTGGCACTGTAGACAGTAATTTGAGCTAAGTCTCAGTTTCTTCAGCTCCGAGATGGCAGTCATACACGGTCCCTGGCTTGTCACAAGGGTATTACGAAGGTGAAACACTGAGAGGCCTAGAACTTCAATCTTCACATCCCTCTTCTCCTTTTCTTGTATCGACTCAGTAAGACTTTTCTTCGAGAAGAATGAGCCCAGCCACCTTCTCCCCACGTGCCAGGTTTGGCTTCATAAGAACACCACACAGCCACATTGGCACCACCAGTCTCAAACTGGCCCTCCATCTTGATGGCCTTCCCACTGGGCTTGCCCTCCCTCTGAGCCCCTCCTCACCCTCCCTCCACCCTCCACCCTCAGTGCACAGCCTTATCTGAGAATGGAAGCAGGTTTGTAAGCCCTGAAGGTCATACGATACTAGAATCCCCCTTTAAGAAAAATAAAGTATCAGTATAAAACGATGTGAAAGTGAATACGTATTTCTAAAGAGCAAAGAAAGCACACCAAACACTAGAGACTGGGCAATCCAGGTCTTTCCTTTCTGAGTTTTCTGTAGGCAACTTCCCAGAAATGCTGACTGATTGCAACAAAGTTTGCCGTCCTCACAGCTACAGTTTGGATCCAGAATGTTCTACAATGGGCCATGTGTTAAAGGCTTGGTCCCCAGCATAGTCCTGTCTTTAAGGGGTGGGGTTAAGCAGAAGGTCTGAGGCCACTACAGATGCACCTTCAAAGGCACAGTGGGGCCTCAATTTTCCATAAGGTGGGGAGGGTTGTCCCACCTGGTACTCTCTGCCACGAGGTGTTGCTTACCACCAGCTGAAAAGCAATAGGACCAACTGTGAACCAAAGTGACTCTTTCTTCTTAATTAATCTTGAGTAGTTTATTACAGTAACAGAAAGCTTGCTAGCACATTAACCTAGACTACCAGTGACAGCATTTCTCCATAATTAAAGTGCATACTGGTATCGGAACACTTTTAAAAATGCACATCCTGACTGAGAACATTTGAGACTGTACGGATTTGATGATACTCCAAGCATATCCAGGTGGAAAGTATCAAAACCTCCTACCTCCCAACACTGCTGAGACAGGTGCGAGTGAGGGATTCAGACTAATTAAAACCTGCTGGCACTGGCCCATAATCCCAGCACTCTGGGAAGCTGAGGCAGGAGGACCGTAAATTTAAGCCCAGCCTCCGCAATAGATCAAAACCTTATCAGTGCAAAGGCTCTGGGCTGGATTGCCAATAACACTCTCTCTCTCTCTCTCTCTCTCTCTCTCTCTCTCTCTCTCTCTCTCTCTCTCTCTCTCACTTATTTAAAAAGGAAAGTGGACATTCATTAAACTGGGTAATCAATCCTTTTCTGGTTCTTATTTGGAGCACAACTGCAGGAAAATCTCTCTTTTTTGCCAACTAGTAGGTTATTTAATGATGTTTGCTAATACACACTGACTTTGCCATATAGAGGCATTTAAAAATTGATTAGTATTGACTAGAAGTCCTTCCATTCTTATTACATTTTTCTACAAAAAGGGTTCTCAGAATTATATCAATAAAATAATAACAGGAAAAGTATTGATGCATAACTCTCATTCTCACAAAAAAATATTGATTAATTGATATCTTAACTACTGGATACAAAAAATCCACCCATCTCGTTAGCATGTTTCCAGTAACCTTTATTTGTTAATAGCTATTTACCAAATGTCTACATTAATTTATATTGTGATGACCAACTGAATGCAAATACTGACTATAAAAAATTCAATCCAAGAGGAAAATATACAATATTTAGCCAGAATTCTTTTTTTAAAAATTTCAATTTCTACATTTTGCTACAGAGATTACTCAAAATTTTTTTAAAAGTGAGATTTGCAAAAATAAAGATGTAGCACCATTAAATTCTCTAGAAGAATCAAATGGAAATAAGATTATAAGGAAAAGAATTGCACAAATTTTTCAGCAGTCAAAGAACTTGTTCATGAATATTTTAAGGAAACTGCTGAATATCAAACTGTGATTATATGCTGATTTCACAAGGTGTATTTTCAAATGCCATACAATTGTTTCATCTTTAAATTTAAGTACCTATGCTATCCCCAAAATACATGTAATGAAATTACCTAAAACTTTTATTAAAAAACAAACGACTTGGCAACTCACACCTGTGCTGGAGGTACATAGTTTCCAGCACTTCTCAGAATTCAGTACACATACAGAATTCGAGGTCCATTGCTCGCCACAGCTACCTCCACTTGCTGACCTCCCTTCATGGTCTGTGCTACAGTCCAGGCCAGCTGGCCCTTCCTTCACCAAAGATACACTCGCTCTTGTCACTGGCACTCAGCACTAACCACCAATGCCCAAACCACAGAGCTTTCAACCCACAGGCACGAGCTCCGATGCCACTCCAAGTCTCAAGGCAGCATCTTCTCTCGCCCCGTCCTAGCTGTTGTTGGTGACCACCAGCTCTTGGAGCTCTGTGGCAGCAGCTATATCTCTCCTGTCTCTGCCTCTGCAGTCATGTCGCCATCTCCTTCCTGTGTGTCTGTGTCTTCACGAGGTGTTTTCCTTTTTCATATTAAGATACCTCTCTTATTGAATTATGGGATCATCTTACTCCACTTGCACACTGTATTATCTTTCCCACGACTGGACACAATACCCGACACCCACGCCTTAAAGGAAATTCAATCCATGGTTATCTGGATCCCTGGTTAAAAAAAAAAAAAAACACCATGGTGGGAGGACTAAATGGAGCCAAGGAGCTCAGTTCATGGCAGCTGGAAGCAGACAGCATGCCCCGAGAGGAAGGGGTAAGAGGCAGTGCCCAAGGGCATATCTCTGTGACCCATCCAGACACACCGAGATGTGGGCTTCACCACTCCCCTGGGCAGCTCCCACACTGGTCAGGTTGACACAAGCAAGATTAACTATCACACCTGCATCTTCACTATTGACACCAGCAGAGGCCATATTTCCATGTAAGCTCATATTCCGAGGTTCCATTGGTGAAGACTACAACATACATTATCGTTGGGGGGCAGGCAGGTACTGGTGACTGAGCCAGGTCTTGGCACAGAACTACATCCCTAACCCATGTTTTTCATTTTTTTATTTTTTTATTTTTAGACAGAATCTCATTAAGTCACCAGTTGCACAGGCTGGGTTTAAACTTAGGATCCTCCTGCCTCACCCTCCCAGAATGCTGATAACAGGGCAGCACCATCATTCAGCAAATCTTGGGGGAAAAAATTCAAGCCCACAACAGTGACCAAGACTCACAGTTTCTGTGATAACCCAAAAGACCCACGCATTGCTCTGGGTTTCCCAGCTTCCCCTCCCTCATTTGACCCTCAGCGTTGGTCTCCTGTACTGGCCCCTTTCCCTGACCTCTCCACACAGAACACTAAAGCCTCTGTCCAGACCACACATCTCCTTCTTCAATTCCCTATATGCTAGTGTCACCAACTCCTCCACTTCGCCACCCCCGCCTGTCATCCCTTATCCTGACCTCTCCTCTGAGCCCCAAGCCCAACTATCCAGCTGTCCACTTAAAATACCTCCTGAAGTTATCTCGCAGGCATCTCTGACCCGCTGCTCCCAAATTCCTCTCCTCACCCCACATTCCATCTGCTCTCCCTCTCCTTCTGTTCACATAACTGACACCCACATGCCTCAGATGCTCATGCCAGTAGCAGGACTGTCGTGCTGGGCGTCTTCCTCCTCAAACTCTACCTTAAATCCATAGAGTGCTTCTCTTGTTTTCTTACTGATAACCTAATTCGTGCCTCTATCATCCCTCTACCAAAATCACTGTACTTTGGGTAAAATCCATCAAGGCCCCACATGTCACTCACAAACTCACTCATGAATTGATTATTTAAAGAAGTGAAACTATGTGAGACCTCTTTGCTCACTATCTGATTAAAGTGTACTGGATGTGAAATTATAGGTTATGTCTAAGTTTTAGTCTAATTGAAAAAGTATCTTCAATTATTATATTTACAAAGTCCCTTAAGATGCTAACCTATCTTGTGTCTATTTAAAAATGTGTATCTGACTTCCTCTGCCTTTCTGATTGCATGAATCTTTGTTCCATGAATTCTGTGAGTCAGCTGTACGATCCTGTCAGTTGTCTCATCTGTTAACCTGAATACAATGATGACATATGTTTTAAAAATTATAGATTTAAATGAAAATAATGTTTTTAGATATTTAAAAGACTTCCTCTGCTTTGGAGATGATCTAGACATCCCTATGGACTCCCACACCACAACTAATTAAGCTGTGTTCTTCCAAAAGAGTTCCCTGTGAGCTTGTCCGTCCCTGGAGCTCAGTGTGGTTCTCGAGAAGCCCTGAAACCATACTTTGCCAACAACTTCTCTCATTTTCTAAACCTGGTGCTTTCTGTACCTTTTCTGTTGTTTCCAGTTCTTGGCCGACCAACTTCAGTTCTGTTTCGGACTTGTGTGAAAAGCGGGGGGGCTCTCAGCACATCTGGGGACTATGCAAGCACACTTAGCTCAAGTGTTATTTCCCTAATGTGGTTAAGTGTTGAGAAGCTAGTTTGGTAGTTTGACTATTTGTTGATCTATGAGGGCTGATTTAGTGAAAATTGAAAGTTTCATGTTTGTTCGCTTACTGACACTTTCTGCCATCAGTGCCCTCAACGCAGGAATGAACATCTCTTTGACAGCTAGTTAGGCAAATCTTTCATGTTCTTGTATTAACTTGAACCTGGGAGACCTGAGCCATTATGAGTGAAGTTACAAACTCTTTAGGCACCTGTGTGTCTATAACTGAGAACAGCCTGCATTTCTAAATATTCTATTGATATCTGCGGAAGTATCTAGTACATTAGGTTGTAATACCTTTTAAATTAAGGGACTGTCTTTTGATTGGTTTGCAAAAAAAAAAAGTGCTTACATGAATCATTTCTTTTCCAAAATTTTCAGAAAATAGATTTTTCACCAAGTCAAACCAGGATAAATTATGCCTTAAAAAATAAAAGGATAAAATTTCAACTTGGTAGAAGAAATAATTTCAAGGGTTCTATAGTCCAATATATTCATTACAGTTAATATAACAAAATATGTTCTTTAAAATTACTAACAGTAAATTTTGTATTCACACCATTTAGCCATGACAAAATAAATACCAATTTCAAAACATCATCTCACATAAAATAAATAGAAATAATATTTAGAAACTTCAAGCCTTTCCTTGAGATTTTCATCATGATGTGTAACTCAAGTGTGTTTTGTTCTGTTTAGCTGTGTTTTCTCATAAAGAGACTCATCTGACATCTTAAACTATTTATGTTAGTTTAGTGATTAGATAATTAGTATGACCGCTATAGAACATTTGAAACTGTGAGAAATACCAAATCATGTGTGAAATTGAACTGTCGTTCTAACACACATTTATATGACAGTAACTATGCTTTGTAATGTATAGATTTGAATGTATATTCACAGGCTCTCAGACAACATCACAACTTAAGACTATAATTACATTGAATTAAGTAATGAAGAGAATACAGAGATTAGATACGTAGATAGATAGATGATACATAGATAGGTAGATTCATTGGAGGGTGAGAATGTCTCCACCATCGACATCTAGGCTCTTTGGCTGTTCTACAAATTAAATTGACATAAGATTAACAAGAGACAAATCATAGTATCTACGTGTGCACAGGAGACCCATAAAATATTAGACTTCAAGAAGAGTCTGGGAGCAGAAAGGACTCCGGGCTTGGAATGGGGGGTAGGGGGTACACAAATTACGGGAGTTGGAGGGAGGGAATGTCTGGTGAATAAAGTTTGCCCTGTTACATAGAAAAAAACCTCTTGGGTAAGAAAAAGTGTCTTGGAGCTGCATACTAAAATAAAATCAAAATGGGCTAAAGACTCAGCAATTCAAATAGAAACACCGAGTCTGTTGGAAGATAAAACAGGTAAAATACTTGAAGACACAGGCATAGACACAGAACTCTCTGAACAGAATACCAATTGCACAAGAAATGACACCAAGGATCAACAAATGGGACTATGTTGAACTAAAACTTGTTTTATCCTCCTCATTTGTATTAGTATATATGCAATACACGTCGTTATATTGAACTTGAGAATTTTGTGCACCTGTATATTAAGCTGACTTCACATTCCTTTCTCCTCCCGGTTGTTCACCCTCCTTCCCTCTTTAATCCCCCTGACTTCCAACATCTCACCTGTTTGACTCTGTAATTTATTTATATTTTGAATTTTTCATAGTAAAGAAACCAAGTGATATGTAACGCTCTGAATCTGGCTCACTTTATTAAGCACAGTGGCCTCAAGTTGTACTCATTTACCAACAAATGACTCAAATCTACCTGTCTTTAAGGAAGACCAGTACCCCACTGTAAACATACACTACATTTTTTGTGTAGATACTGGTCTACTGATGAATATTTTTTGTCATCTCCCACAATTTGCTACTGTCAGTTGTGCCGTTATCAACATGAGTATACATGCGTCTCTGCCGTATGGTGCTTTTATCTCTTCTGGAAAGATACTGAGGTTATCACTTGGTCAAATGGAACACTTACTTTCAGTTTTTAAAGGAATCTCTGTATGCTTTCCAAAGTGACTATACCAGTTCTCAGTCCCATAAGCAATGTGGAAGTGTTCTTTTCTCCCACAATCTCACCAGCATCTATTGCTTGTTCAAGTTGTTAGTATATGCCACTCTCACTAGGGTGAGATGGTTTCTCAGTATTGTTTTGATTTTACATTTCTCCAATGGCCAAGGACATTGAACATTTTTTTCATACATCGTCTTAATCAACTTTACCATTGTTGGAATTAATCCTCAGCAATTTAAAGTAGGAGAAGTGTATCTGGCTTACAATGACAGAGGATTCAGTCCATGATCATCTGCTTCCAAGGCAGAAACATCCTGGACAAAGATGTTCAACTCTTGGTTGAGAAGGGGAACAGTGCCAGAGAGAAGGGGGTCAGAGGCTACAGATAATAACAAGATCACACCTCAATGACCCACCTAGACACACAGAAGTGTGCTTCAATAACATTCTTAATCCACTTAAGTTGACATATCACAACCAATGGTTATCAGGTGGCATTTCCCGAAGTCCTTCACCAGAATGCTGTTTAGTGCAGCAGAAGAAGACAAGTTCATGAATTCAGATGGCTCATCTAAGATCCCATAGAGTAAGAATCCATCACAAAGGACGGAAGTAATTGATGAGCAAATAGCGTTAGCGCTGATTTTAATGTTTCATTTCTTCATGGTATGTAACAGAATTTGAACTCTGTTTTTATATTATCCAAGATAAGGAAGCAAATTATTCTGCCAGCCTCTCCTTCTTTTCCCCAACCTATTTTCTCTCTGTCTTTAAAACACTTTTCCTTGTTTACCTCACTACCTGTTCATATGTCAAGGGCCAGCAGGGAGTTGACCAGTCATGGCCAAGCTTGAAGAAAGCCCATGTTTGTTCAATTGTTGAGGTTCCGTCCATACTTTGTTATTAGAGTTGGCTTATCTTCCGTCATTGTCTTGCAAAACATGAATATAACCACAGAGTTCCTTCTGTTAGACATTCCTTCTCTCCTATCCACATTTCCTTTGTGTTTGCATATTTAAATAAGACCTTCTCCATGATTCCTCCACAAATATTTTCTGATTCTCCTGATAGTGTTAAGAAAAAGTTGTGCACAATTTCCCTAATCCCTAGAAAAGTTGACCTTCTTGTCTATAGTGGTTCATCTGCAGCTCTTACCTGCCTGCTTGCTGTTATCAGATTCCTTTGAACTAATTTCTCTACATTGATTGTTACACTTTAATTCCTAGGGGAGAAACATTTCCATTCCTCATTATTTTGATTGATTTTGGGAGGATTCTGGGTTTAGGATAACATCTCCAAGAAATGTCACTTAGGAATTCCCCTATGAAAACGCTACTTTCAATGTCATATAAAATTGGCTCATAAAAGATTATTTAATTATCTCAGGCAGTGCCTACATTTGACTTTGCGTGTGCTATTAATTAAGAGGTTGGGCTCTGAAATTACATGTTTACTAGTTGATTTTATTGTGGTAGAAAAGATAACTCTCAAGGTTATCATTTTGCTGCTCTACAGAAATTAACCAGTTTTTCACCAAACCTTCCCGATATTTTCTGGCATTCTTTTCTCAGTGCCTGAAGCAACAAGTTTACCACATGCTCTTGGCAGCAGCCTTATGATTCGGATCGATCCCTTAATAATGCCTTAATAAGCCTCTCACCCATCTCATTCCATGTCTATGAAAATTGTGGTTTTTAAAAAGTTTTCAAAAATCATACTTTAACACCCTCATTTAGAAGTATGTTTAATGAATCCTCTTACTTGATTTTCCATGAAATTCATTTTATTAAAACTATCAGCTTCTGGAGAAAAGGGACCTGGCCAAGTTCACTTTTGTGTGCTTGAGATTGTATAGTGTCTTTTAAATGGTAGACACCCAATAAATATCTGTTAATATCAGGGGGGAAAGGATGAAAAATTGACCCATTTATATGAAACACTGTCTGAAGAAGTAATTTTAATTTGCAAAATTGTGTTAAAATATCTACTAAAATATAAATGCTCTTCTCATATTTTATTGGAAACAACTTACAGAAGCCCTCAGTGATCCTGGTTGCTTTGATATATTCTGTCAGTTTTCTAAGATTGCCTATATTGGCTAGCTTTTCCATTGCTGGGACAAAAATACTTGACACCTACAATTTAAAAGAAGAAAACTTTAATTTGGCTCACAGTTTCAGAGATTCAGTCCATAATCAGCCAACTTCAGGACAAACACAATATGGTGGAAAGGCATGTTGGAGAACTGCTGCACATTTCATGGGGACCAGAAGCAGAGCAGGGGGAGGAGTGCCACAGAGGGAGGAGCCAGGAGCCACTCCAGTCCCAAGGTCACACTCCCACAGCCACAGGTACACTCCCAAGGGTAGACTTTTCTTATCCCCTAGCATCTCTTAAACTGTTCAAGTTGACAACCAAGATTAACCATCACATTGTCTAAGGAGGCCACAATTATTGCTGAGGAAGATAACTCAGTCTTCAATACCATACCATTAATGTTTATCCTTATAAATAATAAAAGAGGTTCATTCAAAATAAAATGATATCATAGAAAGCAATTTTTAAGTTTAGGACAAAATTTTGGTATGCGAAAAGCAATTACTTCTGACAAATGTGTAAAAGCAATTAGGACAATCACTTAATGTCTTTTTAAATTTTTAGTTCATGTGAAGTTCTTGACATATGAGACCCCCTGAGTCAACAGAACTCAGACACTAAGACTGAGAACTTAGACCTCCTTGTATCATCATGATATCCTGTCCAAGTAATCCATACTCAGGAAAACAAGACTGTTTACCAGTCAGGCACAGTGATGCAGGCCTGTGACCCCAGCATGCTGGGAGGCTGAGGCAGGAGGATCACAAGTTCAGCTCCAGACTGGGCAACTTAGTTAGTGAGAACTTGCCTCAAAATCAAAAAATAAAAAAATAGGAAGGGCTGGGGATGTAACTCCGTTGATGGCTCTGGGCTCCATTCCCAGTATCATTAAAAAAAAAAAAAAAGAATTGTTAACCAGTAATTAATTGCACCATTTGCTCAGGAAATCCTGGCAAACCAATTTGCCAAAGCAAACACTCTATTCATCTGGCCAAACAGCTTTCCTACCGGAACAACACACCCACCTACACAAACTTCTGCCCATCGACACCTAGTTCTGCTCTACTTACCAAAGTATTTTTGTGCCATGGACTCTGCCCAATCCTTCTTAGCCCTTTCTTTCTTAAAAGACCCCTGTGACGCCACCTGGTCCAGATTTCAAATCCAACTAAATTTTGAAGAATCCCTAACTTCCTCTTCTAAGATAAACTGAAGATGTTCCAAGTTCCAGGAACTTGACTTTGGGCTGAAGTCTGTCAACATGCGATAATCAAAGATTAGAAAAAAAATTACCTACAGCTGAAAAGCTCATTATGTAGCAGAATCCATGATAGTTTCTGGATTATTCTTCTGTAAGAGCCCTGAATGATATTACATGTCACCTGTTATAGTTAGCCAAATTTTCAGTATGGTTTACCCCAAAGATTCATATACTGGAAGCTCCCCTTCCCCCTTATAACAACTTTGGGAGATGGTAGAACCTAAAAGAGGCAAGGAGGTGGTCAGGCAACAGGCACATCGCCCTTGGAAGGGATCCACACCTCTCCTAGAGGAGTGGGTTAGATTTTTCAGGACTGGGTATATGACAGTAGGTTGCCACAAAGCAAGGCCAGCATGTGTTTTTGGCAGCTTCTGAACACACAATTGTCACCCTTATATGCTCTTCTCCGCTCTATGCCATCCGTCTGAGGCCACCATCAGAATGGTCAAACAGACGCCCATCCCATATACTTGAACCTCCCAAACTGTGAGCCAAAATAAACCTCTTTTCTTTATAATGTATTCAGACTCAAGTATTTTTTTATAGCAACACAAAATGAAATAAGATGGCTTTAAGAAAAAGAGTTGAACCATCAAGGTTTTACTGAGGTTTATTGGTAATGAGATTATAGAAAAATAATCAGAATTGTACTAGGCAAGTAATGTGTCTCCCTTGTTTTTTCTACACCACTACTCACTGCCATCTGAAAAGAAAACCGAAACATGAATGAGTTTTGAAATGCACGGGCAATTCATCTAACTCACTCAAAATTAACAGTCTAGAATTGGCCGCAGGCAAAATTTTGGAATAGGTGGAGTTTGCCTTGAAATTCCCACTTTCTCTTTCACATCACTTTTCTTCAATCTACCCTTCCGAGAAGACAAAAGCTTCCTTGCTTCTACACTCACGGGTCCGGCCACATCCGTCACAGCACTTGGGAGTGATTGGGTTTCCAGCAATGCCATGGCTTCCCCACTTCTCCTCACCTCCTGCCTCGACAGAGCTACTCACCCAGGCTGTCTCCTCCATTGTACTTTTTCTCAAGGTATTTTCATCCTAACTCTTTTTTCTTTCTGTTGCTAGGGAAAGGACTTCTCTTCGGTTGTCTCAGTCACTTATTTGTGCCTGGGACAGAATATCCGACAGCCACAATTTAAGGGAGTAAAGACTGAGCTCACACTTTCAGAAGCTCTCACACAGCCTGTTCATGAGCAGTCGGACAAGGGTGGAAGCAGACGCTAGAGAGCTGCTCAAGACGTCGCATACAGAAAGCAAATGAACCAGACTCAGGTACGGGTAAGCTTTCCGCGGAAGAAGCTGCAGCAATGCTGCTTCTTCCTTGCTTTACTTAGTTCAAGCTGCCAGCTGGGCCCCCACACCCAGGGTGGGTGCCCCCCCCCCCCTCACTTCTGGCCCACAGTCAGTAACACACACCTGAAATCTCTGCCTGGGTAACTCCCAATCTTAGCAAGTTCACACACTCCCTTCAGTTCACACCCCAAGCCTCTGCCCCTTCCGCCCAGGCCCGACCTTCCAGCAGCGCACCCTTCCACGACTATCCCACTATATCCAAATACATGAGGCTTTGGGAGACACCCCAAAGCTAAACCACAGCACCAGTTAAATTTCTGAGGGGAAAAAAAGGAGGGCAGGATCAAGGAATTCCCTAACTGATTTCATTTCACGTACAAGTCAGGGACCTGACTAACACAAAAACGCTGGTCATAATGACACCAAGGTAATTGAGAATTTTTTCATTTTTGGATTTCTTTTTTCTCTGATTTTTTTCAATATGTACATGCTATACACAATGGTTACATTGAACTTGAAATTTTTGTTCAAATATATATATCACGTCAACTTCACAATCCCTCCCTCTTCCCTTTTCTACCTACCCCGCCCCCCGATGCGCATTGTCCCGGCTCCCAACATCTCTTCCGTTTGACACTATTGCAGCTGAGATTTTTGTAGTGTAATAAGCCAAAATATTCAATGAAAAGAATAAGCTAGGAATTGCAAGGACCTACCACATGAATCCAGAAGGTGTGACACTCTGGAGGACAATGGGCCCAGATGGATCAGCAACTCTATGTCGTCGGGGGGGAAAAAAAAAGATTTCTAGCTCAGAAATCAGCAAATATTTTTATTTAAAGGGCCACATAGTAAATACTTTGGATTTTGCAGGCCAGATGGCCTCCGTCACAGCCACTCAGCTCTACCCTCATAGGGAGAAAGCAGCCATGGCCAACTCTCAAAAATGAATGTTTGTTTTCCCCTAAAACGTTATTTACAACGACAGACAGTCTGACGGATGGATTTGGCCTGCAGCTCTTGTTTTTAGATTACAGATTTAATTCACGAGAAGTTGCCACGTACATCCTGATGTAAATTCATCATGGATCAAACCAGCTGTAAAGACATTTGGGGCATCACTGGGGCGGTTGTAGTAGGAGTTGTGTACAGATGGTCCCCAACTGAGTATGGTTGAACTTAGGAGTCTTCCACTCATGATAGTGTAAAAACAATATGCATTCAGTAGAAACAGGGCTTCAAATTTTGATTTTTGACTTTTCTCCCCCTCATCTATTCATACTGTCCACAATCGTATCCCAGGCTGCAGCTCCCACTCAACCCTGCTCCCACAATGGCGGAGTGTAGCTAAGCCAGTGTGCTCAGGGAGTCATGTGCGTTACACGCAGTCTCACTTACCATGGATGTTTCACTGTTCTATGCACCGCTGGTCAAAAAGCATCTATCTGAATGATATGATTCTATGGAGAGAATGGAGAGAAAATGTTCACTAAATGCCCATTAGTGTACATTACCATAGGATTTCATTAGCCTAAAAAGGTGTATGTATAAAAACCTAAAGCTATATTCATTTTATTCATATGGGGACTATAATGGCTTACTTCTAGAGTTCTTGATCTCAAGATTTCTCCCCTCCATTTTTATTAGTACATATATGTGATGCACATTGGTCACCCAAACCTGAGCATCGTGTGCAAGTGCACAATCTCTTCCCCTTCTCACCCTCCTGCCCCCTTTGAGGTTTTTGCTTTTTACAATGCACACTCACTGATTGGTGACAGGAAAAGTTTCTTTACCTTTTATTTGAAAAATACAGGGCAAAGTTATTTGCTTAAAAGCTTAACATTAGTATATATCGCAAGTGATTAAATGATTAAGATTTTGGTAGAACCTTTACTACCAGGATGCAAATGTAAACTTCATTTTAAAAATACATTTTATAAAATGTTAAAACAAAGATAATTTCTTGTATAAATAAATTTCCAATTCTTTTTTTTCGAATTTTTGGTGGTGTTTGTAACTGTCCTCAAGAGAATAAGAAATAGACTTTCCACAAATGTGTGACTTATAAATCACATTTATTATTGCCCACAGGAAATTTTATACTTAATGTATGTAATAAATTAAAGGCAGCAATAAATGCATGCCATTTAAATATATATAGCTATTAACTCTGGATTTTACATTTTATTAAAGGAATTCTGCAATGCATTTCTAAGTGGTTGTCACTTAACATAACTGAGACTGAATTTATAGAAGGTAAGTATTCCTGAGTACAGTGCATTATTTGACTCAGTTAACTCTTAAATATTTTTCACTCCATTTTGTTTTTCCTGTGATAAGATTTGACAGTGTGAATAACTGCATAGGTAGATTTACATAGGGGCCAAGTTTTCTCAGTAAATATATAACAGAAAGTCAAAGAAGTTTCCAGGTCAAATTATAGTAAGTTTCTATGCAAGTACTAAAAGTACCTCTCCAATACCGCGGGCTAGTGTCTTCCACACCGATGCAATGACCCTTAATGAACACTTTTGATCTATGTAGACTTCCTGTATCCTCTTCTGTTTTGTTTTATTCTGGTTGGCTGGTTGGCTGGCTGGTGAACTAGACAAAAAATTAATGAAGAAATATTTGAGTAACCACTCTATTGAACAATTGGACTTCACCAATTTTTACAGACTACACCATCCAACGTGAGCAGATTACACCTTTTTCTCAGCATCACAAGGGACTTCCAAAATAGACCATATTATAGGGCATAAGTCATATTTTTTGAGACAGAGTCTCATTCTGTAGTCCAGGCTGATTCAGAACTCGCTATGTAACCCAGATTAGCCTCAAACTCATGGCAACCCTCCTGCCTCAGCCTCATGAGTGCTGGGATTATAGGCATATGCCACCATGCCCAGTTTATGTGATGTTAGGGAATTGAACTCAGGTACTTATTGCTTGCTAGACAAGCATTTTAACTGCTGAGCTATTCCTCCAGTCACCATAAAGCATGTTTAAATAAATACAGAAGAATTGAAATAATTCCTTACATACTTTCTGCTCATTGTGGAGTAAAACTAGAAATCAATAACAAAAGAAAAAACAGAAAAGATACAAATACATGTAGGACACAATGAAGGCAGTACTCATTTATAAATGCACACATGAAATAAAAAAAAAAAACAGAGTAACTCCAAATAAAGAATTAAATGATGCACCTCAAAAGTCTAGGTCCAAGAACAATATAAATCCAAAAGTAGTAGAAGAAAAGAAATTATAAAGATCAAAGCAGAATGAAATTGAAACTAAAAAAATACAAAAGATCAGTGATGAGTTGGTTCTTTGAAAGAATAACTAAGATTAATAAACCTCTAGCCAAATTAACCAAAAGAAGGAAAGAAAAAAGTGTATCAATGCAACTGGAAATGAAAGAGGTGAAATCGCAACAGACACTGCTGAAATTCAGACCATCCCATCATGGAGACACATGCACATCCATGTTTATAGCAGCCCAACTCATGATACCTAAGTCCTGAGAGCAACCTACACACCTATCAACACAGGAATGGATAGAGAAAATGTGATATATACATAAAGATATGAAGCATTTGCAAGAAAACAGGGTCAATAATCCTCAGTTAAGTGGACCAGACACAAAGATTGTGATGTCTTTTATGAGTCTGCCACATATACATGTATGAAAAGATCTTAATATGAGACAGTGGATAGAAAGAGGAGAGATGGGCTGCTGGGAGAGAGAGGAGACACCAAGTGGGGGGAAGGGGAAATAAGATTAAGGGGGAAGAAAAGTGGCCAAGATGATAGATATAGGCACATTTCCCAAGCTGTAGACAATCAACATGCGAGTGGATCTGTAGCATGTACATATTCAAATAACAATGCAAAAAAAGGACATCAGTTCCACTGAATCAGGATCTCATCTTAACATCTGCAAAGATTCTATATATCCACACTCTGTCCCAGACGCCAACGCTCAGGACTTCAGCTTATCTTTTTGGACACTACAATTCAATTCGTTAAAGAAGGTTACAACTTCCAGGTTCTGTGCAAAACATTCTGCGCTGATTTAGTGGAGAGGTCATCTAAGGCGGCTGGTTCATCTGAGGCAGCAGTAATTCCTTTTCAGAGGCAATATATGAAGAATATATACCCTTTGTCTTTTTAAATAACATTTTTAAAACCCTGAATACTGACTTCTTCAAGCCACTTGAAACCAACATATGAAATTTTGTCTTTTTTAACATATTTACTTTTTCTTTACTTTTTCTGAGAGTTTTCTTATTCCTATATTATTTGAAATGCTTTTTAAATTGCTGAAATCACTGTACTTTCTGTTAGTGCTTTTTTAAAATCATAAATATAGCCCTTTCCCTCTAAACCTTCATCTTTAGCTAATTTATAGTCTATCAAGTTAACAATAATTTGTTCTTTTATACTTAATAAAACTTTCACATACATCTTTAACTTTACCAAAAAAATTTTGACAGTTTTAAAAAATGGTCTTTCTCCTCCAGCTTTTCAAAAGGTTGAAAGATCATGTAGTCTAAACTATGAAATCTCGTAAACCTCTGACATTCCTCCATAGAGAAAATGGTTTGCCCTTTAGAACTTGCTTCTCAAAATCTTTTGTAACTGAATACTTTTATCTCTTTTTCCCTCTGCCTCCTGTTTCTGTGATACAGAAGACTTTTCCTACTACAGTGAGTTCAGTATCACATAGATATTTATGCCCCTTTATTTTTCTGTTTCCCCATTTTAATTCTTAACTTTTTTTAACAGAGACTTAGCAAGTCCACCACCCAGGTGACAATAGCCCACCCCCAGTGTATCCATCTGCCAAAGGCTCCTGACTTTACCACCTAATAAAAATAATATGAATGTCATCTTATTTATGCACAATTTATACCTCAGATACTTTCTAATGTTCCTAGGAGAGTTTACAGGAAAATGTTGTAATCAATTATCCCATTTTATTGAGACACAAAACAGAAACATTTTCACTGCAGAGTTTATCACTCAGATTCTTATGTGGAAGACTTCAGTTTCATTTAACAGTTTTAGAGAAGGCAAAACAGATGTTTATGCTTATAATTTAACTCCCCCTCACATCCTCAAAATAAGTTGAAAATATATAAAACTATAACAAAAGGTATTTCTAGCAGAAATGATCAGACAATGGTTCAGAGAGGAAACTGTCGTAAAAGGTCCAAGGAGAGGAACCAAGAATCAGGGCGCCATGGTTTTAATGAGCTCCTTCCAAAATTTAGATGTTGCCAATGGGACGCTATTAAGAGGGGGGATTTTAAGAGAGGATTAGGCC